>CM048822.1:18326089-19053820 GCA_026586065.1 Dioscorea zingiberensis
AGATCACCCGGTGCGGCCAAGGCAACTGCGGCTATCACTGCCAGTTCGAGCCCTTCCTTGCCTATTGTTCTCTTCATCTCTTCCCTGAGCGGCAGCGAGATGCAAAGAGGAAAAAACTCCAACAAACTTTCAGCTTGGGAAGGGATATCGGAGCAATACCTTCGATTGGAGAAGAACAAAGCAAAAAGCCCTTTTGGGTAAGCCGGTAAGAAGAATTATAGTGAGATTTGAAGGAGTTTTTGAATGAATGCATGTTCTTTTAAAGATTCAAGTTTTGTTGAATTTGTCCGGTATGTAGAATAGATGGTTAATTGTTGTTTATGGAATGAAGAATGAATGTTGTATGGGTTGTAGGAAGAGATGATAGCTTAATACCATGTATAAGTATGTATGCTTGTATAATTTCGGGCTCTAGGATGTAGGGGAGATTACTCGAAATTTTGTAGAAAAGCTTAAGTAAATTAGCGCCGATTTAAGCTTCATAATCATGCTTAACTATTAATCGTGTTTAAATTGGCATGCTAGAGACTACCGAACATGTTAATAGTGAAGTTAGCAAACCTTGGACTTAGAGTATTGACCGTATTAATTACATTCCTTGTAAAATATGTAAACGCACATTAACTAGGAACACGCTTAATTAAGTTAAAGAACTTATCAAATTCGTTGAGTTTAAATAAGAATACAAGTTAAGAATACGGATTCATATTCCTGAATATCCGTATTTTTTTTTCTAGGACAAGGGAAGGGCAAGGGTCAAGTCACTGCTGTCGAAGAGCCCGACTAATCCTAGGGATCTACAACATTGAGGTGAGGGAACACTACTGTAAATATTCGTATTTTATGGGTATTTTGGATTGTATTGAATTTGGAAGATTTCATGTTAGGAACTCGTAAGATGATCATGAAATGTTTGTAGTTTTCAAGCATGCTTTATACTGATCTTTGAGACTTCATGTTGTGAAATAGTTATGTTGTTCGTGAAATGCATCTCTTTCGGTTTTCAAGCATGATTGCCGATTCATTCGGAGTTCGTAGTTATGTTTATGAAAAGCATGAGAAAACATTGTATATTGTAGAAATTGCCATGATGAACGTATTAGTGCATTACATCATACTCGAATTTAAGCTTTGTGCGGGCGTGGCTCTCGATAGAGCCAGAGAGTACGGTACTAGGTAGAGAAGGGGTGGTTTTATATGATCTCTATTTTTACTCATCCAACTATCTGTTTTCAACCCTTCTGATTTTTAAGAAAACAAAAACCCCTTCCCGTACTCTTCGAGTGCCTAGTATACGTATATCCTCTTATAGCTCACGGTCGTTGTGTTGACTCGACCGGAGACATATTGAGTTGGTTTATTCCACTCTGGTGCCGCTATATGAGAGTAGAAGTGTAGATGACACTAATATGATATAAGATGAGGATTTAATTCCATAGTTTGTCACCTCCACGGTGCTACCGGGAGGCTACTGGCATGATACGGTCAGCCAGGACAAGTGTGGAATTTATTTCCCTCAGACGAGGATTACTTTCATAGTTTGTCACCTTCACGGTGCTACCGGAAGGCTACTGGCATGATACGGTCAGCCAGGACATTTGTGGAAATTAATTCTCGTTCTGATTATAAAAGACTAAAGAACTAATCAAGAGCATGATATATGTTTTCATTGAACATGGCCATGATTTTCTTTTTGATCCATATCTTTATTATCGTGTTTTAAATTATTGTTCAGACTCGTATTTTAATCTTCGATGTTTTATTAATTGAAATTGAAGGCTTACAGGTTTGTAAACCTGACAGTGGTGTTAGTCCCTCACTGAGCTCCTGTAGCTCACCCTTGTTACTCTCTTTTGCAGGTAATGAGTAGGGTTATGACCCCGCTCAGAGGGAAGTTAGGGATGGTTTCCCCTTAGTCTGGCTCTGACCTCCTGGCCCGCTTCTTTAGCTCATTCCATGTTATTTTATCTGAGGAGTATGTTAACTCCCTTTTGGATTTGTGTGAGACACTAATACATTTTGGGATGTAATAATGCTGTACTTGAACTTATATTTCCTTAATGTTAGTTTTGACTTTGATTAATTAATGTTTTTATCTGACCTTAGGTCGGGTTCACTCCACGACTGGTGTGTAGGTCTGGAAAGGATTAGGGTGTTACACTTTCTCTCAAGCTCATACATTTGTTCTCGTCCTTTTCGAGATCCAGTGAGTAGGCGACTTGAGCCGCGGATCGTATGCGTGAAGCGGGGGTTGTAGCCAGGTTGGCGACCTCTTAGGCATTTTATTTATGTGTGAGGACATCTTATTTGGATCCGCGTAGGATCGGACTTGTATTAACTATTAGGGTGCATGTACCCTAGGTTCTTATCTTCCGCTGATATTATACTCTGATTTATGTCGTTTATCTTATTGTTATTATTCCGCTACACTTGTGTTGTTGTTGGGCGATCACTCAGGCCTTGTATTGGCGGGGCCGTCCCGCTTGGGTATGCGTCTGCCTCCGCGGGCCGAGGCCGGATTTTTGGGGTCGGGGCGTGACAAAAGTTCTTCGGAATTTAGGGTTTATGATATGTGATTCAGGGTGAGCCTCTCCTAAAGAAAAAGTTCTTCATTTTTGGGAGTTTAGGGTGTGTGATTCAGGGGTTGATGTTTGTTTTTGAGTTTAAGGTTGTAACAATGTGCGTAATTTACAGTTACGTGATTATTCTTTTTTGGGTTTAGTGTTTTGTTTTTAGAACTTTGAGGGTTCTTGGTGATTGTAGAGGCGTTTGTGTATTATTATGAGTTTATTGGTCAGTTGTAACACGTTTTAGTGTTGTTTAATAAGCCGGAAAATAGGATTCACCAAAATAATACACAATTCACCCAAAATAATACACGCTTGATCAGTATAAGCGAAAGCCCGAAAAAAATATTTTCATTGTATTCTAACCTGTAACTACATACTTGTGATTATTCTTGGGTATTTAGTATTTATTTTTAAGACTTGGGATTCTAACCCTAGCATGGATTTGTGAGGAAGCGTCATGCTGCATTATTATGGGTTTTAGTCGTCAGGATTGCAAATACCACACACTCTTCAGAAATACCTGTTTAATAAGCCGGAAAATACCACGACATTTACAAAAATAATACACAACTCAACGTAAAATAATACACTCACGTTTGTACCTAAAAAATAAATAATACACACACTTTTATCCAAAGTCTCAACAATACAAAATCTTGATAATGATGGACTGGTAGGTGGGGAGTTTTCCTCAACCAAAAGAACCATAAGAGACAAGAGGCGATCTTTGCCATTTTTCAAAAAAAGTCTGATAGTCCATTGTTAGGGAGGGACCCGACTGAGGCAAACAATTTCTAAAATGGAGGGTCTCACAAAGGAGTTTGGAAAGTCAAAGCGCCCGCTTTTATAGGGAAATTGGAAATATTTCGGGACCGTATGGTAAAATGTTACATATATTGGTTATTAAATTCAAGTTATCATTCCGTTTCTTTTCCAGTTCTTTGATGATTGAAAAGAAAACAAGACACATATCCTTCGGGTGCTTGGTTTCTTTATTTTTTGTTTTCCTAATGAAGAATTCAATGTAAACTTTGATCAAGGCACATTTTATTACTTTTTATACTTCTTACATATATATATATATATATATATATATATATATATATATATATATAGGCGTTGGGTATTACACGCAAATCCATTTCCACTCTTCTAAATATATTTGAAGGATTTAACCATGAAATCTGGATGAGAAGATCGTCGAAAAATGTCAAAGACGTAAATACGCCTATTTTCATAGCTGAATTTCAGAATGGCATCATTTTGATCCTCCCACTTTATTTTTTCGATGATCTTCTTATCATTTATAGTTGGAAATTTTCAAACATGTTTCAGGGAGGCCAAATGGGAGGACCGCATACATGAGGAATATCCATTTGATTACGCATCAAACCCGATATTTACGCGTGATATCACGTATATATATATATATATATATATATATATATATATATGATATATATATAGATATATATATATATCGTACTCAATTTATTGTTTCCCATTTTTATTATATAATGCTTGAACTATTATTATATGAGTGTTTTAATGTAAATCTTGACCAAGGTTTGGGAAGATATTTTTGAATGTGGATCTTTTAGTTAAGTGATTTAGGTCAAACATAAATGAACAAGTTTACTAGCAACTAACCATTTCGGTGTTGGTAACTCATTCTCTTTGAGGTTAAGGATGTAATCCATGTCCAATTCACATTGCTTTTAGGTAGGCATGCATATGTATAATAATAATAATAATAATAATAATAATAATAATAATAATAAAATGATTAAGTTTAGGATCAAATGAATTAATCTATTTATAAACATAAATAATTGGTCTCATATCCGATAAACTCATTTTTTTTTTTTAAAATTTTTACAAAGGCAACAAGCACCCCCATGTGGGAAGTAAAAACGCGTATACGTAGGCCAAAGAGGGCTGATACTCAACTCATATATATAAGGCATATATATTACATATAAAAACATCACTACCCACTTGCGGGCCATTTTGTTACCGATTTTCATGTTAGTGCAATTACCACGCGAAAACATTACCACCACCCTCATGGCCGCCCAAGGGTGCAAGAGGATTCAATCACGGGTTCTTCCACAAGTGAGAATCCCCTACATGCTTTTAACAACAGGAATCTCGGGAATTCCTACACTAACTAAGCGTTTGAGTTACTAGTTCTGCAGGTTCCGTTTCAAAAAAAAACATAGAATTGAACTTAGTGACATAAATAAGTTAAAATTGATCACATAAATTAGATAATAATAGTCAAATATTAAACAAATCAAGTTAATGTTTATGTAGACGAAAATTCGATTAGATCCTGACATAGCCCCCCAACTTGTTTTGTTGTGTTTAGGATTCAACCAAGACTAGCTTATAACTAGTTTGAAGATCAGTATATCATTGTTTCAAATTTCCATTTTCTTTGGCTGTAATTGTTTGTTATGAACTTCTATATAAATATATAAAAACCATGCACCCTCAGTATAATCCGGCACTGATTACTGAGTTGTTGCCTCTAATTTCCAAAAGTTTGTTTAAATGACGCATTACTTTACTGACTATAGTTGGACTTAACTATTGAGAGTTAGAAAGTAAGAAGCCTGATTTCTGGTTGTTAACAATTAGTCAATGTTCATTACCTTAACTTTCTCATTGGATATATATATAGCATCAACATGAACAAATATTTCTCATATGCTTGTGTCACTAAGAAACCAAGATCATGAAACAAGGTTCCTTGCTTTCATGAGCCAACTCCTCAACACCCTAGCACATCAAACAAGTTTTATGAATGACACTTGATTTATATATAACCAATGACTTCTCCTCATGCTTTCATTCAATTGGCTCTTGCCCTTCAAAGTAGATATAAAGCTTTTATAAGTTCTAGTCTAAAAGCTTCAAGTTTACTACAACTTATCAATGGATTAGTTTGTTTTTTAGCGGTAATTCAATGAACCAAAAAATCTCTGTCTCTCTCTTGATCAAATTCACAGTGGACCCAATTAAGGACTAAAAACTAAGACGTGCACCTAATGAATGACTAAGTGAGAAAACCAAAATAGAGAAGCAAATGAAAGAATTTTAATAAGAGACTAGTCAACTACTCCCCTTCAACGACGTTTAACTTTTTTAACTCTCCGTCTTCAAAACTCTCTTTTATAGTTTCTTCTAACTCAATGAGAAACCAAATACTCTCTCTCTCTATATATATATATATATATATATATATATGTGTGTATATATGTATCTATATAAATATTTGAACATGGGTCAACTATAATAACGTGCGGTAGTTGTATATGAATGACCCACTTGACGTATTGCTTAGACTTCAAGTGACTTGGTAACATGCAAATGCACCATAGTTTCCATTTTCAGTGCCAAAATCTCAGGAAACAAGATCCCGCTCTTTCTCCCTCTCTCTACATCCTCTCTCATCCATGATCCAGCAAGCCAAACACTATAAATACCACTCATACCTTCCCATCCCTTCTCATCACCTTCTCGCAGTACTCTCTTCTACCTCTTCCTCTCTCTCTGGAATCATGTCTCATGCCAACAACTTCTCTCTTCTGATCTTCATAACCACAACACTCCTCTTGATTATCCAAGCTCTCCCTCCAGTCAAAGCTAACTACAACATTGTGTCGTATGGAGCCAAGTCTGATGGCCAAAGTGACTCATCTGAATCCACTTTCAAGTGCATGGCAAGCAGCCCGCACATCCACCGGCTCATCCACAATTCTACATTCCCAGTGGTACCTTCATGCTCAAACCAGTCACCTCAATGGCCCATGCAAGAGCAACAAGATCATCATCCAGATTGATGGAACTCTCGTAGCACCTTCAAGTTACACTGCTAGTGAACAATGGATCATGTTTGAACATGTTGATGGTGTCTCCGTCTATGGCGGCACCATCAATGGCCAAGGCCAAAACCCTCTGGTCCTGCAAATCTTCCAACCATGACTGCCCTGCAGGTGCAACAGTAAGTACTCTCTTATACAGATGGATAGTGAAAAATAAGTTTGTGAAAGCTAACTTAAAGTCGTTTTGATTGTTTTGTTGTTGAATTTGAAGTCTTTGAAGTTCAGTAACTCAAGAACATCATGATAAGTGGATTGACATCGATGAACAGTGAGTTATATCACATTGTGATCAATGGATGTGAAGGAGTGCAAGTTCAAGGAGTTAAGATCAGTGCACCGGGGAATAGTCCAAACACTGATGGAATTCATGTTCAGATGTCGACGGATGTGACCATCACCGCACCGCATCAAGACTACATGATTGTGTCTCGACCGCCCTACGGGACAACTAACCTTTGGATTGAGCGTGTTACTTGTGGACCTGGCCATGGTATCAGGTAGTTAATATTTAATGAGTTCAATCCAACCTAAAAGCTTAACATGAGAGGTTGAGAGACTCAAACTTATATGTTATTATCTTTCAAAGCATCGAAGTCCTGGGAAAAGAGGACGAGGAGGAAGGAGTGCAAAATGTTACACAAAGATAAAAACACACGGTATTTACTGGATCGCAAAATGGATTAAGGATCAAAACATGGGGCAAACCAAGTGATGGTTTTGTGAAGGGAGTTGTGTTTGAGCATGCATTAATGCAAAATGTTCAAAACCCGATCATAATCGACCAAAACTATTGTCCTAATAATCGTGGATGTCCTAATCATGTAAGTGATTTTTATTTCTAGTTAGTTAAATATTTTTGTTATTGTCTTTGACATCATGTTTAATTATTAAGTATGTTTGAATAGAGTTCAGGAGTGAAAATCAGTGGGGTGACATACAATGATATTCGAGGATCATCAGCAACACAAGTAGCAGTGAATTTTGATTGTAGTCCTAGCAATCCATGGAATTGAATTGGAAGACATAAAACTAACTTATGGCGGGAACAAACCTGCAGAAGTCTTCTTGCGAGAATGTTGATGGTAATCTGCATCTGGTTTTGTAGTCCCACCTAGTTGTCTTTGATTTTCATTATCTTCTCACAACGCCATTTTCTTTGTACTCTAAAATGATGTGGAGAGTTGTACAAGAGACATATATAATTTCAACTTATTATAATGTTACTTATATTCTTCTCATTTTAGTTGTTTTATTTTTAGAATATTAATTGGATTAATGAATTTTCTATCATAATATCACTAAAGTGGTTAATAAAAAAAAACCCCTTATATAAAACATAAGTACAAGTGCATGTGGAAAAATTAGATCATTTCATGGTGCTCTTTTAATTCAACAAGGGTTGACAATATATTGTGGTACTTTTTTTCTCACTTTTACATCAAGGTGTACTTTTCTCCTTCAATCATCCAAAATAAACGGAGAAAAGTAACAAGAGCTGATGCTTACTATTTGACTTTGTGTTTGCATTCATTGTCTAGACTTAAAGTGATTTCCAGAGAAGAAGATTTTCATGGTTTCTAAATAATTTAGTTGGCTTTACTTTTATAAAATGGCTCCAACTACCAGTGCTATATATATATATATATATATATATATATATGGGCTCCTCCTGCCTGGAACTTGCAAGTAATGATTTTGCCTATTGTTCCTGCAAGCATGAGTAATAGCAGTAGTTTAACACTTAATTGTATCGGAGGGCCTGCAAAATTCCACTGGTATTTTTCTTTTCTTTTTTATAGACCATCTTCGGTCAATCCAAATTACCTCCAATTTGCTGTAAAAACAAAGACCAAGTATTATGTGCATGCAATCAGTAACACAAGACAAGTTCCAAATCTTCCTAATTGGAAACATGGACATAACGTAAATTATATTATTTTCCTTGATTTTAAGAAACCTTTATTATTATTATTATTATTATTATTATTATTATTATTGTGGACAAACATGCATCAAGCATGCTTTGCTTCCTCAACTTCTCCTTGTGAAATGGTGTCTGGTAGCCAACTTTAATTGTGAAAGTTGCTTAGGAAACCCTTTGTTGATAGGCATTGTTTGTCACGCCTCGAATCTGGCCCATAACAAACTGGATGAACTCTCTTAGGGTCTCAGCCATTGGCATACGATGCCTCAAAACAACACCTGTTAAACATATCTTAAATGCTACACAATAAAGTAATTACCCTAAATAAGAAATTCAATGATCTAAATAAGATAAAAAAATAATAAGTAAATCCTCGTTCATCGCCTCCAGGGTGCTCTGATCATGAAATTGGACTTTCTACCAACCCTGCTTCCACCACGCATGACCACGCACCACGACTCTACTTTATGCGATGCCAATGCCACAGAAGGGATGATCTCAGATACCAACTAACGGACGGGGTAGTGATTATCCCATCGGCTAGTCGCGAACCAAGGATCACAAGTCAAAATAAGCGAAGAACAAAGGAAAACCGGAGAAATACCTCTCGAAATTAAAATTAATTTTATTAATCAAAAACCAAAAACCAAAGCTAGTCCACAAGCCGGACTAAATATCTTGAAACCCTAGGAATCCAATCCAAATCCTAGACAAAATCACAATCAAATCTATCCTAATTCAACAAGCTCTCCTTCTCGCTTGCTCTTATGGACACCCATCTCGGGGTGTTGGTGGTTCACGAGATTGAAGAAAGCAACAAAGACCCCCCAATGTAACAAGTGTAGTATATTACTTAGCTTGATATCACGGGTGTGATAGTATAGCTTTTGACCCAATAATAGTTTCTAGTGATTAGTTTCCATTAGTCTTTAATCTAATGGTTCAATCAACCCTAATCCCAAACGTAGACCTTTTATTACATGTGATAGAGGTTTCTTGCATTTCTCTGTATTATTTTATTATTGCAACAAGTTCCTCTTATGGATTAATGATTCTTATATTTGTACTTAAGCCCATAAATAAATTTTTTAATTCAAAAGCAAAGTAGGCTAGACAAATAATCATTTAAGAATACTAGAAAATTAAAGTATTAACGAAGGTGGCCTTTACAACTATGGTGTAGTTTAGCGGACAGTTCACCCTTGTAGATCAACCCATCAAAATGATCGCTGGGATGCGGTTTGCAACCTCCGAGAATTCTCGCCAATGTGTAGAACTATTGAAAGTTGTCTCAATTCAAGTCGGGTTCACGGCTTGAGTCCTACTCTAATTACAATTAGAGATAGGATTGATTTAGAGATAGATGTTTAAGTCTTATTAGAGATAGGGTTGATTTAGAGATAAAATGTTTAAAGCCCTGCTAGAGAAAGGATTGATTTAGAGATAAACTATTAGAGATAGGATTGATTTAGAAATAAATGTTTAAGTCCTATTCATATCAAAATAGGACTTATCTCTAGATAGCTATAAATAAAACTCTAGATTGTGAGTTCTCTTTGTAGACTTGTGTGGTGGAGAGAATGAGAGATTTGGTGGAGACAACCTTGTACTGCACATTGATTATAGTGGATTAATCCTCACATCGCCTTTGAGCGAGTACACACACTCACGCAAGTGCATGTGTTGCCAAAGTAATAAAATTAAAGGTAAATACCAGGTCAAATCCACAGGGAGTGGGAAACTAATTACACCTAAACCTACTAAGGCACTGTACTACTTTAATAGATAAAATCAATAGTTGGTGGAATCTAATCCTCTCAAGATCAAGTGAATAATGAAGAAAGTACAGTTGGGCAAGGTAATCGGTGATAATAATCTGGGGTTGTGTGTTGTCCAGGCATGATATGGGTTTTCTTTTGTGATTAGCGGTGGTTTGTTGAGTTGGTTGGCAAGGGTATTCAGTGACACACTAGGGACTTCATACACATGGAGCGTAGACTATGATTCCTCATTCCCGAGGAATATGCCTACTGATCTCCGCAACATATCCTTATGGATAGAGTGAGACATTACTTGATCCTAGATGGGGTTCACCATGGATGGCCCACGCATATATACCTCTTCCCCGACAAATGCTAGTCCTGCCACACCAACCTTCCACCTTGAGATGCATAGTTCGTCTACCTAATATTCATACGACTTTAAGTCTAAGATATGTCAACGATCTTCCAAATTGATGCTTAATTAGATTCATACAAAGATTCGGTAGCTAAATATTTGTCATTATCTTCCGACTAAAGATTGAATAAGAGCTATTGCACAAGCCCACCAAGCGCAACTAACAAACCACATGATTACAAGATAATAAGGGATTTCATGCCCAACTCATCACACAACCTCTAGGGAACAAAGTTATAAGTAATAATCATGATGATACTACCATTAAGTTTAAAGCATCTATACAAATAAGCATTCATGTTCAACAACAAAAGACAAAGATAAATTATACGTAATGATGATTCAATCTTTTGTCCTTATAAGATCTTCCCTTTTCACAAAGTGCTCTCGTCCTCCGGATTGCCTGGGTTCCAACCTTTGATGTGTAGCCCTTCAACAACACCCTTGAGTTGAGTCAATTTCTAGCTAATCAGAAGTTACTTCTTCGTAGAAACTGAAATAAAATGAAAAGGAAACCTTAAGATTGTTTTATAGCTAAGACCCATGAGAAGGTCGCGTTACAAAATGCCATCATCCGGGTGCATGCGATTTGCGACACATCCTTCCTAAGAGAATGTTGCGTCACCAACTTTAGCCATTTTAGGATTATCGGTCAGATGCAATCTTCCAGAAAGAAAGTCGCGTTGTGCATGCTCAGCCTTTTCTGTAATATTAGTTAGGACGCGACCTTAGCTAAGGAAAGACGTGTCTTTCTCTATGGTATCTTCCCAATGCAACATTGCATGGTCGCGGCTTAATTTACTGCTACTCCTAGGCTTTCTCCCACTTGTGTAGTGCGTATGGGAAGGCCAAGAATTGGCCTTTTATGTATTAAACACAAATCATTCAAATTAATGGCCTTATTTATTGAAATCGTGCAAAATATACATAATAATTCCCAAAGTTGAGCTAATACAAGTTCTACAATTTATAAAAATTATGACTAAACATGCACAATTCTCTCTCTTAACAAACATATATTCAGCCCTAAACATGAAGCATGTACGGTAGAAATATATGTTATATCTCAGTAGCTGCCAACATCATTGCCCATGGATCTAGGTAATTTTTCAAACCACGTAAACCTGTCTGCCTCTCTCCCCTTTTCTTGTGATTATTTTTTTTATTTTTTAAAATTTTTTTTTTATACTTTTGATTTTCCTATTGCATATTGGTGGTTGGTAGATTAGAGATTGGATTGTTCTTGTTCATCTGTTTTTCCACAATCCTATTTATTGAACCAAATCCTAGAGGAAAGTCGAGGGTTTTTGTACAACACAAGCCATATTTGCATTTATTTTACCTTAGTTTAGAAGCCATTATTTTGTTGTAATTAACAGCTTTGTAGTGAAATTATTTTCAAATTAATTAGATACATGTCGACATGATGACCAATGTTTAGCCCCTATTGATAGGGCCAGAACATAGATTGTCATGCCTTGAACCCGCTCTGACGTCAACAAACCAACCCCATTCATGCGGGATGGGCCCCACTTTGTATGCATGGCCTCAAAACTTGATTACAATATAACTGACATTACACAAAAATTACTATCCATAAACATACTTAGATGACATATAGCTAGGTTCTTAAGTTTAGCAAAACCCACACACCATCGGCTTTGGAATAGGGTGCTATAAACCCCTACAACCCCACGATACTAGCTAGGTAATAAACACATCTCTCCTATGCAGGAGATCCCCTCCTACACCCCTGATACTAGCTATGTGTCGAGACATGAAAAAGGGGATAATGAAATTGATGAGCTTGAAAGCCCAGTAAGCTTCCACTAAAAATACTGTAATCATGCATAAGTTTCAAAACATATCAAAAAAAATACACCAATAAAATGTATGCAAAATAATCTCTAAAGACAAAACAAAATATGTATCATATAACTTATAACAAACCCAAGCTTAATATCGCTTAATGAATCACAATCGAAAATCGTAAATTGGGAAATGGTTTAGAAAGTAGATTGAAATAGATCACATGTGTTTCATGTACTTAGCGTGATACAATTCTCCCAAATATGCTATGGCTGAAAGTTATAACCCTCTCCTTCCTTTCGAGCGAGAGATATCGATATGTGTTTATATACCCTCAATTTCTCGAGCTGTAATACCGATTTATTTATATACCATCAGCTTTCCCCGACCTAGAATGTCTTATATATGTATTTATATACCCTCTATTTCCATGAGAGCCAAAATATCCGGATAAGTAAGATAATGATTTACGCATAGCTAGCTAGTGCTTACACTATTAGCTAGGGACATAACAGAACATAGCCATATTTAAATATGTAAACAGAATACAGTGAAATCTCAACATAATTCCAAATCCAAAGTTATTTAAAACAAAATATCAGTATACTATCAACAAAGTGCTAGGAATCAATAAAGACTAATCAATCTAGAGTATCCATTTCATTGGTTAAAATAGTACAATATTGAAAACTCCAGAATCTAGACATGCCAAAAAAGATAAATGCTTGAAGTTTGTAAAACCATATCACTTAGAGCATTACTCGGATAAACTCATAACTCAATATCAATCAAATCCACAAAATCAGTTGTATCCATATCAACCAAAGTCATAGACTTACATGACTTCAATTTTTAAGAAAATAAGCCAGTTCAAGATTAATAGCCAAGATAAAGCTTACTTTTCTCTTTAAAATCATAAAGCAAGGTATTTATAAGAGAAAATACTCTTAGAGATTTATATATGGAATACTTAAAGTTAAGAAAGCCACGATTCAACACCATCATGACTCACACCTCATACCAAGATCTAGGAGAGAAGAATGTAACCTTACTAACTATTTGTCTAATTTTTAAACCTTATTCAATTTCACCTATTCAAATTAAGCTAGGCCTTCAACTAAGATGCAACTCCATGTAGTATCACGAAATTATGCATACTAGAGTCAGCAGCCTCCCAACGTTATATTATCATATTCTTTAACATTTATTCTTGCATGCTTAGAACAACAACCTTTAATGTTTAGCCTCACCATGTTTACAAACCATGAGTATGCATCATTCATTCATGTTTAAATCAGAACTGCTAGAGTGCAACACCCTTGTGTTTCAAGCTATGATTACATTAATTCTATCATGCTAAAGCTGCAGCTTCTAGTGCTTAGCATTACCATGTTTAAAGCCATGAATTCATTCATTCACGCAGGTTAAAGCTGCAGCTGCTAATATGTAGCACCTCAATGTTTTAAGCTGTGAACACATTCATTCATGCAAGTTAGGACTGCAGCTTCTAGTATTCAGTATCATTAATTTTAAAGCTAAGAATAGATTCATTCATGCATTTTAGGGATGTATCTCTCCGTGTTTAGCATAACTAAGTTTAAAGTTGTGACTAATACTCATTTATGCATATTAGGATCAAGTGAACTCCTAGGGTTAAGCATGTCCATGCCTCATAAGTTCTTAAGGCAAAAGGTAAGAAGTGTAGATGTCTTAACAAATGATTATAACAATAACACCTCTAAAAAGGTTATTAGACCTTCTTGCCCTCAGTATGCTCTGAGACTTTACAAGTTAATTTTGGATTAAAAAGGAATTTCCATGGTGAGTTGATAAATGTGGCTACTAAAACCCTAGTAACTTTGAAAGGCAACATGCTTTTTGTTCACGCCTATTGACAAGATAGTGCATAATAATGTATACATACAAGGGATTACACTAGATGGTGTGAAGTTAGGAAGGAATGTTGACTTTTTGCGTAAATCTTATAGGATTTCTTTAGTTTAAGGAAAGTTCAAGTTTAGTATAAAGATCAGCTCATGAATATTTATTCGATATGTAGTCATGAGACTACAACAATTGTGAAACGGCAACAAAACCTATTGAAAACTTGAAAGACTTAGTATAAGGAAATTGTCTCTACAACTAAGCCCCTATATGAAATTTCCTAGGTTTTAGAAGTTATCAACTCCTAGATTAATGAGAATAAAGCTGGAGCTAACCTAGATTTAGCTAATGACCTGGGTTGCAGAAGATAAACCTGGAAAGTGTCACGCCCCTGCCCAAATCTCGGGCCTTGAGCATGCAAATGTGCAGTTACACATACCTAAGTAGAGACGAGCTCCACTTGAATACAAGGCCTAGGTGAATCAATAAGCAACATCAAATATAACAAGATAAATATAATTAAAATATAAAAAATACTAGAGTTTATATAGTGGAAAGAAATGAAATGGGTCAAATACTCTAAAATTTCAAATACATTGAAGGCCCTATTAGGGTCCTAAAGTCTCATTATCACACACAAATGAAATAGGAGGTTAGCTAACCTCAGCAAAAGTCTCCCAACCCACGTACCGCTCCTGAGTTCGAGTCAGCTACTCCGCTGGATAAAAAAAAGTAAACAAATGGGTGAGCATTCAAAAGGAAAGATCAATAATTACCCTTGCACAATATACAATAAGATTAAGCAATAAAAAAAACATGATAACCAAACAAAGAAAGTTAACAAATCAGATGACTCAATCAATAAAGCTGGGACCACGTCTCCCCCCAACCATCCAACATTCGGGAGTCTCAAACCTACCATAAAGAATTTATCAATGGTAGGGACTCCCTATCAACAACTACCAAACTCAAGCTCAAAGTGAGCGATATGAGGTATCCCCCATCGGCCATCACTGAATTTGAATCGACCCATGGTCCAAGTCACACCTCTCAAATTACATGTTAGCGCTGGTCGCTGAATTGTGTCCCATCTTTGATGGGTTGGACACCAGCCAGAGTATCATCCCCTTGACAGGAACCATCAGACGCCAGGTGTCTCAAATCCCGGGCGCCCCATAGGAGCCACACCGCCACCGAAATGGTGGAGGAAGAATCCACAAGAACAGCTTACATATACCTATCCGGCCAATGCACAAGCTCACGTGTTTCCACAGCTACGTGTTGGTTAACAGATAGGCATACTAAGCAAGCACAAACATAAATAGATGCCAATACATCAACATGCATACACAATCATGGAAATATAAGCCCAACGACTCATTGATGCAGGAGGCTCAAGTCAAATGTTGGTGCTGGGTTGGCGGGTCAACGTAAATACGGAAAGTCACCGAGTCAATTCCAAGATTGGGTCTGTTTTTGGTTTGGTTCGGTATTTTGGCCATAACTTTGGCTACCGATATCAGAATCGCGCGTTCGACCCCAATTCCGAAAACTTATGCTGCGTCTGACATGGTGGTCATATTTATGTATAATTTTAGTTATTTTTTTCTATTTTTAGAATTATTTAACTACCAATTAGGGTTTTCGGTCTTTTTTTCTATTTTTGGTAATATTTCATACTCCAAATTAGTATAGGATTTGAATCCGATTTGATCTCAGATTTTTAGGAGTTATCTGATTTGTTTAGAGTTTTAAATTTAGATAAGTTTAGTTTTAAATATTAATTTGTCAATTTTAGCAAATTTAGATTAGATGATAAGGTTTCTAGGTTAATCTTTAAGGCTATTTAACCCTGCTTTTGGTTTAGTTTTTTTATTATTGAATTCTGAATAAAGTATTTTCCTGAATTTCAGAGTATTTTCTCTGATACTTTTGGTTCTTCGTTTGTTCTTCCTTGCGGTCCTTGGATCCGCTAGCAAGCCCGCTACGGTACCCGTGAAGCTCATCATCTTCCTGGGAAGCGTCATCATCGACATCAGTGACTGGTGGTCGCGGTCGTCGGGTTGGACAAGTTCCGGCAGAGGAAGTCCAGTACCGTGACCTGAGTACCCTAGAGGCGATGAACAACGATCTACAAAGGCAAGTCATGGAGTTAACCCAACGCTTGATGATCAAGGATTTGCAGAGGCAAGTCAAGAAATTATCAAGGCTTCTAGCGGCGATCGATTTTGATCGTGGTTGTCGTGGGCAGTTTCCGACTGAGGAAATCCAACACCATAATCATAGTGATTAGAGGTTTGGCCAACCCATCTACCAACCTATCTACGACGATGATGTGGAGGAGGAGATCTCTCCCATCTTCAACGATGATGTGGAGAAGGAGATCTCGCCCATTTACGACGACTACGAGGAGGAAATTGGCGAGCCCGAGGAGCAGATTGTGAGCCCATCTATGACAATGATGGGACTAGAGTTGTGTTGGTATCTCGATGGTAGGAAACCCTCCTGGCCCGGTAACCAACACTACTAACCTATTTTCTGTCTCTAGGGTTTTGATTGAGATCAAGCACAAAGATCCAGACCCACCAACAGAGGTGCAGTCGAACTCGGGGTCGAGTTCTTTCCAACCTAGGGTGACAAATGCAGGAGGCTCAAGTTAAATATTAATGCCAGGTTGGCAGGTCAACGTAAAGACGGTAAGTTACCTAGTCAATTCCAAGATTGGGTCGGTTTTTGGTGTGGTTTGGTATTTTGGCTATAAGTTTGGTTACCGATATCGAGATCAAGGCTTTAAGCTTCAATTCGAAAACTCTTTGTATGCATGTAATTACATCGGGACGTCATATTTGAGATAATTTTAGTGTTTTTTTCTATTTTTAGAAATATTTAATCCACCGAATGAGTGTTTTCGGTCTTTTTTTTTCTATTTTTGGTAATATTTCATATGCCAAATTAGTATTGGATTTGAATCCGATTTGATCTCAGATTTTTAGGAGTTATCTGATTTGTTTAGAGTTTTAAATTTAGATAAGTTTAGTTTTAAATAATAATTTGTCAATTTTAGCAAATTTAGATTAGATGATAAGGTTTCTAGGTTAATCTTTGAGGCTATTTAACACGGCTTGTGGGTTAGTTTTTTTATTATTGAATTCTGAAGAAAGTATTTTCCTGAATTTCAGAGTATTTTCTCTGGTTCTTTTGGTTCTTCGTTTATTCTTCCTTGCGGTCCTTCGATCCGGCTAGCTAGCAGGATAATTGCTACCCCGCCAGCCAAATTACTCAAGAGAGAGCACATATGTGTGTATGCAATCAACAAGGCAAGAATCCATAGCATGAATGAAATATTCCAAAGCATGGAAATAACAAATCGAAGAAACACTCGGACAATGAGTGGGAACTAGGCAAGAGTACTTACGTGCACAAGCATGCAATCAAGAAAGAAATGAAGCAATCACCAACAAATGAGGGAACTAGCACTACAAGAATCCAAGCAATTTGCGTTGGTTATTTAGCGGTGATTTTGTAAAACCGCCGCTAATACATGTATAACAGCGGTTATATGGTGGTTTTAATAACGACCACTGAGTTCTTTTCTTTAGCGGCGGTTTTGGTACAAACCGCCTCTATATGCATATCATAGGCGACGGTTTATCCGCTGTTTTATAATCTGGCCATGAATTTTTTATTTAGCTTAATGCATTTGGTATAAACCGCCTCTATATGCAAAAAAATGGGCGGTTGTTTTTCTCAAACCGCCTCTAAATGAAGGAATTTAGCGGCATTTTCTATGTAACAGCTGCTAATGTTTCTTTTTTGTCGTCGAACTTTTTTAGTTCACGCCTAGATCTTTATTCCCCTCTCTTCTGAAAATTCCAAGTTCCCAGCCCTAGCTTCACAATCTCTAGATCTCAAAAGCGCTTCGTTTACGTTTGAGGTGAGAATCTTTTGTAATGCTTCTAGTGTTGCCGGACCGGGCGAGGTGTGGTTTCATCCTCGCCTCCGTCTTCTCTGCTACAAGGACGCAGGGGATCCGGATCCTCGGATAGAGTTCGCCTCCACTCCTCGTTCATTAGGTTCTCCCCTAACTACTCCATTGGATCACTCCCCTATATACATCTCTCTCCAAAATATTGATTGTGAAATTACGGTTTAGAATTTTGCCCTAATTTGAGATTTAATTTGAAATTAAGTGCATTGGAGGTGTTGTGATTCTATTAATGCCTGTGGGTAAGCTCACACAAATTTTTAGGACCTTCTATAGTTTGCTACGCTTTCATTGATCCTTGGACATTTCATAGTTTGCTATTTTTTCCATTTGTTAAGTATGGTCTTTTCTTTGATCCTTGGACCTTCATAGTTTGCTACTTTTCATTTGTTAAATCTGCAGTTTTTTTCCTTGTTTTGTGATTTTAGTACTTGCTTTTATTCGTTCTTTGAATTCAGGACTTTTTTTTCTTTTGTATTGTAGATGTTGGATTGATGCTCTTCGGTTGTTTTGATAGATCCTCATCTGGACAAGATGATTGACTCAATGATATCTGCCTGTTTGGTTTGCTAGTTCGTTGTATTAATTATTTAATTGATCATTGTCATGAGATGAACAAATATTTTTGTGTTAAATGTTTGTTCTTGTGATTGTTTGGGAAAAATTTAAGGAACATTAAATTTGTTGTTTAACAACTTGCTGATGGTTCATCCTATCAACTTCTACGGGATATTGATCGATCTCCACTAACACCTACATCTCATCCCATAGAAGAAGATGTTTTTTTGAGGATTTCCAAGGTCCTTGAAGCAGGGATGGGTTCCATAATGACACCCCCTCAATAATTTGTTTCTCTAATGCTTTCTTGATGAGTTTCTTTTGATTCTTGCACTTATAAGTTCTCTCTCGCGTGGCTTTTTGAAGCAAATGGTGATCTCATATACATATGCATGCATCATGGAGTTGTACGTGGTTCTATATCGTATGCATGTAGCTTACTTGTTGTCATCCAAGATCTAGATGTAGATATATTTCATGTTCGATTGATCTTCTTGTCCCAATGGAGGAATATTCAGTTATATGTTCTTGATGATCTCATGCATATTATGTTCTTGATGGTCTCATGCATATTGGAGATCTTTGTATTTTCATGGTTTATCACCAATAGCTTCGGCCCATTTTCAATGCTTCTTTTTAGGGTTAAAGCCATTTTTGGTCCCTGAAAACAAGGCCAATGTTCATTTCCATACCAAAAATTTAAACTTTGTTCAATACGGTCCACATCAGTATATACTGCCACTTATCACTCCACATCAGTAAAATAACGACCTAAACATAATAATAAAGATTATATGCATTTCATTGGTATTCCACATGACCGCCACGCCGCCATAATAGGGACCAAAAATGCCAAATATGAGAATATATAGGGACCCAAAATGTCAAAATATGCAATACATAGGGACCATATTGAACAAATTTTGAATTTTGGGATGGAAATGAACATTGGTCCTTTTCGTGGACCAAAATGGCTTTAACTCTTCTTTTTATTATTATTTTTTTTCCTAACCCATCAAGACTTTTGTTTTATAGTATTCAGTAGTTGTTAACTGCCATCTATTGGTAATTAATTAGTGTATTTTGGATATTTTTTGATTGATTTAATCACTTAATAATTATTAGTAGCATGTCTCTCTCAAATAAAGATTGGTTTATCTATTTTTATAAAAACAAACTATAATTATTGATATTCTTTTGTCCTCTTTCATTGTTCTTCAAAATTTTAACATTTCATGGCTTCCTACACTTTTAAGTACTTAAACCTCAATTTTCTTGATGTTTACTTGTTGTCTCATGAGGAATAATAGTGATAACTAATCTTTTTTTTTTATCTGTTTGTATCTAAGGTTGTAGTTTTCACAATTTTTTGTCTTAATTAATATAATTACAAACATTGAGGAACTTTGAATTTCAGTAGTGTGTTATTCTTTATGGGGCTCTAGTACTTCTCTATCAACTAATTAATTCTCACTCATCTAAGCTTGCTTGTTAAGGTTGCTCCAGCCGACGCTTCGGATCGTCCTCTACAATCAGTGAGCCCTTTCACTCCATCTCTCCTGCTTCCTTTTCAGAAATCTGTAAGTAATTGTGTTTTATTCTTTTTTTTTGGCATTTTTTTTAACAACGCATGAAGATTTGATGTTTAATTGGGTGGTTGCCCCAATTTTTAGGGTTTGTTGTTCGATTGGTGGCTCATCAAAAGTGACTAATAAAAGGTTTGAAGCTGTTCCAGTGCCTCAAAGAGTTAGCCAAGGTATAACTTTTGAAAGTTAGTTTAATGTGTTGAAAAAAAATTGATTTGTTAGATAGTGTTAAAGATTGTTTCTTCTTTTTGCTGGTTATGTTATCTTGTTCAGATGAATGCTAGTCTTTTCAATGAGTTTGATTGGGTTTGGAGGTTATATGGCCCTTTTTATTAATCTAAAATCTCTCATTTTTATGATGCATTGAAACATAAGCATACATTTTGAACTTATCCCCTGTACTATCATCTTAGCAAAGGTGTATGTTTTTGGATTTGAATATCATTTGGTGCTGGGATGAATAGATAATCTCTTGGCATTTTAAAGCCACTAGAGGAGACTGTTTGATACAGGGCATTCGAAGAAGTTTGTTGGTTAGTTGTGCTTAGTGTTAAACTCGAGGCCCTTGATAGTGTAACCGTCTAGATAACTTCAGGTGCCTTAAGAATTGAAGTTAAAAGCTTAAAAATTTATTTGTGTTTATATCGTGTGTTGGGACATACAGAAGCCGCCATTTCATAGTATACCGCAGGACAAAGCGTTAGGGACAGTATTGCAGGCTGCATAGATTGTTGGACGACATTATTCACAGATATTTCCAATATTAATATTTCGCTAAAAAAATAGTATAACATGATTTATTATAAATGGTTGTCAAACATTGAATATAAACTGAGTGAAAGGTGCTCCGCATGTATTGTTTTAGAGTTGTTGGGAATTTGGCTAGATGTCATCAACTATACAATAACAACTGGGTTTCTTGGAAACTTCGCTTGTTTTAGTTAAATATTATTAAAGTTTGATTTGATAGGAAGTTTTTAATTTAAAATTTCTTCGTGGAATACTAAAATTGGAATAGTATCTTGTATGAAGTAGAGAATCATCCCCAAATGGTATAGTTGTTTGACACTATAAATTGTATTGTGGATGGAATTATGAATATATTATCAGTGGATAGATAGTTCTAATAGATACTGATAGTAATAATTGTTAATAACTAAGAAAAAAATTATACTACTATTTTGATAATGGACTGTCAAAATATTATGGTAGTAATCGCCAAAGTCACGAGTATTTCTTGTTTAGTATATATTCAGAAATTTGATTTTTTTTTTTTTTTTTTTTTTTTTCCTTAATTTGTTGTTTTTCTTTAATTTCAATGTAGTAGTATATAATTTTAGCCTCTTAGTAGTTCTTTTGTTTGTTCCTTGCTGCCTTGTATTAGAATTGCAGTCAAGTCTTCCTGCCTCGAGTTCATCATAATTCTAATAGTGATACTTATGTTAATAATTGTTAACAACCAAGAAAAAAAATTATACTATTTGTTTTGATAATAAACTATCAAAATATTGTGGTAGTACTGCAAAGTGCAAATATTTCTTGTAATTTATGCCAATGCTTTAGTATATATTCAGAAATCTGGATTTTTTTTTCTTTTCATTTGTTGTTTTTCTTTATTTCAATGCAGTAGTATATATTTGTAACCTCTTAGTAGTTCCTGGGTTTGTGCTTGCTGTCTTGGATTACATTGATGTTATTTATTGTTTTTTTTTAATATATTGTTCTTGTTGGCTTGGTTGCCCAATGTGCTAGGTATCAATGTAAAAGCATACTTATGTTCTATAATTAATTTTGTATGCCATGGTATCCATTATTCTGGATACATTTTAATTTAAGCATGTGATAAATATACGCTTTATTTTTTATATTTCTTTCTTTATATTGAAGGAAGAAAAAAGTTTAGAAGTAATACAAAACTATAGAGATGATTTTTGGTGTTGTTTTGCTAGCTTTAAGATTTGATTGATCTAATTGATGGCCTAGTCATGTGTTTAAGGATAGGTGATCAATTATATAATCTGTGAAATTAGATATTTGAAGCATTCATTTACTTATTTAGTTTTCTGTATTGTTGGTACCTTGAGCAATTTTTAACATAACTGAAATTGAATATTTATGTTCTTGTTGTTTCTCACTTCCTACTTTACTTTCATGTGATTGTGAATGGAAAATTTCATGTTTTGATGAAAAACTTGATTGTATGATCATCTTACTATTGCTCTGTGCTACTACCATTTCAGTGTTGCCCTCCCCACTTTGCTACATGTCACTTTTTCTTAAATAGATATAAATAGATTTTATAAATAAATTAAGAAGTATCTAGACTAGTGATATGTCCAAGAAAAATTTCTACCACTCACTCAATCGCGGAGAGTAGTATCCTGTGAGATTCTCATAGTATCTAGCCTACCTTTTTGTTTCTTTGTTTGTTCTTGTTAAAAGTTTAAACTTTTGATGTTTGAATACTCCTTCCAGCATCTATCCATTTTTCTTTATGTTGAAACTAATGCGATTACGTGGATCTTATGTCTTTTAATTTTGATGGTTTTATAGCGAAAAGTGCTACAATTCGGTGTTGTTGTTGAAACCGCTTATATCCAATTGATACTATAAAGACTCCTGGCTGTAGGTTAATTTTGCGTAATAATCCGCTACTCTTTATTGTATCATTTGCTAATTTTATGCTTCTATTATGTTTAGTGTGCATTATTCTTTATCTTTCTCATTGGTGTGTTTGATAATAACTAGAGATCTGTAATAAGGTTGTTATGAGGATGTCAAGCACTAATTCTGGGCAAGTTATTTAGACTCCTAATTAGGATCCATTTGAACAATTTATTATTCATCAGATGAAGAAACAAAGTGACCTTCTTATTACTAAATTTCCCATCATGAAAAAATGCTTTGGATTATTAATTGTGTAGTTTTTCAAGAGTAAGATTTTCAAGTACCGCTTGTAGTTTTCAATCAATTAAAATCTTGAACAATGAGAATCAGCCCATCACTTACTAGGATAACAAAAACAAAGTCGCAAGTGAATGGTAATGCTAGAATCTGTTAATTAAAACAAGAACCATCAGAAATCTGACCTAAAGAAAAATCAACAATCTCCTCAGGCTATAGCTATGATTGTAGTAGGTGATTTTTTTGATGTTGATTCCTACAACATGAGAATAAACAAAATTAGCTTACAATAATAACGTATTTGTAACACACATCTCGCTAATGAGACAGATGTCACACCAGCTGGGCCAGGAGTGTACCCAGCCCATAAGCTGTGTACTTTAAACCTGAAAATGATCATGTACTCTACATAGAAGTTCATATGACATAAAGATAACCGGTTACACACCAGGGGTCATATTGAAATAGAAGTCATAGTAGAGCACAACCTGCTGAAGTTATGGGCACTTCAAAATTTCCAAATACAAATGGAAAGTACATAACTAAGGTTTAGTACAACCCAAGGAAATAAAACATGAAAGCAGGTACGCCAGAGCCAGCTAGACCTTGACCCCAGCTCGAGACATGAGCCACTATCTCGATCCGAGTCTAAATCCTGTAACAGAAGGACAATATAGAAAAGGGGCTGAGCTATACAAGCTCAGTGAGTAAGGGCTACTCCACCAAGTATTATACATGCCTGACATCCGTACTAAAATATTGGAACATAAGCAATGAAGGTTAAAAATCATGAAGATCAGCATAGTTATCTTTAATCTAGATAAGCATGATAATGTAATCAGAAATCCGAGTATAAAGACATAAGTAATCTCATATCACATCAAGCACAAAATATGTCTGTATATGCAATGGCCTCATATCATACAAGCATGCACCCCTTGTTAAAATGTCTCCATAAGGACTCCAACAATCACCAGGAACAGAGGCATACATCTACATGATCCGATCGCCGACATGAACGAATGTGACATACATCTACATGAACCCGGCACCTGACGACCAGAGGCATACATCTACATGTGTACGTCAAGCGAGCATCTCGTATCCGATACGGGCTCTCTTAAGAGATAGGAAGGGGTTTTCTTCTTTTTTTTATAAAAGAACAACTTTCGCAAACATTTTTAATTTTAAGAAAAAGATTGAAAACAAATCCCCTTCCTTAGCTTGGTCTCATCTACTCAAATATCTGGGCTCTATCCTGAGCCTTCCCGCTGGGTCCCCTATACATAACTAACTAAGGTGCAACTTATGATACATGAATTAATCATTAACTACCCCTTAGGGTTTCCTTAATCATTTCTCATGCTCTTTAAAATTTAAATCCGTTATACAAGCATAAAAATACTATGCAAGTATAACCATAATCAATCGGCACTCACAAACCGAATAAAACACGATAAAGCCACAATACCGATAAATACATGAAATAACTCTTGATTTACGATGGAGTCCCCTCACCTTAAGTCCTTGCAAGTTCCTAGGAATCACTAGGTCCTTCGGCGGCTTCCGCTGGACCTTTTCCCCTCCCTAGAATCAATGAGGGTAATAATTAAACACAAACTCCGTATTTTCCGATAACTTCGTCTTATAGTTTGAGAATACGAAGATTTAAGAATACGATTCGGTATTCTTAACTTAAACTCCTATTTTTCTCAAAGTAGCATATAAGAGACATTAAACTCATAAGGCCATGTTTTCCCTCTTAATGAGTATAACGTACCTTTAAATCCTTAAATTACTCTTGTAACATGATTAACTAGCCGACATTAATCAATCTAAAGCATGTGCCCCCTAAGCATGACATTTATGAAAATTAGGCATACATAAGCATGTTAATCATGAAGCTAGACATACTTAAGCAAGTTAACTCGATCCCTAATAGGCATTAATACCTTAGGATTTTCATAGAAATTTCGGCGGCACCTCCCCTATTTGTAGGGCCCCGAAATTCATACAAACAATCCCCACAATGACATGAATTTAAATCAAACATACAATACATCATAACACATCCATTTCCCTTAAATCCCCCTTCATTATTCCACAGCCCTAATCATCAAGAACTCACTAAATCATGTTATTCATACAAGGGTTAGAAGCTCACTGCCGGATCTGTGCACGGAGACGAAGGAGAGGGGCAGGCTCGTGGATCGCCGGAATTAGGGGCGGTGCGAGCAGCTCAGAGGGTCGGCGAAGCTGGGCGGAGCTCCCCATTGCACGCTGGCTGTGTAGGTGCGATTGAGAAGCGAGCGGCGCTGCGTGGACAATGCGCAGGGGGGGAAAAACCGGGGTCGTGGGTGCAAGGGTCGTGTGGGCTTTGGCCGAGGGGACGGCGTGGGTGAGGGGCGTGCTCATTGAGAAGAAAATCGAGAGGAAAAGGAGAGAGGGAGCTCACACTTGAAATCCAATTTCAGACCTAAGTCTGAGATATATACTTGTAGTATATAATATTTTATTTAATTATTTAATTTAATGCATTATCTTATCTTATCATTTGAATTATTAAATTTATCTTCAAGTACTTAAATTATTGGTCACATGCCTCCTTTTATTTATTTAATAATATCCTCTCACTTCATGTCATGTCGCCCATTAATTAATGTTATCTCCCTAACAGCGCCCCGACCTAGATCCGGGAATCCCTGGTCAATGATCTAAGTCGTCACGGGCGCACTGTAGCCTCACGGGGCCTACCTCTCGTCAGACCAGATCCGCGAATACCGGCTTCTGACTCGCCCGATCTACTTTATCGGAACCCGACGATTTGTCCGATTTTCCTACCGAATTCATCTTGATTAATTAACTCTTATGAATTCTCTCGATTAACTAATCGAGGTTGTCTTTACCACCCACCTCCAACTATTCCGAGTGTAAACGGCCTGGCCCAATAGGGTCTTCCTCTACCATTAGTTATAGGTCACGGATTTAAATTCATTACACCTCGATTTTCCCTTAAATTGAGCTTTAACATAATAAGTTTATTTTCCGTGTTAATTAATCTCATTAATTATTGAAAATTTTTCTGATTTATTTACTTTGAAAATTTAGGGCGTTACAGTATTAATGTAAGTCGCCCCTAGAAATAGCAAAAAAGAACCTAATAAGAATAAAATATTGGCTAGTCTGTTTATTTGTGAATAGAAAAAACGAACTTCTAAATCAAATTCAAGAAAAAATTATTAAAATTCAAATTTCATATTTTTTTTCCAAGCAAATGCATGTGATATTTATTTGATTTCATACTTTGATGCATAATTACATACTACGAAAATCATTTTAGAATGCCACCAGATATGGGTAAATCATGGATTACAATGCCACGAAACTCACCTGCGTATGACCAAGGAGTTAGGAATTTCATTTAATTTGCTTTTCAACATGGCTCAATTAATGATATGATACTATGTGCATACCTTTTATGCGGATTTAGTAAACGTCGAACACGAGCAGAGGTGTACGATCATTTAATTCACAAACGATTTCCAAAAGGGTACACAATTTGGTACCTTCACGGAGAGCTCCATCCACAAGAAATGAATTATGTTCCAAGTAGCGTCGAAATTGCCTCAAATACCAATGTCGTTGCTGAATATCCGATTGGGGATATGGTAAATGATGCATTTGGAGTACACGAATAGCATTTAGAAGAAGGGGTAAGACAAAGCGATGAGGGCACATCGAATGTGAACCATAATAGAAATACAACGGATGAGTTTTATGAGTTATCAAATGTTGGTCAACAACCTCTTTATGAAGGGTGTGCAAATTATTCAAAACTCTCTTTCATATTGAAATTATACCACATCAAGTGTCTTTGTAGAATGAGCGACAAAGCAATGACGATGATTTTGGAGGTGCTACATGATGCTTTTCCGAATATAAAAATTCCAAGCAATTTTTATGATGCAAAGAAAACTATCATGAAGCTTGGATTGAGTTATGAGAAAATACATGCATGCCCAAATAATTGCATGCTTTATTGGGGTAATAAAGAAGATGAAGGGAGAGAAATTTGTAGAGTTTGCAATGTTTCTAGATGGAAAAAGAAGAAGGGTAGTTTCAATGAGTTATCTGGCGGTAAGAGAGGTAGAAAAAAGATTCCTGCAAAAGTGGTTAGATATTTTCCATTGCGGCCTCGATTACAATGAATGTTTTTGTCTTCAAAAATGCGTTAAGGATATGAGATGGCACATCTTGATGCCAACAATGATGGATCAGCTTTGAGACATTCCAAAGATTCTCAAGCATGGAAAAAGTTTGATTCAAGAAAGCGGTTGGTTTTGTAGCAGACCCTCGAAATGTGCGCCTTTGCATTAGCTACCGATGGATTTAATCCTCATGGCAATATGAGTCGAAGTTCTGAGATTTGGCCGATTATTCTCATCCCATACAATATGCCACTGTGGTTGTGTGCATGAAACAAACATCTTTTATCATTTCAACAATTATTCCTGGCAAACTTATGCCAGGAAATGATATAGATGTTTACTTACAACCTTTAATAAGGGAGTTGAAAGAGTTGTGGCATGATGGTGCTGATACATATGATTCTTATGAGCATGAAATGTTCAAGATGTATGCTGCTTTGATGTGGACAATTAGTGATTACCTTGGGTTGGGAAATTAATGCAGGAGGCTCAAGTCAAATGTTGGTGCCGGGTTGGCAGGTCAATGTAAAGACAGGAAATTATCGAGTCAATTCCAAGATTGGGTCGGTTTTGGGTGTGGTTCGGTATTGTGGCCATAACTTTGGCTACCGATATCAGAATCGGGCGTTCAACCCCAATTCAGAAAGCTCTTTGCGGCGTGCACGACATGGGGAAGTCATATTAGAGAGAACTTTAGTTATTTTATTTTCTATTTTTAGAAATATTTAATCCGCCGAATTAGGGTTTTCGATCTATTTTTCATTTTTGGTAATATTTCATATGCCAAATTAGGATAGGATTTGAATCCGATTTGATCTTGGATTTTTAGGAGTTATCTGATTTGTTTAGAGTTTTAAATTTAGATAAGTTTAGTTTTAAATAATAATTTGTCAATTTTAGCAAATTTAGATTAGATGATAATGTTTCTAGGTTAATCTTTGAGGCTATTTAACACGGCTTGTGGGTTAGTTTTTTATTATTGAATTCTGAATAATAATTTTACTTTTGAATTTTAAGAGATTTCTCTCTGTTTATCTTTCTCTGTGTCGTCTTCCTTGCGATCCCCTTTGGATCAGACTAGCTCGCGGGATAATCGCAACCCTGCCCGGCATCAGTTGGTATCAGAGCTCATCATCTTCCTGGGAAGCTTCATCATGGACATTAATGGCTGGTGGTCATGATCGTAGGGTTGGACAGGTTCCGGCTAAAAAAGTCAAGTACCGTGACCTGAGCGTCTTGGAGGCGATGAACAAGGATCTACAAAGGCAAGTCGCGGAGTTAACCCAACGCTTGATGATCAATGATTTGCAGAGGCAAGTCAAAAAATTATCAAGGCGTCTGGCGGCGATCGATTTTGATCGTGGTTGTCGCCTCAGCTTCCTACCGAGGGAAGTCCAAAGACCATAATCATAGCGATCAGAGGTTTGGCCAACCCATCTACCAACCCATCTACGATGATGATGTGGAGGAGGAGATCTCGCCCGTCTTCAACGATGATGAGGAGGAGGAGATCTCGCCCATCTTCAACGATGATGTGGAGGAGGAGATCTTGCCCATCTACGACGACTACGAGGAGGAAATTGGCGAACCCGAGGAGGAGATTGGTGAGCCCCTCTATGAAGATGATGGGACTAGCGTTGTGTTGGTATCTCGATGGGAGGAAAACCGTCCTGCCGCAGGTAACCAACACTACTAACCTACTTTCTGTCTCTAGGGTTTTGATTGAGATCAAGCACGGAGATCCAGACCTACCAACAAAGGTGCAGTTGAACTCGGGGTCGAGTTCTTTCCAACCCGGGGTGACTGATGCAGGAGGCTCGAGTCAAATTTTGGTGCCTGGTTGGCAGGTCAACGTAAAGACGGGAAGTTATTGAGTCAATTCCAAGATTGGGTCGGTTTTGGGTGTGGTTCGGTATTTTAGCCATAACTTTGGCTACCGATATCAGAATCGGGCGTTCAACCCCAATTCAGAAAGCTCTTTGCGGCGCGCACGACATGGGGATGTCATATTAGAGAGAACTTTAGTTATTTTTTTTCTATTTTTAGAAATATTTAATCCGCCGAATTAGGGTTTTCGATCTATTTTCTATTTTTGGTAATATTTCATATGCCAAATTATGATAGGATTTGAATCCGATTTGATCTCAGATTTTTAGGAGTTATCTGATTTGTTTAGAGTTTTAAATTTAGATAAGTTTAGTTTTAAATAATAATTTGTCAATTTTACCAAATTTAGATTAGATGATAATGTTTCTACGTTAATCTTTGAGGCTATTTAACACGGCTTGTGGGTTAGTTTTTTATTATTGAATTCTGAATAAAATATTTTCCTGAATTTCAGAGTATTTTCTTTGGTTATTTTGGTTCTTCGTTTGTTCTTCCTTGCGGTCCTTGGATCCGGCTAGCCCGCGGGAAAATCGCTACCCTTGCCGTAAATCTATCCGGGTGGAATGTTTATACCGAGCGTGCTTGTATACATTGCAACTACTCCTCAGAGCCTTCTCGTTTGTGTCACAGTAAGAAATGGTGTTTCATGGGTCATTGACGCTTCCTTGAAGTTGGGCATATATTTAGAATGAATAAGATCAGATTTAATGGAAAGCAAGAGCTACGTAATCCTCCGAGATTTTTATCAGGCATAGAGATTTTTCAACAGGTTAAAGATATTAATGTCACATTTGGTCGGTCTGTGGATAATCAGGAGAGGGGGAAAAGAAGGCGCGGTGCAAGCACTACTCTAGAAGGGCCATAACAATGGAAGAAAAAAAGCATATTCTTCGAGCTTCCGTATTGAGAGTATAATTTATTGTGGCACAATTCAGATGTGATGCATATAGAGAAGAATATGTGTGATAATGTCCTCTTCACATTGTTGAACGATAGTTCTCGAACAAAAGATCATCTCAATGCTCGTAAGGACCTGCAAGATATGCATTGTAAACCGGAGCTGTGGCCAGAAGATAATTGAAAGTTTGCTCCAATAGTGTATACACTGACTAAGCAAGGAAAGAAGTTATTTTTAAATACTCTGAAGAATATTTGTGCGCCAGATGGATACACAAGTAATATTTCTCGGTGTATTGATGCTAATAATCTTAAAATAGTTCGAACATTGAAAAGTCATGACAGTCATATACTTGTCCAGCAGTTTCTCTTGCTCGCTATGCGTGCAGGGCTTGATGATAAAGTGACAACAATATTACTTGAGTTATGTTCCTTTTTTTGACAAATATGTGGCAAAGAGTTGAGTGTAACTAAGTTGGATAAACTGCAGAACCAAATTGTACTCACTCTATGCAACATGGAAATGCTTTTCCCACCATCATTTTTCACCTTAATGATACACTTGACTGTTCACTTGGTTGATGAAGCGAAATATGGAGGTCTAGTATATTAACGTTGGATGTATCCAATAGAAAGGTAATATTGGTTAATTCATTATTTGTAATTCATAATATTAACGTGTATATGTTATATAACTATTAACCATATGATGGTGTAGGTACTTGGGAGTACTAAAATCATATGTGCGCAACAAAGCGCAACCAGAAGGATTTATTACAAAGGGTTATATTGCGCAAGAAGTTATTACATTTTGTTCACGATATTTAGATAACATCAAGACAATATAGAATCATCCAAGCCGAGTTGATGACGAACCCGTCATTTCTCAACACCCAAATGCTCGAATTTTGGAATTATTTCCGTACATTGGCAAACCAGTTGGAGCTTCGACATGGTTTACTTTGACATCCATTGAGAGATTGCAGGCTCATCGACATGTATTAATAAACTGCCCTGCAGTTGATTCCTATGTTCAGTAAGTACTATTAAGCATCTATTTTTTACACTTCTAAAATTGACATAGTTACGAAACTACCACTTCAAATATCACAGGGAATTCACGATTGTTGCCAGAAGACAATTAAGGTCTAGAAGTAGGAATCCAATTGAGGTAGACAAGATGGTGCCTGAGAGAGATTAATGGTGGTTTGCAAATCGAGTAAGTAAGCTCTCAATTTATGCAATGAATTTTATTTGATAAATACATTCGAATAATTTTAATGTGTTATTAGATCAACCAAGATCACGAAAAGCTTCAAGATTATGACAAAAGTCTGCTCATAGCTCTTGCGCAAGGACCAATTAACCAAGCAAAAAGATACACGGCATACAATGTCAATGGATATAAGTTCCGCACTTTGGAACGTGAGAGAGGATTAAACACACAACATAGTGGGGTTTTCAGCACCTTTGGAACAAGGAGTTACTCAAGCAATAGCATGTTAACATGCGGTATGGAGGTGTACCATATTATTAAAAATTGGTTGACATCATTGAGCTTAATTACAATAGGATATTTATGGTAACCTTGTTCAAATGTGAATGGGCCAACACGACTCACCTTAGGGGTATAACAACTGATAAATTGGGTTTTACATCTATCAATTTTACAAGACCTATACATACTAGGGTGTATGAAGATGATGAGCCATACATTAAACCTTCTGAAGCACAAATGGTATTTTATGTTAATGATCAAAAGGAAGACGGATGGTGTATACCAGTACATCTAAAACCTAGAGACTTGTATGACATGGGTAAGGGTGATGAACATGACATGGCCAATATTGAAGCGTATCCGGCACAAAATTTTGATACTTTATTTCCTGATGAAGATACACATCTACAACTGAGTCGAGAAGATGTAGATGATCCGAATGATATGCAATCCTTTAATATTGGTGAACATTTTGAAGTTGATAACAACAATTAAGTAAATGTCTGAGATTAATTGGTAAGCATTTCTTTTATTTGTACTTAGTTTTATATATTTTATTATTTTTTAATATTATTAAATTGATTCATTGCGTTGTAGGTATGCCAAGGACAAGACGACATGCCACGTCTAGCGATTCATCGAGACCGGTCGAGGACTTTGACCGTTTTATTGGCCTGAGTACATCTCTGCCACCCCCGCTGGTTAATGCACAGGAATACCAAGAGGCCCCAATGCAACAAACAGTAGTTGAGACTACTGAGCCTGAAGTTATCAGGGGCTATAAAAGAAGTTCAAGAATGTGGGACGTGGACGTTAGAGGTGATTAGTATATATGTATAATTTATTTGTTAGCTTTAAATGGAAGGTTTTCAAGTTTATATGTGATTATATGCTATGAATGATAATCACATTTTTTTTTAATGAAGGTGAAAATGGGGAAGTGAGGCAAAAAAAATTGTGAGCAATTGACATATTCTCTCTTCCACAAGGAGACAGAGTTATTGTAGAATGGAATCATCGAGATCAACCAGTTAATTTGTCTGGGGGATGTTTGCTCAATTTTTAGGCCATCTTGCAAGCAATTGTCAAAACTTTCCCCTCGGATATTAAAAGTGGCAAAAGATTCCAGAGTCCTATAAGGATCATGTTTGGAACAACATCATAAAGGTTGGAGATGTATTTTAAATTGATATTTTATGGATTCCATTTTGTATGTTTCCTAATGTTTACACTAATATGTTTATTTTTTTGTAGACTAAGTTTGAGGTTAATGATGAGGGGCATAAGAGTTATATTATGAAAAGCTTGGCTAAAAAATGGCGGGACCACCCGTATCACTTATATAACTTTATGAAATGTGATCCAGATGGTCCCCGCGAAGCCAATATTGCCAAGAAACCTCTAGAGATTCATTTGGATCAATGGGTTGCTTTTGTGGATTATAGAGCTCGCCTGATACAAAGGTAATTTGCGTAAGAAAATATATCTGTTGCATTATTGCTTAGTAATTAGTGACTCATTAATGTGCAGGCAAAAGCGGAACAAAATATCAGAAATCGCACCCACCTAACAACGCGTCACACGTTAGGGTCAAAGTCGATTGCACGACTGCGTAATGAGATGGTTAGTATTTCCATCTTAATATGAGATTTAATTATGGTTATCATGTATATGCAACTTTCTTTGAAAATTAAACATATTTAAAATGTAGAAAACTTAACTTGGTAGGCCTATTACAAGAGCTGAATTGTTTCAGGCCAGTCACATAACATCGCTGGGTCTTTTGTAAATGAAGAAGCAAGGCAAAATCATTTAAGTTTAAAATAATTTACAAATTTGTTATGCTTGATGTCTGTACGATAGTAAATATAAATAATTTTGCAACATTATTTTACAGGAAGACCTAGTTATTCGCAGTTAGAGAACATCTAAAAATGATGCATTGACTAGCATTTTCGGCCCAGAACACCCCGGGTATGCTCGACTTATGGGACTTGGAGTTGTCCCAACGCAGATATATGGATCATCTAGCAGCTCTGTTGGTAGACCTGTTGGTGGTGGGGTTACAGAAGCCGACTATGATGCCCTAAAGAAGATGGTACAACGCTTAACACAATAAGTTGAAGAAAATCAAGATGAAATAGCTCAGCTTAAGCAACAGGTGGCGAGCTAAAACCAAAATAAGACACCTGGCCAGGTTTTATTTTTTTAGTTTCTACGTTAATGTTATTGTATCATATTCTGATAATGTTTGTTTCTTTTTTTTTTCAGAATTCATATTTTCTTAACATCTGACATTAATTTCATTTCAAACTGGAAAATGTAGGGTCCCCAGCTATTGGAAGGCGTTCATCACAAGATAGTCACTCGGCTCGCAATGAAGAAAATTAAGACCATACTACATAGGACAGTTCAGAGACTTGAGACCATAATACATCTCTTTTCTCAAATTTCTTGGTTTTCATGTGTTTAATTTTGTGTGCTCTTTGATTTGATCAATTTTTTTTATTTATCAGGAGAAGCTTGGGTTTGGCGTTTGAAGTGATCGTTCCAGGTATCTCGATTCTACGGTCATTATGTGGTTTTGTTGAAGGATTTTGGTTTTGAGGGATGCTTGGATCTTTTCAGCGCCTTCTTAGTTTGTTCATTTTGGGACTTAGTTGTCTTTGTTGCTCTTGTTTGTGTTTGTTGGTTTTGTTGTTGTGTAATGGTTCTTTCTAGTTCCTTGCAAGTGTCCCATGAGTTGGCTTGGATTGACACCTTTGGTTTGTTAGGTGTTTGTTTTGAGTTTGCTTCGATTACCAATGTCTCCACTGTCACTTTAATGCCTTTTTATATCTAATGTTTTCATTTTTTTATCAATCTTAGCTAAGACCATGGCCTTGGATTCTTCTCTGAAGCTCTGAACTTGAATCAATGGAGGATGGGATCATCGTTCCTTCAAAGAAAGGGTAAGATCTCTTTTCTATCTGTTTCTTTCTATTTTGTTTTACATTATATGGATTTAGATTCAATGTTTATGGTAGATTATTTATAGTGGATTATCAAGGGGTTTGGTTTTGTTCAGATGGAATCAGAGGAGGCCGCTATGTCAGCTATTGAAGGTCTCAAATTAATAATCCTACTTCAAGCATAATTTGTTGGAATGAATATGCAGGTTATAATTGCTCAAGGTCTTGTGCATCTTGGATTTCCTGAATAATTCTCTAATAGAACTTTCTGATTCTAGCAGTATTCCAGAAAATGTTACTGTCTTGTTATATTGGAACCTTATATGTTCAATCAAAAACTGATTTTGATCATGCAATGCAACACTCACTTTCGATCATGCTTTTGTTCCTTTTTTTGTCATCTGTATTTTCCCACTCAGACAGATTTAATATGCTAGAGTTATTTAAATTTTATCATAACATTTATTACTTTTGTTCCAAATTATACACAGGGAACTCGTCTTGGAAGTTCAGACCCGATGGGTTGTTTTAGTAAGTTGAAGGCTTGCTTGTTATAGTTTGCATTATGAGTACAGTTTGGCCATCTTTTCTTTAGTTAGTCTCTTTTTCATGTGTGGTAGACTATAGACAGATATGAAATACAAGAGTAAATTTTTTTTCTTGGTGTAAATTGACTAACCCATCCATAGGCAGATATCCTTTGCAGAAATAATACCCCTGAAGGAATCATGTGCAACTTTCTATAGTGACTCCATGTATTCTATGAACCTAATAGACATCTAGTCATTTTCTAGACCACAGCTCACTTTTCTCAGTTTCTCTACTATTACTTGGTATAGCATTAGGTACCTGCGCTTGGTACATTTTACATTTTCTAGTAACTTGAAAAAGTCAATGATAGTCAACCTTAAGAATGCAATATGAGTTTTCCAACCATCATTGGGTTTTTAATCTTCAAACAGGAAAGTACATTGCTAATGTAGTGTACATGGTCTTGAGATTGAAGATATTCTGATAAAATAATTGAGTTGGTTTTTTTATTAGGGGTAAAGCCAATTTTGGTCCCTGAAAACAGGACCAATGTTCATTTCCTTCCGAAAATTCAAAATTTGTTCAATATGGTCCCTATGTATTGCATATTTTGACATTTTGGGTCCTTATATATTCCGTATTTTGGCAGTTTTGGTCCCTATTGCTGACGTGGCGGTCATGTGGAATACCAATGAAATGTTGGAAATAAAGTAGAAGATAATGGAGGGAAGAAGAAAGGTAGATGAACCAAACAGGCTTCAAGGCACGAAGATGACAACGCTTTCTTTTAGACGAATTTCTCCCCCTCTGATTAGAATCACGATTGCAACGGGGTGTGTGAGAAACGCCTTCAGGATACAATGAAGCCCTTTGATTGTTGTTGAAATGCGAACTTGCACTATTCGTTTCAACCCGGAAACACTCTTGAATTTGTCTTTGATAATGTAGAGAAAGAGAGATAAGAATGAAAGAGAGAGTGAGAGAATAGAGTATGAAAATTTGATGATCTTGCAACACATAAGGCTAGGCTATATATAGAGTCTCAAGAGGCTTCATCATGAGACACATCTCTTGGCAACATCCTTTTATGAAAGGGAACACCCTTTGGCAAAAGGTCACAAATGAATGGTAACATCCTTTCATAAAAGGGAACACCCTTTGGCAAATAGTCATACATGAAAGGTAACATCCTTTCATGTGTCTTTTGGTGAAAAAACCTTTAGCCATAACAACTTTTGGACTAGTAACCCTTCAATAATAATGAAAGGGGATATCCTTTCATATTCAACTCAAACACCATTTCATATCTCACTCTAACTCTCAATAAAACCATGAAAAATACTATTGAAAATATCCAACATGAAATGCATATAATCTAATTTTTATTATTATGTTTAGGTCGTTATTTTGCTGATGTGGAGTGATAAGTGGCAGTATATGCTGATGTGGACCGTATTAAACAAATTTTAAATTTTTGGGATGAAAATGAACATTGGCCCTGTTTTCAGGGACCAAAAATGGCTTTAAATCTTTTTATTAAGTAGATGCACATAAGGAAGTATAAAGAACTCTCCATTGTAGAGCTTTTGGTCTTGACCTGACTGAAAACTGAAATGGATTAGGATCAATTTGCTAAAATAGAACTTATTTGCAACAACATCGATCAGTAGTCATGCCAAATACACCTAAAGAAATGTTGATGCACATAAGGTTTGGTCTCTTTGGGTGATTTGCTTGTGTTGGTTCAGGTTTGCTTGTGTGTTGCTGTCTTGTGTTTTTTATTCCTTATTTTTCTTATGTTTTCATGTTTTCTTTTTCTCGATTCCCTTATTTTCATGTCTTTTTATAATGTTGGTGAATTAGGGCTTTAAGTGAGCTCAATTCATGAGGATTTTTGGTTTTATTTTCTCTAATTTTGTTTGTTTTCTTTTTGTAGTTTGATTTAAGGATGAAAGGTAGCTGATTCCTCTCATTTTTGGTTTAAATTAAAGCTGCAAGGTTTGGAGTTTGGTTTTTTTTTTTTTTTAATTATCTTTTGATGCAAATTTCCTTGATTTGAAGACAGCTAATTTTTCTTTTAGTTTCATTTTATAATGAAAGAATGCAGTTGCTATTAAGATTGTTTGGAGAATACACTTTTTTTTTTTTTTAATCTATTAAGAGTACAGTTGCTATTTTTTATACTATGGTCTTTGTTAAATTTTTTCTTTTTCTATCATGATATTTCAAGAGAAGTTAATGCTCATTTTTTTGTTATATTTTTTCTATTCACACTAATATTGTGAAATTTGAAGTTAAAAGAGAGATCTATGGGTTTGTATTTCAGTGCGATATTTTCTTAAGCCTGGTGGAGGCTTACAGCGCATGAACAAGGATTGCCATTTCTGTGGTTTAGGCGGAAAGTTCTTCCCCTTATGCTGTCTTTCAACAGGAGCAGACCCTTAACTAGGGCTGGAAAATCTTGGTCATTTTCAGGTTTCATTTATAATCCATCAGTAGTGTAGCTTGAAGTCAATTTGGTTAATTTATAGGTTCTCAGTTTATCAATAAATAACATACTTAAAATTTTCAGCATTGTATATTTTCTGAGTAGAAATTCTTCTAGATTTTCTGCCTGAACTTGCAAATAGTGCCAACAGAAATTTACATACTATGAACAAGTCAATGATAGTCAACCTTAAGAATGCAATATGAGTTTTCCAACCATCATTGGGTTTTTAATCTTCAAACAGGAAAGTACATTGCTAATGTAGTGTACATGGTCTTGGGATTGAAGATATTCTAATAAAATAATTGAGTAGGTTTTTTTATTAAGTAGATGCACATAAGAAAGTATAAAGAACTCTCCATTGAAGAGCTTTTGGTCTTGACCTGACTGAAAACTAAAATAGGTTAGGATCAACTACTAAATAGGAACGCGGCAACAACATCTATAGTCGTGCCAAATACACCTATAGAAATGTTGATTGCATCTATTAGTCACATAATTTTACATTCAGAGTAAATTCAGCACAAAGCACAAAACTAAATAAATTGTCTGTAGTTCATGAAGAGATTAAAATCTTGATGCACAGAAAGCTTTTATTGCATTTGAATTGTATTCTTTATTATATTTGTACGGTTTAATCTACTTCATCTTTTAGTTCTTTTTCATCTTTCTTATTTTTTGCATTTCCTTTATTGCGATTAGAATGCTAAATTTCTTCATATCTTTCTCTAGATAGTATTAACTCTAGTCCGCAGTTTAAACCTTTAGCAAATTTAGTTTATGGGATCTTTGAACCTATGGTTTGTTTTTTAAACTTTACATTATAAACACATGCCTTAATTTCCTTCTCCAGGTCCTGCTAACACCTACACATCTAGCAATTATAATCGAATGTACACAGCGGGTGGGGAGCAGTGAAGATGAGTTAGAGCGCAACAGTGTCTTTATTGCTGATTCAAGGATATTTTTCCACAGAGACTTGACGGTTTGTTTGGCTTTTATGAAGAGTTGAGCATTTGTGATGTATATACTGTATGAATTCTTCAGATGCATGTGTACTTTTCATATGTTTTTCTTTATAAAGTTGTGAAGAAATGTGTAAAATTGACATTTTTGTTATTATTCATACATTATCAATAAAATTTTGATTAGTTTTAAATTGTAATTGAATGTACTTCAATATATAGCATACACTCGAGCTTCAGGATTGTAACAAAAGAAATTAAATTAAATTAGATTATTTATATAAAAAAAATCTCCACAATAGCGACGGTTTACAAAACCGCCGCTATGTGATGTTGACAGTCCCAAAAAGTTTTGTTGCGGTTAAAAAAACCGCCGCTAACTGATTTCGCCGGTTTGGATTAACCGTATCTGAAATATGGCGGCGGTTAAAATAACCACCGCTAGATGATGGAGGCGGTTATTATCAACCGCCGCAAAACTTGTAACAACCGTCGCGAAATGTATTTCGTACTTTGCAGCGATTATCTGCGTGGTTAATTAAAGCGCCATGAAATACCTAAGCGACACCGATTATTACGGCGGTGAGGAAAATCACCGTTGTAATCATTTAGCGGCGGTTAAAACCGCGGCTAAATGTATTTAAAACCGCCACCATATCCTTTGTCCTTGAAGACTTCCAACCTGATCAACCTTCTCTCAACCTGCCTTCCGCAATATGATATCCCCGATCAACAGCAGGATGTGTCCCTTCCACTCATCGGTCCCCAACAGCTTGACCACACAATGGTTCCACAGTTCCAAAATACTCATTCATCAACTTAGAGTCATTAATTGACTCACCGGTTCGAAATGCTATCCGTTCTACAGACCAAAAGAAACCGTTGAGCAGGAACACATCCATTCCCCAGTTTCGGTCTTTTAGAAATGCTACAACTATAGCCAGGCTGTATTTCTAGAAGAGTGACAGCTGTTGATAGCTCGACTGATTAGCTGGCGCTCAGCTGGAACGCTTAGCTGACAAGACACGTGTTCAAATTAGAAACTTGCATCCCAAGAAATCGGAGCCTATAAAAAGGCAAGAGTCACAGTTCATTGAGGTATCTAACTTTCAGTCAAGGAAGCCCTGCCCAGCTGGAGACTGGATCTCGACCCCATATGGAAATTTGGAGTTCTTTCCTCTTTTTCCTCTCTGATCTACATGAATTCTGTAAGAATGTTTCGAATTTCTTTCGTTGATAGTGAAATTTCTCTCCCCCGTGGTTTTTCCCCACTTCTTTGGGATTTTCCACGTAAATCTTTTTCTCTCCTCTTTTATGCTTGAGATCTGGATGATTCCCTCTTGAGATGGCCACACAATCTCTATAAATTCAATTGTTAAAGAGAGGATTAGGGATTTTCCTGATTTAGCACTAACAGTTTGGCGCCGTCTGTGGGGACTTTTGCGCTAAAAGTCCATGGCTATTACTTTGAGGAAATCAAAAGATTTCAGGTTTATGAAGATAAAGGTGGAGCTCCAGTCACTTCTCCAATTGTAGACGCTCCCCTCCCCAGAGATACTTCCCTAGTTCCAGACGGGGTGGAGGTACCCCCCATAAATGATGAAGATCTAGGCCATGGAACAGGAAATTGAGGAACTGAAGCGTGCCTTGCAAAATGTACAACCGCATATCTCTCAAACTACTATGCCACATGATGCCGTTCTCCTTGACACCATTCTCTATATCGTCGTCATCATTCACCGCGGTGATATATCTCCGAGAGAGAGAGAGAGTTTTACAGCTGGTACCACAACTTACTTTTCCATTCATAAGGGAAATTTGGGAGGCCCCGTTCCCTGAGCAATTCAGACCACCAAATGTTCAAAAATATGATGGTTCATCGGATCCTCTTGAACATTTGGAGAGATATTCCGATGAAATAATGATAAATAAGACTATAGAGGAGGTCATGTGTCGAGCATTTCCTCGAACACTTACAGATATCGCCCATGACTAGTTCAGAAGCATACCCGCTGGAACCATCTATGGTTTTCAATAGCTTTCTGATCTCTTCCTTCGTCATTTTGCTAGCAATAAATAGCTGAAGAAAAATCCTATCACACTTCTAGGTTATAAGTAAAAAACCGGGGAGAGTCTACGTGACTATATCAGTCGCTTCAATAAAGATATCATTGGGATGACAGACCTTAATTCAATAAATGATAGTTCCTTTAAGATTCTCTTACCAGGGACCTTCCAAGGAGCTTGTCCGAATTCCTCGCGATAGAAGAAAAATATATCGCTTTAAAGGAAATGAAAGCGAGATGGGAAAAAGAAGACTTACTGAAGATGGAGGAATTCCGAAGAAGAGAGCCCCAACAGAGAGAACATAAAGATCCCAAACAAGAAAATCTAAGAAAAGACAGGGCCCAAAGAGGGAACGGTCGAAACCATAAAAGACCCCTCCAATCTGAAGAGAGAGGACCTCTTCATCGGCAATGGAATGATCCTGAAAAGATGACGAGATATAACAACTATTATCTCCTCAATATCTCCTAAGAAGATATCCTGCTGCAGATTCAATATCTGAAAATTTTGAAGCCATCCCAGCCAATAAAAGATAACCCGAAGAGGAAGAAGAGTAAGAAGTTCTGTAAATTCTACCAAGATAAAGGGCATTCCACCAATAAATGCATCCATTTAAGAGATGCAATAGAAAATCTTGTTTGAGAAGGGAAGCTTGACCAATACCTGCGTAAGGAACAGAAAGCTGGGAGCCGTCCTCCCATACCAGCAGTTCTTACAAGTCACACTCACCTCTTTATGATCGCAGGCGGTCTAGGATGGGGAGGAGAAAGTTCCACATCAAGAAAAAAACTATACCAGAATGGTAGGGGCGGTGCAGAATATCACATCACTGAAAAGACCCCGTTCCTCTATGCAAATTTGTTTCTCGGATGAGGACCTAAAGGGAGTTCATCATCCCCATGACGATGGCCTCGTGATTACAGCAAAGATTGGAATCTTCACAGTTGAACGAGTTCTTGTTGATACTAGAAGTTCAGTGGACATCATCTTCTCAAGTGCTTTTGATAGAATGAAGATACCAGTTGAAAAATCTAAAACCAGTAAAGTCTCCGTTGATCGGATTCAATGGCAGCCCTCTGCAACCAGATGGTATGATTTCCCTACCACTATCTCTTGGCACCCCTCCCCGGACAACCACTGTTACTATCAACATCCTAATTATACCTTGTCCGTCGAGCTATAATGTCATCATAGGAAGACCATCCATCAACTTGATGGGAGCCATCCCATTAACATATCACATGATGATGATGTTCCTAACTCCAAACGGCTGTAGAGAAGTGAAGGGAAACCAACTTGCCTCTAGACAATGCTTTACAACCATGCTCAAGAACCATGGAGAAAGAAGTAGTCGAGCAACAGAAGTTCTCATTGTCGAAGGCATGCTGTCAGAAGATGAAGAGAGGCAGAAACGCTGACCAGCTCCCGTCGAAGAATTGGTGCAACTCCCCCTGAAAGAAGAACAACCTGAGCGAACTATCCAGATGGGAGCGGAAACGGATCACGATAAGCAAGACGAAATCCTAAAGCTGTTGAAAGACAATTCCGATGTGTTCGTCTGGACGGCTAAAGAAATGCCTGGAGTCCCGCAAGAAGTTATTAAACACCATCTCAACATGGATACAGAGCATAAGCCGGTAGTGCAGAAGCGCAGGAGCGTCACCCCGGATCGCCTACAAGCTGCAGTGGAGGAAGTCAACAAGCTAATGAAGGCAGATTTCATTCGGGAGGTTTATTACCCTGACTGGTTATCCATTGTTGTACTTGTGAAAAAGCCCACAGGGAAAGGGCAAATGTGTATCGACTTCACTGATCTAAATAAAGCTTGCCCCAATGATTGCTACCCCCTTCCTCACATTGATAACTTAGTTGATTCAATAATAGGCTATGAAATGCTTAGTCTTCTGGATGATTTCTCGGGGTACAACCAAACCCGAATGGTCGAATCCGATGAGGAGAAAACCTCTTTCATTACCCGCAAGGGAACTTATTACCATAAAGTCATGCCCATTGGCTTAAAAAATGCAGGTGCTACCTTTCATCGACTAGTGAATAAAGTCTTCAAGAATTAGATTGGCAGAAATGTTGAAGCTTATGTCGATGATATTTTGGTAAAAGTTGACAAAACTAAGCGGCATGCAGCCGATCTGCAAGAGACCTTCACTCCTTTTCGAACATATGGAATGAGCCTCAACCCAATAAATGTGCATTTGGTATCCGATTAGGGAAGTTCTTCGGGTTCATACTCACTCAACAAGGTATTGAGGCAAACCCGGAGAAAATATGAGCTATCTTTGAGATGAGATCCCCCAAAACCATCAAAGAAATACAGAGACTCAACGACCAATTGGCAGCTCTTGGAAGATTTATTTCAAAGTCTGGAGAGAAAAACCACCTATTCTTCCAAGCATTGAGAAAGCCACCCAAGGTCAAATGGACCAAGGAATGTGAAAGAGCATTGGCGTAGTTGAAAGAATACCTACAATCACCTGCTTTGCGAGCTAAGCCTTAACCTGGAGAAGAACTCTATATCTATCTATCCACAACTAATGCGGTCATCAGTTCGGTATTGGTGAAAATAGAAGGAGGCTTACAAAAACCCGTTTAGTACATGAGCAAAATTCTCACGGATATCGAGTCCAGATACCTTCCCTTGGAGAAATTTGCCTTCATATTGATAATCTCGGCCCGACGACTTCGTCTATATTTTCAATCCCATATAATAAGAGTACTGACCGATAAGCCATTGAGGCAAATTCTTCACCGGCCAGATACATCTGGCCGACTAACCCGATGGATGATCAAATTGGGGGAGTATGATATCAGTTATGATCCCCGGTGACGCTGGGCAGGGTAGCGATTATCTCGCGGGCTAGCCGGGTCCAAGGACCGCAAGGAAGAACAAACAAAGAACCAAAATAACCAGAGAAAATACCCTGAAATTCAGTAAAATATTATTAATAAAAATTCAATAATGAAAAACTAACCCACAAGCCGGGTTAAATAGCCTCAAAAGATTAACCTAGAAACCTTATCATCTAATCTAAATTTGCTAAAATTGACAAATTATTATTTAAAACTAAACTTATCTAAATTTAAAACTCTAAACAAATTAGATAACTCCTAAAAATCCGAGATCAAATCGGATTCAAATCCTATCCTAATTTGGCATATGAAATATTATCAAAAATAGAAAAAAGACCGAAAACCCTAATTTGGCGGATTAAATATTTCTAAAAATAGAAAAAAAAAATAACTAAAGTTCTCTCTAATATGATGTTCCCATGTCGTGTGCACCGCAAAGAGCTTTCCGAATTGGGGTTGAACACCCATTTCTGATATCGGTAGCCAAAGTTATGGCCAAAATACTGAACCACACCTAAAACCGACCCAATCTTGAAATTGACTCGATAACTTCCCGTCTTTACGTTGACCCGCCACCCTGGCACCAATATTTGACTCGAGCCTCCTACATCAGTCACCCCGGGTTGGAAAGAACTCGACCCCGAGTTCGACTGCACCTCTGTTGGTAGGTTTGGATCTCCATGCTTGATCTCAATCAAAACCCTAGAGACAGAAAGTAGGTTAGTAGTGTTGGTTACCAGGCTAGGAGGGTTTTCCTCCCATCTAGATACCAACGCAATGCTAGTCCCATCATCATCATAGATGGACTCACCAATCTCCTTCTCGGGCTCGCCAATTTCCTCCTCGTAGTCGTCGTAGATAGGCGAGATCTCCTCCTCCACATCATTGTTGAAGATGGGCAAAATCTCCTCCTCTACATCATCATTGAAGATGGGAGAGATCTCCTCCTCTACATCATCGTCGTAGATGGGTTGGTAGATGGGTTGGCCAAACCTCTTATCGCTATGATTATGGTGCTGGACTTCCTCAGTCGAAAACTGCCCATGACAACCACGATCAAAATCGATCGCCACCAAACGCCTTGATAATTTCTTGACTTGCCTCTACAAATCCTTGATCATCAAGAGTTGGGTTAACTCCGTGACTTGCCTTTGTAGATCCTTGTTCATCACCTCCAGTGCGCTCAGGTCACGGTATTGGACTTCCTTAGCCGGAACCTGTCCAACCCGATGACCACGACCACCAATCATTGATGTCGACGCTTCCCAGGAAGATGATGAGCTCTGATACCAACTGACGCCGGGCGGGGTAGCGATTATCCCGCGGGCTAGCCGGGTCCACGGACCACAAGGAAGAACAAACGAAGAACCAAAATAACCAGAGAAAATACCCTGAAATTTAGGAAAATATAATTAATCAAAATTCAATAATGAAAAACTAACCCACAAGCCGGGTTAAATAGCCTCAAAAGATTAACCTAGAAACCTTATCATCTAATCTAAATTTGCTAAAATTGACAAATTATTATTTAAAACTAAACTTATCTAAATTTAAAACTCTAAACAAATTAGATAACTCCTAAAAATCCGAGATCAAATCGGATTCAAATCCTATCCTAATTTGGCATATGAAATATTACAAAAAATAGAAAAAGGACCAAAAACCCTAATTTGGCGGATTAAATATTTCTAAAAGTAGAAAAAAAATAACTAAAGTTCTCTCTAATATGACATCCCCATGTCGTGCGCGCCGCAAAGAGCTTTCTGAATTGGGGTTGAACGCCCAATTCTGATATCGGTAGCCAAAGTTATGGCCAAAATACTGAACCACACCTAAAACCGACCCAATCTTGGAATTGACTCGATAACTTCCGGTCTTTACGTTGACCCGCCAACCCGGCACCAATATTTGACTCGAGCCTCCTACATAACCCAGACAGCCATTAAGTCCCAGGTATTTGCTGATTTCATTACTGAATTTACTACAACGAATGATGGCAAAATCCTAGATACAAAAACTATCTGAAGAAAAGGAGGTTCACTCCTCTCAATGGGTCTTACATATCGATGGCTCCTCGACGAATGACAATTCGAGAGCAGGGTTGAATCTACGGTCACCATCAGGATGGAGCACGTCCACAGTTTTGAAATTCGGCTTCAAAGCAACCAACAACGAAGCTGAATATTAGGCTGTAATAGCAGGATTGCAACTAGCATGTGGCCTTGGAGTACAAAATCTGTTAACAAATACCGATTCATAATTAGTGGTCGGGCATCTAACTGAAGAGTTTGAGGCAAGGAAGGAGAATATGATGAAGTATAAAGCTTTAGTGCAGAAGCTCATCTCCAGCTTTCAAAAATGTCATATTTTCAAAATCCTCAGAAATGAGAACCAAGATATTGACTTCCTCTCAAAACTTGCCTCATCGGGTGCCGATATAAAACAATCGATCAACACTCAATATCTGGCAGCAAAAACCATTGAGTGCAAACCAGATGAAGAGCTTATGGATATTGATGTCGTGCCATGCTGGATTGATCCTATTCTCAATTATCTCCAGAACGACACTCTTTCCCAGGACCCTAAAGAAGCCCGAAGGATCACTACCAAATCCTCCCGGTATAGCATAGTGGATGGGAAACTCTACAAAAGATCCTATACTCTCCCACTTTTGAAATGCCTCCGCCCCTCTGAGTCAAGCTAAGTCCTCCAAGAGATCCATAAGGGAATTGTAGGGGATTATTTGGGAGGAAAAACCTTAGCAATAAAATTCTTCGGCAAGGATACTATTGGCCTACTTTGGAAAAAGATGCAATAGATTTTGTTAAAAAATTTAATGCATGTCAACGCCATTCAAATATTCAGCAGCGTCCCACGACTCTACTGACCGCTGTTGTGAATACAAGGCCTTTTGCTCTATGGGGAGTAGACATACTTGGTCCATTCCCAGGAGCTGTTCGACAACTGAAATTCCTAATCGTAGCAATGGATTACTTTACCAAATGGGTTGAAGCAGAACCATTGGCATGCATCACAAAAAAGGCCTATCAAAGCTTCTTATGGAAATCAGTGTTTTGTCAATTTGGTATACCGGTGGCGTTCATTACTGATAACGGCCGCCAATTTGATAATCCAGCATTCAGAAAGTTTTGCATGGATCTTGGCATAGAATCAAGGCTCACTTCTGTTACACATCCTCAAGCAAATTGACAAGTTGAGGTAACTAACAAGACCTTGCTCCATAGCCTCAAAACTCGAGTTCTTCGAAACGAGTCCAGCTGGGTTGAGGAAATAGCAGGAGCCTTGTGGGCTTATCGGATAACTACTCGGACCCCCACTAGGGAAACACCTTTCGCACTAGCTTTCGGTGTTGAAGCTGTTCTACCCACAGAACTATCAATTCCAACTCCTCGGTCACAGTCCTTTAATCCGGTGAGCAATGAAGAACAACTAAGAGCTGAACTTGATCTCTTGGAAGACAAGAGGGATTGCGCCAACATCAGAGCAGCAGCATATCGCCAAAAAGTCAAAAAATTCTATAATGCCAAAGTGAAGGAGATAACTTTTCAAATCGGCAACCTAGTCCTCCAAGAAAAAATTTCCAAGGAAACAAGAGCCGGATCAGGAAGTTGAACACAAACTGGGAAGGACCTTATATTATCAAGGAAATTGTATGGCCAAGAACTTATCGACTTACCAAAATGGATGGAAAGAATCTCAAACATCCATATCATATCGAACTCCTATGGAGGTACTATCAATAAGTGGATTACTTCTCCCTACTTTTGTCTTCTTCACTATCTTTTGCAATTTTCCAATATACTATTCATCGAAAAATACTTTAAAAGAGGATAATCCTCTATTCCAAAAAGAAGCTGTCCTCCCATACAAAAGGATGGACACCATCTACTTCTTTAAAAGTGAATGCAAGTTTGCTACTTACCCATAGGGCTGTGCATAAAAACTAGTTAAACCGGAAATCGGACCGGACCGCTGTTTTTTGAACATGTGGTTCTGTTTCAAATAGTTCAAATTGAACCAGGTTCGGTCCGGTTTTGAAACCGGTTCCAAAGCAGTTTTGTCCGGTTCCAAATTTTGGAACCGCGGTCCAAACCGAACCAGGCAGGTTTGGGTACATATATATATTTTTTTGACATTTAGCAAAACACCAGTATCTGACGTGACCAGGAGAGCACCGGCGACCAGTTACAAGGGCACTCTCCTCGCGAGCCTCACTTTACTTGGGTCTATTTCTCTCCAGTGGAACTCCCTTAGAGGACTCGGATAGTGAGGTAAAGCACTGGCGAGGATCGGGGAGATACCACCAAATTTCAGAGCCGAAGAAGGACAACCACCATCCTCCTAGCTGGCCGGTGGGACTGGAGGACGATTGTGTAGCAGCGGCACATTGAGCCGCTTCAATCCTGTCAACCAAGCTTTCGCCACAGTGACACGGAGGACAAATTGAATGTCGCCGAACCGCCATACACCACCGGTGAGTCTTATAGGGATGATTAGGGGATTAACTGAGCTAAGATTGAGTGAATGACATGATGTATAAGTTGATCGGGTTGTTGTTTGTCTGTAAGATGATCGAACGATTAAAGTCTGAACGGTGGATTAATTCTGTGTTTATGGATGGGATTAGAATCTAAATGAATGTATGTTTGTATCTCTAAAGATCGGGTTGTGGTTATCTTATATTACGGGTGGAATTGTGTACGCACACCAACTGTTTGTAGAAATGCTGCAGTTAAGATAATAACTTGTTAAAGGCTTGGTTAAAGCTCTATACGCTTGTAAACACTCTTATGAATACAGAGCTAGTATGATACGATTAGGAGTAAGGTTGCTATGTTAAATTGGGGCACTTGAATGCTCTAGCTGTATAGTTATGTTTTGGACATTTGGTTGAATGCTCTAGTTGGAAACTGTAAAGTATAAAGAATCTGTGAGTTTTAACTTGTAAACAGCTTGTATTAATTATTGATGACTTGATGTATAGTTTTTTTTTCCTTTCTGATTTTCCATTTTCAGATTTTCATGTGTTTGATAACTTTGAGTAATGATTCTAATAAACTAATAATTATATATTAATTTGAATTTCAATATATAAAATCGGGACCGGACCGGACCGGTCAAAAACGGTCCAAACTGGAACCGGACTGGACCGGACCGGTTTACAACGGTTTGGACCGGTCCGGGTTCCCTATTATTTGGTCCGGTCCGGTCCAAATAATAGGGAAACCGGTTAAACCGGTCTTGTCCGGTTCTGGACCGTGCATAGCCCTACTCACCCATACCGGAGTAGAGTGCTATATATCTATGAGTACAACTATAATTCTTTGAATACTCGTTAGGTAGATACAGAAAAATCCCTTTCGAAGGTCAAACATTAACACTCATGTAAAATACCCCTTTTAAGGGCTGAAGAACCATATCGGTTCGGAGATCTCGAAGAACCATGCTGGTTCAAAAATCCCAAAGAACCATACCGGTTCAAAGATCCCGAATAAACATATTGTTTCAAAGATCCCAAAGAACCTTACAGTTTCAAAGATCTCGAAGAACCATACTGGTTCAGAGATCCCGAAGAACCATATCGGTTCGAAAACTCTGAAAGACCATATCGGTCCAAGAACTTAGAAGAGTCTCACCCATGCAAAAATCCCAAGGAATAACCATCAATCAAAAGTCTCTCTTAAGTACCGAACAACCAAGCTCGAGGGGCGGATAACTACGTTCTCTCAAAGGCTCTCACTATAAACTAATCAACCATGATAGCAGAAGCATTTTCTTAGCAAACAATGGAAACCACAGATTGAAGACAGATGAGAGAAACACAACAAAAGAAAAATCACCATGAATTATCACATAAATGATTGAAAATTTCAACAAAACATTTCCTCAACAACTTATAAAGAACAAGTAGAAGCCGCATCTTCATCATCCCTGGGATGAGCATAGAAAGTTAACTCCTTCAAACGCACATCCCGCCCAACTCGGAATGTCATGACACCGAGAAAATAAAAAATCATGCATTCCCCGACGAACACACGGTGGTCCGCCAAGAAGTCCCTCCACCCATGCAGAAAAAAGACTTGACGGGAGGCATTCCCCTGGTATACCATCACATCCCAATAGTTGCCACTCGGCCCTCTTAGTCTTGCTGTCCCACTCCTAATATCCTCTGCCTCCCGACATAATCATCGTGGGAGTCGGAGAGTGCTGAAACAAGAACCCTTGAAAACTACATGAAAGGAAGGAAACTGATTGTGTGCAATGACAACTGAACGATGTATTCTAGGGAGTCAATATCCACCAGGATTTATAGGCGTGATTATTTACTTGGAAAAGAAAATCGCCTTTACCTGACGATTCGTGAGACATGACGTACCTTAGTGATTCATAGCGGCTCCTCGATTAAAGGCAACATTGATAAAGACGCTTCAAATTCCTCGAGCAATGCTCCTAAAACGGCACCTAGAAAATAAAAGGACACGTTACACGCCATCTAACGTCTTTCGTTTATCGAGAAAATCTAATGAGTAACCCTGAAATAAGCCTTCGATTGACAACCGATCAAGGAGATCCTTGAATAAATTAATTCCACTCAAGACATACATTACCATAACAATCAAGCACTAACCGAGGATTAGTGTCATAGAGAATTATTAGAAGAATAAAGGATATGTTCGTACAAGTTACAAAACAAAGATCGAAGCATAATTCCAATATATATATATATATATATATATATATATATATATATATATATATATATATATATATATATATATATATATAAGCGACATCCCGCCTTTTCTACTCAAAAGAATCATCTTTAGGATCTATGAAAGGATCATCTTTAGGATCTAGTTCAACTTCATTCCAAATTTTCTCAATGAGTGCAGCATGCTTTTCACACACCGAAGGCAGAATCGGCATGGATCTTTGGGCAGCCACCCCTTAGGAGAAACACCCTCGGACATACTCCTGAGTCCTCACCATTTGATGTGTCTGTTTCAGTATTTCATACTTGAGTGCTTCAATTCTCCCATTTAGGTCATCTATGGCCTCACTTTCTACAGAAACAAAATGTAAAAAGAGATTCAGAAAAACCTTTAAGAAAAATAGCATTCGGAGATAAACTAAATCCTTACTTCTAATGGCTTGGTTGCGCAAAGATCAAATAGCGGCCCCATATATTGTTTCTCTGAGACTATCAGAAATCAATTCAGTGGTTTCCACATCAAAAAGCAACAACTCTTTCCTTAATCTTGTAGGAGGAAGCCTCCAATAATGGTGATAAAGATAAGATGGCTCCTCACCTTGTTCTAGTTCAAAATCTTGGACCCCCACTTGCGGTTCAACTTCCGACGTCCCTTCTTCGACCAAACCGATGTGTGTTTCTTCAACTGAAAACGCGATAGAAAGAATGAGATGATATTTGAAAAGGAATACTAGGAGAAAAAGGAAAAAGAGGTTCTAGCCTACAGTGGTTTTGCCCCACCCTCAACAATTACTGGATCAAGATCATTCGCAGCAATGGGAACTATCTCTTCAATAACCCCTACTGCCACCTTAACGTTTTCTTCTTGTTCATTTAGCATTGATATCGGCTTTTCAAGTCCTGTCGACGAATCACCAGCCCTAATAGTTGCCATAGGAGTTGGCTTAATGATCGTGCCCGACCAACCAAGATCTTTGGCAGCGACAGTGGGAATCGATTCTTTGATGACAATACCTGATCCTTCTCCAGTAACCATGTTGGCCTCATCGGAAGCCACCATCAGAGTTAACTCATTAACAACCCTGTCAATAGCAACTTCATCGATGATTGTCTCTCTTTCAACAGAGGTTATGTCGCCCAGTTCTGTAAAACCTGGGGCAATTTAGCTAAAGAATTTTCTCCTGACATGTCAATGAGATAGAGATATAAAACAATTTACCTTCAAGACCCAATTCTTCTTCTTCTTCTTCAGGCTCTGGAGGACACAATTCCCCTCGACATTTCTTCAAATATTCCTCTACAACATTTGAATAACTCGTGCATTTAAAGATAATGGAGGGATCCATAGATTGGAGTTCACTAAACATCATATAAATATCTTCTCAAAGCTTCTGGAGCTCTTCTTCAAATCCCTCCTTCATTTTTTTAACCGACTCATCCAGAGCCTTAGCATGGGCTTCCAATACAAGAACTCTTTTTAGACTCTGCTTAAGCTACACTTGACAAGACGTCAGATGGGCCAAGGTTTTGTCTTTCACCGTCTCAACATCTGCACGCTCAGTATCAGCACAATGGAGAGCAGTCTCTGCAGATGTAAGCTTCAAAAGAAGAGCGCTTTTCTTTATCTCAAGAACTCTGACCGACTTCTCAGCACCCTTAAGTTTCTTATCCAATGCAGCATTTTGCTCCTTTATTACTGCATTAGATTGCTTAAAAATAGCACAATCATTCACAGTGGCCGTCAGATTTGAAGAGAGTATCTCCTTCTCCTTTTGATTTTCTCAGAGTTTCGCATCAGGACAGAGACATTCTCTTCCGCCAAATGAACGGAGTCTTTGAGGCTACTATGTTCGGCTGTGAGGGCCTTTCTTGACTCCTCAAGCTTCTTACGCTCCTCATTAGCACGGTCTCTCTCATCAATCAGTTTACTTTTTTTTTCTTCCTTCTGGGACAATTCTTGTAGCAACCGTTTATTCTCCACCTCCATCTTCTTAATGCGAGAAGCGACCTCTAAGTCTCTCCTCTCGACAGTCCTGGCGACACGCTCCGTCCACTTAAGAGACTGTTGAGGAAGAACGAGATAATGGATTTAGAAAAAGAATAATCTGATGACAAACGATAAATCAACACTTACCAAAGCAAGACATAAACGGAGATGTGCCACAGACTCTGCCCCGTCAAATCGATACATATGTTGACCGATGTTTTTGCCTCCCCAAGAGCGAAAAGAATCATTGATCGAATGATATTCGATAGGTAGGACAAAATCCTGGCGCTTGATGTATCTTCAACCTCCTGCTCCTAAGGATCCGAAATCGACCCCAGGGACTCCGCAAGCTTTCCTCCATTCAGCAGCATCCCCTGTTGATAAGACGAAACCAACAAAATTCATATTTCACAGATACTAGATATAAGCTTTGGTCATGCCAAAAGTGGAAGACATACCTGAAACTGGAAGAAAGTCCGCCACCCCTTTCCCCTTCCCAGATTCTCTCTCTGGTAATATCCCCTCCCCGGTTCGACGAGGAACAGATACCTCATTAGTTGCAACGACTGAGGGAGGAGGAAGGGATCCCGTAGATGCAAATTCCGATGAACAAGTTCCAAGAACACCTGGAGTGGGATTAGCAGCAACATCCAGAATGGGAGAATTTTCAGAATCATCATCAAGCACCACCAACCTCCTTCTCTTAACAGCTGGAATCAGTGGGGGGAGAGATGTGACAATTGGAGCCTCAACGGTTGAATATTTCATCTCCGGACCGGCACCCCAGATTTCTCGATTCCCCTCATTGGAAGGAGCTAGCTCATCGTTCCGATCTGAAGTCTGCATCTCTCTCAAATCTACCTTTCTATAGAGGCAGGCCCTTTCTCCTTCAGTAAGGGAACAATATTAATCGGGACCCCTCCATCGTGCTCTTCGAGAATTTTCTCAACCGTCGCCTGAGGAGAGTCCCCACATGAAACTTGGCTTTTTGCTTTCGAGGCAACCTTTTCTTTTTGTTTTTTGGCTCGTACATCGGCCAATAACCTATTAGTTCTTTGATCGGTAGTCATCCCTTCACCTGGGTATCAACAGAAAAATGATAATCAAACTACAAGATCGTTGTCCCATTAATCGATACAAGAGATGCTAGATAATCCTTCCCTTGGCTATGTATAGATCACGGTCTTGAAGTCGTTGTTGGTTAGATATTCACTAATTGGCACAAGATGAAACTCCTTAAACTTTCCAGCATCCGTTTTTCATCAGGACTAAGTTTTTCTCTATTTGCTACATGGGTACGAGGAACACGCCATTTGATCGGAAAACCCCATTCAGAACTACTAGAGATAAAGAAAAACTTGCTCTTCCAATCCTTAATTGAATCAAGAAAATGTACCAAGAAATTGCCTACCCTATCTAGCACAGAAATAGTACGTGTCCATGTTCCTATCTTTATTCAGGCTAAACTGAAGATTGAACAGAGGGTTCTACTTTATTGTGAAGCAATACCATCACAAAACCATAGAGAATTCTCTAAGAATTAGGGGATAACTGAGAAGGACACACAATATCATGACGAAAAATGTCGACAAAAATTTGAGGGAAAGGAAGTCTAAGACTAGCCAACAAAGCATTATAATAGATCACCAACTCCTCTACTTGAGATGGTGTACAAGCTCGCTAGTCAAGAGTAGGAACTCTATAAGAAAAGGAGAAATCGAGAGACTATATTGTTCAACTAACTTCTAGATCGCATCATCTTAAAGTGTATTAGCAAAGAAGTCAGAACAAGATTTGGTTTCCTTAACCTTAGACCTATTCCTAGGCGACAGAGGAACACCAGAAGAAGAGGTTTCATGCCCTCATACAGGAGTGGATTCCATACGTGGACAAATGGATGCTCTTGGTATCAGAAATTGAGAAGAAGATGAGGATTTTTCTCACACAAAGTAGAGATATGAAGTGAATAAGAAGCGGCCGCCACGATTCAATTTTGAAAAAAAGAAATCCCTCAGGCGTGGGTTTTCTACAGTACCAAATCGTCCTCGACGGCTAAGGTTGATTCTCGAATTGATATTTAATTTCAGCATAACACCTAGATTTCCATCCTACGACCAGGAACGAAGAGATGATAATGATAGAATGGATTTTTGACACGTGGATCATGAATAGACGTGCTGATCATTACAAGACCTCCATCTTACCCTCTACACACTCCACAATCCCAGTTTGAAAACCGCGCCCGGATGAAAAATAGTGGGTAATAAATGATCAAGGCAACCATACATATCTTGCGGCCCAAATATCTCTTAAAACTGAATAATGCACACCTTCTTTGATTAAAGAGATCTTGCAGAATAGCTAAATCAGAATATCAGAACAGTTGTTACCCACTGCATTCCAATGAATGCAGAATTATAGAAATCATGGTGAGAAAAACGCTTGGCCAAAGAATATCAGAAGAACTCCATCGACAGGCAAACTTGGGACCCCTAAGGAAAATAGTAATAAGGCAAAAGTGACTTATAAGCCCGACCATATGCTTAGCTTCACGAGTCCGAAAAATAACCAAATATTATTCGCTCATTTCTCGGACTCATCGCAAGCATACTTTGGGGGTAGGGGGAGGGGGGCGCTTATGATGGGTGTAAGAACGGTGGGACACGTGGCGTTCATCCAAATGGCCACTAGTCAGTATCCTAGAAAACTTCCAACCTGATCAACTTTCTCTCAACCCGCCTACCGATATGACATCCCCGATCAACAACAGGACGCGTCCCTTCCACTCATCGGTCCCCAACAGCTTGACCACACAACGGTTCCACGGTTCCAAAATACTCATTCATCAACTTAGAGCCATTAATTGACTCACCTCTTCAAAATGCTATCCGTTCTATAGACCAAAAGAGACCGTTGAGCAAGAACACATCCATTCCCTTGTTTCGGTCTTCTAAAAATGCTACAGCTGTAGCCAAGCTTTAATTCTAGAAGAGTGACAACCGGCTGATTGATCGATTAGTCAAGGGCGCCACCGGAACGCTTTAGGTAAGACATGTGCTCAAATTGGAAACTTGCATCCCAAAAAACCGGAGCCTATAAAAAGGCAAGCATCACAGTTCATTGAGGTATCTAACTTTTCAGACAGCGAAGCCCTGACCAAAAGGAGACTGGATCTTGACCCCATATGGAAATTTGGAGTTCTTTCCTCTCTTTCCTCTTTGATCAACATGAATTTTGTAAGAATGTTTTGAATCTCTTTCGTTGATAGTGAAATTTCTCTCTCCCGTGGATTTTTCCCCACTTCTTTGGGGTTTTCCATGTAAATCTTTTTCTCTCCTCTTTTATGCTTGAGATCTGGTTGATTTCATTTTGAGATGGCCACACATTCTCTATAAATTCAATTGTTAAAGTGAGGATTAGGGATTTCCTTGATTTAGTACTATATATATATATATATATATATATATATATATATATATATATATATATACAAGCTTGTTAGTATCTAGCGGCCGCATTTGCGGCCGGCCCATTAACACTCACAAACACCAAATGTAAATATACCCATATACCCCAAAACAACCCATAGATAACAGTGTTAATGGGTCGGTCGCAAATGCTGCTGGCCGGATTGTAACAAATTTCTATGGCAATTTGCCAAAATGGCCCTGGGTTATTTATTTAATTTTTTTTAGGGTTAAAGCCATTTTTGGTCCCTGAAAACAGGGTCAATGTTCATTTACATCCCAAAAATTTAAAATTTGTTCAATACAGTCCACATCAGCATATACTGCCACTTATCACTCCACATCAGCAAAATAACGACCTAAACATAATAATAAAAAGATTATATGCATTTCATTGGTATTCCACATGACCGCCACGTCAGCAATAGGGACCAAAAATGCCAAAATACAGAATATATAGGGACCCAAAATGTCAAAATATGCAATACATAGGGACCATATTGAACAAATTTTCAATTTTGGGATGCAAATGAACATTGGTCCCGTTTTCAGGGACCAAAAATGGCTTTAACCCTTTTTATTAACACCAAGTCCAATTTTATTGTCAAAATGACCCTCGCACTGTCTAGTCAACAGCCATAATGCTGACTAGGCTAATAAAAAATAACAAACTATTATTCAGGGATCTAATCGGCATGTGGAACGCCGATTAGTTAAGGAGACCAAGAAAATGATCTCTTTCGAGCTAATCAATCTTTCAAATGCCGATTAGCTCCACGGATCATTGAAAATGAACTCTCTAGAGCTAATCAGTCTTTTCACAGATTCTGTACGAGCTCTTTGAAGCTAATTGAAATGCCAATTAGGTCCAGAGAGCATGAAAATGAACTCTCTGGAGCTAAACGGTATTTGAAAAGCCGACTAGCTCCACATATTATGAAAATGAGCTCTCTTAAACTAATCGGCCTTTCAAATGCCAATTAGCTCCGAAGAGCAAAAAATGACATCTCTGGAGCTAATCAGCATTTCGAATACCGATTAGCTATCATAGTGAGAAATTTGGTTGCTGACTGGGTAGCCCAAGGCCATTTCAACCAATATTTTCAACCTAGGGCTAAAAAAAATAATAAAATAAACGACCCAAGGCCATTTTGACAAATTGCCCAAATTTTTCTCTCTCTCTCTCTCTCTCTCTCTCTCTCTCTATATATATATATATATATATATATATATCGGGCCGGCCGCATCACTGTGCAAGTAAGGTCCCCTCATTTTGAGGCATTTGGAGGGTATTTTTTCCAAATCCAACCTTATGGATGGAAAGAACATCGAAAAATAAAATAAGATGTCGATTTTCGTACAATTTGGTGAAGTGAGGAGTATTCACATTAAAGGGTGAAAATTTATAAAACTTTTATCGGTTCAAAATTTAACCCTTTAAGATGAATGATCATCACCTCCCCAAATAGTATGAAAATTGGCATTTTATATTATGTTTCGATGTTCTTTCCATCCACAAAGTTGGATTTGAAAAAAATATTCTCCAAATGCTTCAAAATGAGGTGACCGTATATGAATAGTGATAAGGCCGGCCGGACTGTATCATGACTATATATATATATATACTCAATGAAGATCCATTTTACATTAAGTCAAATCTTTTAATTAATCACTCAGCTACTAAAATTCATAGATTCTTTTAATTATGTTATTTTGCATCTAAGCCCCTCCAATGAGATTAATCTATCCCAAGCATATCATTCTTTATTTAACCCTCACCTTTGAAGTTTATTATGTGGGCATTGTATTAATCAGTTTAATCCCTTATTTTAATCATGATTAATCCAAGCATAATTAGGGGATTTTTAAGAATTTAATTAGTCCCAAAAAGTGCGGCTTTTACAGCTAGCATACAACCTTATTCTCAGTAAGGAGAACATGATTCAGAGATGCCATTTACTATAGGGGTCATATAGCAAAGGGGTTTATGTTCCAGTTTTCTCAAAAATTGTAACAAAGGAAAAACATATGCTAAACACTAAAAACACGATGAGAATTTTTGCAGCTCTTGCTGAGTGAGCTCAGTTCTTGTACATGGCTGCAGAGTCCAGACCCTACTGTTGCCTTCCTAATAGCTCAAATGTAGCAACCTCTAATTAGATTTACAACCACTACAAAAAATGTTACATTTACTCACGCTAGCATAAGCGTGAGTAAAAGTGTCAATAAGTGTGAGTATAGACTAAAATATTTTTAGTCACAGAAAAAAAACCTTATACCGGCGCTAAAAATGCCATAACTAAAGGGGGGCGACGGTATAGCCATATTGTGACGGAAAAATTCCGTGAGAATAGATTTTTAGGTTTTACTCACGCTTGTACATGCGTGAGTAAAAGTAGTGATTATTACTTTTCTTTTACTTTTACCCACAGATGTTATCCGTGAGTAAAAATAATGTTTATTATTTTTTTTACTTTTACTCATGGATATTATGCGTGAGTGAAAACACAGTATTATTTTTTATTTTTTCCCCACCCAAAATATGCTCACAAAATTTTCTATAACAATTGGTTATATATAAAAATCTATACACACCGACTGGATAGTAAAAATATGTATGAGAATATATAAATTTATAAGATCAAATGATTCAAGAACTATTTGTGATATAACACCTCATCCAAACATAGCAGTAATATCACATATTGTACATTCATCAAATTAAAGGACCCAATGCAAGTATAGATACTTCATTTGGATACTCAGAAACCTTGTAAACCAAAAATTCAAGGACCGCCGTCAGAGTGCTTTGCTAATGGTACTGATCTGTTCTTTAGTTGCCTTCACCATTAATTTCCTACTCTCCTGCTCAAACAGACTCAGCACCTCATCACTGTCAACCTACAAAGATGATAACACAATATTAAGCTAATAAGCTTTATTAGATACAAAGAACAACCTCGAAACTTATGGATCCAAATTAAAACTAGAAGCTGTGAGTCTGTGACATTTAAGGGCCACCGTTCATTTATGTCCCCTGGTGTGACTATTTGGAGTGATTTCTGATGCTTGCTTTCCAAAAATAAAACTAGTTACAGTACTGCCTTCAATGCTATATTAGAGTCAAACTAAAATATAATGATCGAAAGAATAGATTTAAACTAAATTGATCAATTTGGTAATCTTACTAATGATCATTTTGATAAGGTTGAATATATATATATAACTCACATTGAAAGAAGTTTCAATAGCTTCTTTGCTAAAGCTTCCGAGAAAGCTCCCTTTGTCTTTCCCCCCAACAGCATAAATCTGCACAACCACAAGCATATCAGTAGCCTTGGAAGCAAAAATGATGATAGAAAAGCATATGACTAAACTCTCAGAAAAAATCATTGATCAAAGGAAAAAATCAAGATTATACAATTCTTATTTTAAACAAGAAAACTTCGGAATAAAGATACCTCCAGATTCATTGGTTCCAAATTATTTTCCAATACTTCAATCATCAATTCATGATCTACAGCAATTTGGTTCTATGAAGCTTGCTGAATTATATTCTTGAGAGGAAGGATGTCTATAGATGGAATTGGTGTTTTGAGCAATAACCTAATGTGATTGCCTTTAAATTCAATGACCCTTACTTCAGATAATAATTCTTCTATCTGTCCAATGGCTTCCACCCTGAGTTCATAAGAAAACAATTATGCAAACAGAAATATAAACAATATCAAGAAGTTAAAAACTCAAAAATAAATCAGCTTGGAGGTCAGAACAACTGGATAAACAGAGAAAAATTGATGCCATTGTTAAGAAACCCAGGTCCAATGCCAAGTTAAAATCAGAAAGAGCCTTGTTCAGAAACCTGAAATTCAAAAATTAGGATATCAATGCAAACCAGATGAAGATTCATACAAATAACAAGGGAGAGTTACATACACCGCATCCCTGCCTTCATCCCTTGACATGAGAGAGAATATCTCTGCAACAACAGGATTAGTTTTCTTTAATAGCAACATATCACACATCAATAAATTGAACAATTTCTGCAATCACAAATCTAATTAAATTTGAGATAGTAACAAGTAACAACATATCACCTTGAGTCTCCTCCCAAGCTCCTTGTAAAGCAGGAACCCAGAGAACTCAACAGTGTAAGACCTCTCAAGAAACTCAACAAAGATCTGCCAAAGTGGCCCCTGGAGCTTCACGGCGGCCTCCTTGAACTCCAGGTTGCGAACAAAGTGAGTCTGGTTGTAGTCTGTCTTGAACTCATTCAACAAAGCTTCAAATTCAGATTAGTTCAAGTTCTTGTTGATCTCTGTATTGAAAAGCATCTCTATTATCAAAGTCATGATAATAGTACTTAATCCATCTTCAAAAATTCCAGTACGAATATGCTAACCCAATTAAAATAAAGCAACATAGAGACCAATTTGTGAATAAACATCAAATACCACCAAAGCATTAACAATCCAAGTCCCCTCAAACAAAATAACAATAGGATCACTTGTCTGTGAGTATCTATGTGACCATTGAAAACACTAATCGCAGTTCCATTCTCTCATCCACAAACAAATAACAAGAGCCCTAAATTTCACTGCTCATAAAGATGCTAGACTAATTGATCAGAACCTATATCCATTCCATCATAATATTGCATTATTATTTATTTTAAAGAGAGAAATTCGGATCAGTAAAACCGAAACCCTAGACGAAGTAAAAAGCCATACCTCTTGTCAGAGATTCGCGATCGGTCCTCCCGTATAAATTTGTGCATGATGCTGGCAAATGATAGAGGTTAATGGCTATCGTTGGCATCGGGCGGCTGATCTCCCGCCGAGATAAACGTCCTCCGAAGCTTCTCCAATGGGGTATCTGCTCCTCCGATGCCAAAGAGCTTCTCTTCTGCTCTTCCTCCCCGACATGGAGATCTAGCAAGGGCCTATGGAGGAAAGAGAATATGGATCGCTGGCGCTGCATCTTCGGCGCGAGAGAGAAGTTGGCGAAAGGCGGAAAGGGTGAGCTTAAATATAGTCACTACTTGGGATCGATCAGAAGGGCGGCGACAAAAGGCACTATAGGGTGACGGGTTGGAGCGGCTCTGGGAGGCGGGGGAGCATGGATGGAAAAGAGAGAGAGTTCAGGGTTAGTTTAGGGTTTTTTTTGTGTTTTTATCTTTTTACCCCCTGAAAATTTTTGATATTATATTGTTAAATACTTAAAGAGGTTTTTTTTTGTGTTTTTCTATTTTACTCCCTAGAATTTTTTTTACTTTGTTTGCTGAGTAATATTACTAATGTTTTATTTATAAATTATTATTTTTTAAACTGATAATTAGTAAAAAAAAACCCTGGTCCTCGGGGGGAGGGGGGTGTAGTATTTTGGGTGGGTGGTTTTGGTGGAAAACAGTTAAGGAATAGTGCCAGGGACTTTTTGATAATTTTTCTTTTTTAAATAAAGAATTACTCCTATAATTATCATTAGAAATGATAGTTATGTTTAAAATATACGAGTTTTTCTTAGTAAAAAAAACTAAAGAAAAGAAAATATAAGCGTGATTATAATATATAACTTATAGTCACGGTAAAAAAAATTTGTGACAAAAAAAGCCTTTATAGTCATATATAAAATAACCGTGACTGTAAATTATTTTAATACTCACGCATAAATCTAAGTGTGACCATAATATATAACCTATAGTCACGGTTAAAATAAATCCATGACTAAAAAAACCTCTATAGTCACATATAAAATAATTGTGATTATAGATTATTTTAATACTCAGACATGAATTTAAGTGTGACTATATATGAAGTTTTAGTCACGCTTAATTTCCGTGAGTAAAATTTCTGTAAGTATATGTAACATTTCTTGTAGTGAACCCTCTCATCAAACTTCAAGAAGTCAGATTACAGTAGGTTGAACTAAGGAAGAAGGCATCCAACTATCCCTTACCTGTCCCCTAATCTCATCAGTCTAGCTAAGAAGCTCCTTGGTCACCTTCCAACACCCCCGGCAAGAGTTTAGCCACCCAGATGCACAATTAGAGGAACAAGAAGAGAGGGCATTTGACTCGAGAGGACGAGAGGGAGGGGAAGAGATGAAGGGTTCTGTAGTGGCTTTGATGGTTAAAGGAGAGAGTTATGAGAAGTGGGTGATTGTGAGGTGTTGGGTGTAGCTGTACAATTCAAGGACTTGTCACAGTCTGCATGAATGCCCATGAAGCAAATCGGCATTTCAAAGACCGATTCGGGTGTGAGCCCACAATCCTTGAGATTAAGGAGAGTTAATGGTTGAGGTTAGGGGGTTAGCCCAAATACTCTGTAAACCCTAGTCAATAGTTGTCATTTCATGTAACCCTTAGCCATTTACATTTCAACCACTCCTTCAAGAGTATTTTACATGAAAGCCCTTCATACTAAAATACTTCATTTCATAACAAGGTGGCAAAGGAAATCACATACAAGACAATTTAAAGTCTTACTGTCTTAACAAGAGCGGTCTTTACATACACATATTTATTAGAGACTATAGTAAACTAGACAAAATTCCTCTTTCAAAAAAAAATTATTTTATATAGAAATAATCATAACTATTTATAAGTTCAAATGTTGATTTAATAAAGTGTCTAAGTCATTCAAATCATGAAGCAAAAATACAGTATATAGATTATATTCTGGATTTTAAAGAAGTAAAATTTTGCATATACTTTCATTTCAAAATAGAAATAGTTTGATAGCATAAATATAATTAAAACCATTAATTAAGTTTGAAGGTCACTTACCTTAAAAATGCAAAATTCAAAGCTAAATCAGAAGTTAAGCCTCCACAAAATGATAGTAAATTCCAATTGCAAACAATTCATTTCCCCTGAAGCATTTCCAAAATCAACCTAACTATAATTAAAGGTTTAATCTTTGGGAGAGATTCATATATAAATCTACAAGAGACGTCATTTTCTTCTCTTTTCTCGCTTAGATTATTTTATATGTAACGTTAAAATAGTGTCAACTTGTGTAAAACCTCTATAAAAAATATAAAATTATATGAGGGCTCTCACTAATCGCTTAACCGATTACTTGTTTTGAAAACGCCAATTGATTAGTGAGATAAATAAGTTAAAATTGATAGTATGAATTAAATAAAAAAATTTATTTATTAATCAAATCAAGTTAATGTTTGTGTTGATGAAAATTCCATTGGATCCTAACATAGCCCCCAACTTGTTTTGTTGGGTTAAAACATTCAACCACGACTAGCTAACTAGTTTTGAAGGTTAGAATCTAATTAAACTAAATTTTCTTTGCTTGACTACTGAGATTATGCCTCTATTTCCAAAAATTAGTGTAAATGATGCATTACTTTACTGACTATAGTTGGACTTAACTATTGAGAGTTAGAAGTAAGAAGTCTGATTTCTTGTGATAATGTTGGTAACCTTAATTTTTGTTAGAACAATTTTTATGCATTTTAGATAAAATTGATTTTAACTATAAAGTAAAATAAATACAAAATTAAAAACTATACTTACAAATTAGAATCTCAGAACAACTGAGAATTAAAAATGGAATTTATAAAATCAACAAATAATAGTACTAGAGACGTGATGCTATATCATTGTCCTAAGACGTATTCATGTCTTTCATGCAAGGGTTTTGTTGGAAATATTCCCAAAAAATTCAACCGGTGTAGTCACGAGAGAGAGAGAGAGAGAGAGAGAGAGAGAGAGAGGATCTTCCAAAAAACAAACTAATGCGGCTAGGGTTTTCTCAAGTCTCACACTTGTCTATCAAAACTGTCATCCAACCTTCTCCGTATATTGTTAAAAAAATTAGCCGTTTTTGGAAGAGTATTGGTCATTAGGGCTGAAACTCCAAACCGCCAAACCGCCTAAACCGCTCCAAACAATCCGTTGAAACCGTTGGTTTTTCAAACCGTTGAAACCGAAAAAAAATTGGTTTGGTTTGGTTTGATTTGAAATCGATTAATATTCGGTTCGGTTCGGTTTGCAATTTCTGAATCGCGGTTTGAACCGAACCGAACCGTATATTCCTCCTTTTACTGTGATTGAACCAACATGGTCTTATATTATCCGACTTGGGTTAACCTTGTAGGGATTAGTATGAGATAAAAGGAGATAATCATAATTTGATTAAGATTTTATATTTGAATTTGAATTGGATCAAGATTCATCTCATAGATATAATTATAAAAAGTTTATGATTGATCTTTATCTTTAATAAAGATTTGAGTGAGGCTAGGACACTCTGGAATTCAGAAAAAGTGGCTAACCAAAATTGTTTGGCATGCCAAATAAGTCTCCCACACATAATTTCAACCACAACGGAGAATGCACCGGATGGCTCGGAGCGCGTCTAAGCCATATGTCTCTATTACATCACCTTGAAAAGGTGGAATTCCGGTAAAGTGGCTCACCACGTTGTTTGGAATACCAAATAATGCCGCCAAAAAAAATTTTAGCCCAAAAAGAGCGCCGGTGTGAGAGATGTGCGAGAGATATGATGAGAGAATAAACATGCAATTATTTTATCTTTCAAACCGCGGTTCAAACCGAACCAGTTTGGTTTGGTTTCATTTTTCAAATTGTTCGGTCTGGTTTGGTTTGATTTTTTCAAACCGACAAAATACCGGTTTGGTTTGGAAATTCGTCCAAACCGACCCAAACCGAACCGATTTCACCCCTATTGGTCATCCCAGTTAGAGGTGTCAAACAGGCTGTCTCGACAATGTAGCGGCTTGGCCGTGCCTAGGTAAGGCCCACCCACATGCCGACATGGCACATGGACTGACCCATCACGGACCCACTCGTGCCGTGCTTGGGGGCAGAGCCCACGTTTTGGGGAGTTTGGCACGCCTCCTGCTGGACATGCACGCGTCATGAGAGGAAATCGCGACCCCCAAATCACGCAGCGTACTACACGTGTGGCGAGGCCTCTCACCTCTCTCTCTTTTATATCCGCTCTCAGTCTCTCCTCTCTTCTCGATCTCATGGCGGCGAGACTGGAGACCTCTCTTTGGCGGCAAGACCAGAATGCTCTCTTTCTTCTCTCTCCTCTCTCCTCTCCCTTCTCTTCTCTCTGATCTCTCTATCTCTCAACTCTCTCTTCTCATAATCTTTTTTTTTTTTGGTAAAAATACATTTTTAGTCCCTCTATTATAGTATATATATTGTTCATTTTGGTCCCTGTATTATGAAAATGTTCATTACGGTCCCTGTATTTTTGGAGTTTTGACAATTACAGTCCCTAGGCTGATGTGGCAGTAACTTGGCATACGAGCTGAATACATATATTTTATTATGACGTGGCGGCTGATGTGGCAAAAAACCAATCTTTAAATATATTAATTCGAGTAATGTCGATGTGACCACATCAGCAAAAAATAAAAATTAAAAATTAAAAATAATAAATCTAAAAAAAATCAGAGAAAAAAAAACTCTAACAAAAATCTCCAGTATTTTCCCGAGTTTTTGAGATTTTTTCAAAATTTTTTTGCTAACGTCACATGCCACGTCAATTGACACGTCATCATTAATTACTCGAATTAATATATTTAAATTTTGGATTTTTTGCATGTCAGCATGCGACATCAGCTGCCACGTCATAATAAAATATATATATATATATATATATATATATATATATATATATATATATATATATATATATATATATATGTATTTACCTCATATGCCAGGTGGTTGTCACTTCAGTCTTAGGGACAGTAATTGCCAAAACTCCGAAAATATTGGGATCGTAATGAACATTTTCATAATACAAGGACCAAAATGAATAATATATAATAATACAAGGACGAAAAATACATTTTTGCCCTTTTTTTTTACAGTAAGGTGATGGCAGCTACCGGCCAGAGAGGGATGGATTTAGGTTTTTTGTTTTTTGTTTTTTTATTTTTTAAAATTTTAGGATTTTCTCTTTTTTTTTTCTTTTTTTACTAATTTTTTGGATATTTTTTTTTTAAATTTCTTGAATTTTTAAATATTTTTAAATAATATTTAAAAATAACGGGCTGACCCAACACGACACGAGCCTAGGGTCGCGGGGTCGTGCCTCGTGCTGGGCCGACCCTGTGGGTGTCGTGGGCCATGTCGACATGGCATGGCTTGTCGGCAGACCATGCCGGCATGGGCATGAACAGTGCCCATGTGCCGCCCATGTGCTGGGCCGACCCGGTTAACACCTTGAACCCAGTATGGAAACCATTATACCACAATAAAACAATGGTCATAAAATTCAAAACTACCAAATAAATAAGAGAAATAAATAACAATCAATCAATTAAATTTTCTATTTCTATTTTAAAACCTTTTAAAATTCCAAGAATTTTCTCAATGGTGAGCTTCAAGAGAACAAACAAACACTTCTCAATTCTCATATGCTTGTGTCATGGAGATACCGAGATCATGGAACAAGGTTCCTTGCTTTTATGAGGCAACTCCTCAAATCAGAAAAGTTTATCCAAAACCCCTAGCACATCCAAGTTGTATGAATGACAATTGTTTATAACCAATGACTTCTCGTGTTTTCATTTAATTGCATATTTTTCTTCATAGTATTTAAAAAGCCTTTAAGTTCTATTTAAATGCTTCAAGTTTACTACAACTTATCCTTGGAGTTTTTTTAAGGGAATTCAATGAACCAAATTTCTCTCTCTCTTATCAAAATCACAGGGGACCCAATTAAGGACTAATCACTAAGACGTGCACCTGATGACTAACTAAGTGAGAAATAAAATTGGAGAAGCACAAGAAAGAACTTTAATGAGAGAACTAGTCCCATTCAAGAACTACTCTCTCTCTCTCTCTCTCTCTCTCTCTCTCAAGCATGCATGCATGGGTCAATTATAGGTTTTACATGCAGTACGTAGTGTATGATATTGGTTTCAATCATGCATGCATATATAGGTCAATTATAGGGTTTACGTGGAGTACGTAGTGTATGATATTGGTCAATTACACGCTTCAAGTGACTTGCTAACATGCAATGCACTCTTGTTTCCGTTTTACATGTCAAAATCTAAGAGAACAAATTTGCAGAGTCTTCTCGTAAGAATATTGATAGCATTGCATCTGCATTTGGTCTTGTTGTCCCACCAAGTTCTCTTTGATTTTCATTATCATCTTTTAACTGTTGGATATTATTATACAATACATTTTAACATGCATACAAGAACTTGTTTTTGTGAATTATAAATCATAAAACTATAATTTATTTATTTTGTATGAGGTATGCTCTATCATCCACCGGATGTAGCCTTATGAACACAAATAATCTACAACATAATAACACCACGATCTACTTGAAATCGGAAAAATTTTGAAATAAGAGAAATGAATAACAATTCAATCAATTAAAATTTTCAGTTTTCTATTTTAAAACCATTTTAGAATTCCAACAATTTACTCAATGGTGAACATCAAGAGAACAAATACTTCTCACATGCTTGTGTCATGGAGAAACCGAGAACATAGAACAAGGTTCCTTGCTTTTATGAGCCAGCTCATGAAACCCGCCAATTTCTATGGGAGAGAAGTTTATCCAACACCCCTAGCACATCAAACAAGTTGTATGAATGACACCTGATTTATAACCAATGACTTCTCCTTGTGCTTTCATCCAATTGAATATATATATAATTTACCTTCAAAGTAGATATAAATCATTTTAGTTCTAGTTAAAAGCTTCACATTTACTACAAATTATCCTTGGAGTTTGTTTTTTTGGGGGAGTTCATTAATGAACCAAATTTCTAGCTGTCTTCATCAAAATCACAGGGAACCCAATTAAGGACTAGTCACTAAGACGTGCACCTAATGACTAAGTGAAAAAAATCAAATTAGAGAAGCACAAGAAAGAACTTTAATGAGAGAACTAGTCCCATTCAAGAACTGTTTAACTCCAAAATCTCTTTTTTATAGCTTCTTCTAACTCAATGAGAAATAAATCTCTCTCTTTCTCTCTCTCTCTCTAGCATGCATGCATGGGTCATGGGTCAATTATAGGGTTTACGTGGGGTAGTAGTGGATGATATGAGTCAATTATACGCTTCAAGTGACTTGCTAACATGCAATGCACTTTAGTTTCCGTTTTCAGTGTCAAAATCTCAGGAATCAAGATCCCTCACACTCTCTCTCCCTCTCTTTACTTCCTCTTTCATCCATGATGCCGCCAAACGCTATAAATACCACTCATACTTCCCGTCCCTTCTCATCACCTTTTCTCAATCTCTTCTCTCTCTGTCTCTGTCTCTTTCTCTCTAGAATCATGTCTCATCTCAACAACTCCTCTGTTCTCCTCTCCATAACCACAGGACTCCTCTTGCTTGTCCAAGCTCTCCCTCAAATCATTGCTAACTACAACATTGTGTCCTATGGAGCCAAGTCTGATGGCCAAACTGACTCATCTGGCCCACTTTCAAGTGCATGGCAAGCAGCCTGCACGTCTACGGGCTCTTCCACAATTTACATTCCTAGTGGCACATTCATGCTCAAACCAGTCATTCTTAATGGCCCATGCAAGAGCAAGAAGATCATCATCCAAATTGATGGAACTCTTGTAGCACCTTCAAGTTACAGTACTGCTATTCGACAATGGATCATGTTCAAACAAGTTGACGGTGTCTCCATCTATGGTGGCACCATCAACGGCCAAGGCCAGACCCTATGGTCTTGCAAATCCTCCAGTAATGGTTGCCCCGCTGGTGCAACAGTAAGTACTCTCTTGGATAGATTGGATAGATAGATAGAAAAAAATAAAAAGTTTGTGAGAAACTCACTTAAGATTTTGATTGTATTGTTTTTTAATTGTAGGCATTGAAGTTTAGTAACTCGAAGAACATCATGATAAGTGGATTGACATCGATAGACAGTGAGTTATATCACATTGTGATCAATGGATGTGAAGGAGTACAAGTTAAGGGAGTTAAGATTAGTGCACCGGGCAATAGTCCAAATACTGATGGAATTCATGTTCAGATGTCTACAAACGTGACCATCACTAGTACCGACATCAAGACCGGTGACGATTGTGTTTCCATTGGCCCCGGGACAACTAACCTTTGGATCGAGCGTGTCACTTGTGGACCTGGCCATGGCATCAGGTAATTAATGTTTACCAATCTAAAAGTTTAAACTGATAGGATGAGATACTCAGATTTATGTATTATTATTTTTCAGCATCGGAAGTTTAGGAAAAGAGAAAGAGGAGGAAGGAGTGCAAAATGTTGTAGTGAAAAATACAGTATTTACTGGATCGCAAAATGGACTAAGAATCAAAACATGGGGCAGACCGAGTAATGGTTTTGTGAAGGGAGTTCTCTTCGAGCATGCTCTAATGCAAAATGTTGAGAACCCGATCATAATCGACCAAAACTATTGTCCTCATAACAATGGATGCCCTAATCAAGTAAGGGATTTTTATTTTTAGTTGGTTGTATATTTTTGTTTTTGGCTCTAATACCATGTTTAATTATTATGTATGTTTGAATAGAGTTCAGGAGTGAAGATCAGTGGGGTGACATACAATTTTATTCAAGGATCATCAGCAACAGAAGTAGCAGTGAATTTTGATTGTAGTCCTAGCAATCCATGCAGTGGAATTGTAATGGAAGACATAAAACTAACTTATGGGAACAAACCTGCAGAGTCTTCTTGCAAGAATGTTGATGGCACTGCATCTGGTCTTGTTGTCCCACCAAGTTGTCTTTGATTTTCATTATCATCCCACAACTGTTGGATATTATTATGTATACACCTTAATTATCATACAAGAACTTGTTCTTATGAATTATAAACAATAAAACCATAATTTACTTATTTTGTATGAGGTATGTTGTATCTTCTATAGGATGTAGCCTCGTGAACACAAATAATCTACAACATAATAGCACCATGATCTACTTGAGATTGCTAATGCTTATGATATTCTCTCCATCACTTGTTGTAGATCCATAATGAGGGTCTACATTCGTGGATAGTAGACAGAGGGTCTGAGCTTAGGATAAGGGTCCATATCCATCAAAATTCCCAACTCTAATCAGATTCAAACTTTGTTGCTTCATCCATAAGTAACTCCATGATCTTCATCTCTATCTTGGAAATAGTCCCGGTATCACGCCCCGACCCCAAATCCCGGGTCTCGGGCACGCGACAGACCGATTATACTTAAGTAGAGACGAGCCCTACTCGGATACAAGTCCTAAGTAATCATAAAACAACAACAAATATGCAATGGAACCATACTAAAGCATAGTCATAATATCAGAGTCTACATAGAGGAAGGAAATAAAAAGGGTACAACACCCTATAAGGTCAAATACACAAAAGGCCCTATCATGGTCTTATAAGTCTCATCGTCATTCAAAATAAATAAGAGGTTCGCAAAGCTCAGGAAGTGGTCTCCCTACCCACGTATAGCTCCCGAGTACGAGTCAGTTACTCCTCAGGATCTGAAAATAAAAAGAGCCCACAAGTGGATGAGCTTTCGAAGGGAAAGCTCAGTAAGTACCCCCGCAGGGAGTATGATGAAATCATGCAATGAATATTAGGATAAGAAAATGGAGCAAAACAATAAATCACATGAATCAACTAAAGCAGGGACGACACCCCATATCATCCAACAACCGGGAGTCTCAAACCTACCCCATTGAATTTATCAATGGTAGGGACTCCTATACTAACTACAATCTCAAGCTTAGAACGAACGATCCAAAGATGGCTCGAAGATCATCCCCCAGATAGCGATCAGCCTCAGCTGATATCGACCCTCGGTCAGAAGTCAGTAGCGCCACCTCTTATACATGTCGACACGGTCAGCGTATCGTCCCACTAATGGGTTGGACAACCCAAGTATCCTCTCCCTGGCATGGACTACAAGGATGCTAGGGTGTCCTCGGCCCTGAATGCCCTGCCGGAGCCTCGCTCCACTGCACCGGGTGGAAGATTCCACAAGAACAAATAGCTGACACACACCTATCTAGACGCAACACAGGCTCATGTGTTTCTACGACCACGTGTCGATCAACGGGTGTGTATATTCAGCAAACACGAACACATATCAACGAATGCAAACATCCGACAAACCAACTCACATATACAATCATGGAAACAATAATCCAATGAATCCAGAAACAAGTATGTGCATACCATAAATTAAGCAATAATCAAGAGCATCAAGGAAATATGCAATGGTATAGTTTCAGCAAATCAAGAAATACTCAACCAATGAGTGGGGGACACCAAATACTCAACCAATGAGTGGGGGACACCAGGTAGAAGTACTTAACCTGTATGAAGATATATCCAGTCAGTCCATATCCCTTCCTAACACGGCTCCATGCTTTATCCCGTATATATGATAATAAACTATCACACAACAATTCATAACAATATAATTGTATTACACGTATTAAAGACCCTAATAATGAATCTACCGAAATGTCAACTTTTGAATTTTATAATCAATGAATTCGTGCTCTTAGATTCCTGCCCACACTATTTTCCCTAGTTTAAACATATCCCCGAACTATCCGGCCTATCAGAATCGAGTTTCGAGCCATTTGAAAAATTGTCGAAATTACTATTGATATAACTGCAGAATTCTGATAGTTTTGTGTAGTCAGAAAGAACTATCCATAGCTTTCAATCCATAAGCCTGATTTGGCTAATCTAGGATACATTAGAATGATATTTTCCTACGCTTTTCAACAGTATATTATACTCCCCGATCAGAGGTATATAATGGACCCAAATGTCTTTTGAAATCTGAAAGCCAGGAATGAAATTCCAGGTATCTAATGGATCAATTTCCTACATGCAAACTTAAGAGAAGACCATGTATTTACTATGCGTATGAACTCATCTCACGTTCACGGGTTCCCCCCATGCATATATGCAAGTACGCAGAGTCGTAAAAAAATCACAAGAGGGCTAGAAGCTCACCTGAAAATAGCTGGTCGTGGTGCTCAGGTGGTGAGGTTCTGGCGATGTGATCCCTTAATGTCGTCCACACTGGCTACGCTGCAACTCCGGCGGGCTCGCAGCGGTCCAGAGGGGGTTTGCGATTACTAAGGCTCTCCCTCCTGCTTCGGTTCCGGTTGTCGGAGGTGCGTAGAAGATGGTGGTGAGCTCAAAGGGAGAGGTGGAGCTCTCGGTCGTTAGTGGCGGCTAAGGTTTGGAGAGGCGTTGTCCTTTTAAAGAGCTCGGTCACTAGTGGAGGCTGGGGTTTGGAGAGGCTTCATCCTTTTAAAGAGTTCATACAAATGATCTCACCTAAGATCAAGCAACGGTACAGATGGACCGTTGGATTAGTATCTCTATGATGAGGTGATTTGTGGCTTGGATTCAAGTTCTTGCCTCGAACTTAATCCACCTTATGAGATGGGCGGCTTGGATCTATTCCTATGTGATAAGAATAGATGAGTGGCTTGGATGCAAATTCGTGCCTCGAACTTAAACCAATCCATAGATGGACGATGGATGGCTGCTCCACGTGTCCCCATCTCCTTGCCTCACGATCAGCACTCAACTGATGCTTTAATCTTGACCGTTGTAGTTTTGTGCATGCATGGCTCACGTGGTCATTTGCACTTACACCCTCAACTCTTTTCAAATTGCATGCAGATCCTGGTTCTGTGAGAGGGCAACTTTTCACTTAAGTACAAACTCTTCCTGAAATTACCAAAAGGTCCTTCTCAGCATCAATTAACCATAATTATGCAATTAACCAATTATTGTCGAGAGAATAAAGAACTGTTTCACAGACGATTGTAATATTTCGCCACCTTTACCAATAGAAGCTGTTGCAATAACTATTGATTTAAATTATCAGCCTTTATCCCCCAAAATGGGAGCGTCGTCTAAATCTCCATGTAATTTTTTTCCTTCAATAGTTTAAAAAATATTTGTTAACATTATTGTTTTCATTTATTTTATTTATAAGATCCTTCATACTTATTTTTTACCTTATATATTTGTAAAGCTTTTAATAGCAGCATTATCCATTTTTAAAAAAAATGCTTTTTTATTGTGGTTGTTTAACAAAGAGAGGGAGCTTATTCATTTTCTTTGTCATCAAATAGTCTTACTTCCATTATCATCTTTCTATATTAATAATTTTTTTCCTCTCTAAACTTTATATGAAGAAAAATTATCAAATAACTTTGAGATTTTTTTGTGGATCATTCTATTAATTTTTTTTATAAGTTTAAAAGCTTTGTTAAAAAAAAATTTAGTCTAATTTTCAAAGAATATAAATATGCTTTATAATCACTTAGTTTATAAGAAATTAATTAAATGTCAAATGACTACATGAAATTCATCATTATTATTATAAATTTGAATTCTTAATAAATTGTCATAAGGAACACTTGAATAACTATTTTAGTTATGAGTTGTTAATGAAAAAGCATAATTATGTATAACATAGGAATTCTTGGTAATGTCCTTGTTTAACTAAAGGTTAGAAAAATAATCTTCTCCAAAACCATTTGTAGTAAAATCTAAATGTTTGTTAGTTTGAAAATAAATGAAATTTCAAACCTAACATAATCTCCTCTTAATCCATATATTCTCACGAGTAGTTTAAATTTCCTTATTTAAATTGCTTTGATATTTATGAATAGTGAATCAGATAAATGTTCTATTAGCATACCATTCATATTAGTGAAATGAGGTTTTATTTATTTGTATTTTATTTTTTGATAAATGGGGTTATCTTCTTCTCTTATAGACATATAATATTTACTTTGTCAACAAGAAGACTAGGTTGAAAATAGAAACTAACCCAAATGAGCTATACAAGTTCAATGAGAGATGTAACTTACTAGTTGAGCTTTAAGAAAGATCTATTATATCAAATAGATCTTTTATAGCATGCTCAGACAACAAAAGAGTTGCTAATGATGGCTTCCCTAGCATCTTTTACCAAGCACCAAGAGCTACTCATGTTCCTGCTCCTGTTTCTATTCCTCTTTCTTCTCTTGTTCCTATTCATGGTTTTCCTCTTGCTCTTGTTGATGTTGTTGATGATGAGGAGCACTTTGACAGGGAGAAGGATTAGCAGCTTCTTGTTGCCAGCGAATGTAACAAATGTGCGAGACTTACTATGGTTTCCATGAAAACCATAGTATGTGTAACACCCTTATCCTTTTCAGGACTCAGGTGCCACACCAGCCAGATTTAGGGAATGAACCCTAAATCTAAGGCTGTATTCTGCTAATTACTGGGAAAATACTGCAACGGAAGGTAATAAACAAACTGAATAGATTAAAACACCAACAAATTCGGAATTTAATACAACACAAAATAAATATTGTCTTAAACTTAATGTCTCACAACACTCGAAAACAAATAAACAGAAACTAGACACGGAGTCAGAGCCAGCTACGGAGCATCATCATTAACTCGTGGCCAGACGGCCCTCTAGAAGAACTCCTGCCTAACGTCCTGCGAAAACAGTATCAAAAAGTGGGGCTGAGCTACTGAAGCTCAGTGAGCAGAAACAACCTGTCGGGTGTAACTGTACCCGTATAAAATAACAAATCTGTAAAGTAAAAACTGACGTGTAAAACATGAATAGAAAATACTGGATTAAAAATACTGAAAACTGTACTGAATACTGAGCAAGTAAACATTGATCAAGGTATTCTCTTAAAAATGCATATCTGAGTTTCTGTTTCTCTGTCTTGTGAATTAAATATGAAACCGACATTCCCCCTGGGTAATCTGTACCTGTGCCCTCTCTCTCTCTGAGATGAGCTCTGTCTCTAGAAGGCGAGGAACGCGGCATCATCTAATACACAAGACTATTCTCTGACTACACATCTACTTCAATACTGTATGGCCAGCGACCAACAAGTATATCTGATACGAGTGGTCGACAATATATACGTACACTAAGCATCCGAAGGGATGGAAATGGGGTTTTGATTTTTATAAAATGGAAGTGCTTTTAAAACAGATAGTTCGGACTTAAAACAGAATTTAAATCACCCCTCTCCTAACTTCGATTATTACTCTCTGGCTCTACTGAGCCTCATTTGAGTCTATACATGTACATCAATAGAATGTAATGTAAGCTTGTATTTATGCTTGTTTCTCTTTTACATTCTTGAATACTAAGCATGAAAATGGTTTTCATAAAACTCTGGAAACTTCATAAAACTTCGAGTTCATGCTTCTAAAAGCTGAAAAGCTGTATCGTATAAAAATATGGTAAAGACTCATGAAGGCTATGCAGTAGATTTCCCTCACCTTAGTCCAGTTCGAAGCTAGATCCGGCTCGGTCCTTCGTGAGACTTTCCCTTGCCCTTACCTGATAGTTGAGATAAGAATTCTATAAATACGGAGTCCGTGTTCTTGACTCGTACTCAAATATAAACTAATGGGATACGATGAGAATACGAAATTAACTCTTCTATCTAACAATTCTAATCTTCATCGCTAATATAATTGATAACCTTAAGCATGCATATCATAGAGATTAAGGGTCCTTAACATGCTTTCTCTAAGGTAATGTCTTGCTAAAAGTGACATGAATAATCTAAGGAATTCATCGAAATTTCGGCAGCACCTCCTCTAATTGAGGGGCCCCGAATATCTACAATCATTCACACACATAAACATATCTTAATTAACATCAACATTCATACAATTTCTAACATTCACAACCCTATACATGAACTTCTCTTCATCCATCTCTAATCTTAAATTCATGAGTTTAATTGGGGTTATCCCAACTAATTCCTTTATCTGCCAATTAGCTCCAAAGTGGTTCTTAAGAAGCTCACAGAGGGGATGGTGGGCTGATGGCTCGACGAGCTCGCTGTTGAGCTGTGATGGGGTGTCGAGGTGTCGGAACTAGGCTGGTGGCGGGGCGCTGCGTGGAGACGGCCGCGGTCGAAGGCAGGCGACGGCGAAAGCTCTCGCCTGGACAAGACGCTAGACCGCTTAGGGCGCAGTGGTGGCCGTCTGGGGGGGTCGGAGTCCTCACCGCGTGGTGCGGCGTGGTGGCGATTGGTGGCGGTCGTTGCGCTCACCGGCGCGGGTTAGGGCACGCACGAATAGAAGGGGGGGGGGCTCTGTGTGAACGAGAGAGGGAAAGAGAGATCGAGAGAGAGAGATTTGTTTCTCTCTCTCTTTCTCTCGTCTCTGTCTTATAAAGACAGAGATTCCCCTTTTTCCTTTTTTTATTTTTATTTTAATCATTAAAGTATATTATACTTTAATATCTTTTTCTTTACTTTATCTTTTACTTTACGTCACATCACTATTTAAAACTATTATCTTATTAATAATTATCAATAATTCTCACACCTGCATCCTGAATCCGGGTCGACGTCCCGATACCTGGGCCGACAGAAGCGTCACGGGTTGTCTTTCTCTCCCGACCCAGATCCGCGAATCTCGGCTCTTGACTCGGCCAGATCTACTTTATCGGGACTCTAACTTTTGTCCGATATACCTACTTAATTAATCTGGATTAATTAATATCTAATTAATCTTTGATTTAATTAATCTAACTCGGCTGACCATCCATCTCCAACTATTCTATATAACTCTGGCCTGGCCCATTAAGGCCTCTCTCGGCCCTATAGTTGCGAGAATGGATTTCGGTCCATTTTATTCTAATTTTCTTTAACTTCAGATTAGTATTAATTAATCTGTTTTAAGTTAATTAAGCTCATTAAAAATTCCATAAATTCACTAAATTTTTACTTAAGAAATTTTTCGGATGTTACAGTATGCCCAAGATGCAACAATGCCCTCAGTTTTTTTTTTTTTTGTCTGTCATCTATGATTGAATGGCTTTAAAATGCAATTTTTTCTTGAGGCTTATGATTTGTTTCCCCCAAAAACTGTTGTTGGTTGTGAAAGCATAAAAAATGGTGACTGAATCCTTATTTTATTTCCATTGTAGTACTCAGGATTTTATTCGTGTTATTTGGATCATTTGATGACTATTTGTTGTATGTTCTTATTTACCTAGGCCTCGTATTCTAGTGAGGTTCGCCTCTACTTGGGTACGGCCGATCTGTGCACATGCTCGAGACCTGAAATCTAGGTCTGGGCGTGACACTTAGAGAGGTTTGTATCTATTTTTATGCTAGTCTATTACAAATTATCAGGTGAGTGTGTATACAAGTAGTGTATTACTATATATCCTTATCTCACGTGACAACATCGAGACTCAAAGCTCTCCAAACTGCAACTTTGTTGCTTTATTTCTAACTATGTTGTTGATGAGAAACAACAAGGAGTAGGTATAGTGTTATAGGATGATAGGATGATGTAACTCACCAAGTCCTCTCTCCTTAGGTGTAGCAGCCATGCCCTCCCCCGTCAATCATGGACATACCCCATTAGTTGTGCATGAGGTTATTCCTCAAATAATAGTGTTTTATAACCAAGATTTTGTTATAGACTTGTGAAACAAGGTAATAGGGGTGTATAATAAACTGATGAGGTTAAGCAAGAGTAAAGTATAGGCTATTGCTTTGATAAGCTTACATAGATGGAAATCATGTCTTAGTCACCGAGAAAAGCAAGAGGGGAAGAACCAGCCTCTTACCCCGTTGCCTTAAGTGAACTCTTGGGTTCTTTGGCCTGTTAGTGATGAGAACCATAGAGTAAATGGGGATTAGTATCACCAAGAAGCATAGAGCTAACAATAGAATTAATCAGGTTATAAGGGAAGATAATATAGTAGTGTTAGGGCACCATAACTGTAACACCCATCTCCAAATAGGGGACAAGTGTCACACCAATTAGGTCAGGGAGTGAACCCTGGGCCTAAGGCTATAATAATCTAATAACTTATAAAACTTGCGGAAGCGAAAAAGGCAATTAAGCAAACTCTAATGTTATAAATACTCAAACTGTTGAATTACAATACCTAAATACTTAGTCATACACCACAAATCATATAAGGAGTTCACATGTCTCCTAAATCAAGTACACAAATAAAACTTAAATGTAATAGATGGTCAGAGCCAGCTAATGATAGACAGGACCCTCTCCTCTACTCTAGGAAGATTATGGTACCTGTTTACTACCAACAATTACATGAATAGAGGGATGAGCTACTCGAGCTCAGTGAGGAAATAGTACTTTCAGATAATACTAGACCTGTGTGAAATCAATAAAAGTAATTTGAAATAAATTCTTAAAATGTACAAGGTATATAAGTAAGAAGAAATAATGCATTTCAAAATATTATGCCAATCAATGCATTATCTTCAATTAGATATAATCATGCCAAATTTCATAAAAATCTTAAGTAAAATAACATGCATGTTCATCTTATTCATTTCATCATCGGTACTGTGTATGATTCTGTAAATTCCCTTGATGGATAAATATCGATACTAATAGCCACCACACCATGGTCCGAATTTGGCTCCGTGAGGTGGGATATACAGAAACATATATCATATCTACATAGTATCAATTACACCTACACCTCTACTTTAATAATTGAGGAACCAGTGTGTAATTAGGATGAACCCTCACGGTCCTCTATTGCTCCCGTCGGGGTACTATCTTTGCCCTCACGGTTCTACTATGGCTACCGTAAGGTGACTATCTCTAGGATAGGATATACGCGTACCATGCACTCTATGAGTATAGAAAGGGAGTTTTATTTCTTGAAAATGGGAAGTTTTAAAAACAGATAGTTTGGACTTTAAGAAATGTAGAGTTTAACAAATCACCCCTTCCCTACCTAGAACCATACTTTCTGGCTTTATCAGGGAACCACCACTAGTGCAAGAAAGTATGAAAGTACGGTGCAGAAAATCAATACATCTAAATATTTGCTTTTCTATATCACGTTTCTTTAATGGAAACCTTTTCATGAATATCTCAAAATTCATTTCCAAAGGAGAAATCTACCAATCAGTATAATACGGTTTCCAAAACTTGAGAAATGTCACTTAAATTCCATTTCGTGCATTTCAAAATAGAAGTAAACACATCGTAAATAATACGGTGAAAATACGAAAATGTCTAGTTTCGTTCCCTCACCTGAGTCTAGTAGAAGCTTACGACTGGCTCGGTCCTTCGGCAGCGACTGACTTGCCTTTGTCTTTCCCTTTTTTCTTTCCTGATAATCGAAATATGAAAACTTAGGAATACGGAAACCGTATTCTTTACTTATACTCTAATTTAGACTTATTAGAGTATGATAAGGATATAATCAACTAAAGCGTACTTTCACTTAGCATGCATAACATGTTTCCAAGGAGTATGAAGAAAATAGGGAAACACTCTTCTCAAGAGGTGTAATTATTTTCATCACTAACATAGATTGGGGCTTCTAACATGCTTTTTAGATTAATCAAAAGCTATTCAAAATCATGAATATTTAATCATGTAAAATTTCAAGAAAAATCGGGCAGCATCTTCTCTATTTCTTGGGCTCTGAAATTATACAAACATACACATTAGCATTATATTTAAACTCTTGAAATACATGGCATCAAGACATAACCATTTCACAACCCTAATATCCCATTTATCAATAAATCACCAACTCCTTAACTTCTAACTAATTCTCAGGACTCAACCCCAAATCAAACCATTTCATGAAATCAACCGCCCAAGCCCTCTCAATTCATCTCTACATGATCTCCTCGTCGTGCACCACCACTCGCTAGAGAGAAAGAGTTGGGCACTTGATACAACTTAACCTGAGTCTATGGTCCCACCAGACCCATTGCAGAAAGACAACACCGAAGACGAGGTTGGTCGCAAGGAGCAGGCGACTGTTGAAACTGAAGACATGCGTCGAGCCCGCAGGTGTCCGTTATGGATAGATAACTATGTGATCTCTTCATCCGAAAAGCATTGATGCCCTTTCGAGTCTGTAGGTTTGTTATTAACTTGATATGTCGTTGGTTAGTAGTGGGTTAACATGTTTATCTTTTAGGAGTCACATGCATGGTCACGTAGAGTCGTGCGTCCATGTTAGTTGGTCACGTAGAGACTAACGTGGTATGATGGGCAACGACTTTCGTTGTTCCATTGGGTTATAGTTAGGGTTTGCTGTTTATGTGGTATCTTTTAACAAAAAAGCTGAAGTTTCTTCTTTTCCTTCTCTCTAATCTCTGAGGAGTTATCGCCCACTTGAACCGGCCCTTACCCGATATGCTAAAGTGTATCAATTGGTGCTTTCATCTCTTCACTCACCATGCTCGACTTTGACGTCATGGATGCTCTGAAAGCCTTGCCCAAGGCCTTCGAAGCTCTTCATACCCAGTTTGATGGCCACACTTTGGTATTCCACCAGGCCATGCAACAATATATGCCAACAATGGATGCCAAAATCTCGGACTTACGCTCACAGCTCTTGGGATCTGCCAGTCCTCCAGAAGGGACGAGTCGTCCACCCTATTTTCCACAACTTCCCGACTCGGTTCCAAGCGGCGCTGATCTCAGCCCACTACTCCGCTCGATGAAGTTGGAAATCCCTAAGTTCGACGGCACTGACCCTGCTAGTTTGGTATTTCGTATCGAAGGGTTTTTTATTTTCACGACACTCCACTTGCTCTTCGACTACGGATTGTCTCTTTCCACATGGAAGGGAAAGCATCCGCCTGGTTCCAATGGATGAAGGCCAATTATTTACTGACCACCTGGCCGATGTTCTTGCTCAACCTCAAACAACGGTTCGGGACATTGTTGTTCGACGACCACCAAGGGATGCTCTCCAAGCTCACTCAAACCTCAACGGTGGCGGACTTCCAGGCGACATTTGAGGACCTCATGAACAAGGTGACCGGCATCTCTGAACCATTATTCATCTCCTTCTTCATCACTGGACTCCGATCGGACCTCCGACATGAGTTGCTCATGAACAGGCCGGCCACATTGATGGAGACCTTTGCGCTTGCACATGCATACGAAGCTCATGGAGAAGACGCTACCCATGCTAGTCAAGTAGCTTGGTCTAAGTGATCCACACGAACAAACCCCACCCAACCAACATCCTCCAAACTTCCACCTTTGCTTTCCACTCCACAACCAAGACCTACCATGCCGTTACCTTCTGTCCACCATAGCCGCAATCAGCCACTGCTTACTTCCAACAATGCAAACACCATCTAGCCACATCCAACCCTACCAATCCGGAGCCGAGCTACAGGAGAAACGCAACAAAGGTCTCTGTTATAATTGTGACCAAAAGTGGGCCGCCGGCCACTGTTGTCGGAGCAAGTTCCTATTACTTCTTGGCACGAAGGAAGAGGATGTGGCGGACCCCCCAGATGACGAAGCTTTAACTTCACCAGAGGCCGAGATCATCGCAGGTGATATCTCCAGCCTCAATGCCTTTTCCGATCAACGGAACCCTCGCTCTCTTCGTGTGGTTGGCGAGATCGCCCACCGGCGTGTTCATGTACTTATAGATAGTGGGAGTACCCATAACTTCATCAAGCCTACACTCACAGAGGCCATGGGTTTGGCTGTCAAGCCAACATCTCCATTTCCTGTCTACATCGGCAATGGTGATTACTTGGTATGCTTAGTTTACTGCTCGAGTGTCACACTACTGATACAGGGACATGCGTTCAATATCGACAGTGGTGCTAGGTATCCATTGGTTACAGACGCTCGGTCGCATCGCTCACGACTATGCCCAACTTATAATGGAGTTTTTCTGGGATGATAAGCCAGTGATCCTCAAAGGAGACTTGGAATCTCTTCCTCATCAGATATCTCTATACTAATTCCAGGCACTCCTTCACCACTCTACCTTCGCTGGCTTATTCGAGTTGTACTCTATCAACACCAACGACAATAACCCAGATTCAACTACCGCATCGTCTGCAACACCTAGCGACCTGGACCTGCCTTTTGATCTCCCTCCACAGGCCACTCAGCTACTGCAACATTATTGCACCATCTTCAACACTCCCACCACTCTACCGCCACACTGAGAAGTTGACCAACGGATACACCTCCTTCCCAATACTCAACCCATCAACGTCCGCCCGTACAAGTATCCCCACTTCCAGAAAACTGAAATGGAAAGCCTTGTTCGGGACATGCTGCAACAAGGTATAATCCAACAGTCAGAGCCCATTTTCCTCTTCGGTCCTCTTGGTGAAGAAGAAAGATGGGACTTCTCGATTTTGCATTGACTACAGGGCCTTGAATGCAGCCACAGTTAAAGATATGTTTCCCATCCCCACAATAGACGAACTGTTAGATGAGCTCGGCGGCGCAACGATCTTCAGCAAGTTAGACTTACGTGCCGGCTACCACCAAATTGGATGCACTCACGGGACGTCTTCAAGGCTGCGTTCCGAACCCATGACGGCCATTTCAATTTTTTGGTTATGCCATTTGGCTTAACTAAGGCGCCTTCCACCTTTTAGGCGACCATGAATCGGGTTCTCATTCCCTTCTTGCGCAAATTCGCGATTGTCTTCTTTGACAATATACTCGTCTACAACACAGATCTTAAAGCCACATCGCGGACCTGGATCAAATCCTGGCTTGTTTGCAAGCTCACTGTTTCTTCATCAAGCTCTCAAAATGTTTGTTTTGCAGGGAATCAATAGACTATCTCAGGCATCTAGTTACCTCCTCAAGTGTACGAGCAGACCCTAACAAGATCGCCGCCATGGCCAATTGGCCGGTGCCTACCACTCCACGGCAACTACGAGGGTTCCCGAGCCTCACAGGGTACTACCACAGCTTCATCAAGGGGTACGCCACAATTTCCGCGCCCTTAACAGACCTGCTTTGTAAGGACAACTTCATCTGGACTCAGAGTGCTTTTGTGGCCTTTGATGAACTCAAAACTGCCATGGTCGAGGCTCCGATCCTAGTGGAGACAGATGCGTTGAACGCCTGGATCGGAGCAGTCCTCATGCAGGAAGGCCATCCATTGGCTTATTTTAGCAAAAGGTTGGGCCCTCTCATGCGATCAGCATCGGCTTATTTGCGTGAGCTTCATGCCATTGTGGAGGTCGTATGTAAATGGAGGCAATATCTCTTGGGACACATCTTCCTCATACGCACTGATCACAAAAAGTATAAAGGAGTTGTCCCAACAGGTTGTTCAAACATCTGATCAGCAGTTCTACATACGTAAGCTTCTTGGCTTTCATTTCAGGATTGAATACAAAGCCGGATACACTAACCTTGCAGCTGATGCGCTGTCCCATGCTCATGATGAAGACCCACTTCCTCAGCCAGGCATCCAGCCTGCATGCTTGTTCATCGCCAGCCAACCTGTCTCTAATTTCCTTGAGGCATTGCCAAGGGAAAATGCAACATTGGAGGATCTCTTGGCTCTCTATCGAAAGTTCCTTAAATGGGCGCTTTCGCCGGATTACACAGTACAAGGGTTACTTCCTTATCAGCACTGATATTACCTCAGTCCCAACTCAACGCTCAAGACAACGTTGCTGCATGAGTTCCATGCGACTCCGGCTGCGGGACACAGCTATGTTAAACGAACCTTGGTCAGGCTCGCATCTACTTTTTGGTGGCCGCGAATGCAACATGATGTGAAAGATTATGTGGGCGCTTGTTTGGTCTGCCAACAAACTATGTATTCTACACAGGCTTTCCCAGGGTTCCTACAACCGTTGCCAGTAGCGGCCATGATCTGGGAGGAAGTCACAATGGACTTCGTCACGGGCTTACCGACATCTTGAGGCTTTACTGTTATTATGGTATTGGTAGATCGCTTGACAAAGTCTGCCCACTTTGGACCCCTACCCTCTAAGTTTACAGCGGTGCAAACTGTGGAGCTGTTCGCTGATCATGCCAAACTACACGGATTTCCTTGAACCATAGGGTCACCATAGTGTCTGATAGTGACCCTATATTTGTGAGTAACTTCTAGCGATGATTGTTCCAACTTAGCGGCACCACTCTGAAGTATAGCACCACCTATCACCCTCAGACAGATGGCCAAGCAGAGGTAGTGAACTGTGGCCTCGAGCAATATCTCAGAGCTTTCACCCAAGAGAAACTATTAGCTTGGGCCACCTTTCTTGGCTGGGTAGAGTATTGTTACAATACAAGCTTTTTATGGTAGAGCTCCACCCACCATTCCTGGCCACACCAAAGGGTCTACCAAACTCCAAGAACTTGACTCCATGCTACATGAGAGAGACGACCTATTACGCACGCTGAAGGACTCTCTTTGCAGCGCGTAGCACCGAATGGCGCAGAAAGCCAATGCCTGTCGCCGGGAGTTCGAGCTCGTGGTGGGAGACCAAGTGCTCGTACGTCTCCAACCTATCGGCAAACAACACTAGCTTGCCGGAGTTCACCAAAGTTGGGTCGACGTTACTACGGACCCTTCAATGTGGAGGAACGACTTGGACCTGTGGCTTATCGCTTGAACTTACCCCCAGGGTGTCGCATTCATCCCGTCTTCCACATCTCAGCTTTGAAGCCATATCGCGGCGGAGTCACGGGAGACACTTGCCCTCTCCCTGCACTCACAACTGACACTAGGCCTCTCACCATTCCCGCTGCCATCTGCGCTACTAGGCAAGTATTACAACAAGGGAAGATGGTAACCTAGGTCCTTGTTCAGTGGCAAGATCATTGACCGGAAAATGCCACGTGGGAACTCCTCGATGAACTCCGTCAGAATTATCCTACTTTCTACCTTGAGGACAAGTTGTATGTTGACAGGGAGGTAATTGATACAACTCAACCTGAGTCTATAGTCCCACCAGACCCATTACAGAAAGACAACACTGAAGACGAGGTTGGTCGCAAGGAGCAGGCGACTGTGGAAATTGAAGACACCCGTCGAGCCCGTAGGCGTCCTATATGGATGGATGACTACGTGATCTCATCCGAAAAGCACTGATGCTCTTCCGGGTCTGTAGGTTTGTTATTAACTTGATATGTCGTTGGTTAGTAGTGGGTTAACATGTTTATCTTTTAGGAATCACATCTATGTCACGTAGAGTCGTGCGTCCATGTTAGTTGGTCATGTAGAGACCAACGTGGGTATGATGGGCAGCGACTTTCGTTGTTCCATAGGGTTATAGTTAGGGTTTGTTGTTTATGTGGAATCTTTTAATGAAAAACCTGAAGTTTCTTCTTCTTCTTCTCTCTAATCTCTGAAAAGTTATCGCCCACTCGAAGCTGCGCTCACCTGATACGTTGAAGCGTATCAGCGCTGCTCGCCGGAGAAGGAGAGGGGCTGGCCAGCCTCAGGCGGCGGAGTAGGGTGTAGGCGGCTGCTGGCACGGAGGCCAGGTGGCTTCGCGACACCAGCGGGAGGCGGAGGCGCAGGCTGAGTCGGGGAGTAGGCTGCAGTGGCCGACCGGGCGCAGTCTTGTGGTGGCGACTGAAAAACGAAGGCAGATGACCGGCGTCGGGCAGCTGCAGGCCGACTTGCTCGAGCGGGGGGTCTCGCCGACCGGTGGCTGGCCAGAAGGGAGTCAGGGACGGGTAGGGTGTGAGTAGCGCACAGGAGAGGAGATGAGCTTTTAAATCTTCAATTAAATCTCATTTCCAATTGAACCCTAAGTTTGTCAACTTAGACATTCATATATGTTTTATTTAAAACATTTAATTCTATTATTTAATCCTATTATCTTAACTTATCTTTAAAGCTTTAGGTATTATAATTTATCTTCTAATTATTAAACTATATTATCCCCAAGTTGTCACATGGGTCAATAAATTAAGATTATCTCTTCTATTATAGCCCCCTTCTTTTATCTCTATTTTAATTAACATTTTGTACCCCGTACTGTAGCGTCACGGGCCGATTTTGACCACCGACAGAGATCCACAATTCTCGACTTTTATCATTTTGTTTGTCACGGCATCCTAGGGTATCACGGGGTGTCTCACTCCTGACCCAGATCCGTTTTTCCCAGCTTTTGACTAAGCCAGATCTCCTTTATCGGGACCCTAACTTTTGTCCGGTATTTCCCACTTATATAATTCAGATTAATTAACACTTAATAACTTTCTCAATTAATTAAGTGGGATTATCCTTTCCATCCACCTCCAACTATTTGAAGTCTAAGTGGCATGGCCCAATAAGGCCTTCTCTGGGCCCAAATAGTTGCAAGGCTGGATTTTAGATCCATTAATTCCCGATTTTCCTTTAATTGAGTTTAAAGCTTATTAATTCATTTTCTGTGCTAATTAATCTTGTTGTAATTTTTAAAAATTTTCTGATTATTTATTTAAAAATCCTGGGGTGTAACAATAACATAGAACAAAGTTTAACTGAATATTATAACAAGAAGTGGCAGGAACAAACTAGATGGAATAAGAAGTCCAATACAGGCCCAAACCTGGCCTATAGAGCTTAAAGGAAAATACTTTAGTGTTTGTTGCCAAGAATGGTGCTAGAAAGACAATTGGGTATATCATTTACGAAATCATACATACCAGACATCTTCAAGATAGTCATGAAGAGTCAAATGTGCTAATTTTGGTTGCAAATAGTGAAAAGAAAGAGATATTATATATGGATAAAGCAATTACATTTGGTCGTTCTCTAAAAGTTTCATGTAGGGTAAGTTATTCTCTTAGTTAATGCATGTTATGGATCTTATCTTTCAAGGTTATAGAGATTTGACTAAGTATGGAAAGATTATTTTTGAGGTTGAGTTTGATCAATTAAATAAGTTATATTTGGGAAAAAAAGAATAAGGAAATAGTTTTTTGTAAATTCCATAAAGAAAATAATTTTAATTAAAATATACTAACTAGAGAAAGTTTGATTTAGCAAAAAAAAAAAAAAATTTAAAAAAATTAAAAAGAAGAAAAAATGGCTCCGATATTATGACTTCAATACCATGTCTCTGATACCATTTAAATTTATTTACCAAATCTTAAAAGATTTTTTCTTTTTAATATATATATATATATGTTGAAATTGAAAAAATTATGTTTTTTTGTTGTCATTTGATCATATTTAATTGCAAAATTATGAATATTATACAATTACTTTACATTATTAATTTTTTTCCTAATTATTTCAAAATGTATTTAATGATAATATATTTAATAGAATTAAATTCTTTTTATCAGCCTCTATTGTGTTTAAGAACATACCATATGTTTTCATATCAAATATATGTCTGGATTCACCTCCGGACCAAAACCATATCATCTCTCCTTTCTTGAGTCAGGACATGAGGGCGGCACCTGTTTCCTAATCATTATTAGCTTTAATTATTTTTATATAAATTTCGATGGAGTAGCAAACTCTTTCAAACCTGGAGGCTTCATTCTAATTCAACAGCGTGATCACGCCTATAAACACAATTATTTGCTTTAGGTTATAAGTTTTCTCTCATCTTGATAGTTGTATTATCTTCTAAACTATTATATGTTGACTCTGCTCTTCTCTCCTTTTTAATCTATATATATATATATATTTTTTTTATCCTAGTTTATTCCCTTTATTCTCCGTTTATTTTTTATATTCTCTTTTGACTTTAGATAATATGGAGCACTTGAATATAAAAATGATTGTCGAGAGAAGCAAGAACGGCTTCACAGACAATTGTAATATTTCACCACCTTTACCAACAGAAATTGCTGCAATAACTATTGATTTAAACTATCAGCCTTTACCCCCAAATTGGGAGCGTTGTCTAAATCTCCAGGTATTTTCTTTTCCTTCAATAATTTGAAAAATATTTGGTAACATTATTGTTTTCATTTTATTTTCTTTTATTTATAAGATCCATCATACTTATTTCTTACCATATATTTGTATCGATACACAAAGGATCAAAGCTTTAATTGCAGAGTTATCCATCTTTTAAAAAATGATTTTTTATTGTGTTTGTTTAACAAAGAGAGGGAGCTTATTAACTTTTCTTTGTCATCAAATAGTCTTACTTCCATTAACATTTTCTATATTAGTAATTTTTTTCACTCTAAACTTTGTAGGAAGAAAAATTATCAAATAACGTTGAGATTTTTTTTGTGGATCATGCTATTATTGTTTTTTTAATAAGTTTAAAAACTTTGTTACTCAAATTTTTTTAGTATAATATCGAAGAATATAGATATGTTTTATATCACTTAGTTTATAAGAAATTAATTCAATGTCAAATGACTACATGAAATTCATCATGATTATTATAAATTTAAATTCTTAATAAATTGTCATAAGGTACACTTGAATAACTTATTTTAATTATGAGTTGTTAGAAAAATCATAATTATGTATAACTTAGGAATTCTTGGTTATGTCCTTGTTTAACTAATGGTTTAAAAAATCATCTTCTCCAAAACCATTTGAAGTAAAATCTAAATATTTTGTTAGTTTGGAAATAAATGAAATTTCAAATCTAACATAATCTTCTCTTAATCCATATATTCTGATGAGTAGTTTAAATTTCCTTATTTAAATTGCTTTGATATTTATGAATAGTGAATCATGCTTAAAAGTTCAAACATCCTTTGCCCTGATAAATGCTTATTAGCATACCATTCATATTAGTAAAATGAGGTTTTGTTTGTTTGTTTATTTATTTTTATTTTATTTTTTTGATAAATGGAGTTATCTTCTTCTCTTATAGACAGGTAAAATTTACTTTGTCAACAGGAAGACTGGGTTGAAAATAGAAACAAACCCAAATGAGCTCTACAAGTTTAATGAGAGATGCAACTTACCATTGGAGCCTTCAGGGAGATCTATTATATCTAATAGATCTTTTATAGGATGCTCAGACAACAGAAGTGATGCTAATGATGGCTTCCTTGGCATCTTTTACCAAGAACCAAGAGTTGCTTCCGTTCTTGCACCAGCATCTATTCCTTTTCCTACTCTTTTTCCTATTCCTAGTTCTGCTCTTGCTCCTATTGATGTTGATGATGATGAGGAGAAGGAATTTGATTGGGAGGAGGATGCAGAGCTTCTTGTTGTCGGTGAATGTAACAAATGTGTGAGACTTACTATGGTTTCCATGGAAACCATAGCCTGCCCAAGATGCAACAATGCCCTTAATTTTTTTGTTCGTAATTTGTGATTGAATGGCTTTAAAATAGTTGCATTCTTTCTTGAGGGTTCTGATTTGCTTCCCCAAAAAATGTTGTTGGTTGTGAAAGCATAAACAATAGTAATGAATAATTATAAAAGAAAAGGAGTCTATTTTATCATTTTCAATCTCTGTATTGTTCGTTGTTTATAGGGTATGGTCATTAATGAGTTGGGCTGGGCGGGCCCTATAATTTGAGAAATTTTATGGTGTCCACCATTAATGGTTTGTGAGCTCTGTGTGTTTGGTCAAAACACGTTGGTAAAAAAAAAAAGATAATAATAATAATATAATATATATATATATATATATATATATATATATATATAAAGAAAATGAGAAAGAATCACCGCCATTAATGGAGCTTGAATCCATTCATTAATCAAAGCGCGTGGAAGCAACAATATCAATTAAAAACAAATGTTCAGATTGAAATTGGAGAAAAACAGTAACATCCTACGGCTGGAACTGATATTTTATTTATTCTCCGCTAGTGAGCGCAACGCCTCCGCGAGAAGTCTATCCTCCGACGAACAGCTGTTAGTAAATTTTAAGATAAAAGATAAAAACTTATCTTTAGATATGAATCCTATCCTTATCCCTTGCGGCTTCTATAAAAGGAGCACCTGAAACCCTAGATCACCATCACTTTGATCAGCACCGCCGCCTTGCTGAGGGAAAAGGAAGGAGGAGAAGGAGTTGATGTGCATCAACGGGGTCGAGAGCGCAAAGAGGTCGAGTAGAAGTCCTGTTGTTTGGAGGCTGTAGAGTGGGTCACCGCCCTCTTGGAAGCTTCCGAGTCGTCGCTCAATGCTGGGTAAGTCTCCTGGCCCCGAGATTTTGGACAACATGCATAGATCGTGTGATAGTATACATAGATAGTAGGTGGTGGTGGTTTATTGGTACTTGCATGTATGCATGTTGTTAACGAGGTGGTTTATGATTGAATACCTATAAGAATTTGTTAGTTTGGTCGTATGTGTGCACAGCTTGAACTGGGGTTGTTTGATGGATTTAAATGTGGAGTTTTGATGGATCTTCCATGGTTAGCAGCAATGGGGGGTCCTCATATGGAGGGCATGAGCAATGAAAACCTAGATGCCAAAATTGCCATAAACATCATTTCGGCGATTGTAACACCCCTGCAGGAACAGTGGAATGCTACTATTGTCATCAGAAGGGCCATTACAAAAAGGAATGCCCATTACTAGCTGAGGGAAGTGGCATAACTCCCTTGTTCAACGCAGGAGGCTAGGGTGCGCAACAGGCGCAAGGATTTTTTGTAGTGGGCAGCATTGGAGGCAGCCAAGCCAGATCTTCCGGGGGAAGATCCAAGGGAGGAGGCCATGGGGCCCAATCCAAGATGAGAGCCCAGGCCTTCGTTATGATACAGTAGGAGGCCGTGAACACTCTCGACGTAATATCCTATGCGATGCAAATCTTCGGTATTGATGCTTGCATTTTGATTGATCCTGATTCTATGAATTCATACAAGGCTACTTTTTTTGCTTTGCCAATGAATGTGTATGCTACTAAGTTAGTAGAACCAACGATTTGTGGTATCCCCCATAGGTAGTTTCATGATTGTAAAAGTAGTTTATGAGGGGTGTGATGTAAGGATAGACGACCAGGAGCTCACAACCGACCTTATCCCTATGAGGATCCTGGACTTCGATGCAATCCTAGGGATGGATTGGCTATCTATACATCATGCCACCATAGACTGCTTCATGATAATGGTGAGATTCCACTGACCAGGCGAGGCAGAGATTCTCTTCTACGGGAGACGAGCCTTGACAGAAGAAGCCTTCTTGGCGAGTATGGTGGATACTACAACTTCAAAGGAAGACATATAGGGAATACCACTAGCTTGTGAGTTCCCAGACGTATTCCCTGGGGAATTACCTGGGTTGCCCCAACCTAGGGGCATAAAATTTGCTATCGAATTATTCCCAGAATTGACTCCAATTTCCAGCCACCCTATAGGATAACTATAGTAGAGTTGAATGAACTAAAGGTCCAGCTGGATGAATTACTTGAGAAAGGCTTTATCAGACCTAGTGTCTCACCTTGGGGTGCACCCGTGCTATTTGTGAAGAAAGTGGACGACTCCTTGAGGATGTGCATCATTATAGGCAGCTGAACTGAGTCACCATCCAAAATCAATATCCACTATCCCGCATTGATGACCTGTTCGATCAACTACGAGGAACATGTGTCTTCTTAAAGATCGATTTGAAGTCTGGGTATCATCAACTGCAAGTGAAGGAGAACAATGTGCATAAGACAGCATTCCAGACCCGATATGGAAATTTCGAATTTGTGGTAATGCCCTTTGGGTTGACCAATGCACCAGCATCCTTCATGGAGATGATGAATATGGTATTTGCACCCTATCTTGACCAATTTGTTGTGGTCTTCATCGACGATATTCTGGTGTACTCACGGAGTGTTGAGGAGTACGTGAACTACCTCAGAATAGTACTGCAAAACTTGAAGGAGCAACAACTTTATGCAAATCTCCACAAATGTGAGTTTTGGTTGGAGGAAGTCATCATCTTAGGACATGTCATCTCAGCAGCAGGGATTTATGTTGATCGCCAGAAGATAGAGGCGGTGGTGAACTAGCGAGCCCCTACTACTATCACGAGGCTTGCATGCTATTATAGGCGGTTTCGTAGAAGGATTTTCTGCAATTGCCCAACTAATGACAAAGCTGCTGAGGAAGAATGTGAAATTTGGTTGGATTGAAGATTGTTAGTAGAGCTTCCAGGAGATGAAGGACCGACTAGTATCTTCTCCTGTTCTCTATTTGCCGACAAGTGGGCTTGGTTACGGGATTTATAGTGATGCTTCATACTAAGGATTGGGATTTTTGGATTTGGTCTCCAAAGGACGGAGCTGGACTTAGTTGCGCATGGGTAGAATTAGACTATCGAACTAACAGTGTTACAAGCATGGGGACTTGTGAGTTGGATAGATGTAGCGTGAATGTCTTTCTTGTGAGGACCTTAAGGGCTAGCTTTTTCATAGCTTCAACAGCTGGATGAAGACCCTTTCAAAACCCAAAGACAAAGCTGGAAAAGGGAAAATGAGAAACCTTAATACCCATGGCCATTTGCTCTTCTCTCTACGCATTAACCACCCACTGAGCACTTGAAAAATATTCCTCATCCTTCTGAAATTCCTCAGTAAGATATGAAAAAGTTATAGTGTGGATCGCTCCCCAAACCTCTTCGCTGTCTACTCATCCCTCCCCCTTACGGACAACCAGATCTGGGAAGAATTGAGGAGAGGATCAGCCAAGTAAGAACAACACAGGCAGCATAACTGAAGTGGTAGAGGAATTGCAGCAACAAGACATAATCTGCTACCATTTTTTTTGGAATTTTTGGACTCCAGCACTTACCGCTCTCTTAAAGCTCCTGAACATCAAAACAGGCTGCCCTTGGGACTTCTGAACTTCAGCAAATCAGGTTGGTTCCCCACTTGGTTAATTGGAAGGCTTTCAACAATTAATTAATATTCAAATCTTATTTAATTGGTTGTGAGTGAATGCATGCTTGAATAGAGGATAGAAATCTAAATCCATAATGTCTCATGTTCTATGGTCCTGAAACCTTGTTGGATGGAGTTAATTAAATTGAATGGTTATATCCTCAAGGAATTGGAGACTAAATTGCTATAGACTTTGGTTAGATTTGGGCATGCACATGATATGTTTGAAAGAATTCTACATAGAACCTCAACACACCTATTGGGGCAGTTAGAGGTTTGGTTGATTGTCAAGTTATGATTGATATGTTGAATGTAAATATTGAAATTTAATTTGTGAAACACTGTGAGAATGCTAGTGTTAAATCTGCTATCTAAATCTGTAGATTGGAATCAAACATGTGATTCTTGGTTTCTCCTAGCTAACCTGGTCGGTGAAATAGAATTAGAGTATATCTAAATAAGACCAATGGGTTAGCACCTTATGTGTTGCTTTAGAAATTACCTTGCATGCTTAGTATATTATAAAGAACCTGGAAAACCCAATTTAGAAGTTGCAGTTCATTATGAACTTCTGCAGCCTTTTCGTGACATGAATATAAATACCTATATATATAAATGTTTGAGGACACTTGTACAAGCATGTGAAAACCTTTGAATAAACTTGTATATGAGGACTCTAAGAACGTGCATTTTTGATCTCTGAACACACTGAAATTCTGAAAATTTGTAGCCAAGATTTTGAAGGGAATGTAGATCTAGATCTGTAGAAGCAATAGACTGCAGTTGTTACGTCTTGAACCCGATTCGGGCCCTTTCATTGTGACAAACGCCGCATACTTATGTATATTTAATACAAAAATAATACCCTTACAAGCACGCATTGCTCAGAATCAGATATGCATATTTACTACAAAAATAATGCAATTAAATCAGTTGAAGGAAATATATATAAGGTATATACAAAACCCTAACAGGTCATGAATAATACACAACTCTCACTCAGAAAAGAATAGAGGCCCGCAACCCTTAGCTCAAAATGCCCAGGATGTTGCTAGGCTATCCTGCGGAAGCTCTCTCCTTAGTCTCGCTCCTAGGTAATTGTCGTCACTTGGAAAAAAGGTCAACCAAGTGCATGAGCCTAAAGAACAAGTCCAGTAGGATTGCATGAAAAGAAATAATGGCATGAGGCCAGATCCATGAAGTAAACAAAAGTTCAAATGGTAGAGAAGCAAAATATCACAGTCAGAGCAAAGCAGATCCGATCAGAATATATATAAGCTTAAGCAATGTAGAAACAATATGTCAATAGACAAAGCAAGCCGATCGGATTAGAATATACAAGCAAAGTCCAAACATACATCTCTCTAGCAGTATATCAGAATATCTTTCTCTCCCAGTGATGGTGGTCGACCCATTGCTGATCGGCCTAGTGTCGTAATAAAATGCTAGCATCAGAGATATCATCATCCTAGTGGCGGTATTGATGCAGGAGGCTCGAGTCAAATATTGGTGCCGAGTTGGCGGGTCAACATAAAGACGGGAAGTTATCGAGTTAATTCCAAGATTGGGCGGTTTTGGGTGTGGTTCGGTATTTTGGCCATAACTTTGGCTACCGTTATCAGAATCGGGCGTTCGACCCCAATTCGAAAAGCTCTTTACGGTGCGCACAACATGGGGACGTCATATTAGAGAGAATTTTAGTTTTTTTCTATTTTTAGAAATATTTAATCCGCCAAATTAGGATTTTTGGTCTTTTTCCTATTTTTGGTAATATTTCATATGCCAAATTAGGATAGGATTTGAATCCGATTTAATCTCGGATTTTTAGGAGTTATCTTATTTGTTTAGAGTTTTAAATTTAGATAAGTTTAGTTTTAAATAATAATTTATCAATTTTAACAAATTTAGATTAGATGATAAGTTTTCTAGGTTAATCTTTTGAGGCTATTTAACCCGTATTGTGGGTTTTTTTTTCATTATTGAATTTTGATTAATAATATTTTTTTGAATTTCAGAGTATTTTCTCTGGTTCTTTTGGTTCTTCGTTTGTTCTTCCTTGCGGTCCTTGAACCCGGCTAGCCCGCGGGATAATCGCTACCCCGCCCGGCGTCAGTTGGTATCAGAGGTCATTATCTTCCTGGGAAGCGTCATCATCGACATTAATGACTGGTGGTCGTGGTCGTCGGGTTGGACAAGTTCCAGCTGAGGAAGTCCAATATCGTGATCTGAGCATCCTGGAGGCGATGAACAAGGATCTACAAGGGCAAGTCTCGGAGTTAACCCAATGCTTGATGATCAAGGATTTGCAGAGGTAAGTCAAGAAATTATCAAGGCGTCTGGCAGCGATCGATTGTGATCGTGGTTGTCGTGGGCAGTTTCCGGCTGAGGATGTCCAACACCATAATCATAGCGATCAGAGGTTTGGCCAACTCATCTACCAACTCATCTACGATGATGATGTGGAGGAGGAGATCTCGCCCATCTTCAATGATGATGGGGTGGAGGAGATTTTGCCCATCTTCAACAATGATGTGGAGAAGGAGATCTCGCCAATTTACGACGACTACGAGGAGGAGATTGGCGAGCCCGAGGAGGAGATTGGTGAGCCCATCTATGATGATGATGGGACTCGAGTTGTGTTGGTATCTCATTGGGAGAAAAACCCTCCTGGCCCAGAAACCAACACTACTAACCTACTTTCTGTCTCTAGGGTTTTGATTGAGATCAAGCACGGAGATCCAGACCTACCAACAGAGGTGCAGTCGAAATCAGGGTCGAGTTCTTTCCAACCCGGGGCGACTGATGCAGGAGGCTAAAGTCAAATGTTGGTGCCGAGTTGGCGGGTCAACGTAAAGACGGGAAGTTATCGAGTCAATTCCAAGATTGGGTCGGTTTTGGGTGTGGTTCGGTATTTTGGCCATAACTTTGGCTACCGATATCAGAATCGGGCGTTCGACCCCAATTCGGAAAGCTCTTTACGGCGCGCACGACATGGGGATGTCATATTAGAGAGAATTTTAGTTTTTTGTTCTAGTTTTAGAAATATTTAATCCACCAAATTAGGGTTTTTGGTCTTTTTCCTATTTTTGGTAATATTTCATATGCCAAATTAGGATAGGATTTGAATCCTATTTAATCTCGGATTTTTAGGAGTTATCTTATTTGTTTAGAGTTTTAAATTTAGATAAGTTTTGTAAAACCAGGCCCAAAATAAATAAAGATTTTATTTTTTCCAGGGTTTTAAAATGGCAACTCAATATGGTGAGCAGTGAAGTTTTGCAAAAAATCACATGTCTAAATAACCCGGATTATTTAAACGCTAATTAATCGAGATAAATCAGTGGTTAACTAATCCAGATTAATTATACGATAATTAAATCGGATTAATTATCGAGAAGAGGAAATAAACAATATCCAAATCCCGGAAAAAATGGATCTGGTCGGGGACTGAGACAGCCCCGTGATGCCACAGTACGCCCGTGACGAAGGATTTGACCGAAAGCCTATATTCTCGGATCTGGTCCGAAGAGGGACAACCCGTGATGCCACAGTGAGCCCGTGACAAATGAAATAACCAAAGGACGAGATTCGCGGATCCGGGTCAGAGCATGGGGACAAAGTAATTATTTCAATGGACCCTGGTATGAATAAATCATTCATGAAGCTATAGTAGACATGTGAAACAACAAGACACATGTGATTGCATAGTAAAAGTGGAGTTAAATAATTGGGTTAAAGGGGTATTATAAACTTAGATGGAGAAGAAAAATAATTGAGAAACTCTCTCTCCCTACTTTACTCACCCTCAGCCTGCACCCTTCTCCATCTCCTTTCCCTTCTCTCTTTGGCGAACCCCACGCTACTCAAAGATACTCAAGGCTTCGATCAAGTACCGTCCGCTTAGAGCTCACTGCCACCCCACCTACGCCTGCCGCCGAAGCTCCCTTTGAACCGGCCAGGCTCAAAGCCGAGCCCCACCGCCGCCAGTAGCTCTCCTCTTCACGCCGCGGCCAATCTAATCCTCCCCTGACGAGCAAATCGGAGGAGATCCGGTCTCTACCGACGAGCTGAGCTGACGTCGCCTCGACGCACTACATCTCCTCCATGTACACACGGACTTAGGTCGACGTAACCGCTTTGCAAAGAACCTTCGACCGAACCTCCCTCACGGCAGCCCTTCCGTCCGGCCGACCTCTCTGTTCTCTTTGTGACGTCGACGTGCGATGATCGACGGCCGAACCTCCTCTTCGAGCTCCGACCACGATCAGGACAGTGAGCTCCATTGTTAACTTTTCTTTCTTTGTTCCGGTGAGCAGCCCCCCATCAGCTTATAGACCTCACCGAGGACCTGGAAGCTGAGTCTTGGAACTCCGATCAACGACCCCTCGGTCCGGTGAGTTTGTATAATCAAGTTAGAAGTTTAACATTTGGGGATCGAAAGGAGTGGGCTGATTTAGTTTGAGAGGATTCACCTAATAGAAGTCGCATGCATGACTATGAACAAGAGAAAGAATTGGGAGATATATGCATGTATGGAGTATGTGTATGTTGATTCATTCTAGTTTATTATGGATGAATGATTGTACATTTTTGGGGCCTTAAAAATAGAGGAGATGCTGCCAAAATTTTCTCAAAAATACATGCTTAATTCTCCATTAGTTGTATAACATTGAATCATTGTAGGAGAGCATGTTAGAAGCCCCAACCTATACGAAGGGTGGAAGTGACTACATCCCGTATTACGAGTAGAATCATCCTAATTATAACATAACTTCGTATTAGTTATTCATTATGAAGACATGGAATTCATGTTAAGTAAAGTAATACCTAAGAGAGGGGTTTTAGGCATATTAGAGAACTCTTATGGAAGTTAATTCCACTCCTTGTACTAACATGAAAAGAATACTTCTTATCTTACTAAGTGGTCGTTTACAGGCTCCTTATTAAACATGTAAACCACTTAGATGAAAATACGACTTTCATATTCATATTTAGATATGAAGTAGCTATGTGTATTGAGACTGAAGGTTTCAATCTCAATCAGATTTTGGTATAGACGCGTGAGACGCGACGAGGAGCAGAGAGTTGTACTCTAGACCAGGTAGGCTCTCGTACGGGAGGTTTGTGAGTATTCCTTCCTCCTACCCCACTTTGATTTTGTACTCTTATTTCCTCGAGAGGTTCCCAATATATATTTGAGATGGTTTTCCTCATATGTGTTGGTTTTATATCTCGAGGGAATTGTTGCTATCATGTTTTCTTATGCGTATTTGAGTAGAGTGTACTCCTTAGATACGTATTGACTCTCGACCTCGATGAGGTCACCGATCATTGTATATTCAAGATGTTGCTGCCTTGGATATATATTTATACCTGTTGTTAGGTATTAGTACTATCAATCTCTTACTTTCAGGCATGATACATCGGACGGAGACCCTGGCCGAGGGTGTATAATATCTAGCCACCAGGCCCCGGCAGAGGGCGTATAATATCTGGCCACGAGCACTTGATGCTCCATCGGACGGAGACCCCGACAGAGGGTGTATAATATCTGGCCACTTAGCTCAGTCAGAGAGCGGCATTTTCTGACCATGTGCACATGTATGCTATAGCTTAGTCCGGCTTAGGCCGAAGACGATACCGATGGTGTCGTAGATGTCGTAGACATCTTAGTATCACATATGCCAGAGATTGAGTACATCTGTGGATTTTATCCGCATTCCAGCTACTTGTTGCTTGCTGTGTTGTTGTTGTATTTGTATAATTGTACTTACTTTATTCTGTTCCTTGTTTATGGCCTTCGCCTCTTTTATTGTCTATGCGACCCTACTGGGCCTATTCTTTAGGCTCATGCGCTTGACTCGTGTATTTCTCAGGTTCAGACGAGGAGGAGTAGGGTCGAGCTTAGGTGGGGATATACCGAGTTGCTGTCTCGGCCATCTCTTTTGTCTCGAGGTCTGCGTACCTCTTTTATTCTGTGTGAGACTTGTCGTTGTATTTCTTGTTGTATGGATTTCTAGGGGTGACTGGACTAGATCCTAGTCTTGGGTTGTATAAACCCTAGATTGTACTTATGCGGAGTTGTATAAACTCCTCCCTTCTTTTATCTATGATTCCGTCAAGTATCATTAACTCAACACTTGTTGAATAAGAGTTTCTAAGGCCTTGCTGAATGGGGACTAGTTCTTGTTTGGAGTGCTACGGTTGTCTACGTTCTGGCCGTGGTTCTAAGTGACAAGTTTAGTTTTAAATAATAATTTATCAATTTTAGCAAATTTAGATTAGATGATAAGGTTTCTAGGTTAATCTTTTGAGGCTATTTAACCTGGCTTGTGGGTTTTTTTTATTAGTGAATTTTGATTAATAATATTTTTCTGAATTTCAGAGTATTTTCTCTGGTTCTCTTGGTTCTTCGTTTGTTCTTCCTTGCGGTCCTTGAGCCCGGCTAGCCCGTGGGATAATCGCTACCCCGCCCGGCGTTAGGTATCGACTTAGTGTTTGAAACAACCCAGTGCCAGATATCGACCTAGAGTACAAATCGACCCAGTGCCGGAGTGCTTGTATGGGAGATGTGTATGAAGTAGAATATCATAAGAGATACAAAATAGAGAGTGTGTGCGTGCATACAAGAAAACAACATCTCTAATACACAACCAAAACTCTCAGAGAATTCAAAACAGAGTACGAATAAAATATGGATTCCAACATCCATCTAGCAGAACAGAAAACAAAAGATAGACTCCAACATCCATCTAGCATAATAGAACATAAAACATGGACTCCAACATTCATCTAGTAGAACATAACAAAAAACAATAGAGGGCTTTGAGTTAGAAATACTCACAGCACCAGTACAAGATCCTACCTGGCTTAGTAGTTATAGAATTAGATCCCTTGTTGCGCTTCACAGTCCTATCTCGGTATCTGATAATAAAACCCATACTTAATATCTGTATGAGTATATAAAGGGTAACCATTTCCATAATTATAACTAATTATGCCCATGTTCATTTTATCTCAATGCATCGACCCTTATTGGTTTGGGTTCAATCACCTTAAAATCTAAATGTCCCTTTACGTAACTCCAGTCCATAATTTTGATAACCATTTGGAATGGGTTGTTGCCCGCTAATGATTATAACCCATTAAGTGTTAGATGAACTTATGTCACAAGTTCATAGTTTCTTTTTACTCATAAAAAGGACTGGGGCCCATTAACTTGTTCCAACCCAACCTTAGCATGAATTGACTCATTAAACCCACATGCCCTCTCTTTACATTATCTATACTTCTAGCCTTCATTATAAGTGCTTAATGGAATGATACCTTACTCATTCTCCCCTTCAAGCATGCACGTGGGTATACAACACCAAAGATTAGTAGTTGGCTATCAACACGTCTAACTAGTTAACACTTAACCCCATGCATGCCGTTATAACATCAGATGCCTCTAGCTTGTATTAGATTTAATGAAACTAAGCCCTTCACACAAACTGATCACATATGCACGTGAATATGCAACACTTGGTGTTAATAAGGTTACTACTTAAGCATACAGTTCAGTAGGATACGGTGCTTGCAACTATACCTCAATCTTCTTCTCTAACCTTCTGTACAGTTAGTTCTCAGATCACCAGAAGTCTAACCCATTACTAATACATTTAAATCCCTACATAGCTTTTGTTAGGGTTCTAATGAAGTCAAACCCTCTGTACTAGACATGCAAGTGGAGCGGTTTCTTAGTTAATCCCGTCACGTAGTGAATCACTCTACTTCGTTGTGGAAGGACACCTGGCCTTACCTTCTCCTTACTGGCTTATGATCACAAGATGCACCTTAACAATTCCCATGGCCTACAGGTTTAGCCTTCTATTCTAACAGAAGGAACAACTAGGTACGTATGTATTCCTATATGCATGGATGGTCATCATCTATTATACTTGGTGAAACATAGCATGTTCCCAAGGCATGCTAACAGGTTCTTAACGACCGGTTTGAGGTGTTGTTTAACAAGGTCCAACTAGGCTTAATGAGGTGAGCCATGTTAGAGTTTTCATTTAACATTGATCTAGTTGAGGTTATCCCCTAAGCATGAAATATTAACTTAACTATGATACTCTTGCAGGATAAGTGTCTCACCAAGTTGTAGAACCAATAGGTAGATCACAGGTTCAATACCTGGACCGCGATGGCTCTTAACTTCATGCTCTTCATGGGTGGGGATACCATGGAATAACCATGTATACTACCTCATGCTTCTCGGGTCCAAACATGGCCAACATCATTTCTCCATAACCTTTCCATCTACCATGCATGCGACTGAGATTAATCAAAGTTCTCGCAGAAGGATTAAGAGTGCTCACCGGTCCCAAGATGATCTCCCCGGCGCTCCCAAGACAACGTTCAGGTGGCTACGGTGGCGTTGCTCCATAGCTCTTGGTGTATCCCTCGGTCGTCGGTGCTTCCAACTCCGGCGAGTTTTCAGCCGCTCGAAGTAACCTAGCGCTACTAACACTACTTCTTCTCCTGGTTTCCTTTCTCGTATCCAAACAGTGCCGAAGACCTCCATCGTACTCATCGGAAGTGGAGGGGGTCTCTCATCGCGGTCGCAAGGGGACTGTGATTGTCAACAAGTGGAGGGGGTCTCTCATCTCCATCGTGCTCCTTTAAGTGCTCAGGAGGGTGGCTTGCGGGGTTCAAAGTGGCAAGAGGTGATGTGATAACACGCTACTGTCCCCTCTCCGTCTGTGAACAGGAATCCGGTGAAGCTTCACCATACGCACAACCACGTCTCCTTTGATTCTCGGCCAGAGACTGAGAAAAAAGGTAAGAGAGAAACTGGTATGTTTTCCTTGGATCCGAGTCTCGGTTTGGCTGGGCGGTGGATCACTGAGCTACGTGGCGGACGTAAAAAGGGGATTCGGTCCAAGAAAATGTTTCTTGCATGTGAGTTTCACCGCGATTGTCCACGTGGCTTTTTCCCCGAGGTAGAAACAGTCTTCTCTAGTGAATTGGTTTCTCCTCTAGCTACTCACGCACTTTCGTGGCTGTCAAAGTCCACGTTCCAACCCTTCAGCCGTGTAATGCCAGAATTTTAAATCTCCAGCCTCCATATATCATGCATGGCTTGCATGATTCACGTGTGATTTTGTAAGAACATCAACCAATTTATTTTCTCACATGCACGCCCTCTTTCTTACACTAGGTTGTGAGAGGTTGAAGTCCACATTCCAACCCTTTCAGTATTTCTAGGTAGGCTCTTGGTTGTTTTGTTGCAAATTGTTTAATAAGGTCCTTTTGCGTTTTGCATACTCCGATGGTATTAATTAATATCATGCATGCCAATATCCATTTAACTCCTCATTTTCTTAATATTAACTAGAGTAGGGGATTTAATTACTCAAAATATAATTAGGGGTAATCAAGGGGGTTAATGAAGCCATAACGGGGTGGCTTTTACAACCCTCCCCCTTACAAAAATTTCATCCTTGAAATTTGCAATTCCCTATGTCCTCAAAGTCCAGTAGTACGCAACAAAAGTTCACTACTAATAATACCTCAAAACACCCAAGGGGATAGTTCTCAAAATACATAACAAGATATCATTTAGGTTGAATCCCACTTCATAGTAGACAACAAATAAATATCTTCTCTTATAATAACATTTACAGATCAGGCTCGCCTTAGTTTGATGCCTTAGGAGTACTCGTTAACTTGAGCGCGGGCCCATGCGGTCTATTGTGGCGTTCTCGTCTCTATAAGGAGAGGATTCAAGACAGTTTGGCGCTCATGAGTCAGCGGTCGGGTAGAGGAAAACGCAGCAGAAGACCGCAAAAGATCCACCACACCAAATGCATATCGCATGGATATGTGAGCAGTCAATAAAGGCATGGGGTCCTCCACATGTATGGCACCCGATCCGGCATTATGACAACTCACGAGAGGTCCTAACTCATGCTTGGGTCCTGTGGGCCGCCCTTGTCCATCTCGTGCTAACTTGCGACGGCACCTGGGGAGTCTACTCATCTCTCGGATCGTCCCTCTAATGTCCAGTAAGACCTTCATGGGCGTCTCATAATGGAACGGCTCTTCTTGTCTGGTTGTAGACAAAGCAGGAGGTAATTCTACTCTAGTACTCCGGTGCCCCTACGTTGCCTGTTCCTCCATTATCGGTTCTCTCGCTGTGGGTTCTTCTGGGTCTTCTTGTGGGTACTCCTCTGGGTCCTCAAAGGAAGAACTTATCACTTCTATAGATGATATAACTTATTGCTCGCCAACAACAAACCAATTACTAAAATCGATGTCAAATACAAAGACATCAAGTATTTATCATCATTAATAGTAACATAGGGAGTACTCATTTAGACAAGGCAATTAAAGTCCTCAAAACTTACATTTCAATTATCCCCCTTAGGGAGGTCATCTATCCCTTCGCCATCAGATACGTGGGCTTTCTCATGAGTCAGGGTAAAGATTCACCCCTGAGTCAACGGTCGGGTATAGGAGGATGGTGACGCCGGGAAGGATGATGACGCCAAGAAAACAAGCAAGAAAGAGAGATAAAACAGAGAAGAAACTCTTCGAACTTCAAAGAAACTTTTATTAATCAAAGTCAAATGACCAAAGACTAACTCACAAGCAAGGTTAAATAACTTCAAAAGGATAATCTAAAAACCCTATCACCTTATCTAGATTTGAAAAAATTAGCAAATAATTATTCAAAACCTAAACTTATAAAATTTGAAACAAACGAGTAGTTATCCAAAATCCTGGATCAAACCGGAGTCAAATCCTATCCTAATTTGGCATATGAAGTATTACCAAAAATAGAAAAAAATACCGAAAAACAAAGATATGACAGGGAAAACAACAAAATTTGGGGATGAAGGTAAGGTTCAACCAACAAAGCTGATAGTCCCCACGTGCGAGTTGAGACGAGCTTTCCGGATTGGGGTTGAACGCGCAATTCCGACACATGTAGCCAAAGTTATGGCCAAAACATCGAACCACACCCGAAATTGCCCCCATTCACGGAATTGGCTCGATCACCTTCCGCCTTTACGTAAGTCCTCCAATTCATGATTTGCCAAAGCCTGCATGGTGTAATCAGATAGCTCAGCATCGTATGACTAAGGTCTTTCTACATCAGACGGCTGCCCTGCTATAGGTGTCTTCCCCTCTTTGTCTCTTGGGGCCTCTATCGTGACTGACCTTGGGTACCCGAGCGTCGTGACCCTCCAAATGGTCTCGGAGGTTTGGTGGCTACTCCCTGTGCTCCGCTATCTCCTGGGGACCCTGGTGGACTGTGCTTGCACGTAATAACTATATGCTCATTGTTGCCACAATTAAAACACGTGCCTTCGCGCATCTATACTCCATAATGGTATGTGGTCCTCCGCAATCGACACAAGGGACCGGTTGAGGTATATTGAAGGAGGATCCTCTATCTACCTCCTAAATTGATCGAGGAAGTTGACGGTCTACCATAGGGCTAGGATCGGTGCTCGCCCCTAGAGCGTCCAAAACTGTTCACGGAAGACTGACTCTTCCTGGAGCTCTGTTGCTCCTCGGTTTCTTTCCAACTGACCTCAAGGTCCTTGGTTATGTCCACCATCTCAGTAACGGACAATCTCAAGGACGATGTCACGGCTCACTGAAGGTTGTTTCGTAGGCCCCATACAAACTGATGGACCCTCCTCTCCTCATTAGCCACTAGTAATGGAGCAAACCGGGATAGGCGATCAAACTCAGCTTCATACTCTTCCATGAACATAGTTCCTTGCTTCAAATTCAGGAACCGCTGCGCCATCTGTGCTTGTATACTCCTAGAAAGTACTTGGTGTAAAATGCTACCTTGAATTTCTCCCAAGCTTGGAAGGCTTGTTCTTCTTTCAGCCGTAGTTCGCTCTAGAACCAACTCACCGCAAGACCTTTCAGTATATATGAGGTCAGTCTGACCTTGTCCTCTTTTGAGCTGTGCATAACCCAGAAAGTCGCATCCATCTCCCTGATCCACAGCTCTGCCGTTGTCGGATCAATAGTCTACTTAAAAGGTGTCGGCCTGTGTCTGCAGAACTCGGTCAGTAAGCTCCGACCATCCTCTGGAGCTTCCCGCTGTTGGTGGCGCTGGTCATGTATCTTTTGTTTACAGGTATGACTATTATTATTTCTGATATTTACATATTTTGTGTTCTATTGGCTTACTTGATTGACTATACGCCTTGTGCTTTTATATGCGATCCTACTAGGCCTTTCTTTGGCTCATAACTTGGTTGATATTTTTCCAGGTGATGAGCAAACTTAGGATCAAGCGTAGGAGGGGATCGTCTGTTCTGCTACTGTTATATACATTTCTATTGTTATCAATGTCTATGTACCTTGTACTTATTATGAGTGTGTGAAGTTTGGACATGTATTTTATACTGTATCTGTATTAGGACACAGGGGTGACTATTCTGTTGTCTGTAGGGTTATGTAAGCCCTTAACACTTTATTTCTGTATTTGTATGGAGTTGTGTAAACTCCTTATGTTTATTGATTATTATTCCGCAATTACTCTAATTTGTACCAGGAATCTAAGGCCTTGCATGTAGACCGTGACTGGTCTCGGTTTGGGTGTGGCCTGTCTGATGTGCTTGGACCCAGGTTCGGGGCATGATATTATGAATATAAAAATATTATCAATATTTTTTGTAAAAGAATATTTTAGAGAAATTGAAATTACTAAATATGATTGGGAAGTAGGAAACATGATTTGAAAAGTTTTAGAAGTTTTTTATAGTGCAACAAATATTTTTTTTCTAGTGTTTATTATGCTACTACTTTAATTTTGCCCCAATTGTATTATACTAGTGAGGTTTTTGCTAAATATAGATATATTGAAGGTTTTTCTTCAATTGTTGTTTTGATGGAAGAAAATTTTTAAAAATATTTTGGAAAATTTGACCCAATTTGTGTTTTTGGCTTACATACTAGATCTTAGATTCAACATTGAAGGTGTTTTTTTAATGATGGACTCATATGATGAGCATATGGGTGTAGATAATAGTTCTTGAAAAGAAGAATATAGATCCTTGTTTTATTAAATGTACATTCTTTATCATCAATTTTATGGTGATAAAACATCAAACCAAAATGAAATAGGCGATTTTGAAAATACTTCACAAAAAAAACATAAAAGTGAAACTCGTTTACAAATATTAAGTTTGATTAAAAAGTATATATATATAGTGGTTCTTCTTCCTCCTCTTCTACTTCTACTCCTGCTGCTTCTTTTAGTGAATTAAATCTTTATTTAAATAATAATTTTAATCATTTCCTCACTAATGAGGAAATTAATAATTTTAATATTTTGTCATGATAGAAAAAATAGTAGTATCATTGACTTGTGCTAGCCACTATGGCACATGATCTACTTACTCCCTCGGTATCCACAGTAGTATCGGAGTCTTGTTTTAGTGTAGGGAACAGGGTACTAGACGACAAAAGGAGTCGATTGAACAAAGCTTCCTTGGAGATGTGCATTTTCTTAATGGATTGGCTGGATGCCGAAGACAGACTGTAACGCCCCGACCCGGAATCCGGGACCTCGAGCACGTCAACAGACCTGCCGTATTAAAGAAGAGATGAACTCAACTCGAATACAATCCATAGAAATGTGATAAGCAGATAACAATCCATAAAAATAAATAGACTCGTGTTCCAAGGAACATAGAGTCGACAGGGTCCATAGGCCCTAAAACAGTCTGGTCCCTATACGGGTCCTACAATAACAATGCTCATAAAGATAAAGATAAAGGAGACTCCTAAAACCTCAGGTCTCCCTGTGTCCTCCCCTCGGGCTCCTCTCCCTCCTAAACCTCGGAATCTGTAAAAGAGGAAAAGAGAAAACACATGAGCTGAATGGAAAGCCCAAGAAGTACCCTCAGGTCACAAATGTCATAGTTAGGAAATATGACCCAATGAGATCATAATATCAACAATATAGTCCTAGGAGTCTACCACAAGCAAGTCAAAGGTCGACCCACGATACGTAAAACCCTCGGGCTCAGAGTGAGTTCTAAGAGAACTCAAAGTTTACCCTCGGTCAAGATGTCCAAATTTTTGGATATAGATACCACCTAGATAGTCGTTCGACCCCCCGGTCGCAGATCGGTAGAACTACCTCTCCTACGTGTTAACACGGTCAGTGTACCATGCCCACTGACAGGTAAGACCTCCAGAGATTTGCTTCTCTGGTAGGGCTGTCAGGAAGGTCAGGGGGTCCTGTCCCTGAACATCCCTAAATTGGAGCTTCCCTAGCTCCACTGAGTCCGGGCAGTAGAACATAGCAAACAAGGACACCAACGTCCCGAAAACAAACATACATGCTCAACAGGATTCATAAAAATAGATATGAATAGCATGTATGGCATCAGTAATGCACGTAACAAGAATACATAGCAAGTCCAAGAAATCCCGTTACCGGGTGGAAACTAGGCAAGTGAACTTACCTCTGGAGAGACTAAACGTCTTCCTGGACTCCTTTGAAATGCCTTACGTCTCCCCTGAGAGTATCTGGCATACATAGACTCTTATTAGAGTCAAGTTTTCTACAAGCTTCTACTTTCACATGCATGTCCTATGTACTTGTTGGGCTTAGGCCCACTAACGGGTCCTAACGACCTCCTCCCGGGTCGCTAACCCTTATTTCCCCGTTTTCATATCCCTTAGTCATTTTTGAATCCTACTTAGTCAAAGATAGTCAACTCTACATCCCTACGTCGGGTTTGAACCCTACTTGATCTCCTTTAGTCAGTTTGGTTGAATTGGGCCCACTACAAAGCCCATTAAACGACTTGGCCTATTTTTACATAGGACAGAGCAAGTTTCATACTGACAGCCTACCCTTTAATTTGTTTCATCAAATAATTAACTAGTTAATTATGATAAACAAATTATTTGAATAGTTTTCTCAATTATTTTTCTTCGTGATTTTCTTTAGTTTATGAACCAAAGTTTTTGTCTCACGACTTTAATTATACCTCTAGCATAGATATTTTTTTTTTATAGGACAAATATCTATGTTATTCTCATTGGTAAATTACCCAATTTATTTTTTTTTCACACATATAGAGTAATTTACTCATTCATGTCACATTACTATTGTCTCATATAGTCATTGCTACTATATTAAATGTCACACTCCCATAGTTTCCAAATAAATATTTCAACTATCAAATTATTACTTGTCACACTAAGTTAATTATTCATTAACTTTTATCTATGGTCACAAGTCCATAATTTCTCATTTTAATACCATGTCTAGCTAATTATTATTTATAATAATAATTAACTAATGTTTTAATTAAAATGAGAGGAAAATAAATAATTATTTTTAATTAACATTATTGCTATCACACCCCTAAATTTATAATATAAACGATTTTATTTTATTATTTTTTTTTAAAAAAAAGCATCTTCTTCTTCGTTTCTCTCTCTCTCTCTTTCAGCGACGAGCCACCACCACTCCTGCGTTGCAAGCTCAGGGCTGCCCGTGCGGTTCCCGCCGAAAATCTCACGACCACGGCCGGTTCCTCCGGAGCGCCACCGGCCTCGCGAACCATCAAGGCTCTACGTGGCGCAACCTCACTCTCCGATGCCTCACCGTCTTTTAAACCATGCATGCGAACCTCTACAAACTACTTTCGTGGTGGGTGGCGGGAACTTACCGATAAGCTGAAGACGATCACCGGCGCTACAGAGGCTCCCTTGTGCACCACCGTCTTCTCCGTCGAGCTCGGCCGCGTTCTCTGTGCTTCTCCTCCTTTAACTTGGAGATTTGGCCTTCTACTTCTCCTGAGAACAACCTTGACGGCCCCGCACTCGACCGTGGACGCGAAGGAACAATTCCCCCACCGGAGAACCTCGTCTTCTTCCCGTCTGTCACCTCACCGGAAAGGCGGAGCTTCGCTTCGCTGTTGTCTTTGAGCAGGAAGTTCATCGCCTTTTATAGCCCCTAGGTGGCGAGGCGAACAGCGACCACCCATAACGCCCGTGGCAGACCACCTCCCTGCGCGTAGCTGACGGAGTGAAGGCCGAGCTTCGTCGCGGCGGCCGTGGGAGAGGGAAGGGTGCCTCGGGATTGGCACTCAGGATATGCGGCCATGATCTACGGATTGTTTTAGCGGCTAGGATTTAATCCACGAGTCCTCGGATCCAACACCGCGGCTTCATCCGGTGATGAGATCTCCTTACGAACAACGGTCCGATATCCTCTCACACCAGATCCAAAATGATCTACCGATGAGTGGTTCACATCAACCAGTACCATAGGGGCAACCCCAATCATTCCTCTACTCCTGCCTCGAATCCGCCATACGATGAGATGCATTCCATCTCGGTTAAGCCCGCGTGGCTCTATGAGAGCCCTATTAATGCTCGAGATCGAGATTCATCCGAGATCCTTTGATCTCAGTCCCATCTTCTCTAATAGTGTTTTCTCTCTATAAAATTTATGAGAGGTCCCTGACACTTTTAAAATTGCACATAGGTCCAAGACTGTGAGAGGGGAAAACTTCTTTAAGGTCCTCAATTCTTTCAAAATTACTATTAGGTCCCTACAGACCCCATAATAATTTTAATTTCCATTTAAATAAATCATTTAATCCCACAATAACACTAGTCGCGGGAAATAAATAATTTAAATATTATTTTTCAAGGAAATAACAAAATATTTATTTCCAAAAATTCACGGATTTTACACAGACTAAAAGATCAAGGAGGGCACGAGACAAACAGCGACACTAGAGAAGATACGACAACAACCGAAAGATCGGGTCGGGAATTAATATTGAAGAATTGAAGACATGAACTTTAAGATTTCTAATTTTGGAGGTTAGAAGTTGAAAATTAGTATTTGTTTAGTATTTCTTTAGTTTTACAATATTAAAATTCAGGTTTTTTTTTTATTTATCTAATTTATAATTATAAAAAGTTATAACTTAGTTATAACGTATAACTTGTTTAGTATTATCTGAGTGATAATCCCATGGTCTCGGTTCCATGGGAGTAACCATGGACCTGAGACGTGGGTGATTTATAGCCACATCCCTTATAAATCACAATAAAATTTAAATGTATATTAAAATATCTAAAAGTACAACTTAGACATTTTACCCCCAATCTTTTATCCTCCCAATCTTTTATCCTCTCAAACCCTAATCCAGAAGGCTCTATCTTCCCCTCTTCTTTCTTTTTCAATATTCTCTCCATTCTCTGAAGCTGTATCTCTCTTTGTGATAGCTCAAGCTCTTTCTCTCGCTCTTCCCTTTTTTTCTCATTTTCTCGACAATTGCTCAAGATTTCCCTCTCTTTCTTCGTCTCTTCTCCCTCACTTTCTCTTTACGATCACTTCGAAGCAGGTCATTTATGGAAGATTTGATAGAATCTTGTAGATTTTGCTTGGCAGAAGAAAATGAAAGATGAAATCAAACATCTTTCTTCTTGGCTACCCACCTCTGTTTTACCATTCTTCAAAGCCTCATGGTGCATCTTTGATAACTCATGAAACCATCATTCGATAGCTTTGAAAATTTTTGTAAAATCTTATACATGATATTTAGACCATTTAAACTTGCATTAAAAAAAATCAGTCATTAATAAGTAAATAAAAAAATTGATCAAAAAAGACTTTGTAAGGACGACACTTATCCTGATTAATAAAACCCCTATAGTCCTGTTACTAAACATAGATTAATTTTAAGTAATGTGTTGGATTTGATTTCATAATTAATAGGAATAATGGTAAGAAGAAAGGGGCCTTTATGGAAATGTGCAACTTGGGAAATTTATCATGCAAATAAGGGGGTTGTATGACTTGGACTAAATTGCAAAATAACTACTTCAACTAAGTATTTGAGTTATATCATCACATGAAATCATAGGGGCTGAAGTTGAATTTCAATAAATCTTCAGCCTAGAGACTTGGCCCTCTCCCCAGACACATCTCCACCTCAGGGCGACCAGAGAAAATGAATTCTTTGGCAAGGCTGCGTGTCAGTTGCATGCTGTAAACTCTCCTTGTATTGCAAAAGTCTTGATATGTTCCCATGAAGCTGGTTCTCCTTTTCCATTAAAGAGGATCTAAAGCTTAGCCTTACCACCAAGTCTTTCCCCTAGTACAGCCGGTCAACACCAAATTTCTGAAACTCCAGCAAGTGGGCTTGTGTGATCTGGATGCGCAGATGTGTGAGTGGCCGGCTAGCGATCTCCTTGCTAGCAAGATTATGTTTCGGCTAGAATCTCCAGACCTTCAGGGTACGATAGTAGCTACCGGAGCTCTCTCTTTCTTCCCCTTTGAAAGATGATAAATTGGATGTAGCTCCCCTCCCAATAAGTAACCAGAAAACCCTATTTAATTAGTGAGACTTAGTGACTGTCATGTTGAACAGAAGTCACATGTGTTGTAATTAGTAGTATTCATAAGCTATCTTCAAACCATTCCTTATTTCCAGCTTTGATTCATTAGAAGTATACATAACTTATGTTAAGAGTTTGTTAGTAAGCATTGAACCCTCTCTCTGACTTAGAGAGGTATGCATCTATTTTTATGCTAGTCTATTACAAATCCTCTGGTGAGTGTGTATACGAGTAGTGTATTTGTCACGCCTCGACCCGAATTCCGGGACCCCGGGCACGTGATAAGACCTGCCGTAACCAAGTAAGGCGCACCTCACTCGGCTACAAGGCCTTAGTAAGTAACAACAGATAACATAAAATCAAAATAAATATCTTAATTAAAAGTCTCAGCGGAAACAAAATAAAATAAGTGGGTCCCAAATGCCCTACAAAAGCCAGGTCCTAAACGGGTCTTATAAATAGTCTCTCACACAAAGAAATAAAAGAGATCCTCGGACCTCTGCAAAGTACCCCGACCCTCGATCGGCTCTTGAGCTCAAGTCTCCTACTCCTCAGGATCTGAAAAAGAAAGAACAAGTTCGTGAGCTTTCGAATGGAAAGCCTAGTAAGTACCCCTTGCGGGGTTCAAAAATCATGATATTAACAGAAATGATAAATCAAGTCAAAACAACGGAACACACCCCTCAAAAATATTTCCTAGGAGTCTACCACAAACAAACACAAAGTAGGACCCCTATCTACAGCAGTTCTCAAGCTTTGCAATGAGTTCCAAAGGAAAGCTCATCAAGACATCTCCCCTGGACAGCATCATCAGCAACTTGCGGGACCTCGACCCTCCAGTCGTGCGGTCCTCAGATCGCATGTCTTTAGCGCTACCTCTCATACGTGTCGACACGGCCAGCGAATCACCCCCACTGACTGGTAGGACAACCAGAGTATCGTCCCTCTAGTATGGCATGCCAAAATGCCAGGGTGTCCCGTCCCTGAGCGTTTCCCAAACGGAGCCCCCACGCTCCACTGAATCCGGGAGGAAGACCAAACAACAAAGCAGGGATACCAACATCCTGAAACACCAAGCATGCTCAAAAGAATTCCAAGCAAATAAAGGAAGCATGTATGGTCTCAAAAAGGCAATAATATCAATAACATGATATAAGCAAAGCCAAAGAAAACTCTGAATAGTGGGTACGAGGCAAGTGTACTTACCTCAATAAAGTCGACCGGGATTACTTAGCAAAACCCCGCCTGTCACAAGTCTGTCTCACAACCCGATAATAGAACCTATATCAGCGTCGGCAGAACTTAAAAATTCCTAGTTATACATACATGATGCACTATTTGGGCCTAGCCCCACTTAATGGGCCTTCTCTGAATTTCTAAAACATTCTCTTAAATATCCAAGCTATAATGTTTCTACAACAAGGACAAGGTAGCCTGGTGGTTAAGGCCCATCACACCCTTTGGAGAGATTTCTGGTTCAACTCTCTCCACTTACCATTTATTCCCTTTTTATTTCCTTTCTTAGCTTTATCTAACCAGACCTGACTTACCTTATTAAAATTAAAACAAGGCCATGGTGGTTAAGGCCCACCATGGTGTGTGAGGGGTCTAGGGTTCAATTCCCCTCTCTACCATCTTTATCCATTTTATTATTTTTTTCTCTTTTATAACTCGGTTCAACTAACCCAACATATTTGAGTCAATCAGGCCCCCATCTTGATTTCAAACTAGCCCAACTTGTAAATCGGTTCCACTTAACTTAGTCTAGCTTATCAATTTATTGAACCCAACTATATTCAGTTGGTTAAGTCCAATCAATTAACCATCTTCAATCCAACCCACATTGATCAACTGATCCTAAGCCCAACTCCAGCTTGATTAAACCAAACCACCAACCCACTTGAATCCATTCTACTTGGTCGAACCCAGCCCCATTTTTAAACATGTTTACCAACTTGATCATCATTAGCCAGTTAATTTAAATGATTATTTTCTTTTTAAATTAACACTAATCTTAATATTTCCTTCCTCATCTGTGCCTCGACTGAGAGAAGCGACGCCCAGGTCGCCTACAGCGATCTCCGGTAGTCCCGAGATCGGTCTGCGGTCTCTCGCCACCTGGTCTCCTTTGTCTGGTGAAGCTCCTGCGTACCGTGACTACCGTATAAAGTGGACAACCGCAGGCCACCTCCTCCCACACTGGAGTCTGGTCGTCCGTGTCCTGTCTCCCTCCTTCTCCCGTCGTCCAGTCCCTCAACAGAAATCAGACGAGGATCTGCTAGTCCTTTCGGTAACTACCCTCCTATCCTAAGTGCTAGCATGCAACCAAGAATAACGGAGGAGAAAAAAAAAAAACTCACGGCGAGCTCCAGCATGGAACAGTGGGTCAGAACTCCCTCGTTGAAACCTCGTTCCTCCACGTGGACTCCCCACGACTCCTCTGCGATCTTCACAGGCTGCTGGTCTCGCTCCTCAGTCTGACTCCGGCTCGGCTGACGGTGGCCAACCGAGGAAGAAGAAGATAGAGGAAAGGAGAAGAGGGGCTGTACTTTTAGAGCTCCTCTACGTGGGCTTTTACAGGGTGTCAGGGGTCCAAATTAAGGAGATGGCAATCTCTTGATTGAGGATTCGCCATGCAACTCATCCACAACCCTCCCAAAACGGTCTCTTTCCATAACCGGTGAGGAGTTAGGGTTCCTCCTACGGCGGCGCGCATTGGCAGCGATGGAGGAGGGAGAAGGATTGCCTCGCGATCAGCCCGTTGCTCTGATGGAAGACTGATCCAGGTTGTACGAAGATGGACGTGGATCGCCTCTCCACAAAGCCTCGCATCTGCCACCTTGTTTGATGGACGTCCGAGATCGTCTGGCAATGAGCGACCCACAATCTCACTTGTGCCTCGAACTTAAGTGTCCCTCTGAGATGGACGTCTCAGATTATTCCAGGATTGTTTTTTTGGATGAATGGTTACGATCAGATCCCATGCCTAGAACTTAAACGAAGGCCTCAGATGTGCGGTCACGATCAACTCACCCATTGAGTTGGTTGAGAGGTTGAGATTAAATCTCATGCTTCAAGCTTAAGCTAGATCTCAGGATCTTTTAATCTCGACCGTCGGTTACCTTAACACCCTCCACTTGCATGGTTCTCATGCAAATTGTACATAGGTCCCCCAACCTTTTCAGATTACATGAAGGTCCTCCAGTCTTGAGAGAGAGAGAAACATTTCGTTCAAGTCCCTTATCCTTCTGATTTTAGAAACCGATCCTTCTCTCAGAGAAAAACAAATTTTCTGGTTAGTCTTCAAATTTTCTAAAATCATAAAATGGCCCTTGGAAGCCCGAATAACTCTAATTTAGGAATTTAAATCAATTATTCCCTCTTTTCTCAATCCATTCCAAATAATTCTAAACTTAGAAATTTCCATTAATTAAATCAATTACCAATCTATTATCATAAACTTTTATTCCAAAAATTTACTTATTTCTTTCCAAGTTTCTCAATCTTACTTAATTACCAAAGTACCCTTGGTAATCACAATTAATCCCAAATCAGGGTTTGGTAATCACAATTAAATCAATAACCAATCTATTATCATAAACTTTTATTCCAAAAATTTACTTAGTTCTTTCCAAGTTTCTCAATCTTACTTAATTACAAAAGTACCCTTGGACAGATTTTCAATTAAGCCCAACCTTTTTCTGAAATTACCAAAAGGTCCTTAGTATCAATTAACACTAATTACAAAATTAACCATTTAAAGCCCTCATTTTAATACAAATCCAATTAAACTCAAGGTTGGGAACTTCCATTAATACTACATAATTAGGGGACATTTAGGGATTTAATAACTTTATAAAATTTGTGGATTTTACATGGGGTATGTCCACAATTGACGGGGGAAGGCATGGTTGCTAAGGTTGAGGAGGAAGGAACTGGTGAGTTTACATCATCCTACATAATTCTACACCACTAAATTATCCGTCCACTCATAAGGCATGGACTTGCATGCAACCTAAAGAAAATGTGAGGGCCTTTATGCAAAAGTACTTATCTCATGCATGAGAGGAGTGTAATAAAAGTCAGGATTTAAAGCATAAGTTGAGTGTTGATCGTGAGACAAGAAGATGGGGGCACGTGGAGTAGCCATCCACCATCCATCTTGAGGAGTGGATTAAGTTCAAGGCAAGAACTTGAATCCAATCCACATATCACCTCATCACAGAGATACTAATTCAACTGTCCATCTTGAAGAGTGGATTAAGTTCGAGGCAAGAACTTGAATCCAAGCCACAGATCACCTCATCACAGTGATATTAATCCAACCGTCCATCTGTGCCATTGCTTGATCCGAGATGAGATCATATATGCGAGCTTTTTAAAACGACGCTGCCTCTCCAAACCCTAGCCGCCACTAGTGACTGAGAGTTCCGCCTCTCCTTTGAGCGCGCCAACGTCTTCCACTGACGCCGGGTGGGGTAGCGATTATCCCGCGGGCTAGCCGGATCCAAAGACCGCAAGGAAGAACAGTCGAAGAACCAAAATAACCAGATAAAATACTCTGAAATTAAGAGAATATTATTACTCAAAATTCAATAATAAAAAATCAACCCACAAGCCGGGTTAAATAGCCTCAAAAGATTAACCTAAAACCTTATCATCTAATCTAAATTTTCTAAAATTGGCAAATTATTTAAAACTAAACTTATCTAAATTTAAAACTATAAACAAATCAGATAACTCCTAAAAAACCGAGATCAAATCGGATTCAAATTCTATCCTAATTTGGCATATGAAATATTACCAAAAATAGAAAAAAGACCGACAACCCTAATTCGACTGATAAAATATTTCTAAAAATAAAAAAAATTAACTAAAATTCCCTCAAATAGGATGTCCCCATGTCGTGTGCGCCACAAAGAGCTTTCCGAATTAGGGTCGAACGCGCGATTCTGATATCGATAGCGAAAGTTATGGCCAAAATACCGAAGCACAACCAAAACAGACCCAATCTTGGAATTGACTCGATAACTCCCCTTCTTTACGTTGACCTGCCAACCTGCAACATTTGACTCGAGCCTCCTGCATCATCCACGCACCTCCAACGACCGAAACCGAAGCAGGAGGGAGAGCCTCAGTGATCGCAGATCCCCCACCTGAGCACCCACCAAAGCCTCAGTGGACGACGTTGAGGGATCACATCGCCAGAACCTCACTACCTGAGCGCCACGACCAGCTGTTTTCAGGTGAACTTTTGACCCTCCTATAATTTTGTTATGACTCTGCGTAGTTGCATTCATGCATGGGGGGAACCTATGAATGTGAGAAGAGTCATGCGCAAAGTGAATACATGTCTCCTCTTAAGTTTGCATGCATGAATGAACAAACATAGAGTATGAGAGTGCATGGTGTGTTGGCATACCTCTGTAATTATAAATCTGAGAAAGACAGTGAGGAGTTAGGTAATTGAGATAGGATTTCATCTCATTAGAACTAATGTGAAGTGGATAGCATGGAGAACACCATGTCTCCTAATCATAATTGAGATTGATCTTCCCTCAATCATTTAATTATCCTAACTATAGTTTAGAACTTGTGACATGGGAATGATCTTAGATTAGTTGGGAATTATATTAGATGTTGATTATATCTACCATATAAGGTTGCATGTGATAGGTTCTCACTCTTCTGATATGCTTACATAGTGTATGGAGGGATCAAGGGAATTAGGAGAAGGCAAGTTGTGGGCTTAACAACATGTAGTGGGCCCAAATCATTAGCTAGCCCAATATGAGGATACTTAGTTGGGCACAATCATTTTATGGGAGCATATTAATTGTACACTAATGCATATATATAGTGAGAAGTGTTTAGTTACTAAATACCGACGTAGAGAGTTGGGCCACGTTAGGAGTGACACAGATCGATCGGATAGATTCTTGATACAAGTAAGTGCTTCTGTCGGGTGTCCCCACTCATTGGTGGAGTATTTCATGATTTGCTGATACTATGCCATTTCATATTTCCTTGACGCTCTTGATTGTTGCTTCATTGATTATATGCATGTACTTGTTTCTTGATTCATTGGATTATTGTTTCGATGATTGTGTATGTGCGTTGGTTTATCGGATGTTGGCATCCGTTGATATGTGTTCATGTTTGATGAATATACAAACCCGTTGATCGGCACTTGGCCGTGGAAACACGTGAGCTCTTTCTCCATACGGGTAGGTATTTGTCAGCTATTTGTTCTTGTAGATTATTCCCCCTGGTATAGTGGAGCGAGGCTCTTGTAGGGCTTTCAGGGCCGAGGATACCCTGGCAACTTGGTAGTCCATATGATGGGGAGGATACTCTGGTTGTCAAGCATGTTAGTGGGACGATACGCTGACCGTGTCGACATGTATGAGAGGTGGCGCTACCGACTTCCAACCAAGGGTTGACATCGGTTGAGGCTGATCGCTGTCCGGGGGATGAAGTTCTGAGCTTGAGATTGTAGTTAAGATAGGAGTCCCTACCATTGATAAATTCTTTTGGGTAGTTTTGAGACTCCCGTTTGTTAGATGATATGGTGTGTGGTCCCCGCTTTGGTTGATTAATGTGATTTATTGATTTGCTCTCTATTTTCTTATCCTGATATTCATTGCATGATTTGATCGTACTCCCTTTGGGGGTACTTACTGAGCTTTCTCTTCGAAAGCTTATCTACTTATAGACTCTTTTTATTTTCAGATCCTGAGGAGTAGCTCACTCGGACTCGGGAGCGGTACGTGGGTTGGGAGACCATTTGCTGAGGTTTGTGAACCTCTTATTTTTTTTGAGTGAGGATGAGACTTATAGGACCTTGATAGGGCATTTTATGTATTTGACCTTATAGGGTGTTTTATCGTTTTTATTTCCTTCCGCTATGTAGACTCTAATATTATGACTATGGTTTAGTATGGTTACACTATATATTTGTTGTTGTTTTATGATTACCTAGTCCTTGTATCCGAGTGGGGGCTCGTCTCTACTTAAGTACAGTTGGTTTGTCGCGTGCTCGAGGCCTGGGATTTGGGGTCGGGGAGTTTATTCCTCATATGATAGTGGTTATAACCAAGACTTTGTTATAGACATGTGAAACAAGGTAATATAGGTGTATAAATGACTGATGAGGTTAAGCACAAGTAAACTATAGGCTATGGCTTGATTAGCTTACATAGATGGAAATCATGTCTCAGTCACCATGAAAAGAAAGAGGGGAAGAACAAGCCTCTTACCCCATTGCCTTAAGTTAACTCTTGAGTTCTTTGGCCTGTTAGTGATGAGAACCATGGAGTAAATGGGGATTAGTATCACTAAGAAGCATATAGCTAACAATAGAATTAATCAGGTTATAAGGGAAGATAATATAGTAGTGTCAGGGCACCATAACATAGAACAAACTTTCATTGAATATTATAACAAGAAGTGGTAGGGACAAACCAGATGGAATAGAAAGTCCAATACACACCTAAACATGGCCTATAGAGCTTAAAAGCGAATACCTAGTGTTTATTGCCAAGAATGGTGCTAGAATGATAATTGGGTATTTACACAATCACACATACTAGACATCTTCAAGATAATCATGAAGAGCCAAATGTGCTAATTTTGGTTGCAAATAGTGGAAAGCAAGAGATATTATATATGTATAAAGCAATTACATTTGGTCGTTCTCCAAAAGTTTCATGTAGGGTAAGTTATTCTCTTAGTTAATGCATGTTATACATCTTATCTTTCAAGGTTATAGAGATTTGACTAAGTATGGAAAGATTATTTTTGAGGTTGAGTTTGATCAACTAAATTAGTTATATTTGGAAAAAAGTATAAGGAAATAGTTTTTTGTAAATTCCATAAAGAAAATTTTCATGTAGGGTAAGTTATTCTCTTAGTTAATGCATGTTATGGATCTTATATTTCTAGGTTATAGAGATTTGACTAAGTATGGGAAGATTATTTTTGAGGTTGAGTTTGATCAACTAAATTAGTTATATTTGGAAAAAAAGCATAAGGACATATTTTTTTTTTGTAAATTCCATAAAGAAAATAATTTTACTTAAAAAAAATTAACTAGAGAAAGTTTGATTTAGCAAAAAGAAAGAAAAGAAAAAATGGCTCCGATACTATGACTTCAATACCATGTCTCTGATACCATTTTAAATTTATTTACCAAAGCTTAAAGATTTTTTCTTTTTAATATATATATATATATATATATATATATATATATATATATATATATATATATATATATAGGGTTATGTTAGTATAGGGCCGGCCTTAACACTATTCATTTAAGGTCGCCTCCCATTTGGCCACTTGCACAGTATTTTAAGGATTTCCAACCGTATGGATGGAAAGAACATCGAAAAATAAGCTAGCATGTTAATTTTCATACAATTTGGAAACTTGTAGAGTCTTCATCTTAACGAGTGAAAATTTATAGAAATCCTACCGGTTCAGAATTTCACCGGTTAAGATGAAGACCCTACAAGTTCCCAAATTGTATGAAAATTGACATGCTAGCTTATTTTTTGATGTTTTTTCCATCCATATGGTTGGATTTGGAAAAAATACTCTCAAAGTGTCTCAAAATGAGGCGACCTTAAATGAATACTATTAATGTCACTAGCGAGCCGGATCAGGCCTATGACGCCTTAGCGACAAGCGCCCAGCGTGCTTATAGAATGCGCCCTAGAAACACGCAAGGCTAAATAGCGAATAATTAAATCAGAGTTTAAAATTATAAATGTGGAAGAAATGTATATAAGGTTTTATAAAACCAGCAGAGGTCGAATGACAACTCTCGCTCGAGAAAGGAATAGAGGCACGCAAACCTCGACTCAACATATCCCCATCCGCTAGGTTTGTCCTGGAAGCTCTCTCACGAATTCGCTCCTAGCTACTCACAAGGTCCTCATCTAGTCTGACCCAACTCCTGCATTTATGCTTTGAGAAAAACATCCATCAAGTCGTAGGCCAAAGAAAGGCCCGATGGGATGCGCCAAATAAATCAATAAAAGGTGGCCGAAAGCCACTAGGAAAAACGAGAAATAAAAGAAGTACAAATATGCAATAATAACATCACACGCAAATAACAAATCTCGGAAAGTGGATAAATCCACGGATGTACTCAACCTCACGGCATATGTGATACTAAGATGTCTCGACATCGACACCATTGTCGGTATCGTCTTGACCTAAGCGAGACTCACGCTATAGCATACATGTGCACATGGTGAGAAAATGCCGCTCTCACGGTAGGCAAGTGGCGGATATTATACACCCTCTGCCAGGGTCTCCGTCCGATGGAGTATCAAATTCTCATGTCCAGATATTATACACCCTCTGCCAGGGTCTGGTGGCCAGATATTATACACCCTCGGCCAGGGTCTCCGTCCGATGTATCATGCCTGAAAGTAAGAGATTGATAGTACTAATACCTACTTGGTATAAATATATATTCAAAGGCGTGACATCTCGAATATATAATAGTAGGTGATCTCGTCGAGATGGAAGCCAATCATCGTATCTAAGGGTAAACTCTACTTAAATACGCATTTGAAAAAAACATGAAAGCAACAATCTCCTCGAGATATAAAACCCGATACATATGAGGAAAACCCATCTCGAATATGTATTGGGAACCTCTCGAGGAAATAAAATACAAAATCAAAGGAGGGTAGAAGGAGAGAATATTTAATGCAAAGAATAGAATATGAATTTGCTATGGAGTACCAGCCCTCGACCATCCAGGTGCAGAAGTGGGATGCGAGGAGGTACTCACTCAGCCATATGCCATGGAGTACCACCTCAGGCCATCCACAACAACTAAGAAAATGTCAGGGGTACTCCTCAAAGCGGATCATGTCGAGAACATACAAGCTCAAACAAATGCGGCAAGCATAACATGTCAGCAGTGAGCATGTATGAAAAGATGGACTCCAACATCCATCTAGCACAATATCAACGAGAAATCAATAGAATACTATGAGTTAGAACTACTCCACGGCCCGCGTCGACATCCTACCTTTTGGCTCTTGGGCCTACTGGGCCCTATCCTCCCGATCGGTCCTAGACACTCACCACGTCCTAAACATGGTAAATGTTCATCATATAACATTTCATAACAATTTAAATGCATTACATGCATTTAATTACCCTAATCGTAAGTTTACGAAAGATTCGGCTATTTAATTTATAACCGATGGATCCGGGCTCTTAGACACCTGCCGCACCATTTTATTAGTTTAAATATACACCCGAACTATGAGACGATGGAATCAAATTCCGAGTCTTTTTGAAAACATTTGAGTTCTTATTCACTCTACATTCGGTAGCTACAGTAACCATATAAAACATGAAATTAGAACTTCAAATTGAAGCTCGAAATCTTCACCATTTTATCTCATACTTCTAATATATCATATTCACAATATTAGATTCCATCCCCTAGAATTGGGCTCATTATCACACTTCTACAAAGCCCATAATAAAATGAAATAAAATGGGTGTTCTGCTGTGCTACAGTGTTTCCTGCATTTTTCCATTCCTTGGAGTTCAACTCTTTTACAATGTTTTGCAATTGATCACACCTATTCTTAATCCAAGGAAGTGTGAAAACAATCCCAAAATACTCAACACCTTCCATCTCATTATTTGGTAACTAAGATGCTTGAAAATACACTAATTCAATAGCAACAAAAATCCATGTTTGCAACATCAATAGCCAATGCAAAAATAACTAGTCAACAATAATCCTTATCTTAACCTTCTCAATTACAAATCCGCATATCCGTACATATGATCTATGTAATTCATGCCATTGCTCTCATCACCATTACTCCATTGCTTGTTTATCTCCATCACTAGCATAGAAGAAGGTTCTAACATGCTCTTCTTAAAGAATTTAATAACTAATCATGGTGTGATTAAGCTACTAAATAAATCCGACGAAATTTAGTGGAATCTCCTTTGTTTATAGGGCTTTAGGTTTTATACAAACATTCCCCATTCAATACATGAATTTAAAATCATACAACATAGTTAACACTTCAAGAATCACATGAACATCTAATCTTAGACATCTCATAACCTTGAAACCTTCAAACCATTCATGTTTTCATCTAATGGTTTACCCTCAATTGAGTTCATGTTTAGTAAGGGTTCACTCTTCTAAAACCTAGAAGCATGAAATCATGATATCTAGGAGTTAATTAGGGTATTAACTCCTATAATTTTTCATGAAAATTGTGGCACCTCCCTAATTATAGGGCCCGAAAATCATACAAACATTCTCCATGATCTATCCATTACACATGGATTTAATAAATCATACATACATGAAACATTAAAGTTTATACAATTATACAACTATCAAATTTCATCCCTAATTCTTCCATGAAATACAAATCATAAATCATGCAAAATCCCCTTTTACTTTCCCCAAAGTTAGGGCTTACAATCATGGAGTGATGGCGGCGTCGCAGAGTGGCGCGTGTACGAGGCTACAGCGTGCGGGGAAGAAGGCTGACTGCGGCTGAGGAGTACTTGTGAGGCTGGCTCTTTACTCCTTTGTCTTGCCTGGCGCTACTTGGTGGCAGCAGCAGCGGTGATCTTGATACTGCAGCGTGGTGATCTTTGCCATGGCGCCAGTGCTGCCTGTATGCTACTTGGCGCCAGTGCTAGCGCGCAGGCTGCGCGCGGAAGGCTGCCTTGTGGCCTTCTTAGCTATGCGGCTTGGCGAGCAAGTAGTTAGCCGGAGGCAGTGTCATGGGAGTGCTGCAACAAGCTGAGGCGGGAGTGTCACTGAGAACTCAGGCCAGGCCAAAGGCGGGCGGCAGCTCGCGCAAGCAAAAGGCTGGCGGATCCGGGTAGGGTGGGGCGGCGCTTGGGGCAGCGGGTGGCAGCTAAAAGCCTTGCAACGAGCTAGTAAGTAGGAGATGAGAGCGGCGTGGGTTGTGTGAAGATGGAGGTGAAAATGGAAAAGGAGGTTGATCTGATGAAGCTCTAAATCAATTGAAATTGATTTTCCTTCTTACTTAGATACGCAATCCTTAAAATACATATATACTATTTAAGTTGTATTCATTACAATTCTTTAACTTAATCATTAAGCTTAAATCAATGAACTTCAACTTTCATTAATTTATGTTATCATCTACTTGTTGTCCGAAGGCTGACTAATCAACTAAGGAACTTCGTCCCATCGATCGAGTCGAGAAATTCGGGTCGAGCTGACTCTAACATCAGGTGCCTTTGTGACATTGCGGGGTTGTCTCGGAACCCGTCAGGACCATTTTCTTGGGATTCAACTATTTTTCTGTTTTCCTCAATAATTAATCTGATTTAATTAGTACTTAATTAAATGGATTAATTAAACCTTTAAAAATTTTTCCCAAATGTCGTAAAGCTTATACATTATTAAATTATTATTTAATAAATTCTCGAAATAAATTCTTATTTATTTCGGGGCGGGTGTTACAATTAAGGCCGACCCTATACTAACATGACCCTATATATATATATATATATATATATATATATATATATATATATATATTGAAATTGAAAAAAATTATGTTTTTTTTTGTCATTTGATCATATTTGAATGAAAAAATTATGAATATTCTACAATTATTTTACATTATTAATTTTTTTCCTAATTATTTCAAAGTGTATTTATTGATTATATATTTAATAGAATTAAATTCTTTTTATCAGCCTTTATTGTGTTTAAGAACATACCATATGTATTCATATTGAATATATGTCTGGATTCACATCTGGACCAAAATCATATCATCTCTCCTTTCTTGAGTCAGGACATGAGGGTGGCACTTGTTTCCTAATAATTATTTGTATTAATTGTTTTTATATAAATTTTTATGGAGCCGCAAACTCTTTCAAACCCGGAGGCTTCCATCTAATTCAACGGCGTGAAACCATCAACCTATAAACACAACCATTTGCTTTAAATTGTAAGCTTTCTCTCATCTTGATAATTGTATTATCTTCTAAACTATTATATGGTTACTCTGCTCTTCTCTTCTTTTTAATCAATATATTATTTTATTTTATCCTAGTTAATTCCCTTTATTCTCATTTTATTTTTTATATTCTCTTTAGACTTTTGATAATATGGAGCACTTGAATATAAAAATGATTGCCGAGAGAATGAAGAACGGCTTCACAGACGATTGTAATATTTCGCCACCTTTACCAACAGAAATTGCTGCAATAACTATTGATTTAGACTATCAGCCTTTACCCCCAAATTGGGAGCGTTGTCTAAATCTCCAGGTATTTTATTTTTGCTTCAATAATTTGAAAAATATTTGTTAACATTATTGTTTTTATTTTATTTATTTTATTTATAAGATCCATCATATTTCTTACCTTATATTTGTATCAATAAACAAAGGCTCAAAGCTTTTAATTGCGGAGTTATCCATCTTTTAAAAAATGGGTTTTTTATTGTATTTGTTTAACAAAGAGAGGGAGCTAATTAATTTTTCTTTGTCATCAAATAGTCTTACTTCCATTAACATTTTCTATTTTAGTAACTTTTTTTCTCTAAACATTATAGGAAGAAAAATTATCAAATAACTCTGAGTTTTTTTGTGGATCATTCTATTATGGTTTTTTTTATAAGTTTAAAAACTTTGTTCAAATTTTGTTTTAGTATAATTTCAAAGAATATAGATATGCTTTATATCACTTAGTTTATAAGAAATTAATTCAATGTCAAATGACTACATGAAATTCATCATGATTATTATAAATTTAAATTTCTTAATAAATTGTCATACGGTACACTTGAATAACTTATTTTAATTCTGAGTTGTTAGAAAAATCATAATTATATGTAACATATGAATTCTTGGTTATGTCCCTATTTAACTAAAGGTTAAAAAAATAATCTTCTCCAAAACCATTTTCAATAAAATCTATATTCTTTGGTAGTTTGAAAATAAATGAAATTTCAAACCTAACATAATCTCCTCTTAATCCATATATTATGAGGAGTAGTTTAAATTTCCTTATTTAAATTGCTTTGATATTTATGAATAGTGAATTATGCTTAAAAGTTCAAACATACTTTGCTATGATAAATGCCCTATTAGCATACCATTCATATTAGTAAAATGAGGTTTTGTTTATTTGTTTGTTTATTTTTATTTCATTTTTTTTGATAAATGGGGTTATTTTCTTCTCTTATAGACAGGTAAAATTTACTTTATCAACAAGAAGACTAGGTTGAAAATAGAAACAAACCCAAATGAGCTCTACAAGTTCAATGAGAGATGCAAGTTACCAGTGGAGCCTTCAGGGACATCTATTATACCTAATAGATCTTTTATAGGATGCTCAGACAACAGAAGTGATGCTAATGATGGCTTACTTGGCATCTTTTACAAAGCACCAAGAGTTGCTCCTGTTTCTATTCCTTTTCCTGCTCTTGTTCCTATTCCTGGTTCTGCTCTTGCTCCTATTGATGTTGATGATGATGAGGCGAAGGAATTTGACAAGGAGGAGGATGCAGAGCTTCTTGTTGTTAGTGAATGTAATAAATGTGTGAGACTTACTATGGTTTCCATGGAAACCATAGCCTGCCCAAGATGTAACAATGCCCTCAATTTTTTTGTTCGTGATATGTGATTGAATGACTTTAAAATAGCTGCATTCTTTCTTGAGGGTTCTAATTTGCTTCCCCCAATTACTATTGTTGGTTCTGAAAGCATAAAAAATGGTGATAATTATAAAAGGAAAGGATTCTATTTTATTAGTTTCTATCTCTGTAATGTTGGTTTTTTATAGGGTATGGTCATTAATGAGTTAAGCCGGGAGGGTCCTATTATTTGAGAAATTTGATCATATAATGAAAAAAAAGGTTAAAATATAAGATTGGTCCCTATATTATGGTCAACTCGCCCCTTTAGTCCCTCTATTACAATTTAAGCCTTTTTAGTCCCTCTATTTTATAAATTCGAGCAATCCTAGACCACTAAGCGACGACCGTCACCTTCCCCGTTATTTTAAGTTGATGTGGCATTTTACTGATTAAAAAATAAATTAAAATTGGAAAAAATTTAAAAATAATAAAAATCGCATGGATTCGGATCCAAAATCTCGGATCTGAATCTATGCCCTAACCCCTTTCACTCCCTCCCCCGACATCCTTCACCCGACACCATTCACGTCGACACCCTTGCCCAACACCCTTCATCTCCTCCCCCGACGCCGGTGAAGCTCTCCTCTGCAGATCCTCTGCTCCAAAAATTTCAGGCGCCGATCCCCACCACTGTGCTCCAGGCCGCTCCCACGCCGATCGATACCACCGTGATCCAGGCTAATTAGTGAATTCTATGAGTATTCTTCCACTTTCAAACATGTTTAAGTAGTACTCATTTGTTGGAGTATGATTAATGTTAATGATTGTGAGTTGAGTTGAAGGATTCATGTCAACAACACTGGATTTTCTAACTAGTGATGTTATTATGTAAAGATTGTATTTTTTTTTTCTCTGTTTGATTTAGTTCTAGAATTTATTGATATGAATCTTGTATTTAGCTTCTATTCTATGGGACATGTTGGCAAAGAGTAGTTAATTTTCTCTAATTCCTTGAATTGATAAACTTGAGTGTGATTAGTATTAATTTGAAAAGAAAGAGAGCTGGAGTATGATTAATGTTAATGATTATGAGTTGAGTTGAACGATTCATGTCAACAACACTAGATTTTCTATCTAGTAATGTTATCATGTAAAGATTGTATTTTTTTTTCTATGTTTGTTTTAGTTTTAGAATTTATTGATATGAGTAATCTTGTTTTAGTTATCATGTAAAGATTGTATTTTTTTTTTCTATGTTTGTTTTAGTTTTAGAATTTATTGATATGAGTAATCTTGTATTTAGGTTAGAATTCTATGGGACATGTTGGCAATGAGTAGTTAATTTTTTCTAATTCCCTGAAGAGATAAACTTGAGTGTGATTAGTATTAATTTGAAAGGAAAGGGAGTTGGAGTATGATTAATGTTAATGATTGTGAGTTGAGTGTAAAATCCAAGGATTTTATGGAAATAAAATATGTGTTTAAATACCTTTTAAATTGGATAGTTAGAGAAAATTTTTCCTAAGGAATTAAATAATGGGAGAAAATGAAAATTAAAGGACAAAAAACCCTAACTAGGGTTAATGGAAGGTCCGGAGGACCTTTTTGGTAATTTTGAAAATACCAAGGACTGGAAGTAAAATGTCCTCTCTCACAGAGAAGGGACTAAATTGTAAGTGGACGGCTGAGATTATATTATCATAGATTGTAACTAATCACGGAGCATTAAAAAGGCTCAGATGGTGCCACGTGTCGAGCTAAGGGCAGATCCATCTGATCGTGATAGATCGCGAGGCAAGGGTTACAGATCTCAGAAGCCACGTGGCATGCTAAGATCAAATCATCTAGTGGGGTTTGGATGCGAGGCATGGTAATAAGATCGGACCGTTGAATTGTTTTTAAATCTCGCCCATTTATCAACTGGGATGCTAGATCCTAGGCGAGATGGTGGGGTATCCACCGTCGATTACGAACAAGTAGTCATGGCCGTTGGATAGGATCGAGTTACGATCCCGAGGCAGCGTCAGCTCCTCTCCCAGCCGCCTGTAACGTCGCGCGCGAGCTCCGCCGCCTACCCCGCCTGTTACGCGCGAAGTCGCCGACCGTTTGACGGCGAGGCGGTTCGTGTTGCCGTCTGTTCGTCTGGTTTCCGTGACCTATATAAGGAGAGGGACCAGGCCCTGTTTGGAGCACAACACTACACCGAAATCTCTTTTCCGGCGAGGTGACAGACGGAGAAGGAAGAGAGCTTCGCCGACGGGTTTGCACCCTCTGCTGAGTTTGAAGCCATCGCGACCAACTTCGGGTGGTGAAGGAGACCGAGACGAGCTGTGGGAGAGAGTTGTTGCTCAAGCTCGCCGGAAGGACATGAGGTGTACTTGACGCCGAGAAGTTCTCCGGTGGCTCCATTGTCGTCCTCAGACCTTCGGTAAGTGCCTGTACTGCTTTTTCCATGTTCTGGTGTCATTAGTTAGTGTTTGTGACGATGGGGTGAGCTCGTCGCCGTAGTGCAAGTTACAGCCCGGAAGGGTGGCAATAATGGAGAAGACGGAGAAGGTGAACGACGCACGACTGTGCCCAGGCGGTGCTAGGTGAAAGACGCGGCTCCGGTATGGGTTTTACAGCGGAGTAGGAGCCGCTGTCAGCCTCTGTGAGCTCCGACAAAGCTCGGTCGCGGACACGAGAGAGAGAAGAGAGAAACGAAGAAGAAGAGAGGAAAAAAAAAAAAAAAATTGTAATTAATTAAAGATTAATTAATTTAACTTAGGGTAGTGTTACATATTAAAAGTATTAACAACTTAGGCAGGTTTTATTTCATTGAGTTAATATTAATCAGTTAATATTTTGTTATTCTCATGGGTTGGTAATATTAATTAGATAGAAGAGTGACAAAAATAAAACCTAGCTATACTAGTTGGGTGAATTAACCAATTTAATTAATTGGTACAAGGTTTGAATTAAATAAATTAGTGTGACACTTATTTAGTTGTCAAACTATAGTGCGTTAATTGAGAAAATTTATTTAATTAATTTGTTAATCATAGTTAGTAGTTAATTGGATAATTAACTAGCTAATTGCTTGATTAGACAAATTAAAAAGGGATTAGTTTGTGTGACACTTGTTCGCCCTACATAAAATGGGTCAATTAACTAGTTAATAATTTAAATAAATTGAAAAGGAGATTTAAACAAGTCAATGTAACGAGTTAATTGTTATATTATATCTAGATATTTAAGTAAATAATATCTAGAGAGAATAACCGATTTTCTTTTGATAATTAAGGTTGATTAAATCCGATGGATGAATTTAGTTGGAGATAAAATGCAAATCGGATATAATAATTAATTAAAGGGTTTAATTAATTATTTCAATAGTGAGAAAGGGCACAAGTAAGCCAAGTCGTTTAATGGGCTTAGAAATGGCCCATTTCAACTAAAATGACTAGAGATGACCAAGTAGGGTTCAGACCCGACAAATGAACGTAGAGTTGACTAGGCTTGACTAAGTTGGGTCTAGGGTCAACTAAAGGACATGGAAACATAGGATAAGGATCCATAACCCGAGAGGTGGTCTTTAGGAGACGTTAGTGGGCCCAGGCCCAATAAGAACGAAAGGCATGTATGTGTAATTAGAGACATAGGGATTTATTAGGAACGTGACTCTAATAAGAACCCTGTATGCCAGATACTCTCGGGGAGTTGTAAGAGACTCAAGAGGAGACTAGGAGGACTTCTAGTTCCAACAAGAGGTAAGTACACTTGCCTCGTTCCTACCCGGTTTCGGGTATTGTTTGGACTTGAATTTTCTCTTACTTCAATGAGGACATACATGCATCCATGTTTATTTCTAGATTCCTGTTGAGCATGTATGATTGTTTACGGGATGTTGGTATCCCTGTATGTTGTGGTCTACTGCCCGGATTCAGTGGAGCGTGGGGGCTCTGATAGGGAAATGTTCAGGGACAGGACCCCCCTGGCATTTCATGCGCCTTGCCGAGAGGTAATTCTGGGTGGTCTTACCGTGGCGGATATCACCGCGTGTTAACACGTATGAGAGGTAGTTCTACCGACTTGCGACCGGAGGGTCGAACGACCAGAAGGTCGTACTTACAGCAAGTAGCTGGATATACTGGCCGGGAGTGATCCTTGAGGTTTCTTTGAAACTCATCACAGAGCTCGAGGGCTTCTGTTATCAGGGGTCATACCTTGGGATTATTTCTGGTAGACTCCTAGGATTGTGCTTTCTTTGGATTGTGACCTCATTATTTGACATATTGTTTTCTTATGTTTTTGTGATCACCGCAGGGTCACTTACTGGGCTTTCCATTCAAAAGCTCATGCGTTTTGGTCTTACTCTCTTTTACAGATTCCGAGGTCTAGGGGTGAACTGAAGAGAGATTGACTAGGAGAGGTCATTAGGAGATCCGAGGTCTGGGGGTCTCCCTTATCTTTTATTTTGTGAGCTCTTTACTTTCTGTAGGACCCGTATAGGGACCAGACTTTGTATAGAGCCTATGGACCCTTATGACTCTATGTTCCTTTGAACTTGAGTTTATTTTATATTATGGTTTGTTATTTGCTGTATCACACATAGGCCTTGTATTTGAGTTGAGTTTGTCTCTGCTTGATGATAAGTGTTCAAATGAGCATCATTTATATATGAAATTCATGCATATTACTTTAAGTTTTGGAGGAATGTTGGCCCGCTTGCACTCAAAATGGCTTTGTTTTTGTAAACAGGGCAGAAAATAGCAATTCCAAGAGAAAGGAAGCGTTTTCAAGAGAATGCGGGCCAAAACATGGGAAACCAAGCAAAGCACCGTCCATACGGACCCGTATGGACCTGGAGATTTCTACTGCACTCGAACGACCTGTGACCTCGATATGGGAACCTCGAGAGTATACGACTCGCATGGGACTCCGTATGGGAGTCCATATACAGGGCCGTACGGGTCCGTATGTATCTTATACTGGGTCGTATATCGTAAAGCTGCAGCTGCGATTTCGGCCGAACCGAGGGTAAAATCGGAAAACACGCCCAAAACCCTAGTGTGGGGTATAAATACAAAGGTTAATGAGGGTTTTGGGTCATCTTGGAGTGGATTGGAGCCAAAGCATCAAGGTTGGAGGGGGGATTTCCATCTTCTTCTTCATCACCAAGGAGGAGGTGCTTGGAGGAGTTCTCCTATCGAAAGGGCTCAAGAAGGAGAAGAAGGGGCAAGAGAGAAGAAAGGAATCCACCAACGGTCATCATTAGGGGTTTTCTTCTCATGAACTCTATGTTTGCTTTCTCTTTTAGAATGGATTGTTGCTCTCCATTGATGGAGAGCTAATCTCTTGATACTTGGGTGTTGATGAACCTTTGGATCATGTTTTAATTGATATTGTCTTCTCTATGTTAATTGCTTGGTTGAATGCATTATAGTCTATTGAACGTTATGTATGGTGGTAGTATTGACTTCTCTACGTTGCGAGAGCCCGGAGAGGTTTCTATAGTCCACATGGGGGAAGATGCGAGCGCCTCCCCATGTGTAGACAAACTTCAATAGAGAGGGCTAGGAGTACACCGGGAGCCCGGGTACTAAGGCGAGCAACTCCTTTAGATGTCCTATTCACTTAGCCCTTCCAAGAAATAGGTTCCCTAGAACTTAACTAGTAAGGGCACTAGGTTGAGTAATCACCCTCGAGCGAGGGGATGAAATCACATTAGGAACCCTTGGCCAATGATTCACCAAGAATTAACATAGGAAGCATTATCCATATCTAAGGAAATCCAAGGGGGATTCAATCACCCAAGTATCCCCTTCATCGATTGATTGTCTTCAAGGTAAATTTTACTTGGTAATTTGCATTGGTAATTCTAGAATTAGGTTTAGTTATCACCAACCAAATCTTGATCGACTAGATAATAGATGCATAGCCATTACTAGTACTTTCTTTCTCCCTGAGGTTCGATACATGACTTTTCAAGAGTCCACTTTATTACTTGATTTGACCCGTACACTTGCGGATTCAACGCATCAAAGACACTTTAAATTTAAAAATAAAACCCTGATATTCAAAATAACAACACTTGAATTTTTCACTCTAAAAGTGACAACCAATAAAAAATTATTATGATGCCCTGTATAATATCTTGTACCATAAGAATAATAGACATTGCTATGAAATAAAGTGGCAACAAAACATGTCTTTAACCTTTCCCTTATCTCCTTAAATTTACAACTCCAATCCTTCATCCCAATCAAAAGATGACCCAAATTGTATTTATACTCATTTTGCTCTGATACCACTATTTGGCTAACCATGACACCCTATATCTCCAAATTAGTGTGATATTATCCACTTGGGCGTATGCCATTATGGTTTGGTTTTTGGGCAGTGCCTAAAAAGCCCAACACTAATGGAGATGTATTCATTTTTTATAAGCCCTTGGTTCCTTATTAGAAGCATACCCATTAATGTTATATATATATATATATATATATATATAACATCCTCCAAGGGCCAAAATGGGAGGCGACCTTACCGGAACAGTAATCCGGCTGGCTTGCATGATACAATAAAGCCGACCGGATTACTGTTCCGGTAAGTTCGCCTACCATTTTGGCCCTTGGAAGATGTTTTAAGGATTTCCAACCATATGGATGGAAAGAACATCGAAAAATAAACTAGCATGTGAATTTTCATACAATTTGGGAACTTGTAGGGTCTTCATCTTAACGGGTGAAAATTTATAGAAATCCTACCGGTTCAGAATTTCACTCGTTAAGAATTTTCACCCGTTAAGATGAAGACCGTACAAGTTCCCAAATTATATGAAAATTGACATGCTAAGCTTATTTTTCAATGTTCGTTCCATGCATACGGTTGGATTTCCTCAAAACACTGTGCAAGTGGGTCAAATGAAGGCGACCGCACTTGCACAATGATAAGGCCGGCCGCATAGTATCATGCCCGTATATATATATATATATATATATATATATATATATATATATATATATATATATATATATATATATAAATGTAACTCGTTGGGGCAACCTTCGCTCAGGAGTCTGCCCAATTAGGGGTCCCGCTGAAGACCCGGATTGTTTGAAAAACACTTTAAAGTTAAAAATAAAATATTGATATTAAAAATAACAACACTTAAAATTTTCCCCTTAAAAGTGACAACCAAACGAAAATAATTATTTTGATTCCTTGTATAATATCCCATTCCATGAGAAAAGTAGACATTATTATGGAATAAAGTGGCAACGAAACATGCCCTTAACCTTCCCATATCTCCTTACATTTACAAGTCATATCCTTCTTCTCAATAAAGAGAATACCCATATTGTATTGGTACTCATTTTACTCTTATTTCACTGTTGGGCTAACTACGGCACCCCACATCTCCACATTATTGTGATATTGTCCATTTGGGCTTATGCCATCATGATTTTGTTTTTAGGCCAAACCTAAAAAGCCCCACACTAATGGAGATATATTTACTTTTTATAAACCCTGGTCCCTTATGAGAAGCATTCCCATTATGATTATTTTCCAAAGGATTCCATGTACCAAAGCGCTTTGTATCTCATATATATATATATATATATATATATATATATATATATATATATATATATATAGGGTTAATTAAATGTAACTCATTTGAGCAACCTTCGCTCGAGCGTCTGCCTAATTAGGAGGCTTGCCCGGGACCCAGGTTGTTTGAAAGACACTTTAAATTTAAAAAAAAAACCTGACATTCAAGATAACAACACTTAAATTTTTCCCTGTAAAGGTGACAAACAAACGACAAATATTATGATTCCCTGTATAATATCCTATTTCATAAAAATAATGAACATTACCATGGAATAAAGTGGCAACCAAACATGCCCTTAAACTTTACCTTATCTCAATAAAATTTATATGTCCATTCCTTCTTCTCAATTAAGAGAAGACCCATATTGTATTGGTACTCATTTTGCTCTGATACCTCTGTTGGGTTAACCAGGGGCATCCCACATTTCCACATTAGTGTGATATTGTCCCCTTCGGCCTAAACCATCATGATTTTATTTTTTATCCAAGCCTAAAAAGCCCCACAATAATGGAGATATATTCACTTCTTATAAGCCCCTGGTCTCTTATGAGCTAGGTTCAGAACCGAACCGGACCATTGAACCGAGGAAGGGCAAGGTTCAAGGGTCGAGAGGTCCAACCCGGGTTGAACCGGGTCAGACCGGATTTAATAAAAAAATATATAAAATATAATATATTAAATAATAAGCTAATTTTTTAATGAAGTACACAAAATATATTAAACAAAACAAGTCTCATGACTCAAATTCCATATTTAAAACACAGTTTAACAACAATTAAACTAAATCCATATGAAATACTAAATAAAATGAACCTCATAAAGTTTTTCTAACATTAAAATCAAATCCATACAACACAAAGTCTAAATCCCAACATGGAAACAAAACTGTAAAATCCAAGGATTTTATGGGAATAAAATGAGAATAAAATGAGTTTAAAATTTTTGGAAATTTCCTAAGTAATTAAATAATTAAGTGGGAGAAAATATAAATTAAAGGACAAAAACCCTAATTAGGGTTAATGGAGGGTCCGGAGGACCTTTCGGTAATTTTGAAAGTACTAAGGACTAAAAGTGAATTGTTCTCTCTCTCAGTGATGGACCTATTTGTAACTTAAATAAAAGGAGGGATCTCTGGATAATTTTCCAGAGAAAACCCTTATACAATATAAGCAACGGCAGAGATTAGATTATCTCAGATCGTGACTGATCGCGAGGCATTAGTACGGCCTCAGTGAAGCCACGTGGAAAGCCAAGACACGATCCATCTAATCGAGTGTTGGATCCAAGGCACCAAGGGGGAAGGAAATAAGAGTAGTCTCACGGTGTGGGTCAATCTAGACCGCACATCTCGGATCAGTTATCATCGCAAGGCATTATAAAGGTATCCATGAAGCCACTTGGCAAGTGGAGATTTAATCTATCCAATCGTGATCTGGATTCGAGGCGATGGGAGGAGATCTAGCCGCTGATCTTCTTTTAATCCTAGCTCTTGATCAAGAGGGTTGGTGGATCTGAGGCATTATGAGGCCGTTGGATGCGATCCACGCAATCCTCACCGTTTATCCTCGCGGTGACGATCCCGAGGCAACACCACCCTCTCCCTCAGCCACCAAACGGCTGTACCAGTCCCGCCACCTCCGTCGCCCGTTACCTGCGCGAAGGTCGGACTTCGCCAACGGAAGTTTGCATGCCGGGCAGCGTCGTCTCGCCTCCCTAGTCCTATAAAAGGGACCGAATGGGCTCTGGATGGGGCACAGAATCTCACTGAGAGAGCTACTCCGGCGAGGTGACAGTTGGAGGAAGAGGGAGGTTTCCGACGTGGGAACGCGCCTTTTTGTCGAGCTTGTGACTGCCCAAAGCTTCTGCAGGAGAGGGAGGAGGCTGAGAAAGCCAGGGGAACCGGCAGTGCTGTACGTTGGGAGCGCGCGATCGAGCTTGCCGGAGAAGGGAGCAGAGACTGTTCGCGGCTTCGTCAGCGTTGTTTGACGAAGACAAACTTCTGGTAAGTGTCGTTCGCCTCTGTTTGAATGCTTAGTAGAGTTTCCATGCGTCGTTAGCGTCAGTGAGCTCGTCGGAGGGGACTGTTCACTCAGCCGTGAGCTTCCGGAACTCCAATGAGATGGGAGGGAAGGCCGGCAGTGCTCCGGAGGAGCTGGTTGCGGGCAGGAGATCCTCGGCGACGGACCCGAACCTGGGTTCAGTTCTCTGGGCTTGCCGGCGAGGAGACCGACGGTAGTGGTGTTGGTCGCGTGCGAGAGAGAGAGAGAGAGAGAGAGAGAGAGAGAGAGAGAGAGAGAGGTTGAAGAAGATAATAAAAAAATAAAATAAAATAAATAATAATAATAATTAAGCTGGTTATCTAATTAGCTAATCATGGATTAGTGGTTAACTAATTAGAAATAAAATTAATTAATTGTGACAAATATTAATCAAATAATACCTATGTTGGGGATTGAATTAAATAAATTAGTGTGACAATTATTTCGTTGTTAAACTATAGTAAGATAATTGGGAAAAATTATCTAATTAGTTTGTTAATCATAATTAGTAGTTAATTGGATAATTAACTAGCTAATTATTTGATTAGAAAAGTTAAAAAATGGATTAATTTATTGTGATAAGTATTTTGCTCTATTAGAGAAAAGGGCACTAGTAAGCTAAATTGATTAATAGGCTAAGAGGTGGGCCCAATTCAACTAGGATGACTAGAAGGGTTTTGGACTCGACAAGTAAAGTAGAGTTGACTGGGTTTGACTAAGTTGGGTCTAGAGTCAACTAAAGGACATGGAAACAAAGGATAAGGACCAATAACCCGAGAGATGGTCTTTAGGACCCGTTAGTGGGCCTAGGCCCAATAAGAAGGATAGGCATGCATGTGTAACAAGAGATAGAGGGATTTATTAGAATCTTGACTCTAATAGGAACCCTGCGTGCCAGATACTCTCGGGGAGTTCTAAGGCACTCAAGAGGAGGCTAGGAGGACTTCTAGTTCCAACAAGAGGTAAGTACACTTGCCTAGTACCTACTCTTCGAAGTTTCTTCAGACTTGAATACGCTTTGTTATGTTTCATTAATGTCATACATGCGCCTTTATCTATTTTAGATTCCTGTTGAGCATGTATGTTGTTTTTGGGATGTTGGTATCCCTGTTTGTTGTGGCTTACTGCCCGGACTCAGTGGAGCGTGGGGGCTCCGATAGGGAAATGTTCAGGGATGGGACCCTCTGGCATTTCAGCCTACCGTGCTAGAGAGGCGATTCTCTGGTGGTCTTACCCGTCAGTGGGAATGGTACGCTGACCGTGTTAACACGTATGAGAGGTGGAACTACCGAGTTACGACCGGAGGGTCGAACGACCAGAGTGTCGTGTTCACAGAGCATAGCTGGGTTTGCTGGCCGGGAGTAACCTAGAGTTCTTTTGAAACTCTTTTTAGAGCCTGAGGGCTCTATCGTTATGGGTCGTACCGTTGGACTTGTTTGTGGTAGACTCCTAGGGTTGTGTTATTGTTGAGTTGGTGTTTCCTTTATTTGACATATTGTTTTATTATGACTTTGTGACCCCGCAGGAGTACTTACTGGGCTTTCCTTTCGAAAGCTCACATGTTGTTTTTCTCTCTTTTACAGATCCCGAGGTTTAGGGGGCTTGTGTTGCAGAGGGATTGCTAGGTGATCTGAGGTCTGAGGGTCTTCTTTGGCTTCGTTTTGAGATTTTGATTTGTAGGACCCGCGTAGGGGCCTGATATTGTATAGGGCCTGTGGACCCTTTTGATTCTGGTTTATTTTATGACACTATGTTCTTTTGAACATGAGTATGATTTTATTATGGTTTGTTATCTGCTTGTTTACACTTAGGCCTTGTGTTCGAATGGAGTTTGTCTCCCTTTGAATACGGCCGGTCTGTCGACGTGCCCGAGGTCCCTGGATCTGGGTCGGGGCGTGACAGATTAAAGTGGTATCAGAGCGGGTCTCTAGATTAAAGCAGATAACAAAACCCTAGATGCCCTTAGCCAGTTGCATAGACTGAGTGTGGGTCTGGGGTAGTATAGTTAGTGGTACATTAGATTGATGCCTGGTTATACTTGCAGGATGTCGGGACCTGCACATCTTCAGGATTCATCTGAGGACAAGGTGGAGTCAGTTCGTGAGAACAGTCCACTACCTCGTGCTGATTCTTCGGATCCTGGAGAGGTCCTTGCTGAGATGAGGAGGACTGTGGAAGCTACCAATCGGCAGATTGATAGGCTCCAGTCCACAGTTGAGATGCTCGTCCGGAGACAGAGGGACGAGGGTGTGAGGGTCCCTGTTGCTCAGAGGCCAGTAGGTAGGAGCCCCAGCATTCCTCCTAGGCGGGTATATCGGGCTCGTGACTATCGCCAGAGTTTGGGAGTGCAACTTGGAGTTAGAGCTGGGAGTCCGTCTTCTACTGTGATCAGGATTGTCAGGTGCCAACGCTGCGGTGGATATGGACACCGGATGGCGGAGTATAGGCACCCTTCTCTTTGGTGCCGTAGTTGTGGCAGGACTGAGCATCTCGCCTTCTACTGCCCAGGTGGCGCACCTGGACCTAGTAGGGGACCACAGGGGTCAGGAGGATATCAGCCCCTTGTCGATTACACCCCACTGTCTCCTGACAAACACCACCTAGATTGAGTCTAGTTTCTTTTGGTGGAATAAATGTAGTCTTACAGACATTTATGTTGTATGAACTACTTACGTTATGTTTTCAGTATGTCGTTGATTTTCAATTAAATAAAAAGTATGTTTTATCATTGCTTGTCTAGTTGTGTACAAAGTAACCTTGCAATTTTTAACAGCTGAAATATGAATCAAACACGTGGAGGCCGTGGTGGTAGGGGTAGGGGTAGGCGAGGGCGACCTCGTCGAGCAGATGTGCCACAACCGCCTGTGGAAGAAGTACCCCAACCTCAGGATGGGGAGGTACCCCCACCTCTGGACGAAATGGAAGTGGAGCAGGAGGTGCTTGGTCAGTCCAACGCAAAGGTGCCTCAGGCAGAGGGCCAGAATCCAAGGGGGGAGGTACCCCCCATGAGCATGTTAGATCTCATGCGTGAGATGTTGGGGCTAATACAAGAGACCAGACAGCAGCGGGCCCCACCTCCACCGGCCACTCCCACTACTGGCAGAGGATTACTTGGGGAGATTAGGAGACCTTCTCCCCGACCATTTGAGGGAGCCACTGATCCTCACGCGGCAGAGAAATGGATAAGGGAAATGGAGAAAACCTTTGAGGTCTTCCAGACTACGGAGGCGGAAAAGATCAGGACCGCCGTTTACATGCTCCAAGGACCCGCTGAGGATTGGTATTTTGGAGAGATCAGACTAAGGAAGGGTGAGGCCTTCCAGACTTGGGAAGAGTTTAGAACTGCGTTCTTCGCCAAGTATTTCTCTCGAGGACACTTAGTTCAGCTTGGACAGCTGATAAGTGTTCATTTAACCTATATTTCGTATCATATTATGCATGTTCATTATGAGTTTTAGAGGAGTTTCAGCCCACCGATACTTAAAAAAGGGTTTATTTTTGTAAACAGGGCAAAGTATGGAGACTCCGGAGAAAAGGAAGCATTTGGAGAAAATTTCGGGCCAAAACAGGACAAAAGAGAGTGAAGACCAGGTCATACGGGGTGCCATACGGACCCGTATGAACCTGGGCAGAGATGACCTCCACTCCAACCTCGTATGAGACCTCGTATGAGTCCATACAGGGTCCCATACGGACTGACAGAGCCCCGTATACCACGACTTGTGAAGTCATACGGACCCGTATGGTAGTCCGTATGGAAGTCCGTATGGCGTAAGTCTCCAGCGACGATTTGATCCGCCCAGGGGCAGAAACGGAAAAGAACCCGAAAACCCTAGTGTCAACTATAAAAGGGAAAGCCTAATTAGGTTTTGGGGAGCTTGCTTCTTGATTAGGAGACCTTGGAGAGAAAGAGAGAGCTAGAGGAGGAGCCTCATCATCATCTTCTTCCCCAACTTGGAGGAGAGGGCACCGGAGGGGTTCCTCACCTCGAAGCTCTAGAAGGCAAGAAGGAAGGGCGAGCAAGCGAAGGATCCACCTACTTTCATCAATAGGGAGTTTTTCTTATTTGAGATTCATGTTTTCATCTTCCTTCATTATTGTGGATTGTTGCCCTCCATTGATGGAGGGCTAATTTCTTGATGCTTGGGTGTAGATGAACCTCTAGATGCTATTTTAATTAAATTAGTGTTTCTATGTTAATTGCTTGTATGGTTCCATTAGGTCTATTGGATGATTTGTATTGAGGTATTAGTCTCTCTACGTTGCGAGAGCCCGGAAAGACTATTGTCGTCCATGTGGGGGAAGATGCGAATGCCTCCCCACGTGTAGACTTTCTCCAATAGAGAGGATTAGGAGTACACCGGGAGCCCGGGTACTAAGGAGGGCGATTCTTTCATATTTTTTATTCCCCTAATCTTCCCAAATTAGGTCGAGACATCATCGGTGAGAACATTAGATTAGTAACTCATCTCTGGTGGAGAGAGTGAAAACACATTAGGCACCTTTGGCCAATGAATTATCAAGCATTGACATAGTTCACACTAATTAATATCATCAAATCCAAAGGGGATTCGAACACCCAAGTATCGCTTTCTTGATTGAATTTCTCCAAGTACTAAGTGATTGTGCAATTTCAATTTCTAAGTTCTAGGTTTAGATTTAGTTGATAGTCACCCAATTTCCGATCGATTAGATAATAGACAAATAGACAGTACTAGTATTTCCTTCTCCCTGAGGATCGATAACCCGACTTCTAGTCCACTTTATTACTTGATTCACCCGCATAATTGCTTAGAACGCATCAACAAAGCTAGCTTCTCCCAAATTTTGTTCCTGGCGGCTCTACTGTTGAGCAATATGAGACAGAATTTGATAGATTGGCCCGCTTTCTGCCTGACATGGTTCCAACCGAAGAAAGTCGCGTGATGAAGTTTGAGGCCGGACTGCGGCCATCACTGAAGAAAATTGTGACTAGCCACATGTGCAAGACCTATACTGAAGTTTTGGCCAAGGCAAAATACACTGAGGCTTCTTGCTAGGGGGACTCTCAGGGTTCGTCCCAAAAGGAGAAAAAAGACAAGGGGTCCAACAGCCAGGGCCAATCTACGGGCAGGAGTTCGGGAAGACGTATGCCAGGCAACAAGTACCTACCTTATGGCAAGCCGACAGGGTCTACAACCACGTCTAGAGGCAAAGGGTTATCAGCTAGTGTGACCCAAACCCTAAGATGTTATGAGTGCAAAGGGCCGCACAAAAAGTCACAGTGCCCGAGGCTGACTGGTGGATATTTTATCTGTTTGGGCCTGGATCACAAGAAGGCCCAATGTCCTCAGCGTAAAACTGGATAGAGTGTGATTGGAGGAACCCAAGGATCGCAGCAGGCCTCCCGACAGTCAGTAGGACCACCACCGAGACCACAAGGTGGCGATAAGAAAGGGAAAGCGATAGCAGGACAGCCTTCCACATCGAACCAACCTCAGCAGCAACAGAGGCCTATGACCCATGGACGGGTCTATCATCTGACAACCGAGGAAGCTCAGGCATCAACGGATGTCATGGCAGGTACCATCTCTGTTAGCTCATTTTACGCCTGCACATTATTTGATCCGGGTGCCACACACTCTTTCGTATCTACACGATTTGCATGGAGACATACTTTGCCTGCCATAGATCTACCCCATGAGTTGAGTGTAGACACCCTCGTAGGAGCCGCCAAGTTGGTGAGGAGGATAGTACCGGCATGCCCAATAGTGATAGAGGGGCGTGAATTACCTGCAAACTTACATGTAATGGACCTAAAGGATTACGATGTGATCCTCGAGATGGACTGGCTCTCTTCGGTGTACGCAGTGGTGGACTGTCGTGGGAAGAAAGTAGTGTTCAGGATGCCGGAAAAGGAAGAGTTCACCTTTAAAGGCAGCCAAACATGCTCCCTAGTACAAGAGATCTCAACCCTACAAGCTCGAAAGTTACTTAGGGGAGGATGTATAGGTTACTTGGCCTCTACCTCCGTGGCGAGGCAGGATGGGGAGATCAAAGTCTCAGATGTACCCGTGGTGAGGGAGTATCCTGATGTATTTCCTAAAGACTTACCAGGATTACCCCCAGAAAGAGAACTAGAGTTCTCAATTGATCTAGTTCCGGGAACAGCTCCTGTGTCTAAGGCTCCTTATAGGATGGCGCCTGCGGAACTTAAGGAATTAAAGATACAACTGGAGGAGTTATTAGACAAAGGCGGGTCGTTAAGGCATTGCATCGATTATAGGGATTGAACAAGATTACCGTGAAGAATAAGTATACGACTTATTGGATCAGCTGCAGGGAGCTCAAGTATTTTCCAAGATTGACTTGAGATCCGGATACCATCAAGTGCGGATAAAGGAATCGGATATTCCGAAGAGTGCTTTCCGTACTAGATACGGGCACTATGAGTTTATGGTGATGCCGTTTGGGCTTACCAATGCTCCGGCAGTTTTTATGGACATGATGAACCGGGTATTCCGTCAGTACTTGGACCAGTTTGTGGTGGTCTTCATCGACGACATACTAGTTTATTCCAGTAGCCATCAGGCACACAAGGAGCACTAAAGAATTGTGTTAGAGACATTGAGGGAGCATCAGCTCTATGCCAAATTCTCCAAGTGTGAGTTTTGGTTAGATAGTGTTGCCTTCTTGGGTCACGTGGTCAGTGGAGCTGGAGTTTTAGTTGATCCCAAGAAGATTGAAGCCTTTGTCGAATGGAAGAGACCAACCACCATACGAGAGATACGGAGTTTCCTGGGGTTAGTTGGCTATTACCGGAGATTTGTTGAGGGTTTCTGGGTTATAGCAGCACCTTTGACCAGATTAACCAGGAAGGGTACCAAGTTCGTTTGGACCGACTCCTGTGAAAAGAGTTTCCAGGAGTTGAAACAGAGATTGATATCCGCACCAGTCCTGGCATTGCCTCAGAGTAATCGCGGGTATACAGTCTATAGTGACGCGAGCAAGACTGGCCTGGGATGTATTTTGATGCAAGACGGACGTGTAATTGCTTATGCTTCCCGACAGCTGAAGCCGTTTGAGGAGAATTACCCTACACACGATCTTGAGTTGGCACCGATCGTGTTTGCCCTAAAAATCTGGCGAGACTTCCTCTATGGAGTACCTTGTGAGATCTACACCGATCATAAGAGCCTCAAGTACATATTCACGCAGAAGGAGTTGAATATGATCTCAGTGTCCACTACCACCCAGGAAAGGCTAACGTGGTGGCTGATGCACTAAGTAGGAAGTCTGGTTATGGAGTTGCCGCTATGTTGACAACTCAGAGGCCATTGCTAGAGGACATGAGAAGGCTCGAGATAAAGGTTGTTATGCCCGAGATGGATGTGACATTGGCCAGCTTGTATATCCGACCCTCGTTGTTGGAAAGGATTCAAGTTGCTCAGAGGCAAGATCCTGATTTGGAAGAGATCAGGGGACACATTGGCCAAGGAGAGCCGACAAGGTTTAGAGTACGCGAAGATGGTACTCTTAGGTTTGACGAGAGAATTTGTATCCCTAACACCCCTGAGTTGAGAAAGGAGATCCTTGAAGAAGCTCACTACTCGAGCTACGCTATTACCCTGGAGGTACCAAGATGTACAGAGGGTTGAAAGACCATTTTTGGTAGAAGAGGATGAAGCGAGAAGTTGCCGAGTTCGTGGCAAAGTGCATTACCTGTCAGTTGGTGAAGGCGGAGCACCAGAAGCCGGCAGGAATGTTACAACCCTTGCCCATTTCGGAGTGGAAGTGGGAGCATATTAACATGGACTTTGTAACAGGATTGCCACGTACTCAGAGAGGTCATGAGTCAATCTGGGTCATTGTGGACCGATTGACTAAGTCGGCCCATTTTATACCGTTAGGGACGGGAGCATCCTTAGAGAAGTTGGCCAAGCTATACATCGACCACATAGTTAGACTTTATGGTGTTCCGGTGTCGATCACCTCTGATCGAGACCCCCGTTTTGTTTCTAGATTTTGGGAGAGTCTGCACACAGCTCTAGGCACAGGCTTGGCCTTCAGCACAACTTTCCACCCACAAACGATGGTCAGTCTGAAAGGACCATCCAAGTATTAGAGGACATGCTGAGAGCATGTGCGTTGAACTTTACGGGGTCTTGGGATGAGCATTTGAGCTTAGTAGAGTTTGCATACAACAACAGCTATCAGGCAAGCATCAAGATGACTCCGTATGAGGCACTCTATGGGAGAAAGTGCCGAACACCTATTTGTTGGGGTGATGTGGGCGAGAGGAAGCTGGTGGCTGAGGCGACACTTGAGCAGCCAGATTTTGTTAAACAGACCGAGGATCATGTTAGAATGATCAGAGAAAGGCTTAAAGCTGCTCAGAGTAGGCAGAAGAGCTATGCAGATCGTAAGAGATCTGACCAGGAGTTTCAAGTTGGGGACTTTGTTTTCCTAAAGGTGTCTCCTATGAAAGGTGTTGTAATGTTTGGACGAAGCGGAAAACTTGCTCCACGATATATCGGACCTTTTGAGATTTTGGAGCCCATAGGAGTCGTGGCATATAGACTGGCTTTACCTCAGGACCTTGCTCAGGTTCATGATGTCTTCCACATTTCCATGTTGAAAAAGTGTATTCGTGACCCAACACGAGTGATTCCCCAGGTTCCTGTGGAAGTTCAGAAGGATATGTCCTATGAGGAGCGCCCTGTAGTTATTATGGGTCGGGAGGACAAGCAGCTAAGGAATAGAACCATTCCCTTTGTTAAGGTGAAGTGGAGTAACCACACTGATCAAGAGGCAACCTGGGAACGTGAAGAGAATATGAGGGAACGTTACCCAGAGTTGTTTACTTCCTTGTAGGTCGTGTTGGAAAATTTCGACGACGAAATTATTGTAAGGGGGGAGGATTGTAAAATCCAAGGATTTTATGGGAATAAAATGAGTTTAAAATTTTTGGAAATTTCCTAACTAATTAAATAATTTAATTAAGTGGGAGAAAATATAAATTAAAGGACAAAAACCCTAATTAGGGTTAATCGAGGGTCCAGAGGACCTTTTGGTAATTTTGAAAGTACCAAGGACTAAAAGTGAATTGTTCTCTCTCTCAGTGATGGACCTATTTGTAACTTAAATAAAAGGAGGGATCTCTGGATAATTTTCCAGAGAAAACCCTTATACAATATAAGCAACGGTTGAGATTAGATTATCTCGGATCGTGACTGATCGCGAGGCGTTAGTACAGCGTCAGTGAAGCCACGTGGAAAGCCAAGACACGATCCATCTGATCGAGTGTTGGATCCAAGGCACCAAGGGGGATGGAAATAAGAGTAGTCTCACGGTGTGGGTCAATCTAGACCCCTCATCTCGGATCTGTTATCATCGCAAGGCATTATAAAGGTATCCATGAAGCCACTTGGCAAGTGGAGATTTAATCTATCCAATCGTGATCTGGATTCGAGGCGATGGGAGGAGATCTAGTCGCTGATCTTCTTTTAATCCTAGCTCTTGATCAAGAGGGTTGGTGGATCTGAGGCATTATGAGGCCGTTGGATGCGATCCACGCAATCCTCACTGTTTATCCTCGCGGTAACGATCCCGAGGCAACGCCACCCTCTCCCTCAGCCACCAAACGGCCGCGCCAATCCCGCCACCTCCGTCGCCCGTTACCTGCGCGAAGGCCGGATGTCGCCAACGGAAGTTTGCATGCCGGGCAGCGTCGTCTCGCCTCCCTGGTCCTATAAAAGGGACCGAATGGGCTCTTGATGGGGCACAGAATCTCACTGAGAGAGCTACTCCGGCGAGGTGACAGTTGGAGGAAGAGGGAGGTTTCCGACGTGGGAACGCGCCTTTTTGTCGAGCTTGTGACTGCCCAAAGCTTCTGCAGGAGAGGGAGGAGGCTGAGAAAGCTGGGAACCAAAGAAGGTCAGACGCTGGGAGCGCCGCATCGAGCTTGCCGGAGAAGGGAGCAGAGATTGTTCGCTTCGGCTGGGCCGTTGTTGACGTAAGACAAACTTCGTAAGCGCCTCTGTTTGAATGCTTAGTAGAGTTTCCATGCGTCGTTAGCGTCAGTGAGCTCGTCGGAGCAGACTGTTCACTCTGCCGTGAGCTTCCGGAAGTCCAATGAGATGGGGGGGGAAGGCCGGCAATGCCCCGGAGGAGCTGGTCGCAACAGATCCTCTGACGGACCCAACCTCGGGTTCGGGCTTCTGCAAGGAGACCACTAGTGGTGTTGGGTCGAGAGAGAGAGAGAGAGAGAGAGAGAGAGAGAGAGGTTGAAGAAGATAATAAAAAAAATAAAATAAAATAAAATAATAATAATAATAATAATTAAGCTGCTTATCTAATTAGCTAATCATGGATTAGTGGTTAACTAATTAGAAATAAAATTAATTAATTGTGACAAATATTCATCAAATAATACCTATGTTGCGGATTGAATTAAATAAATTAGTGTGAATACGCTTTGTTATGTTTCATTAATGTCATACATGCGCCTTTATCTATTTTAGATTCCTGTTGAGCATGTATGTTGTTTTCGGGATGTTGGTATCCCTGTTTGTTGTGGCTTACTGCCCAGACTCAGTGGAGCGTGGGGGCTCCGATAGGGAAATGTTCAGGGACGGGACCCCCTGGCAGTTCAGCCTACCGTGCCAGAGAGGCGATTCTCTGGTGGTCTTACCCGTCAGTGGGAATGGTACGCTGACCGTGTTAACACATATGAGAGGTGGAACTACCGAGTTACGACCGGAGGGTCGAACGACCAGAGTGTCGTGTTCACAGCGCATAGCTGGGTTTGCTGGCCGGGAGTAACCTTGAGTTCTTTTGAAACTCTTTTTAGAGCCTGAGGGCTCTATCATTAGGGGTCGTACCGTTGGACTTATTTGTGGTAGACTCCTAGGGTTGTGTTATTGTTGAGTTGGTGTTTCCTTTATTTGACATATTGTTTTATTATGACTTTGTGAACCCGCAGGAGTACTTACTGGGCTTTCCTTTCGAAAGCTCACATGTTGTTTTTCTCTCTTTTATAGATCCCGAGGTCTAGGGGGCTTGTGTTGCAGAAGGTTTCCTAGGTGATCTGAGGTCTAAGGGTCTTCTTTGGCTTTGTTTTGAGATTTTGATTTGTAGGACCCGCGTAGGGGCCTGATATTGTATAGGGCCTGTGGACCCTTTTGATTCTGGTTTATTTTATGACACTATGTTCTTTTGAACATGAGTATGATTTTATTATGGTTTGTTATCTGCTTGTTTACACTTAGTTCGTGTGTTCGAATAGAGCTTGTCTCCCTTTGAATACGGCCGGTCTGTCGACGTGCCCAAGGTCCCTGGATCTGGGGGCGTGACAAAAACAAATTCAAGGAGTTGCTTGTTTAACACAAAATCAAATCCTTAGAAGTTACAACTTAACACAAAAATAAACTGACTTCCATATTGATGATGGACAAAATCAAAGTTGTTGGCATGGCATTTGGCAGCATGAGACATTGACATTTGACACCATGTCCTTTCGCAAACCCATGTAACAGTAAACCTGTAGACATTTGAGTAATGACTAATGAGTATTTGGCACAATTAATTCAATATGTAATGCCCCGAATTTTCTAAGTGAATAAATCAGAAAATTTTCAACTATCAATGAGATTAATTAGCACAGGAAATTAATTATTTATTTTAAAGCCCAATTAATGGAAAAATCGAGGAATAATAAATTTAGTTCAGCCTCGCAACTAATGGGCCTAGGGAAGGCCTTATTGGGTCAAGTTATTTACACTTGGAATAGTTGGAGGCGGACGGTAAAGGTAACCTCAATTAATTAATTGGGAGATTACGTAATGTTAAGTAATCAAGATTAATTAAGTAGGAGGATCGGACAAATGTTAGAGTTCCGATAAAGCAGATCGGGCGAGTCAAAAGCCGGTATTCGCGGATCTGGTTTGGCGAGAGGCAGATCTCGTGAGGCTACAATACGCTCGTGACAATCGAAATCGTCGGTCTGGGATTCTCCGATCTGGGTTCGGACATTATTAAAAAGATAATAATAATTAAAAAGAGCGATGGGACATAAAGTGGGGAAGGATAAAATAAACTAATTCAAATGGGTAGAAGATAAATTAAAATAATTTAAAGGGACAAGATAAACTAAAGTATTGAATTCAATAATTGAAATGAAACCTTATAATTGACATCTATATTTATCTCAGACTTAGGTCTGAGAAAGGGGGTGAATTGATTTTAAGAGAGGAATACACTTCTCTCTCTCCCTTCTTCTTCTCTCTGACCTCTGCCCGCGCTCCTACGTGCACCGACTGCCGATCAGACTCTGGGGAGCCACGCCGCCCCCATCCGAGCTACCACCACGCCTAGGCTGACCATCGCGCCCCCAGGCCTTGCGTGCGCGAGCTGCGCCTCATCCCCAGCGTAACCGCGAGCTGCCGCCTGCAGCTCTGTCCAGCCACGATGCGTCGTCACTTTGTTGATCCGCTCCGTCTAGCCGCACCAGCCGCCGCAGCTCAGGCCAACGCCGCCGCCAACCAAGCTCCAGCGAGGACCAACACGCCAGCCCATCTTCCTCACGATCCTTTCCTCTGATCTCTGTCTCACGGCTCAGCTGCAGCCCTACGGTGACGAACAAATCACATCCTTCGAGTAAAGTCCTCGAATTTCAGATTTGGGGAAATACCTTATACTGAATGCATGATTGAAAGAAATTAGGGCTGTGATTAGAGAGGGATTAAGGAGGGGAGTGAAGGGATTATTAGTGTGTATGATGATTATGAAAGCATGAGTAACTTAAATGGTAATTATGGGGATTGTTTGTATAGTTTCGGGGCCCTACATATAGGGGAGGTGCTGCCGAATTTTCATGGAAATTCTAAAATATAAATGCTCTATTAGTAATTAGGATGATATGCTTAAGTGTGTTTACCTTTCATGATTTACATACTTAATGATTGCATGATTTAGATTAATGGATCATGACTAGTCAAGCATGCTTAGGGGCATTTGAAGAGTCTAAGTGAGAAAACAATTTCCGTATTCTTGGATTTCGTATCCTTAAGCTATAGAACTTAGTTATAGAAAAATATGGATTTTGTATTTACTTAGCACTCTTGTTGATTCTAGGAAAGGGAAAAGGCCCAGCATGAGTTGCCGAAGGACCGAGCGACTCCTGGAAACTTGCAAAGATTTCATTTGAGGGGACTTCACCGTAGAGTTAGATTTGATTTGTGTATTTATCGGGATTTCGGTTTTTTATCGTATCCTTATGAGTTTTATTTCAGTTTGTGGATGCCGAAGGGTTTATTGCTATACTTGCATAGTATTTTCATGCTTGTATCATTAAGTTAACTTTACAGAGCATGAGATATGATTAAGGAAACCCTAAGGGGTAGTTAAATCTTATTGCGTGTATCATAAGCTGCACCTTAGTTAGTTAATGTATGGGGGCCAGCAGGGGCTCGGGATAGCGCCCAGGTATTTTTAGTAGATGAGGCCGGGTTGAGGAAGGGGTTTTGTTTTCAGCTGTTTTTCTTAAAACTAAAATGTTTGCGAAAGTTGTGCTTTTATAAAAAAAAACCCCTTCCTGTCTTTGATACGGGATCTACCGGACTTATGTAGCGCTGGTTATCAGGATCATGTAGAGGCATACCGCTATTCCTGATGGATGCTGGAGTTCCAGAGACATTTTAGCTAGGGGTGCACGCTTGTATGATATGAGGTCATCGCATATATACATGTTCACTATATGCTTGATATGATAGGAGATTGCTTGTGGGTTTTCTCTGGATTTCTGATCGTATTAGCATTCTTATCAAGATTAAAGATAATTATGTTGACCATCATGATTTGTACTTGTATTACTTACGTTCCAGTATTCTAGTATAGATGACAGGTGTGTATAATACCTGGCGGAGTAGTCTATACTCACTGAGCTTATATAGCTCAGCCCCCTTTCTATACTGTCTTTCTGTTACAGGATCCAGACTCGGATTGGGTTAGTAACTCATGTCTCGAGTAGGGATCGAGGTCTAGCTGGCTCTGGCATACCTGTTTCCATGTTTATTATTGTTGGATTGTATTAAACTTTAATTATGTTTTCTTCCACTGTATTTGGGGCCGTAGTTGCCCATGACTCTGTGTGCTCTATTATGACTTTTATTTGAATATGACTCCCGGTGTGTAACCGGTTATGTTATGTCATATGAATCTTATTTAGAGTACATGATCCTTAATTTCTGGGTTAACTGTACAGCTTATGGGTTGGGTGCACTCCCGGCCCAACTGGTGTGACATCTGTTTCATTAGCGAAATGGGTGTTAAACAATACACATTCAATATCATGAAAGATCAAAGATATAACATGTAGAAAGATTAAGAAACTAGAAGCAAAATTAATTCAATTCACAATTTCACATAACAATAGTACAATACGTCATTCGAATACAAAAACACCATATGCCATTCCTTTCAATCAAATTGGTGCCTTGGGAAAATTTGCAACATTAACGAAGAACCTAAATCTACATTATTAACCAAAAAATCTGCAACATAGGAAATTTAATACAATTTTTTTTTCCTAACATTCAAATCAAATCTACATTCTACACAACATACTCAATAGAAAATTTTCATTAAAAAGTAAAAAGTTCATTCTTAAGTTAAACCCACAAATCATTGTTGATGTTCTTGTCAACACTCTAATTATTATATCTTGGTCCAAAGTTTTCTTCTTGATCAAAAGCACCATCATAGCTTGCATTACCAAATAATTCAAAATCAACCTCATCTCCATTCATCTCCAGATTCTCCACATCATCTAGTAAAAAAAAAAATCCAAAAATAGAGAAGGTTAATAAGGCTAAAAAATAGTATCATGTTACAACTTACAACAAAATTTTCTAAAAATTAAATTAAAGCTTATTATTAACCTTGAATGTGGCTTTCATCCAAAGTTGGAATAGCATTTTCTCCATATATTGCCCCTCCAATATCTCCATCTACTAATTCTGCTTCTTCTTCAGCTTCTTTGGCTATCCAAAAGTTTGTTTTATCGATGCAATCATAATCAACTAGATCATAACTTCTTTTTTTATATTGATGCCTATACCAAGATGAATTGTATAAGTACTATAACTCTTAATGAATAATGAACTTATAAAAATAAAATTTGGTACAAAATTCTTTCTGAAATTCATTTAATACCTGCACTTCAATCGAAGATTGTAATTCACAAATACAAGGTCACTAAGTCTTTGATGCTCCAATCTATTTCTTCTTTTGGTGTGAATGTGCTAAAAAACACTCCAATTACGCTCACATCCTGAAGAAAATGATGTTTGACTAAGGAGTCGAATAACAACTTTTTGCAAAAAAGGAGCACTATGTCCAAATAACCTCCACCATTCATCTAATATAGATTTAAACAATAAATGATCAAAAATTCAAAATCACTAAAAATGGAAGTAGAATATAAAATATATCAATTATTAGTTGTACTCACCAGGTTACATTTTATTAGAAGAAGAAAGTACTGATTCATGACTAAAACTTCCTATTCGGTCTCGATATAATCTGATTTCTGTCATTGCCTTTTCACTATCACTACATATGCTTCTCTTTTCAAGTAAATCTAACAAACCTTCCATCAATTCTGGGGTCTCAATAAATGCTTCTTTAACATAAAGAAAAGCAGGATTCAAAAAATAAGCAGCTGCATGGAGATTTCGATGGAAATGTTTATCCCATCTCTCATCAATAATTTTAATATAGCATCCATACATTGTAGGCTTGTTCTTGAAAATAGCCATGATTGCTTTTCGAATCCTTATCATGCCTTCATAAACATAACCATGTGAAGTTTTTCATTATCATCAACAACAAGCAAAAGCCTAATAATAGGAGCTGCAATCTTCACCATAAGTACGCATCCTTCCCAAAATCTTCCATCCAACAAAATAGAAGTAACTGTTTTACCAACTGCACTTTTAGATGATTTATGACTTGTGTAATACTTATCTGTCACCAATGATTGCAAGTCATGTTTATGATCATAGATACTTTTCAAGGTAATGAATGTAGTAGCAAAACAGGTCGTTCCTCGGTGCACAATCTCTTTCCAACCAATTCTTTTTCGCAACCAAGTCAGCACGTAGATATGATTATAGACAAAAATAGTTACCTTAGAAGCACATGAGATAAGCTCTATTACATGATCTCTTTTTCCAATATCCTTCAAAATCAAATTCAAACAATGTGCAACACAAGAAGACCAATAGATATGGTCATACTTTTCCTGTATCAACCTTCCTAGGGCCACATAATTGCTTGCATTATCAGTCACTAAATGAACCACATTAGATGGCCCGACCCACTCAATAATCTCTGTGAATAAATTACATAAATTGGTGGCATTCTTTAAAATATCTAAGGCATCAACTGATTTCACAAATGATATTCCTGCAGGTTAATACACCATAAAGTTGATCAGAGTCCAGTGTCGTTGATCAGTCCAACCATCGCCCATAATCGTGCATCCACAATTAGCCCACTGGCTTCTGTAACTATCAATAAGCAACTGACATTCTTTCTTGCAATCCTGCAATAAATTAATTCGCATGTCATTATAGGAAAGAGCTTTATATCCAACACCAATACTTCCAATAGCATCTACCATATGTTGAAATTAAGGTGACCTCAAAGCATTAAAAGGAATGCAAGCCTCAAAGCACCACCAAGAAAATGCCATATTTTCCCTATGGATTGCTTGCTTGCTTGCCATTGTACTTTTGATTCCCGGTTGAGATAGTGGAGTCAATTTTGCAACTATAAAATTTTCTAAACCCTTTTCTTTCCTTTTTAGAGACTTCACTATAGGCTTTTTTTGTACTTCAGCCTCTTCTTCTTCTTCTTCTTCTTCTTCTTCTTCTTCTTCATATGCATCTTTAACTAATTCCTTCTCTTTTGATTTGGAAGAGGAGGAATTAGTAATATATTCTTTGATACGTGCACGAACATCTCGAGGGACTTTCCCACAAGGAAGTATATTACCACTTTTCCCAGCTAAATGATCCTTCATCATATAAATTCCCCGACCTTGATATTTTTTTCCACAATAGATTCATTGATAAATCTTTGTTCCCTTTTCATTTACAGATAAATTGAAGTGCTCCCATGCTGGATCGGTTTTGGAACGAACATTACCACTTGAGGCAGTTGATTGCATATTATTAGTTGGCTCCTTACTTTCCTCAAATCCTTACAAGTTACAACAAAATGAAAAGAATTTTTAATTTCATAAAAGAAACATGGAATCATGGATTTTTAACAGTTCTACTTACAAGAATTCATCCACAAAACATGTTGCTCACTTTAATTTCAACAATTTCAGTAAATAGGATTTGAAAGGAAACTGAATATAGCATGTAAGCAAGTAGTAGAAATGAAAATATTACTCAAGCATAATTTTATGACAGAATGAAATCAGAATGAAATCTGATATAAGGATAAATACATTCAAAGAGAAATCAGCAATGCATATAACAAGAAAAATCAACATACATACTTCAAAAAAGAAATCAGCAATGCATGATGTAAGTTATATAACAAGAAAAATCAGCATACATACATTCAAAGAGAAATCAACAATACATACAAAAAAGAAAAATCAGCATACATACTTCAAAAAAGAAAAATTTTGGCGAGAAAAACTAAACAAGCAATGCATATAAGTATGTAACAAATAAGTTAATAATTACAAAAGTATGACAGTATTTACAAACCTACAAATCACTAAATCCGAAAAAAATTCAAGTTTCAATTTTCAAATCATAAATTAGGCTATCAGCACACCCAAGAAAAATAAAAAATAAGACAAACCCATACTTCTCAATGTTGTCATATACCCAAGAAAAATAAAAAAATCAGCATACCTAATACCTTATGAACAGAGAACCTTGAAATTAAATCACGAATCTAGGGCAAGTGGGAACAGAGGAATAGAGAACCGGGAGCCGGAAAGATTGATAGAATGACCGACCTAGGGCAAGTGGCCATGGAAATACTTAAGAACAAAGAACCTTGAAAGATTGACAGATTGTGATTTGTGAGATTGATAGTATACCTTCTCAAAAATGAAAAATCACGATTCAGGCGTGAGTTCACACCGTGGGCGAGATTATGCTGTGCCTCGCGATGAATAAGAGAAAAAAGGGAAAGGACTCATAGAAGTCCAGAAGCATGCGAGAGGTCAAACTGTCTCAGGCGCTCCGTGTGCGCGAGGGTGAATCAGGTGATTCGTAGGGTTTTTAAAAAAAAAATTAAAAAAGCCTGCAAGTTTAACCAGTGCGAAACAGGCCGGTTCGTCCGGTTCCCGGTTGAACCGACCTGTTCACACGGTTCACGCCTGGTTCAAAGCTGGGGCGGTTTTGTACATTGGACAGGACTGGCTATGGTCCTAGGTCCGGTTCAACCCGATCGAACCGCCCGGTCCAGTTCAGTTTTGACTACATAGCTTATGAGAAGCATCATCATTAATGATTTATTTTCAAAGGGTTCCATGTACGAAAACGCTCTTTATCTCCCATATATAGGGTTAATTAATGGTAACTCGTTGGGGCAACCTTTGCTCAGGAGTCTACCCAATTAGGGTGCTTGCCCGAGACATCGCTTGTTTGAAAGATACTTTAAATTTAAAAATAAAACCCTGACATTAAAGATAAAAACACTTAAAATTTTTCCAATAAAAGTGACAACCAAACTACAATTATTATTATTCCCTATATAATATCTTATTCCATAGGAATAATAGACATTATTATGGAATAAAGTGACAAAAAAATTCGCCCTTAACCTTTCCCTTATCTCATTAAATTTACAAGTGCAATCCTTCTTCTCAATCAAGAGAAGACCCACATTGTATTGGGTACTCATTTTGCTCTGATACCACTATTGGGCTAACCAAGGGCACCCCACATATCCACATTAGTTTGATACTGTCCACTTGGGCCTAAGCTATGATGGTTTTGTTTTTGTGCCAAACTTAAAAAACCCACACTAATGGAGATGCATTCATTTCTTATAAGGTTATTGTCAAAATAATTGCCATTACTATGAGGACCCAACTCCTCTGCAGGATTTTGTTCACCCTAGGGTGAGTGGCCGGCCTTGTTACCCCATATTTGTTGTAAGTTGTCTGGCCACATTCTGAGTCTTAATATGTTACAAAAAAGGCTCCATATATTTACCACATATGTACATGTGAAGAGCATGTGTGTCACTTATTTATCCTCCATTTCTCATGAATAGCGTTTTGTGCGGTCTCCCTACCATTTTCTTTTATGGAGGTTATCCAGTGTAAGGATCCTATTCTCTTTTGCTAACCATTCAGAAGCACTTTTGTAGATCACTTCTGATCCCACCATCAACTAAGACGGCATAAAGGGATTTGATCATGAAACTTTGATTGACACAAGTTTCCATTCTTGTGTATCCGATAATCGGGTGTCATTTCTGAGGTCTAGGAGGGCCCGTACTAGGGTAGATAGTCCTTCCACTTCTTTTTCAGATAAAGGTCCTAGCTTTAGGAGTGGCTTGCTTCGTTGAATCATTTCCCAAGGTTCTTGGATGTTTATGTATTTTTTGAGGAGTAGGTGTTTTAACCACGAGTGCTTATTTTTGCGAGAGCCCCTTCCCACCGTCTGTCCTTCCAAAGATTTGTTGAGTACTTGTTCTTGGTTTGACGACAATATTTGTAAGAGTTGCCAGTTTTTCTTGGCATAGTCCTTTCCAAAAGGGGGATGCACGTCCAGGAGCTGGTTAATGTGTATCGACGAAACCAGGTGTGGAACCAAGGGGGGCTAGCATAAGCTTCAGCCACCCCCCTCCCCTCCCTGCTCCAGTGAGACCCTGAGCTTTCCTCTCGAGCTAGCGGCAATCTGGGATACTCCGAGCCCCCAGCCCCCCCCCCCCCTCCCTCCCTCCCTCCCTCAAGCACTCAGCCAATTCCTTTGACTCCGGCGAGGCTCCGACCGTCTGGTTTGGGCTATCCGGCAATCCTCCCTTAGTCCCCTGTCTCTCTCTCATTGATCGCGATAGAGAATTATAGAAAGGGTCTAGAGGGAGACGCAGACGGAGATAACCTTGGGATATGTGTATTCAAATGTTGAAAAATTAGTACCAAATCCACGGTATGATGAGGGTTGTGCATCTACCTTTGGATCTTGCCTTGAGATTCAAAAACTATTATTTCAGGGATGTAGATTGAAATTAAAGAGCAGCACGAGTTTAGGTATGAACTGGTGTGTACTGGTGTCAATGATGGATTAGTGGGTTTGTTGGATATTTTCAATAGTTATGTTTTTTCCATGGTTTTATCGAGAATTAAAGTGAGAGATGAATTGGTGTTTGAGTTAAATATGAAAGGAAGCCCCCTTTCATTATTATTAAAGGGGTATTAGTCCAAAATGTGTTAAGGCTAAAGGTTTTTATCAAAAGACACATGGAAGAATGTCTTCTTTCATGCATGACTATTTACTAAAAGATGTTCCCTTTTATGAAAGGATGTTGCCAAGAGATGTACCTTATGATGAAACCTCTTAAGACTCTATATATAGCCTAGCCCTATGTGTTGCAAATATATCAATTTTTCATACTCTATTCTCTCACTCTCTCTTTCATTCTCATCTTTCTTTCTTTACATTATCAAAGATAATCATAAGAGTGTTTTTGGGCTGAAACGAATAGTACAAGTTCGCTTTTCAACAACAATCAAAGGGCTTCAATGTATTCTGAAGGCCGTTGTCACATACCTCGTTACAATCGTCATTCTAATTAGAGGAGAAGAAATTCGTCTAAAAGAAAGCGTTGTCACCTTCGTGCCTTGAAGCTTGTTTGCTTCATTCTACAGCTTCCCTCCATTATTCTATTCTATTTATTTTCCAACAATTTTTAGATGAATTTATAATAATGGAGACAACCATCGCTCAATCAATCCAAGTCATGAATCAAGACCTTGTCCGCCTTGATCGTTTCGATGGACACAATTTCACTAGGTGGCAAGAGAAAGTGCTTTTCTTCCTTACAACTCTAAAGTTGACATACGTCTTAAGTGACGATCTTGAACCTATTCCTACATCACTAGACAACGAGACAGAAGAAGACAAGGAGAAATGGCGCAAATGGAAGTAGGACGAATTTTTGTGTCGAGGACACATTCTCACTGTTCTTTCAAACTCACTTTATAATGCACACCGCTCAATTGGAATTGCTAAGGAATTGTAGAGCACTTTGGACAACAAATATCGTATTGAAGTGGCGGGTAATCAAAAGTTTCTAATTGGCAATTACATTGGTTTTAAGATCACTAACAATAAGTCAATACTAGAACAAGTTCATAATTTACAACTTATTGTTAGTGATCTTCAAACTACTAGTATTACCCTTGTGGAAGATTTCCAAGTTGGCGTGATTATTGCAAAACTCCCATCAACTTGGAATGGCTACAAGAAGAAACTTAAGCATAAAGAGAGGAGTCATACTCTAGAGTATCTACTTCGATACCTTCGTATAGAAGAAGATTCTCGCATCCGTGAGAAGAAAGATGAGTCGATAGAGAATCATCATTACAAGGCAAATATGGTTGAGGGGAACAAAAACAAGTCCAAGCTCAAGCCAAGGAATGATAAGGATTTCAAAAAGTAAGGTACCAAGAAGAAGGGAAAATGTCACTTCTACAACAAGCTAGGCCATTTTATGCATGACTTTCGTCTCCATAAGAAAAGTTTGAAGAATCAACTAACATGGTCGAAGATGAACAATTGGTAGCAACAGTGTCTGAAGCAAACTCAGTTAGCATTGCCAATGGGTGGTGGCTTGATACCAGAGCAACAATCCATATTTGCAAGGATCGTTGTCTCTTCAATACTTATGAGGAATCTAGTGATAGAATGGAAATCAAGATGGAAAATAATCTCCGCACTAAATTTATTGGCAAAGGCACTGTGGAATTGAAGTTTACATCAGGAAAAGTTATTACCCTAATCATTGTATTCTATGTAGCTGATATGAGTAAAAATCTTGTATACGGAGACCTACTCAATAAGAGGGGCTTCAAGCTGGTGTATGGGTCAGACAAGTTTATCTTGTTTAAGAATGGTGTGTTCATTGGAAAAGGGTACTCTTGTAATGGTATGATTAGGTTGAATTTAAATAAAACTACGTCTTCTGCTTATATTATTTATTTTATTTCTTTATGGCATGGTAGACTAGGACATATTAATTATGATTCGATTAAATGCATGTCTAACTTAGGATTAATTTCTAATTACAATGATGATAATCATGATAAATGCCAAATATGTGTACAAGCAAAGATAACTCGGAAGTCATTCAAATCCGTTGAATGGTCTTCTGAATTACTAGAACTTATACATAGTGATGAATGCTGATGTGAAATTAGGATGAAACGCTAATTCCTCTCAACATCTGAATTTATATTTGGAAGGGGAGAAGAAGCTCAACCAAGGGATCAAAGAGAAGATCCAAAATCAAGACAAAGACACAAGAAATAATGTGGAAACCCCAAGAACCGGGGAGAAAACCACGGATCTCTCAGCTGGGAGTAAAATCCACTAGAATATCATTTTGATTACAACCAGAGAGCTCCATTTGTGGGTAGAAATGGAGATTAGAGGAAGAAGATGAGGAGCTAGGTTTTCAGTGGAGCAGGGCTTTGCCATAGTGCTTGACCTTGAGAATGAGCTAAAGAGCTCCTCTATTTATAGGCGCGTGGGCGAGGATGTGGCTTGGGTAACAAGCCATCTCTAATAGAGCACGTAGACTTCAGCTGGATGACAGCTTGGATCAACCATCTCAGCTTTCTTCTAGAGGCTTCCAGATGCCAGTCTGGATTCTAATCGCCTAACCGTCTTTCCATCTAGAAGATTCTCGAAGTTCTTGGATGCCTTCTGACGTGGCGTTTCTTCATTTCAGTTGCCATAAGTCAATTTCTGAGTAGGAGGCCAAATAAGCAGGGTGTTATAATGGTTTGTGGAGAGGCTCCTTTGGAGATTGGGACTGAGTAAATGAGCTGCTTGGTCAACTGTAGAGGATTTTCTGAGTAGCTCTTCTACTGGGTCATGATTAGGGCCAATGGAGAATCAGGGGGGCTACTCTGGGGTGTTCTCTTATGGCCGGTTGTCAGAGTGACACATGTGCCTTTTATTCCTAACCCTAGCATCAGTCCCCTCTTAAGTATGCTTGCAAAGAGCTAAGCATACAAGGGGGTCGATTAAGCTTTTCGGCAAGATATCTTGCATTGATCCGAATAGGTGATCTTCGGACTTGGTTGTATTTCAACCTGAATGGATTTTCCATTACTTTTTTCTTGTTGTATTAGCCTTTTTTCACGTGGCTTTCGAACCTTGCAGGATACGCTTTATTATGAGCAGTAGCAACTTTTAATGCAAGCCGCCTTTTCATTTCTATGCACGGTTCCCCAAAAGACTATCTCTTTGAAATGGCATGGCGTGTGGGAGGTGGGTAATGATGGGCATGCTTCCCACGATCCACGTGGCATGGATCCGCCTATTTCCTTCTTGCGAGTTAGCTGGGGCTATTGGATGTGGAGGTATATGTGTCTAGCTAGGGTTTCATGATGTATTGGGGGTTGATCTGAGCCGTTGAAGTAGGTTGTGGCTCCTTGGGATCCGCATCAAGGGTCTAATCGTGGTTTAAAGCAAAGCCTTTTCTCTGCCTTTGTTCTTCATCTTCCCCTGCACGGCAGTGAAAGAGTTGTAGCTTTCTTATCTTTGCTTGCTGCTTTCAAAGGGTTTCTCCTATAGAGGTATGGAATCCACTTCATCTGTTGTTTATCCTACGAGTAAGGTGGGTGTCAAACCCTCTAGAAAACAAATGCCATGGTCTGATTCCTTCTTAAGCACTCTTAAAGCGGAAGAAATAGGTGTTTTGGTAGAGCATTATAGGATAAGGTCTCCGAATTTTCATACCAAGGTTAGGGTTCCTTCCCCTACTGATCGAGCTTATGCTTGTAAGGAGGGTGAGCTTGTTGTTTATGTTGACGCTCTTCTAGGGGGACTTAGACTTCCTTTTCCTTCTATCTTTCTTGATATCTTCAAGTCGTTCAAAGTTTGTCCGTCACAATTGACCCCAAACTCTTGGAGGACTTTGTGTTGTTTTGTGATAGTTTTTCTTCACTGCAGGATTGAGCCCACAGTGGTTCAGTTTGAGAAATTTTTTAGTCTGATCAAGGAGTCAAATACCGATTAGTACGTCTTTGGTGCTCGGCCGAAGAGACAGTTCCTCTGGCCGGTCCCGTCCTCTATTAAGAAATGGAAGGAGAATTTTGTCTTTGTCTCGAGAAGGAAGGGGTTATGGGTCTTGATGGAGTGGGGTGTCCCTCAGACCCAAGTGTCTAGTAGGGAGAAGCTCTCTGATAAGGAACAAGTTCTGCTCAGGAGACTGCGTAGATGTTCGAAAATCCGCGTTGATTTCTACTTGACCAGCCGAACCCTTCAGGACAGTGGACTTTATTTAGCCCGGTGTAGGATTCTTATTTCTCTTTGTATTGTTGTTTGCCGAGTGTTTGTTTTTCTTACGGTACATCTTTTCTCTTCGGTTGTCAGGTGAAGCGATGGCTCCCGAGGATTCCACAAAGGTTCTCCTTGCGAAGGCGTGGGCTCGTGCCGAGAGACAGAAGACTACTCATATGGAGAAGAAGAAGAAAGGTGAGGCGAGAAAGGAAGACCATCCTCCTGTGCCTGTTGTTAGAGATGGCGATGATTTCGGTGAGCCAACTGATGCTAGAGAGGATCGCTCTTTATGAGCCGACCCTGGTACTCAAAAGAGGAGCAGGAAAGATGCGGGAACTTCCAAGGAAGAGTCTGCTCGGAAAATGTCTTGCCGCAAGAAGAAAGTGGTTTCTAGGAAGAAAGAGTGACAAGAGAACAGAAAAAGAGCTCTAGTCGTTTCACCTCTTTCCACCGGGGATCCTGTTGAGGGAGCTCCTTCGGGAGGTGAGGATATCGAGGTTGTTCCACTCATCATGCGCAGGAGAAGACTAATACGGACGGGGGACATACCTGGCTATCGGTCTCTTGTAGCTTCTATTGATCAAGGTGAAGAAGGGTTTCCCGAGCCCACATTAGATGTGCCTCAAACTATGGCGGAGGTTGATGATGATGTCAAGATTGTTGATATTTCTGAGGAACTTATTCCGGAACCTACTATTGCTTTTGAGCAAGTGTAAATCCGACTTCCTCAAGTTATCCGCTCAACAACTGGAGTTCAACCTAGTGACGACCGGTCTGACAGTTGGCAGTCTTCCCAACCTTCCAGGCCTAAGATCCTAAAGGGACCTAGGAATCAACTGCGTATAGATCCCAGAGAGGGTATTTTGGTTAGTGACCCCATTGCTGCAGTTTTGAATATAACTTTGATTATATCTAGGGAAACAGAAGCTAGACTGGGTCGGCTTTCTTGGATGGACGTTGCCGAACTCCTCTATCTCCAGGGACTTTCTATGAGTGTTTTTTCCTTTCCTCTATATGGTTTTATTTGTGTTGGACTCCAGTTAATCCTTGGTGTTGTGCAGAATTTGTTTTTGAGTTACAGTGCTGCTAGCCTATTGGAGGAAGCGGAGGAATCTTGCATGTCATTGCTTTCCGAGTTCCTTTCCAAGAACATGGAATTGAAAGCCTTTGTTGCTTAAATCTCTAACGATTGGAAAAGGTAACTTGTAAGAAGAATATGGTGGTGAAGGAGAGGGATAGGATTCACAGCTCATTGACTTTATTGATTGAGAAATCCGAGAAGCATATGGAGGGTGAGCGCAAGGTGATGGACAAAGTAGTATCCCTCAAGAAGGAGATCGCCGACCTCAAGATCACTTTGGGTGAGCTTAAGGAGACTAAGAAGTCGGTCAAGGCTAACTGCTCTGTCGTCGAGGAGAAGTTCTTAAAGGCCCAAAAGGAAGTTGAAGCTTTTTCGTCTGAAGCAGAGTCCGCAAAGGGCACCATAGAGCTGTTGGAGAAAGATAAGGGGGAACTTTTTAAAGAATTAAAGTTAAAGAGACAACTTTTGGATGTGTGTGCTGCTAAGAAGGAGACTCTGAAGTCCTAAATAAATAAAGTCACCCACAAGCTGCTCACTTGTCAAGAATCATTATCGTTATGTCATGCTCGAGTGAAAGAATTGGAGGAAGTCTCTACCAAGACCTCTAAGGTTGAGGTGTTTTATATTGACAAAGCTCTCGATGAAGCTAGGGAAGAGAGTTTCTAGGTACTTCGAGAGATTTTCTTGAGATTTCCTTAGACGGATTTCAACAGTTTGACGTATAAAATGGGTTTGAAAATCTTAACCGGAGAGGACCCGAATATTGACTCCGAGGAAGAAGTTGAATCCGGGGGTGAGGAGGAGGTTACTGAAGATGTGGCTACGGACGCTACTGATGAGGAGATTGTGTCTGTTGACGCCGAGGAAGCCGCCCCTGCGGATGATTCAGACGGGATCCTTCCGCTCAATATTTGAAGTAATTGTGTCGAAGATGAGTAGGATCTTTCTTGAATTTTTACTTCAGTTCACATATGTGTAACTCAATGAACTTTGAACAATTTTTTTGGGGGATGAATGCTAGTTTTGCCTTGCTTATTGAATGTAGCTCTTTTTTCCTTGGTTCTTAAGGTTTTGAAGGCGTTGCTTCTGTAGAAATCTTTTTCTGAGTGCATCGCCTAACTAGAGCTCATCGGTTTCGAATTTTCGGATGATTCTTTTTGTTCGAATTTTGGTGGAGACCTTTGGATTTTCCACAGGTTTATGATGGTTTGAGCCAAAGGCACACAACCGTGTTCCTTAGTGGGACCTCCTAGTATACGATGGTTCGAGCTCAAGGCAGGCAAGCATGTTCCTCAATAAGACTCATCGAGATTGGCTACTGCTACATGATGGCTCGAGCCTAGGGCACGCAACCACGTTTCATAGTAGAGTGATGCCTTAAAAGGGTTGGAATAATTATTCTGCTGGTATATCATAGCTTGGGTTTGATTCTCTCAGCTATATTCCTTAGTGGAATAATGCCCTTAAGGACTTGATCGTTCATCCTATTAGTGTATAATGGTTCAAGCTCAAGGTACGCAACCGCATTCCTCAATAGGACGCTTCGAGGTCTCCCACTAGTATATGATGGCTTAAGCCTAGGGCACACAGCCAAGCTCCATAGTAGTCGATCGAAAGGCTCGTGTGATCGGGATCTCATTCGAATCTTTCAAACGAAGCGCTTTAGAAGGGGGGTTGAAGAGGTTAAACCCGTAATTCCCTTAGGGGTTATGGCTTTCAATTATCCTGCGGAGTTAAGGCAAAAAGAGACATATAGAAGTGTCGAGAGTTTTTTATTGATAATACCTCCGGAGATGTTCAGAATTGTATGGGCGTTTGAGTATTTTTCCGTCTATTTTGGCGAGCAAGAAAGTTCCTGGTTTTACAACATCCGTTACAATATAGGGCCCTTCCCAATTGGAATTTAACTTCCCCACGCGACTTTTGTTGCCTTCAAAGATGTTTTCTCTTAGGACCAGATGGCCGACTTGGAAGGTTACTTCCTTTCACTTTACTATCATAGAACCGCTTAACCCTTTGACAGTATGCAGCAGCAGAGACTAGCTTCATCTCTCTTCTCCTCCAAAAGGTCGAGCTCTGCTCATAGTTGATCTTCATTGCTGGTTGGGTTGAATGCCTAGATTCGTGGAGTGGGTACTCAAATTTCAGCTGGGATTACTGCTTCTACTCCAAAAGCGAGAGCAAAAGTGTCTCTCCAGTTGGTGTTCGACTAGTAGCCTGGCATGCCCATAAGGTTCCTGGTATTTCGTCGGCCTAGTTAGATCTATTACGGAGTACTCTAGTCTTGAGGCTGTGGAGGAGAGTTCTATTGTTTACTTCAACCTGCCCATTTTCCTGGGGGTGAGTGACTCAGGTGAGTCTGTGCTCAATTCCAAACTTATCACATAAAGCTTTGAAAGCTTAATTGGCAAACTGTCGTCCGTTATCGGTAATAAAGGCCACCGGGATTCTGAATCGATAAATTATTGATTTCTATAAGAACTTCTGGCAGACTTTCTTTGTGATGGATGACAGTAGTTCAGCTTCCACCTACTTGGTGAAGTAGTCAATTGCTACAGTTAGGAATTTCATCTACCAAATAGCTTTTGGGAATAGGCCAAGAATATCTCCCCCAAAGCGCGAATGGCCTCTCACTATAGGAGTAAGGTGGGAAGCGTGGCGTATTTGGATGTTGGAGTGCCGCTGGCATGCGACATACTTCCGCACGAAGTCCTTTGCATCTCTGAGTAGAGTAGGCCAATAGTATCCCTGCCAAAGCACATTACGGCCAAGTGCTTTCGCTACTAGGTGATCTCCTGCAACTCCTCCGTATATTTCTTGAAGAATATAGCTCGCTTCACTGGGGCGTAAGCACTTTAGCAAGGGAAGGGTATAGGATCTTTTATAGAGTTGCTTATTCAGTATGGTATAGCGGTTGGACCTGAACTCGATTCGACGAGCTAGTTTAGGATCAGGCGGGAGAGCACTATCTTTGAGGTAATTGAGGATAGGATCAATCCAACATGGCTCTTCGACAACTTCGAGTAGCTCCTCTACTGGTCGGTACTTGATGGTTTTCGCTGTTAGATACTGAATGTCTGTAGGTTGTTTGATACCAGTATTGGAAGAAGCTAGTTTTGACAAGAGGTCAGCCTCTTGGTTTTCGGCTCTGGGGATTTTAACAATGTGAAGATTTTGGAAACTGGCAGCGAATTTCTGTACCATAGCTTTATATTTCATCATATTCTCCTCTCTCGCCTCAAATTCTTTATTCATATGGCCGACTACTAGTTACGAGTCGATATTTGCTTGAAAGTCTTGAACTCCAAGGCCTTTGGAGAGTTGCAGGCCTGCAACTATAGCTTCATACTCAGCTTCATTATTTGTTGCTTTGAAGCCAAACTTCAGAATTGTTAAGGTGCTCCATCCGGAAGGTGATTGTAGAATCACACTCTTGCTCCGGAACTTTCCGAATTTGCGGAGCTATCGGTATGTAGTACCCATTGTGAGGGAGAGGAACTATGTGGTCCAACTGGCTCCGTTGCTAGAGGATTTCCGTTGTTTGTAATTGTGAGATCGGCAATGAAGTTAGCTAGCACCCGTGCCTTTATAGCTGTGCAGGGCTCATAACTGATATCATATTCTCCCAGCTTAATCACCCATCTTATCAATCGACCGAAGTGTCTGGACGGTGAAGTACTTGATTCAAAGGTTGATCAGTAAGTACCTTGATCCTGTGAGATTGGAAATATCTTCGAAGTTTTCGAGCGGAAACTATGAGTGCGAATGCGAGCTTTTTGAGAGGGAGATATCTAGATTCGGTATCTGTAAGGACTTCGCTTATATAATAGATGGGCTTCTCGATTCCGTCATCATCCTTGGTGAGAACTGCGATTACCAATGTGTCAGTGGCTATTAGATAAATGTAGAGCTCTTCTCCCGCTCGAGGCTTGGCGAGTAGACGTGGTGATTGTAGGTATTCCTTCAGTTTAGTGAGAGCTTTCTCACATTCTTCCGTCCATTCCATTTTAGGTGCTTTCTGAAGAGCTCGGAAAAAAGGAAGGTTCTTCTCCCCAGATCTTGAAATAAATCTCCCTAGGGCAGCGACTTTCCCATTGAGATTTGTATCTCCTTGATACTCCTTGGAGACCTTGTCTCTAAGATTGCTCGGATTTGCTCAGGATTCGCTTCAATGCCTCTTTGAGTGAGCATGTAACCGAATTCGCCTGAGCGGACTCCAAAGGCACATTTGTTTGGGATGAGACTTATTCTATGAGCCCGAAGTGTTTCAAATGTCTCCCGGAGATCCGAGGCGTGGCGTTCAGCTTTTGCACTCTTCACTAGGATGTTATCTATATAAGCTTCGACATTCCTGCAAATCTATTTCCTAAAGACTTTGTTTACCATTCTTTGGAATATTGCTCCTGCATTCTTCAGTCCGAATGGCATCACCTTGTAGCAGTAAGTTCCTCGGGAAGTAATAAAAGAAGTTTTCTCTTCATCTTGCTTTGCCATTTGGACTTGATTGTATCCAGAGAATTCGTCTAGAAAGCTAAGCATTTCGTAACCCGAAGTAGAGTCTACCAAATTATCTATAAGAGGCAGGGGTTAGCAATCTCTAGGGCACGCTTTATTAAGATTGGTAAAGTCCACGTACATTCGCCACTTGTCAGTGGACTTTTTAACCAAGACTCCATTGAAGAGCTACTCAGGGTATTGGACCTCTCGGATGAACTATGCTTTCAGCAGCTTGCCCACCTCCTCCTCAGCAGCTTCTAAATTACTAGCTTCAAGGAGGGGTCCATGTTAAGATGATATTCCATAACTTCATGAGGAACCCCTAGAATTTCGTCTGCAGAGCATGCAAAAACATCCGAGTTATTTTTTATAAGACTTAGAAGCTGCTCCTGCTGCTCAGTGTTGAGCCCGGTGCCAAGTTATACTATTCATTCAAGGTATCTTTTGTCTAGAGGTAGTGCGATCAGTTCCTCGATAGGCGTTGGCTGATGCACTTCCCTCTTCTCATCTTCTGGTTGGAGTTCTTCCAAAGTGAGAGTTTCAGAAGTTATACTCGATTCTCCTCCTCTGTTCTTTAGGAGATTGACATAGCATTACCGCGAGGCAAATTGATCACCTTTCACTTCCCCGCATCCATTGTCGGTCTGGAATTTCAGCTTCATGTGGTAAGTCAAGGGGACAACTCCCAGCATATTTAGAGATGGTCTTCCCAAGATAGCATTGTAGCTAGAGATATGTCTCACGACTAAGAAGTTAACTGAAGCAGTAGCAGATCCGGGTGGTTTGCCAAGAGTGAGTGGGAAAGTGATGATCCCTTGGGGTTGGTGGAGGCTCCCATTGAACACCATCAATGGTGACTTCGTCAGTTTCAGATTTTCTACTCCAATCTTCATCCTCTTGAATGCGTTCAAGAAAATGATATCCACCGAGCTCCCAGTGTCAATAAGTACTATGTGCATCATGAATATCCCTACTTTGACCGCGATGACTAGGGCGTCGTTATGTGGTTGAGCGACTCCTCGGAGATCTTCATCCGAGAAATTAATAGGAGGAGAAGCCCAACCATTCTGGTATAGTTTTTCCTAGATGCAGTACTTTCTCCACCATATCCTGGTCCCCAAGCTATGACAAGAAGAGGAATGTCTTCCTGGGAGGGCTTCTGTTTGTCAGGGGGATCATTTTCTTTGGTTAGTTTCTCCTTGAGGAATTTGTCAAGCTTTCCTTCTCTGGTAAGGTCTTCGATTGCGTCCCTTAGTTGGATGCGGTCTTCAGTGGTGTGTCCTCCGACTTGATGGAATGCGCATAACTTTTTCCTGCGCTTTGCCGAGGAGGATTCTTTAATGGGTTCTGGCTACTTGAGTATTTTCTTATTCTGAATATGTATCAGAATATTCTCCCTAGAAGTGTTGAACGGTAGTATAGTCATTGTACCTTGCGCGGAGGCGAGGTCTCTTCGGCTCTTGGGCTTTCTGATCATCTAGAAGAGGAGGTCTATCCCGGTTTCTATCGATTTCTCTTCGTGACCCACGCTCTCCTCATCGAGCATCTCAATATGCCTTTTGCTGAGGCTCTTCTTTCCGAAATTCTCTTGCTCTCTGGAGAGCTTGTTCCCTTCGCCCAACCTTGAACTCGTCTGAAGCGATATACTTCTGCGCTCGACTCATGAGTTCCGACAAATCTCTGGGAACCTCTCTTGAGATGTCATCAAGGAAGGGGCTGTCTCAAAGACCATCTAGACAGCTCCAACTACCATGATGGAGTCAAGGTTGGTCATCCTAGATGTCTCTCTGTTGAACCTATCCAGATATTCTCGGAGGCTTTCTCCCTCCCTTTGCTTGTATCTTAGAAGCATGGCAGGATTCTTTTTTTGTCTTTTGGAATTTGTGAGACGACGGAAGAACAGATCAATTAATTGGTCAAAGTATGCTATAGTCCCGTATGGTAAGCTCCTGAACCAGTCATACAGAGTTCTAGTGAGTGTCTTCGGGAATCCTCGGCACAGGATGTTCCGAGGTTCCGTTCACCATTATCTTTGAGCAATAGCGCTCCACGTGCTCGAAAGGATAAGTGGTGCCATCGTAGTATCGGATATTCGGTGTTCTGAAGTTCTCTGGAAATGGTGCCTCCCAGATTGCCAGAATGAATGAAGAGATCATACGTAGGACGTGCCGTATAACTCTCTCCTTGTCGGTGGGATGCTCTCGACGGCGTCCCTCGGGTGAGTGGTAACTCCTCGTTGAATAGTATCTCGGTAAGTCAAGCCGAGAATAGCGAACTAATAGTAAATAGTATCTTGGAGAGTAGTTCGGCGGTGAGTACCGATTTAGTGAATATCGTCTAGGTGAATATTGCCGAGGAGAATACTGACGAGGCGAATATGGCCTCGGTGATTGGTGCCGAGAGAAATGATGTCTCCTACTTGGTCGAGGTGACATGGAATCCTTGGATGGGGCCTTGTGTCTCCTTCCTATGACCCTGGTTGCGGGTCGAGGGTTGTGGTCTTGCCATGGTTAGGGATAGTCATAACTCTTAGAAGAGGAAGCGCCGCTCCTTTCCCACCTAAGAGAGGGTATCCGTAGATGGGGGGAATACCCAGTCGATCGCTCACGATTTCCTGGGGGGTGCTGAGCGAGATTAGGCGCAGTGGCCTGGGACATGTGGCGCTCCACCGCCAGCATGTGTTGGTGAGCTCCGCAATCTGCTTCTCCATAGCATGGAATCGTTCTGCAAAAATTACAATATTCATTGGCTGACCTGATGGGGCTTCTCCAACAACCCTAGGTGGGCCATTAAGGATAGAAGGGTTGCTTTCGACTTCCATGGTGGTAGCTGGATCTAGGTTTCTCTGGTCTTGGGATTGATTCTGCCTTGATTTCCTGGTGGCAGGCATGACTTCTTGTTCAAGGGTCCCCACAGAAGGCGCCAAAATGTTGATGTGAAATTAGGAGGAAACACTAATTCCTCTCAACATCTGAATTTATATTTGGAAGGGAAGAAGAAGCTCAATCAAGGGATCAAAGAGAAGATCAAAAATCAAGACAAAGACACCAGAAATAACGTGGAAACCCCAAGAATCAAGGAGAAAACCACGGATCTCTCAGCTGAGAGTAAAATCCACTAAAATAACATTCTGATTACAACCAGAGAGCTCCATTTTTGGGTGGAAATAGAGATTAGAGGAAGAAGAGGAGGAGCTAGGTTTTCAGTGCCATAGTGCTTGACCTTGAGAATGAGCTGAAGAGCTCCTCTATTTATAGGCGCGTGGGTCGGGGTGTGGCTTGGGTAACAAGCCATCTCTAATAGAGCACGTGGACGCCAGCTGGATGACAGCTCGGATCAGCCAACTCAGCTTTCTTCTAGAGTCTTCCAGATGCCAATCTGGATTCTAACCGCCTAACCGTCTCTCCATCTAGAAGATTCTTGAAGTTCTTGGATGCCTTCTGACATGGCGTTTCTTCATTTCAGTTGCCATAAGTGCATTTTTGAGTAGGAGGCTGAATAAGGAAGGTGTTGTAATGGTTTGTGGAGAGGCTCCTTTGAAGATTGGGACCAAGTAGATGAGTTGCTCTGTCAACTGTAAAGGATTTTTCGAGTAGCTCTTCTGCTGGGTCATGATTAGGGCTAATGGAGATTCAGGGGGGGTACTCTAGGGTGTTCTCTTGTGGCCGGTTGTTAGAGTGACACATGTCCCTTTTATTCCTAACCTTATCATATGTGATCTTAAAAATAATGAAACAAAAGGCGGAAATAAATATTTCCTAACAATTATTGATGATTGTTCACGATACACATATGTATATCATTTAAAGTCCAAAAGTGAAGTCTTTGAAAAATTTCAAGTCTAAGCGTAAGTTGAAACCAAACACAACCGCAAGATTAAAGTCCTTAGATCCGATAAGGGAGGTGAATACTACCCAGCTGAGTTTACAAATTTTTTGAGACTCATGGAATTATCCATCAAGTTACGGCACCTTATACGCCACAACAAAATGGAGTTACTGAAAGAAAAAAATAACACTTTAACTGAGACGGTAAATGCCATGTTACTTAGTTCTGGATTGCCTCTCTCACTTTGGGGAGAAGCAATATTATCTGCTTGTTATATTTTGAATAGGATTTCTTTAAAAAAGAGGAATACTACTCCATATGAAATTTGGCATAATTGTAAACCTAATCTCAATAGACTTAGGGTGTGGGGTTGTCTTACTTATGTAAGGTAACCTGACCCTAAAAGACCTAAATTAAGAAGTATGACATATAAGTGTGTTTTCATTGGATATTCTATGCAATGCTCTATATACAGATTTTTAAATCTAGAATCTCATGATATTATTGAATCTATTGATATAGAATTTTTTGAGGACTTATTTAAGTCTAATACTTCTATTTTAGAAAATATGGGTCCTGAAACTACTTCTAGAGTTATAGAGGACATCTCTTTTGATTCTCATGTTCCAGATACTCCTATGGACTTTGAACCTAGAAGGAGCAAGAGACCAAGAACTGAGAAGAAATTTGGACCAGACTTTATTGTTTACCTTGTTCAAGGAAATAGATAAGATATAAAGGGCAAAACCCTTTATGTCATGAATGTAGATGATGATCCTACAACATTTCTAGAAACTGTAACATCTAGAGATGCTCCTTTTTGAAAAGAAGCTATCAATGATGACCTTCCCCCTAGATCCAAACCTATTGGTTGCAAATGGATCTTTAAGAGGCAATTGAATCCTTATGGTTCAATAAATAAGTTCAAAGCAACATTAGTTGTAGAAGGATATAAGCAAAGATAAGGAATAGACTATTTTGATACATATGCTCCTGTAGCTTGAATTTCTACTATTCGAATGTTAGTCGCTTTGGCGTCTATTCACCAACTAGTTCTGACGCCGGGCAGGGTAGTGATTAACCTGCGAGCGGTGGTAAACAGGAGGGATTGATAAAAGAGCAAGAAAAAGGGAGGGCAAACAGAGAAGAAAAGTCTCTAAAACTTTAAAAGGAAAATATAACTCAATAATCAATGAATAAAATTCAACCCACAAGCCGGGTTTAAATAGCTGAAAAAAACTAACCTAGATAACCTAGAAATTCTATCTTCTTATCCAAATTTTCCCAAATCGGCAAATTTTGGTCCAATAGAAAAACTTATCTAATTCTAAAATAACAAAACAAAACATATAACTCCTAAAAATCCGAGTTCAAATCGGATTCATATCCTATCGTAAATTGGCATACGAAGTATTACCAAAAATGAAAAAAAAACACCGAGAAACGAGGAAACGACAGGGAAAACAGTGGAATTTGAGGATGAAGAAAGTATGCTCGATGAACCCCACGTGAGCATCGAGACGAGCTTTCCGAATTGGGGTTGAGCGTGCGAATCCGATATCGGAGCCAAAGTTATGGCCAAAATACCCAAACTTGCCCAAAGTGCTCCCCAATTCCGGACTTGACTCGATCACCTTCCGCCTTTACGTCGGTCCGCCAAGTCGTGGTATGCCAAAGCTCTAATGGTGCAATCAGACAGCTTAGCATCGTCTGACTCGGGCTCTCCTGCATCAAGTTATCCATCAAATGGATGTAAAAACGGCTTTCCCAAATTGTGACCTAGAGGAGGAGATTTATATGGAACAACCTGAAGGGTCCGTTCTTCTAGGCCAAGAAAAGAAAGTTTGTAAACTTATTAAATCTCTTTATGGCTTGAAGCAAGTGCCTATGCAATGGCATGAGAAGTTTGACCAAATAGTATTATCCTATGGTTTTAATATTGTTGATGCAGATAAATGTGTATATTATAAATCTCATGACAACATTATAGTGATCATATGCCTTTATGTTGATGACATGTTGATCTTTGGATCTAATCTTGCATGTGTTGAAGAGACAAAATTATTTTTGTCTTCCACCTTTGATATGAAAATTTTGGGGAGGCGGATGTAATTTTAGGGGTTGAAATTCTTAGAAAAGAAAATGGATTGATGCTTTCACAGCACCATTACATTGAAAAGATACTTAGCGTTATGATCATTTTGATCGAAATCCAGTTTCTACTCCCATTGATCCAAATATTAAGTTAATAAAAAATAATGGCCATTGTAAATCTCAATTGGAGTATGCAAGTGTAGTTGGGAGTCTTATGTATGCAATGAATTGCACAAGACCCGATATAGCTTATATATGTTGTAGGAATGCTATGTAGATTTACAAGCAATCCAGGAGAAGAACATTGGAAAGCAGTTTCAAGAGTTCTTTGCTACCTGAAGAAAACCATGGATTATAGTTTATATTACTAGGGATATCCTGCTGTACTAGAAGGGTATAGCGATGCTAGTTGGAATAATATAGACTCAAAATCCAAGTCAACTACTGGATGGATTTTTACTTTAAGAGGTGCTACAGTATCTTAGGGTTCCAAGAAGCATACATGCATTTCTGATTCAACTATGTTATCCGAATTCATAGTACTAACTGATGCATGTAAAGAAGCTGAATGGCTTAGAAACTTACTTATAGACATCCCTCTTTGGAAAGAGCCTACCCCTGCGGTTATGAATAATTGTGATAGCAAGTCAACGCTAAACAAAGTCTCAAGTAAGACGTATAATGGAAAGTCAAGACATTTGAGCCTTAGACACCAATTTTTGAGACAATTACTCATGAAGGGAATAATTACACTCGACTATATAGAGTCGAAGGCAAATCTAGCAGATCTTTTTGACAGAAGGACTAGCTAAAGAGATGATTTTAAAGACATCTAAAAGAATGGGGCTAAGGTCAATATGCAACTCAACCATGTTTAACGGGAACCCAACTTAAGCTCTTGAAATTATAGACTAAGTTCAATAGGTACAAACAAGTTAAAAAGTTGGTTTAGCATGACACTAAATTATAGCCTCATGAGTCAGGATAAGAGATTAGTGCCAGGGTCTGCATGAGAGAGGTTGGAGTACGATCCTTAATAAATCCATAAAAACAACTCATAGACTTGCTTAAAAGGAATTTACCTATAAGAGTGAGGAAGTGGGGCTGCTTCCTATAAATATTTGACCAACATTTTAGAGCACTCTTGAAATTAGGATATCGAGCACAAGGCCATAAATGTTCGAGGCAAGAGAACACTATTTTTACGGATGAAGTATGTATGACATCTCCAGCTTATCTACAAGGGTCCTTGGCTCAAGAAATGTTCACTATAGTACCTTGATATAGCTTTGAGTTGTTTATACTAAGTGAAAGTTCAAGTCCAAAAGACACTTATCACCTATGTACTAAATCCATTGATAATGTATCATTTTTTGTTTTTATTGTTGTTTTGTTATTGAGTGGGCATATATTATATTATAAATTCTAATTTCCTTAATATTGAAAATAGGGGAGGATTGTTGGATATTTTCATAATTATGCTTTTTCCATGGTTTTATCGAGAATTAGAGTGAGAGATGAATTGGTGTTTGAGTTGAATATGAAAGGATGCCCCCTTTCATTATTATTGAAGGGATATTAGTCCAAAATGTGTTAAGGCTAAAGGTTTTTATCAAAAGACACAGGGAAGAATGTCTTCTTCATGCATGACTATTTACAAAAAGATGTTCCCTTTTATGAAAGGATGTTGCCAAGAGATGTACCTTATGATGAAAAATCTTGAGACTCTATATATAGTCTAGCCCTATGTGTTGCAAACATATCAAATTTTTATACTCTATTCTCTCACTCTCCCTTTCATTCTCATCTTTCTTTATTTACATTATCAAAGACAATCATAAGAGTGTTTTGGGTTGAAATGAATAGTGCAAGTTCGCCTTTAAACAATAATCAAACGGCTTCATTGTATCCTGAAGGCGGTTCTCACATACCCCATTGAAATCGTGATTCTAATTAGAGGGGGAGAAATTCGTCTAAAAGAAAGCGTTGTCACCTTCATACCTTGAAGCTTGTTTGGTTCATTCTACATCTTCCCTCCATTATTCTATTCTATTTATTTTCCAACTGGGTTTGGTATGGGTTGGATCCTATTTAGAACAAACCGATTAGTTGACTTTGAATTCAATTCGCTTAATATTATGAGTAAAAGTTTTGAAATCCGAATGTGACCACTATAATCGATATAGAGTGTGATATTATAAACAAAGGGGTAAATAACTTTAGCAGGTACTTAAGCTCCAGTTTGACACTACTTGTAGAGTTTATTTTTTTTTTAAGTTGATTTTGGAATTTATTATTTTGTATAAGTTTTGGTTAACAACATAAATGTTTATTATTGAGTTGATATTATCACTAGTTGATGCTACCTGGTAATTTATGTGACATTTGTTTAATTATAAGGTAAGTTTGTCACGTCAGCATAACATTAAAAGGATAGAAGATGGAAATATTAATGAAGTTAAATTAATGGTGAAAAAAGTAATTTATATATATATATATATATATATATATATATATATATATATATATATGTGGGCGATGTTCTGATTAGGTTTTTATAACCGCTGCATTCCCACTCGCCTCTCATTTGTCCCCTTGGAGCATGTTTGAAGGATTTCCAACCATACTGATGGGAAGATCATCGAAAAATAAGCTAGCATGTTCATTTTCATACAATTTGGTAATAGTTTGGTCCTCCCACTTAACGGTTCTTATTTTATAGAAATCTGAACGATCCAGAATTTCAACCGTTAAGTGGGAGGACCAAACGGTAACCAAATTATATGAAAATGTACATGCTAGCTTATTTTTTGATGATATTCCTATCCGTACGGTTGGAAATCCTTCAAACATGCTCTAGGGGCCAAATGGAAGGCGACCAGGAATGCACAGTGCATCCGGTCGACCGCATCTCATCAGCACCCTATATATATATATATATATTGCTTCCCAATCTGTTTTGATTGTAAATTCTTTTTTAGATAAAATATGAATTCTGAAAGCATCTAAAGCATAATTAATAGCTAATAATTCAGCATCTATGCTACTAATATTCCCTTTTTCTTTATATTTACCACTAGCATATCCACATATTTTTTCGTTTATTATATATATATATATATATATATATATATATATATATATATATATATATATATAGATTAAGTTAGTAAATATTGTTCCCTCTGTTTTAATCAAATTATTTTCTATGCAAACTTTCTCCTTATTTCTCCACTTATGAGGAAAATATTATTTAAAATAAGTCAAGATTTTATATATATACCTTTTGTGTGGTTCTCAAGTGATACCTTCAAATAATATCCTAGAAAATATTATTTAAAATAAGCTCAATAATTACCTCCCCTTAGTCACATGTCGCACATGTTCGGTACTCGTATTGACAGTAGTTCTAATTCGAGTGTGCATAGATAAATATTTTATATATATTTTTTGATATATATATATATATATATATATATATATATATATTAAAAGTATGGTTATTTTAATAAAAAAAATTATATTGTCACACTATTTTATATTGAAAATAATTTATATATATATATACTGGCATAATACTATGCGGTCGGCCTTATCACTGTGCAAGTGCGGTCGCCTCCATTTGACCCACTTACACAATGTATTGAGGAAATCCAACCATATGGATGGAAAGAACATCGAAAAGTAAGCTAGTATATCAATTTTCATACAATTTGGGAACTTGTAGGGTCTTCATCTTTCACCCGTTAAGATGAAGATCCTACAAATTCCCAAAATGTATGAAAATTGACATGCTAGGTTATTTTTCGATGTTCTTTCCATCCATATAGTTGGAAATCCTTAAAACATGCTCCAAGGGCCAAAATGGGAGGCGACCTTACCAGAATAGTGTTCCGGCCGGCCTGATTGTATCATATATATATATATATATATATATATATATATATATATATATATATATATATATATATATATTACGTTTTGCCCTCATCCCAACCCCACTACCAGTGAGTCCTGATTCCGTCCCTAGATGAAACCTTGTAGCGAGTATTCATCTTTGAATATTTTAATATATATTCCCGCACTGCTAGTGAGTATTCTCTATCACCATTTTTCTAGCATCCCCAACTGAACTCCCGAAAGTTTGGTATACCCATCCACCATTTTTTTTGTGCCGCACAATCTGATGCAGGAGGCTCGAGTCAAATATTGGTGCCGGGTTGGCGGGTCAACGTAAATATGGGAAGTTATCTAGTCAATTCAAAAATTGGGTTGGTTTTGGGTGTGGTTTGGTATTTTGGCCATAGCTTTGGCTACAGATATCTGAATCGGGCGTTCGACCCCAATTAGGAAAGCTCTTTGCGGCGCGCACGACATGGGGATGTCATATTAAAGAGAATTTTAGTTTTCTTAATTTTTAGAAATATTTAATCCGCCAAATTAGGGTTTTCGGTCTATTTTCTATTTTTGGTAATATTTCATATGCCAAATTAGGATAGGATTTGAATCCGATTTGATCTCATATTTTTAGGAGTTATCTAATTTTTTTAGAGTTTTAAATTTAGATAAGTTTAGTTTTAAATAATAATTTGTCAATTTTAGCAAATTTAGATTAGATGATAAGGTTTCTAGGTTAATCTTTTGAGGCTATTTAATCCCGCTTGTGGGTTAGTTTTTCATTATTGAATTTTGATTAATAATATTTTCCTGAATTTCAGAGTATTTTCTCTGGTTCTTTTGGTTTTTCGTTTGTTCTGCCTTGCGGTCCTTGGACCCGGCTAGCCCGCGGGATAATCGCTACCCCGCCCGACGTCAGTTGGTACCAGAGCTCATCATCTTTCTGGGAAGCGTCATCATCGATATCAATGACTGGTGGTTGTGGTCGTCGGGTTGGACAGGTTCCGGCTGAGGTAGTCCAGTACCGTGACCTGAGCGCCTTGGAGGCGATGAACAAGTATCTACAAAGGCAAGTTGCGGAGTTAACTCAACGCTTGATGATCAAGGATTTGTAGAGGCAAGTCAAGAAATTATCAAGGTGTTTGGCGGCGATCGATTTTGATCGTAGTTGTCGTGGGCAGTTTCCGGCTGAGGAAGTCCAGCAGCATAATCATAGCTATCAGAGGTTTGGCCAACCCATCTACCAACCTATCTACGACGATGATGTGGAGGAGGAGATCTCGCCCATCTTCAACGATGATGCGGAGGAGGAGATTTTCCCAATCTTCAACGATGATGTGGAGGATGAGATCTTGCCCATCTACGACGACTACGAGGAGGAAATTGGCGAGCCCGATGAGTAGATTGGTGAGCCCATCTATGACGATGATGGGACTAGTGTTGCGTTGGTATCTCGATGGGAGGAAAACCCTTCTGGCTAGGTAACCAATACTACTAACCTACTTTCTGTCTCTAGGGTTTTGATTGAGATCAAGCACAGAGATCCAGACCTACCAACAGAGGTGCAGTTGAACTCGGGGTCGAGTTCTTTCCAACCCGGGGTGACTGATGCAGGAGGCTCGAGTCAAATATTGGTGCCGGGTTGGCGGGTCAACGTAAAGATGGGAAGTTATCGAGTCAATTCCAAGATTGGGTCGGTTTTGGGTGTGGTTCGGTATTTTGGCCATAACTTTGGCTACCGATATCAGAATCGGGCGTTCGACCCCAATTCGGAAAGCTCTTTGCGGCGCACACGACATGGGGATGTCATATTAAAGAGAATTTTAGGTTTTTTTATTTTTAGAAATATTTAATCCGCCAAATTAGAGTTTTCGGTCTTTTTTCTATTTTTGGTAATATTTCATATGCCAAATTAGGATAGGATTTGAATCCGATTTGATCTCAGATTTTTAGAAGATATCTAATTTGTTTAGAGTTTTAAATTTAGATAAGTTTAGTTTTAAATAATAATTTGTAAATTTTAGCAAATTTAGATTAGATGATAAGGTTTCTAGGTTAATCTTTTGAGGCTATTTAACCCGGCTTGTAGGTTAGTTTTTCATTATTGAATTTTGATTAATAATATTTTTCTGAATTTCAGATTATTTTCTCTGGTTCTTTTGGTTTTTCGTTTGTTCTTCCTTGCGGTCGTTGGACCCGGCTAGTCCATGGGATAATCGCTATCCCGCCCGGCGTCACAATCTATCTTCGATGATTAGGTGGTAGTTGTGTGCTTTTTTATCCACCTCTTGTTGGTTTTGATCTTAGGAAAACAATTTTCAAGATATGTGGAAGCGTGAATAAACACATATAAAACCAAGATCTTGGATCTGTATTCATCAAAAACACTTTTTATGAATACTTTGTAAATTATAATAATTAATTCTACTTATGAATTAATAAAACTAGATGGAGAATAATAATTGCGACGGAAAATTTTCCCTCGTTGAATTATTTTAGCGACGGAAATACATGATTTAGCGAGGGATATTTCCCCTAGCTATTTTTCAGTTTTCTTAGAGATTCGTAGATCTTCTTCTCCCGAAACCAAGGTCTTCCTTCCGACAACAAAGATCCGAGATGGACTTGTGTGTGGGCACAACTCAAGATTAATAAGATCACTTAACTGATTATTGTCTTTCTCTAAAACTCATCTAATGAGCAATTGAGAATCGGACTTTTGATAAAGAACTTTTCTCTCTCTTTTCTCTCTTAGGGTTCCTCAATGGGTTCCTATCTCACACACTCATTCATGAAAGGAAAAAAAGGCTACTCCTTTCATAGAGAGAAAAAGAATCTCTAATTTAAATTAGGATCAAATTCGATTTGAATTCAAATAAATTAGGATAAACACCTTTTTGAATTCAAAATCAAATTTTATCCTACTTAATTGAGAGAGATTTTTGTCCAAGCTTAAAAATAAAATATCTTTTATTTTTATCCTTTTCTATGTGTTTAATTATTTGATTTTAAATTCAAAATTCAAAGTCAAATCTAGCAACCAACTTGCCACATACATTGAATCTAGACGTATGCTTCACAAGCTTATCTAAATTCAAATTAATTTGAGTTTATCTTAATTTTAACTCAAATTTAAACACATGTATCTTGGCTCACATTATCCAATAAGTCCATAAATAAATATATAATCAAATTATGTATTTATTTATATTATTTATAAATAAGTTATTATTCATAAATACTACAAATCAATTCTCAATTAATTTGTACGTAAGTGATCAGCCCAAAATCAATTAAACTTGTCCAATCGGAATTCCTTGACCCGATGGGGACTTATGGACCTATAATCCCGGTCTCCAATAAAACTTTGTATTAATTAATTAAACTCTTTAATTAATCAATATGTTTTATTAATTCCAAAGTTGCTTCACTAAAAACTTGGAATTGCACTCCCGAAATTATAGATATAAAATTACTTGGGATGCGAGTCGTCCATATGATATAGTCATCTCCTATATATTGATCCTCCATAAATAATTCATAATTAGAGCTAGGTAAAAATTCGTTAACCTCTCTAATTGCATCTTTGTCCTCAAGTACCAATGATTCTCTAATGAATTATAAGATTCAAGAACAAATCTAGAATCTGAGTACTCATGCCATTCAAGCCCTGAATCATCACTCAAGGGAATTATTTATCTAGTTCTCATAAAGATGGAATGGATTCCATCTTGTGATGTTAATATTCCATGTTGTTTATTTTGTTACACCTCCAAAATACAAAGTTTAAGGATTATGATCTTATAATCCGTACCGAGTAAATCAAAACATGTAACACAATAAATAGGAGTTTGCTAACCACTCAGGATTAAGATCATTATATATCCGACCATCAGTGACATGATTTGAATACATTATATTTTAACGAAAATTACCAATGATTCAAATCACATCGTGTCCTAGTCCCACATAATCTCATTATGTATAGTGTTCTCATTAGATGTCCCTCTACATCAATGGTTTGGATAAAACTATTTCATTTTTAATGATAGTGTAATGTCTGAGGGTTTTTAGAGAATAAAATTTGTTTTAGTTATTTGCTTTAATCGTTTGGTGAATAAGGGAAAGTCCCCAAGTTGGGTTTGTTTGAACATTTGGAATTTAAAAGTTTATATTTGCTCTTTAAGCAATTAATTGACTAATAAATAGTTTCGGAATTGCTCTTTAATTATTTGTTTGAAGAAGTTTTTCATGTTTGGAATTACTTGGGCATTATTTGGAGGGTTTAATAAAAATCAAAACCCTAATTAGGGTAAATTGAGGCTCCCAAGGACTTTTTGTTAATTAAGAGTGATTTGGGGACTTAAAAAGGGACAAACAAATTTTTGGAATATATAGATGTTAATTTCTTGGTGATTGATTTAATTATTAAAAAGGAATTTTCCAAGCATGGAATTAGTCTGATTTAATGTGAAAATAGGGATTAAATAGTTAAATTCCTTAATTAGAGTTGTTTGAAATCATCAAGGACTTAATTATAATTTTGGAAAGTCTGGGAACCTTATCGAAATTGTGCACCTCTCACAGGGAGAAGACTTACATGTTAATTAGAAAGAATTTGGGGGTTCTTTACTAAAAAGCTTTGAGAAGTTATGCAAAATGAATGATAATTTTTAAAGAAAGTAGGGACTCTTTACTAAAAAGCCTTGAGATGATATGTACATCTGAATGGTAATTTTTAAAGAAAGTAGGGACTCTTTACTAAAACTGCATAAAAACACTAAAGCCATGCACGTGAGATTATCATATTTCGAAATGGAGGGCTGAGATTGAATTTGATTATTAATAGTTAACCCAATGGGTGATCAGAATGGAGAGACGCGTGCAACTCTCTCTCTCTCCGCCATTTCCCAACACGCACGAAAGGGATAAGCCGCCCATCTAATTTGGAAGCCGATCACCAGGCGATGCTGGTGCTATCTTTACGAGTCCGCCACCGCGTCGCCAAATGTTCTCCCGCTGATCTCGGCCGGCCAAATTTGGTGAGACGGAATTCGTGCGAGAATTTCCATATCGATGGGATTGGGATCTTCACCACAAGGCTTATAAAGGGTAGGGCGTTTGGCAAACCCTAGCAGCAGCACTCAGAGAGAATAGCGAGGTTCTTCGTCTTGAGGAGAGATCGAGAGAGAGAGAGCGAGGTGGTGGCGGCGGGGTTCATTCGAGCACAGGCGGGGATATTGCAGCATCTCTAATACTACCTTTTGAGCCCCACAGATCGCTCATCGGAATAGAACGGTGGAGGCGAGCCACCACCGACGGAGTTTGAACGCCTCTAGTTGCCCATCTTCCTCCTCGAGGAATACTGAGTGCTGCTGCGAGCTCGATCCATCACCAGGGAATAGAGATCGGACGGAAAAGGGTGAAGCGGGTCTCAGGGCAACAACCACCGTCGCGGTGGTCTCTTCCGGTGGGGCGCCACTGCCTGTAAGTATATTAACCCTCTAAGAAACCTTAATGGACTGATGGATTATAGATAGCTGCATGCATGAGTATATAATATGGGAAAAACATAGATTTATACTTGAGTTATCTATGTGTGTATAAACCTGAAATTTGAGTAGTTATTATGCATGGATTAGAGGGCAATAAGATCCCTGTGACTTGGTGATGAAGGAGATGGAGTAATTTATGTTAACTATGTGGTAGGTGCATGCATGGTTTTGTCCAGCACTAGTGTTGAATCAGATAGTAGTTAAGGTGTAGTAGATAAGAGTAACAAAATAGTTGTGCACTTAATACTTTACTAATTTGTTGTTAATAATTTATTTGGTTAATAACCATGTGTTCTAATTCGTTGGAGAAGTACTCAGTAATGGAGACTTTGTTTGAGAAGCCTGAATAATAGGTTGGGTCCTCCTTAGCATTTTGAGTTAAATTAATTGATCAAGTAAACTCAATAATTATCGAGTAAGGGTTGGTTTAAAATGAAATCTTTGAGTCTAACCAACTCCAAATTTCTTGGGTCGGGTCTGATCAATTAAATTAGGCTTAGCTAGTAATTAACATGACTGGATTATGTTTGAGGTTTGTGATTGGGCCAGACCAACTTGGTTGAGTTCAACCAATTTCAAATGGACATGATTGAGTTTGATCAAATCTAGGGAATTAGGTTGATCCTAACCAACTAACTAGAATCAAGCCCAATCGATTGAAAGGAGATGTGGTCCAATCAAATTAAGATTGTGTCCTAGCAAAATAGAGGATTGGGCGCAACCAAGTTTTGAAACAGGATTATATAAGAAAAGAAAAGAAATAAAATGATACGTCACGGGGATTGAACACAAGACCTACCCAACAAAGCAAATGGGCCTTAACCAGTGGGGTTCTATGCAACTTCTATTTGACCAAGAAGATTTAAATAAGACAACAAGACTAGGTGTAACCAAGTTACAAAAGGGAAAAGAATAAAATGAAAGAGTGAAGGTTCGAACCCAAGACCCCATAACAACAATAAGACACCCTGACGTTCGAGATATAACAATTTTTATAGAGAAGTGAGGGTTCAAGCATCTTATAAGAGTCTAACAAAAAATACAAGTATGGCCCATTAGTCTAGAATATGGCCCAAATAGTGTACCATACATTTGCATCTAGAGTTTATGAACATTTTTCGTTGCTTATATAAACTCTATTATCAGATTACAACTTAGAGAGTGTCGAGACACGTCAGGAGGGACCTAAAACAAGCGGCTAGCTCTCTGATAGAGGTAAGTACGCTTGCCTAGTTCCCACCTAGCTTTGGGCTTATTGACTTTGAATTCTTGATCTTGCTTCAATGTGTTGATTGGCCTCATGATTATTGAGTATCATTATTTTTGTTTCTTTGGATATTGGCTTGATGTTACCATGCTTTGTATATTGTTTCTTGGATTCGCATACACTAATTTGTTAACATGCTTTGTTGAATTCCCATGTTAGTGTATGCTAGCCTTTGTTGAATATGTTTGTGATCACTGAACATGCTTTCCCGTTGATCGGTACGTGGCCGTGGAAACACATGAGCTTGTACTCCATCCGGGTGTGTGTGTGTGTCGGTTGTTCTTGTTGCTGAATATGCCTTCCCGTTTATCGGCACATGGCCGTGGAAACACGTGAGCCGGTGCTCTATCCGAGTTGGTGTTTCAGCTCTTCTTGTGATGTGGATTCTCCCGCTCAGTGCAAATTGTGATGCGGGCGTCCAGGGGGAGGACACTCTGGACGTCCTGTAGTCCTTCCAGGGGGAGGAAACTCTGGATGTCCACCCGTCAGTGGGATGATACGTTGATCGTATACATACATGTAGGAGCGCTACCGGACTCAAGGGTCTGGATGTGATTAAGATCGGCCAAGGTCGATGGCTATCTGGGAGATGACTTGATTAGTTGATTGAACTCCTTGCTGTGTGCTTGAGTGATCCATATGAGTTTGAGATTGGCCTTGTTATTGTTTCGTCTTTGTGTTCTGTCGAATCATTGTTTCATGATTGTTCCTCTTGACTTCATCCCTTGCGAGGGTACTTACTGTGCTTTCAATTCGAAAGCTCATTCCATTTGCTTCACTCTTTTGTTTCAGGTCTTGAGGAGTAGGTGACTCGAGTTCAGGAGCTGTGCGAGGGATTCGAGATATCCTAGTAGAGGTTCGAGGACCTCAGATTTTCCTGTGTGAGAATTTATTTTGTAGGACCCTTGTAGGGCCTTAACTTGTGTAGAGTGTCAAATTATGTTTTAAATTCTGCTATAAGACTCTGAATTATTGTTGATATTAATGAATTTTGTTATCTGTTCATGATTACCTAGGCCTTGTATCTGAGCGAGGTGCGCCTCTACTTAGGTACGGTCGGTCTATGCACGTGCCTTAGGCCCTGGAATCCGGGTCGGGGCGTGATAGATAGTGAGCTGCACTAGTGAAAATCAATTAAAGATTCCATACTTTAATTGTTAAGTCAATTAACTAGTTTTCACGGACTAATTTAAATTATCATCCTTAAATAATATCCTCCCATATATGTAACACGTATATATATTTATTCAAGGTTACGTAGATAATTATTGAATTTTGTGATATTCATAAAGTATTCAAACAATACATGCACTTGTAATAATAATATTATTTTATTCATAATTAAATAACGTTCATACCATCATATGCTTTAGGGCATACATCCCAACAATCTCCCATTTGCACTAAAGCAGATAGGACATGTCTCTCAATCCAAAACTCTCTAAATGTTTCTCAAAAACTTTAGGTGGTAATGTCTTTGTGAATGGGTTCGCTAGGTTGGCTTCAGAAGCAATCTTTAGGACGTTCACATCACCTTGATCGACAATCGATCGAATTAAGTGATATCTCCGCTCTATATGCTTGGTTCTCTTATGGTGTTTGCATTCCTTAACATTGGCAATCGCCCCCGTGTTATCACAATAAAGATTTATAGGTTTATCCATACCTAGAACCACTTCCAAATCTGCCAAGAGCTTCTTGAGCCATACAGCTTCCATAGCTGCTTCTGAAGTAGCTACATACTCAGCTTCCATAGTAGAGTTATCAACACAACTTTTCTTAATACTCCTCCATACTACGGCTCCCCACCAACATTGAATATTGGTCCTGATATAGACTTTCGATCATCACGATCATTCTGAAAGTCAAAATCAGTATATCCAGTGATAGACAAATCTTCACTGGAATACACAAGCATATAATTTCTCTTTCTCTGAAGATACTTGAGAATACACTTGACCGTCGTCCAGTGATAGAATCCTCGGTTTGACTGGAACTTGCTTACTATTCCCACAGCATAACAGATATCCGACCTTGTACACTGCATAACATACATCAAACTCCCAACAGCAGACACGTATAGATACAGTCTCATGTCTTCTTCCTCCTGAGGAGTCTTAGGACATTGTTCTTTAGAAAGGTGTATACCATGCCTAGAGGGCAAGTAACCTTTCTTGGAGTTTTGCATGTTATACCTGACAAGCACCTTGTCAATGTACGATGCCTGAGACAAAGCCAACATCCGATTCTTACGATGCCTTATTATCTCGATCCTAAGAATGTAGTTTGCCTCTCCCAAATCTTTCATTTGGAATTGGCTTGCTAACCAATCCTTTGCTTCAATCATTGATTTCTTGTCATTCCCAATGAGTAAGATATCATCGATATAAAGGATTAGGAAAACCACACTATTCAAAACCATACTATTCCCTTTGATGTGCTTATAGACACATAGTTCATCAAGGTTTTGGTCAAACCCATAAGACTTGATAGCCTCATTAAACCTTATGTTCCATGATCGTGAAGCTTTCTTGAGTCCATAAAGAGACTTTAGCAATTTGCAGACTTTCTGCTCTAGACCTTCAACTATGAAACCCTCTAGTTGTATCATATAGATGCTTTCTTCAAGATGGCCGTTCAAAAAGGCTGTCTTGACATCCATTTGCCATATGTCATAGTCATAATATGCAACAATGGATAAGAGTATCCTAATGGACTTGAGTTTAGCGACCAGCGAGAAAGTTTCTTCAAAATCAATTCGCTCTCTTTGGGTATAACCCTTGGCCACTAATCTTGCTTTGAAAGTCTCCACTTTCCCGTCCACCCCTCTCTTTCTCTTGTAGATCCATTTGCACCTTATGGGTTTTACCCCATCAGAAAGATCTGCAAGTTCCCAGACTGAGTTGGAATACATTGAATCCTTCTCAAGTTTCATAGCTTTAAGCCATTTATCTTTATCATCATCCTCCATTGCTGACTTAAAAGTCAGCGGATCCTGAATTCCGTCATCAACTATGACGAGATTCTATTTTTGTTTATATCGGTCAGGTAATCTTATTTCCCTCCCACTACGACGAAGAACCAAAGGATTCTGATTCAGAACTGTGGTTCTCAGACTTTGCCTTTCAACAACTCTTGTTGGCACTGGCGGATTTGCTTGCTGTAATAGTATCTCTTCGAGTACAACTTTGCTCCTGGGTTTATAGTCCTTAATATAGTCATATTCAAGAGAAGTAGCATTTGTCGATACAAATACTTTCTTATCTTGAGGACTATAGAAAAGACCACCTCTAGTACCCTCAGGATAACCCACAAACATGCACAACTCACTTCGCGATTCCAACTTCCCAGATTTGCTTTTCAACATATGTGCCGGACATCCCCTAACATAAGTTATCCAACTAAGGTTGATGTCAAACATAAATATTGAAAGGGTTAATATCCTATTTTACTGGGAAGGAATAATTAAGAGGTCTCTCTCTGTTATATATATATATATGGAAATGTTAGTATAAGTCAGTCTAGATTACTGTTCATTTAAGGTCGCCTCATTTTGAGATGCTTGGAGCGTATGTTTTCCAAATCCAACCGTATGGATGGAAAGAACATCGAAAAATAAGCTAGTATGTCAATTTTCATATAATTTTGTGACCGTATGATCATTCATCTTAAAGGGTAAAATTTTATAGAAATATTAATGGGTTAAATTTTCACCATTTAAGATAAATGATCATACGATCACTAAATTATATAAAAATCGACATGTTAGCTTATTTTTCGATGTTCTTTCCATCCATGCAGTTGGATTTGAAAAAAATACTCTTCAAGTGCCTCAAAATTTGGTGACCGTATATGAATAATAATTCAGCCTTATAGTAACATAACTATATATATATATATATATATATATAATCAGAGTGAGATATCAAACAACTGCTTCTGGTTTAAGATGTTGTATTTTATTACAAATGAATTATTAAAAGGCTACAAAATATTTAACTGAGTTTGCAGCATGTACTAAATTTCTCATAAGATACATGTCATATTAATTGAGAAAAAAATATTAATCTTGTGAAGCCAAAACTTCTCTTGGTTATGACATTAAACAAATCTTTGGAACTATTTGGAATATAAATAATTATAAATAAATCAAATTACAATTAATATTAAAATTTTGGTTAACAGGACCTAAAATTTTTTCCTTCTAATCCAGCTTAATTATTTCAATTTATTCCAACACATTCTATTCTGAACGCCGCAGGTAAGTGGATTAAGATTTAAACAAACATACCACTCTGAATAAATTTAAAACTCTTTTATTCTTTTAAACATGATAAAAAAGTAATTTAATTTTATACCTTTTAATAATTAAACACATAAAATAATTAAAATGGCTTTCAAGCCAATATTAACCATTACAATCCAACTAAATAAGTAGTTATTAATTATAATTAATAAATTAATAAAAATTATTAAAAGTTCATGAGATGATTTAAGAGTATTTCAGTAATTTGTTCAAAAAATGGTTTTTCTCCTTTCATGAGAATTATGAATTATAATGTATTTAAACATTCTCCTCCACAATGATGTTAAAAAATACAAATTTTATTTTCTCATTTTTTTTTTCTTAATAAATATAAACAAGCCACAAGAAGCACATATATTTGAACTCTCAACCTCTCTTTGTTCTTTGTGAGTGAGAATGAATCATCAATTTTCTTTGTGAAGATTGGTATGTGATTGAACATGTTACTTAGTCTATATTATTGTTTTAATATGTTTGCGTTGCTATAATAGTTAAATTTGGTATAAATGTGCATTTATTCATAATTTGAATGTACAATACATAATTTATATTGATTAATTATTCATTTTTCAGTAAGACTTGTTCCAATAATAACAAGAATTTTATTCAGATTACATTTTGACCTGAACTCTTCATATCTTATATACAATTTGTTATTTTTTTTTATATAACTGTTCCCTATAAAAGACATAAAGTTTAGAAAATGTAGGGTTTAAAAATAGTAAAAAGGTTAATGGAAAGAGCAAGGGTTAATTGGAAACCGGAGAGTATTTTTTATATTGTTAAAAAAATGAGTATATTTTATTTCATTTTATTTTCAATAAAGAAAAACTAACATCCATGCCTAACTAGGTCACAAGCGATCGTTTGTTAGTGAGCATTTCGAGATCGACTTCAGAAAAGCTTCGAAGTTCGCTCTAATTTCGAGCTTTCGAAATGAAGCTCGAGCTTTAATTTCGAGCTCGAAATTAATTTCGAGCCGAGCTCGAGCCGAGTCGAGCTCAATCGAGCTCAGCTCGAAAGCTTGAAATTTAATATTAATATATTAATATATAATATAAATATTATTAAAAAATCAATAAAATTTAATAAAATTAGTAAAAACTAATGAATATTATAATATATGAATAAAAAATCTAATATTTAGTATTGACATATAATATATAATATAAAAAAATTAATTTATAAATAAGTTTTAAAATTCAGACTAAATCTGAGATTTAAAAATTATAATTAAGTTTTTAATTTCTAGCTTTCGAAATGTTCTTTCAAAATTAAAATCGAAATGAAAGAAACTTATTCGAATTTATTCCGACGCCGAAATTTCTCGAGCTCAACCAAGCTATTTCGAGCCAAATTCGAAATTCTGCTCAGTTTCTACTCGTTTACTCTATGCCTAACTAACCTTTTTGATTTAAAAAAAAAAAGGAAAATACATGACTACGTGGATGACTGATGCATCTCCACGTTGATCAGTAGTATCTCCACATCTCAACAACTACACTACCGTGACTACCATATAGCAGTGGGAAGAACGGTGATTCCCATCAGCCATTAAAAGCTTTCTCTGAGGACAACGCTAGAACTACTACTACTTGTTCTAATGGCGGTGGTGCCGAACAAGCAGGTGGTGCTCAAATGGTTCATTGTTGGGGCTCCTCAAGAGAAGGACATGGAGGTGAGGGAGGGGACGGCTGAACTGAAAGTGCCTGAAGGGTCTGGTGGGGTTCTTGTCAAGAACCTTTACCTCTCTTGTGATCCTTACATGAGGGGCAGGATGAGGGAGAACTACTCTTCTTACATCCCTCCCTTTCAGCCTGGCTCGGTAATATGCTCGCTTCTCTTGCCTTTTGTCTTTGTTGTCTGTCAAATTTGAAGTTTGATCATCTTGATTTGTTTCTGAAATTTTGCTTTTTTATTGACCGATTTGATGTAAAACTTGATTGATTTATTTATTTATTTATTTATTTATTTATTTATTTATTTTGTCTGTTAAAAGGGAAAGTTGGAGGTTTTTTTTTTTTGATAATTGTGAACAAGCCGCTTTCTATTTTGGTAAAAGTATGCCGATTTCTTCTTGAAAGTTGTTTTAGGTTACTTGTTGATGTGATTTGTTGTGACTTATCTCCTTTTCATTGATAGATTTGACGGCAATTATGTTTTCTTTTTCTTTTTTTTTTTATCTTTTTGTTTATTTTGTGCTATGCTTATTGCGTCTTGGTTTTTCCTGAGATGGGTCTCTTCTGTTGAAGAAGATTGAGATTTTGTTGTGTTCTCAGTACTTCTGAATCTCTTTTTCCTTGTTTCTTCAATAATGCTGAGATGTTGTAGTTTTTTTTTATTTTTTTGTTTCTTTTTTTTTCAATTTTGGTTGTATGTTCTTGTTCCTTATCTGTTTTTTGTTTAATAAAAAAAAATTTGCTTTCCTAACACATGATGGACTTAAAAAAAAATGTGGGCCCTTTCTCCTTGTTTTTTTGTGTTGTGCCTGTTGATTCTTGGTATTTCCTGAGATGGGTCCCTTCTGTAGAAGAAGAATGAGTTATTGTTGTGTTCTCAGTACTTCTGAATCTCTTTTTCTTTGTTTCTTCATTGATGGTGAAATGTTTTTGTTTTTTTTCTTTGTGATATTAGTTTCTTTTGTTTCTTGGTTTTTGATTTAATGTTCTTTAAACGATGCTGTCTTAACACATGATGGATTTTAGAAGAACTTGCAGGCCTCTTCTCCTTGTTTCTGCAAGGTCATGACTGAAAAAAAAAAAAAAATTGAATTTTAAATTCTTTTGTACTTGTTCCTTGGAATTTTAGCAAAGTGTTTGGTTTATCTATCTACTCTCTCCTATAATCCATCCTAAGAAATGACGCCCTTTTAATTCTTAATGCATCATGGATTAAAAAACAAACAAACATGGTGGGTTACTTCTCTTATTTCTGCAAGTTCACAGATTGATGCATTATATGCTGAAAGAATGAATTTTAAATTCTTTTGCACTTGTTTATATGAATTTATGTCAAAATTTGTCTTGGTTTGTCTATCTACACTCTTCTATAATTAATCTATCCCAGGAAACAGCACCATTTACCCCCATAAATTTGTATTGTAGTCGGATCTTATTGGTAAGTACTGAATTCATTTGAAGAAGAAGAGTTAAGGTTGAAGATTAATTTATTTGCATAGATAAATGCTTTTGCTGATAATTAAACCGTGCTTTTGCCCAGGAACATGCTCTGGTATTCTATAATTCACCATGCTTTAGTCTTGTACTCTTGATGAACAAGGATTTTAATTGTGAAGTTGCTTGCTATTTGCACTTAATTTTATCTTTTCTCTGTATTTATTATTTAAAAAAGGCCTGCAATTTATAAAAGTGAGGTAATCCATAAATGAATATTATAAAATTATCTACATTAAGAAATGGTAAGAGATTTTGGGTTTCTTAAGCATGACTCTACCTCCTTCCAACTTGCTCTATTTGTTTTAAGTTTTATGACAAAGATATTATTCGGATTTTCCGTGTTATTGGCCTTTGGACATTGCATAGGTTTGTTCAGAAATCAACACAAGTTCACTCTCATCCTGATCAGAATCATAGATGTGCATCTGCTAATTTAAATCATGTTTGGATAATTGTAATCTGATTAGTTGAACCTTATACTTGAATTGTTTTCTTTTTCTTTTGTCTTATTAAGGTCATAGAAGGTTTTGGGGTGGCTAAAGTTATTGATTCAGACAACCAAAATTTCAAAATTGGTGATTACGTCTCAGGAATAACCGGTTGGGAGCAATACAGTTTGATTACAAGGAATGAACATATTAAGAAGATTGAAAAGGATGATATCCCCCTTCCATTTCATCTGGGACTACTTGGTGAGATATATTTCTTCCACTTTGTTCGTGTATCATTATATATATATTTTTTTTTCTGAATTCTATCAAGCTTGTAGCACAAATCACGCATGATGCACACATGCAGACAAATCTTGAACACCTATCCTTGTTTAGGTACCTAAACATATTTTTTTGAAACGATGTATATATCTATCAGAAAAATAACAATTTCTAGAGTTATGTGTTACATGCTAAGTGAACCAGAACGCATAAAAAGGATAAATCGTTCTTCTCAAACACTTCAAAAGAATTTAATCTTGTGTTTATAAGGGTCAGCTATGCAAATATATATTGCAGCTCAGAACTTGTTCAACTCTTTTAGATAGAGATTGTCAAACCATGGAAAGTTGTCCTTCCAATGGGCTAAAGAATCACTGAATTAAAAGTGATACTTAACTTTGCAGTTAATATACTTAATCCATCTCACTGTAGACAACAACTTTCAAATGGATAGAAGAATTTATCATCTACAGAATTCATTTTCTTCTTAGTTCTTGCCATGCCATATGCTCCAAAAGTGTGCATGATGATTATTGTATCTACTAACTCCTCAAATGAGTTCAAAAGCATATCTTGAAGCCTATCCTATTTGCTTATTAAGAAGATTGTCCATGTAGCAGCACTATCTGGTGAAATGATTGGAGTAATCTAAAAATCGTTCATTTGCAGGTATGCCTGGATTAACTGCTTATGCCGGATTTTATGAGGTCTGCACCCCGAAGAAGGGTGATTATGTTTTTGTCTCTGCTGCATCTGGAGCTGTTGGCCAAATTGTTGGGCAGCTTGCAAAGATATATGGCTGTTATGTTGTGGGGAGTGCTGGCTCACAGCAGAAGGTCTTTTTATACACGGATTGCCAACCGAACCTAGATTCTTTGTCCTGATTTATCTACTCTTACTGATGTTAACAATATGGTTGCAAATTCTTTAGGTTGATCTTCTGAAGGGAAAACTAGGATTTGATGATGCTTTCAATTACAAGGAGGAGAGTGACTTGAGTGCTGCCTTGAAAAGGTTTAGATTTAAAAAATATATATATATACAAAATTCTTATCATTTAGGCAGTGTTTCTATTCCTAGAACAAGCAAACTCTATAGAAACTTAATTAGGATTCATTGCTTTGTTCGTCTTGATCATTTCATGGTACTTCAATCTCAGGTGCTTCCCCGAAGGCATCGACATATACTTTGACAATGTTGGCGGTGCTATGCTCGATGCAGCACTGGTCAACATGAGGGTGCATGGACGTGTTGCAGTCTGTGGGATGGTGTCACTACACGCCTACACCGATCCTGAGGGAATTCATAACTTGTTTACATTGGTGCAAAAGCGTATTCGCATGGAAGGATTTCTTCAGAGTGATTACCTGCATTTGTATCCAAAGTTTGTGGAATGTGTTGCGAATTACTATAGACAAGGGAAGATTGTTTACTTGGAGGACATGAAGGAAGGTCTCGAGAATGCACCGGCAGCATTCATCGGTTTGTTCTCCGGAAAAAATGTTGGTAAACAGGTTGTATGTGTTGCAAGAGATTAATTAAGTTGTACCTCTTGCAATCTTCTCATCTGTTGACCCCTTCTCGTGAGTTTGGTTTTGAACATAACAGGCTTGTGGTGGATTGGGTGTCTGATAACAGCTAGGATTAATTTGTAATTGTTACACTTTTGAGACGAATAAAGGGATTTGGTGTCTAATATATAATGTGTGTAATTATAAAGTTTATGGTGGTGTTATGAAATAGTTTAAAATAAATATTATGATGCTTAAATCGGAAAAAAGGGAAACAGGTCCAATTAAGCTTAAGACGTACTGTCCTTGGAGCTTCTAACATCTCTCGTGAACTCTTATATTGGTGGGTGTCTGATATGGTTTTCTCACTAGCTTTCGTCAATAGATTTTGTTCTTGTATGTCTTCTATTAAATACTAAAATTGGCTAAACCTAATTGTATTCAATCACCGAATTTGTTATGAGGATTGTCAAACTAATCTAAACTTTATAATATAGTTACCTCAATAACATGAGTATTTTGAGAATTATGGAATACTCTAATAATTGAAATTTCACCAAATATTATAATTTGTGTGGTTCATCTATCTTTGGTAATAAGTCTATTAGTTGATTGTTTAAATCATATTATTCTTAAAAGATCTATTCAAAATTGTCATTAATAGATGATCGAAGTATGGGTATTTAAAGTATTCTTGGATGAATAAGAACATTAATTCATCTATTTAAAGTTTTTCACTAAAAACCTCGAAGAATATTATATTTAGTTTCCTGTTAATGGTATGAGGTCTATAATAGCCGTTAAGATTAATATCATGCAATAAAAGGACAACTTAATTTTGGAAACAATATGCACTTATTTTTCCATTAATGACATAATCTCTAAAATAGTCGTTAAAATTTATATCATGCAATAGAAAAATATTTCAATTGAAGATAGTATATGTCAATTGAATTAATATTAGAATTATTTATTTATTGGCCTATATAATGTTTTATGGTACATTTGAATAGGCATTAACGTAATTATCTTGGTGAGAATAGTATATCACCATGAATCGAGAATTAAGAATAGTACGTACCCTTTTAAATTTGTGATTGACTTATGTATTAGCAAAACATTTTCAAATATAGTTCTTGAAAGGTTATCTCGAATTCATTTATATATTTAGAGTTGATAAACTCGAAGTTGTGTATAAAAACTAAAGTAAGAAAATCATAGTTAACTATGGGGTATAATCATGGTCATGCTCAATTATGGAAAACATATATTGTAGATTCATTAATGTTAACAAGATTAGTGGGAGTAGAATAAAAAAAATGATGGTTCATAAAGTTTATAAGAGATGTTTATATTTATGATCTCATTAAGCATCAATCATACGAAGAATTAAACTCTATGATATCTCAAATTATTGAATTTAATAAAAATTTGATAAATAATCTAATTTTATCTTAGAATTAAAGTTATACTGATCAGAGTAATCAAGCAATAAAAGTTAATAGATAGTTTGTTATATGAGTTGAAACTATTATACATAATAGTGGTTTTCTTAAAGTTATCGATCTATATATATACACACCGGTAATTAAGGACTTTTCCAAATAAAAGTAGAAAAGTTTATGAGAATAAGAGAATATTTATGTTTTAACATGCTCTTGATCATGTTATATTATTAATTTCTCTAGTGTTATTGCTTTTTGAATGTGGGGACTAGTGGGAGTTGTTAAATTTAGGTTTGTATGTGTAATTTTCGTGACGATTAAAGAAAACTAGTGCAAGAGCTATTCAGTGGTAGTCTAGGGGACTTAAAGTGCAAGGGCAAAGATGATGATTCACGATATCTTAGAAATACACCTATGGTCTCTACAACATTTGTCTATGGGTAGAATGAAACATTATATAGGGAAATACGCTTATAGTCTCTACAACATATGTCTATGGGTAGAATGAGATGTTATAGACCCTAGATTCACTACCTTAAAGTTTTAAAAATAAAATTATATATATTTACTTTTAAGAATTAACTTTATCATTTTTTTAATTTTTTTTCCTTCATATTTTTAATAGCTTACTCAAACTATTCCGATGATGTGCAATCATTTAAAATATATATATATTTATTTTTCAATTTAATAAAAATATATAATTTATTATTAATAAAAGTGGATCAACCACTCTCATTGAGAAGGGGTAAGTACATTATGCACGATATTCCTGATAAACTTAGTAAAAGTATAATTTGTTGTCTTATATAGGCTTCCTAGATATACTAACTAGTTAGGAGCGTCATCCTTAAAGTCATCCCCCTTTGGAGGAAATGGGGGATTGTCCCTGTGGGATCGAAAATATGCGTCTGGCATCGTGTAGACACCAAACGATATATCGAAGCACAAATGACATATTTTGTTTGTTTGTGGGTTCTTTTATTCCTAATAGAGGCAAGCCCCTATTATTAATTACCCCAGACAATGTCGTGGGGACCTCCGATTAAGGGCAAAAGCACAAATAGAGAGAATGAGAAAGAATAATTTATTTTATTGCAATATAATATGATTTTGTTACACATCAGCGTATATATATATATATATATATATATATATATATATATATATATATTTATTTATTTATTTATTTATTTATTTATTACGCCGCCCTCATACCGGAATCGTGCCCGCCATTTGGAATCCATGACCACGGCCGCCTTGTGTTATTGCGTCATTGCCTTGAAATTTTGTAAATTGATCTTTGAAGAATTTGTAGACAGCTTCGTATCGATTGTGCCTCCAATTAGCTTCCCTTTCCATTAAAAACTGCACCTAACTGAGCCGCTGCTAGGAGTTGCATCATATATGGTCGGAGAGGTCAGGGAGTCTAGCTTCCAATGCCGCCAATTTTGTCTTGATCGGAGTTCTCCAGCGAAAGTTGTCCGCGTTTGAACGAGAAGTGGTTGAGCTGGCTAGACAGTAAGGATTAGCCTTTTTCTCCACCAAAATATGCACTACCCGAGCTGCCAAAAAGGGCTTGTGCTATACATGACTATTGAAGATTTTGGTATCTAGTTTTCAGCACCGCAGATTTCACTCCCACTGGAGTTTCCAGGCAGGAATTATGAATTTTTGAAAATAGACCTTCAGCATTGTTGGCGTAAATCTTTGCCGAATCGACCCTTTATCTATCAAAATCTATCTTGGGATCTTAGAAAGGGGTACATCTTGTACATATTTGTTGGAGATCCAGATATCTAATTTCCAACGCCACAAATCACATCTCGATCCAAATTTTCTGACCGGAGTTATGAATTTTTTGAAAATGGACGATCATCATGGCTGGTAGCAGAATTGCTGAAATTTACCCTTTTATTTATCAAAATTCGTGCCGACTGGGCCGCCGAACGAGTCTGTGTTGTATATGACTGTTGAAGATCCGGATATCTAGTTTCCAAAGCCACAGACCTCACTTCAATCAGAATTCCCAGGCCAGAGTTATGAATTTTTTTGAAAATGAGCAATCAGACAGAATTTCAGGAATTAATCTGTCGGACTACAAAGATCACCCTTTTTCCCCATCAAAGTACGCACTGACCGGTCTGTCAAAAGTATCTGTGCTGTATATGATTGTTGAAGATCTGGATGTCTAGTTTCAGTAGCAGATCTACGCCTCGATCGGAGTTTTACGGCGGAGTTATGAATTTTTGAATATGGCTCTTTATTACAAAGAAGGCTTTTTGGCTGCAATACTTGAGATAGAAGCGACCCGGCAGCAGGCAAAGAATTTGTATCCATTTGACAGCAGCTCGGCGATGCTTCACGTTGTTTTGACAGCCCTAGCTTTTATCTAGTAATAACTTTATGTTCAATGCCGAATTTTCAAGTATGTGTGCAGATAATTTTCACAATGAACGACACATGAAATGCGTCACTGTTTCTTCCTTGGAGTGATTGATTTGCTATTATTGAGCTCTTCCTTTCAACATACTACCAGTTCACCATTGTTGGTTCTGAGTTCATTAAAGTCGGCTGAGGTTTTGTAACGAATGGAGAGCTTCAATGGCTGAAAAGTTAATTATGCAGCCCCACTATTTAGTATTTCGTCGACTTTATCTTTTCATTGATTTCAATGGTAAAAGTTATCATTCTTCTCCTCCACGATCTTTTCTTGTTTTTGATCTCATAGCACCATCTTCTTCTTCTTTATTTATATTTTGTTTTTTTTTTTTGCAGTCTTTCCTGTAGCTCATAACATAGTAGCTTAAATCTTTCATTTCTTTTGCAACAATTTCTTTGTGACAATCTTCTTTTGCAGCAATTTGACAACGGCAGCTCATACGTATTAAAAAAAAAAAATTTGCCAGAGTTTCCCCTGTATTTGGGGCTCTCATTTGCTATACAAGCATTCACATATCTCAAAAAAAGTTCAAACATACACATCAAAATAAATCCTTGCATAGCTTGAAATTAGCATGGCCACTGCTTTGGCTCTGGTTTCATTTGCTAGCGACGCAAGAAGCTCTTTAACGGCTTGACTATGGGGCTTCTAGCAGCAGTGGGATTGTTGATGACGATCTGCAGGACTATTAATGGCGAGCTGCAGGACTGTATGCTGGTTTGTTGATGATGAACAGATGGAACTGCGTGATGATTTGTTGATGACAAACATCGATTGTCCCGGAATGCGATGGCGAATCGGTGATCTTGAGACAATTTATTCTTGGGGGTGTTGATCTGGACAAGCAGCGATCTGAGACAAGTTCTGCTTAGGAGTCTTTATTGCAGGTGAGCAAACTGCTGTCCGGGGTATTGTTGCAGACGAACAAGTTGATGCCGCTCGCCGGGCGTTGATGCGAGCAGATCGCGATGTAGATGTACGGGCTGCAATCGGAGTGCTGTTGCAGGATATTGATGATGATCATCGGACTGTTGATGGCAATCTTCAATATTTGCTGATGGCGATCTTCAATATTTGCTGATGGCGATCTTCAGAATTTGCTGATGACGATCTTCAAAATTGTTGGTGACAACCTTCAGAATTTGCTGATGACGAACACTGATGATGCCAGGGTTGTTGTTGCAGACGAACCAGTGGGGCTGCTGTCGGCGATCTCCGTTGTTGATGACGAACAGGGGGCTGCTATCGGCGATCTCCGTTGTTGATGACGAACAGGGCTGTTGTCGGCGACCTCCGTTGTTGATGACGAAGAGGGGTTGTTGATGCAGACGAGTTCGCGATAATGGCGGGGTTATTGATGCCGATCTCATTCGCGATTACGAGCGGTACATTGTTGGTTGTAGGCGACTATTTGCAGACGCGGACCATCAACGAGCGGTGCTAGTTGGAGAAGAATTTCGAGGTCGTCGGCGGAGATCGGGGCTGGCGGTGCTCGGCGAGGTCGATGGTGGCGGAGGCGGCGAGGCCGGGGGCCAGCGGAAGCGAGCGAGGCGGCAGCGGCCTTCGCGCGGCTTCTGTAACTGACAGCCTCACGCCTGCGGCTGCGCCGCCGCGGCATGCGCTGCGGCTTCTTGGCTTGTCTGGCAGCGTGGCTGCTGTAGCAACTCTCTTGGCGGGTGCGAGATCTTTGGTGTGTGTGCAGGTGGGCACTTTGGGGCGGTCACGGACCGTGGGCTTCAAGTGGCCGGAGGAGGAGGCGAGCAGGGAGTGCGGTGGGCCAGCGGTGGCAGTGGAGCAGCTGGTCTGGCAGCGGTGACGTGGTGACATGGTGGCGCAAGTGGGTGGAGGTCTTTGGTCTTTGGCTGAGGCGAGACGGCTCCTGCAGCGGACAGCCCTGCAGGGGCCGGTCCCCCTTCTTCTTCCCCCTTTTTTTTTTTTCTTTTTCCCCTTTTTTCCTCAATTCCCCCCTTTTTATCCAGGTTATTTTTAAAACCAAAACCTCTTTGATTTCAACTTATCCCATCTCCTTTGACCTTTTTTTTGTTTTGATTTTGATTTTAAAACCATCCTCCACTGGCCTGTTTGATTTGGGATTATCTCTTCCCCCTTTTTTTTTTAATAATTAATTAATTAATTAATTAATTAATTAACTAATTTAATTAATTTTCTTTTGCCTTGGGATTAGCATTCTCATGATGCCTCGGGATATGCGTTTCTTTTGGATTATCTTGAATTTGCCTCGGGATTTACATTTTTCCAAGTTGCCTCCGGATTTGTGTTTGGGTATCCCGGGATTTGCATTTTTTCTTAGAGGTCGCCTCGAGATTTGTTCTCAGGTGAGGTCGCCTCAAGATTTGCATTTTATTTTATTATTATTTATTTTATTTATTCATCATTTTTTTAGGTACAAACAGTCCCTTATGAAGCTTAGGCTCCTCTTCGTAAGGGATTCCACAACCAATAGCTTGGGTTGTTTGGTCTCATAAGTTTACATCAAACCAAAAGAGCATTAGAAAATTCATATTTTGAATCAATTTAGAGAAAACACATTATTTATTTTGAAAACATTTTTAATTTCTCTCAAGCCAGAGGTTCTAGGGAATGGCCATTACGATCAAGACCCACTATATCTGGCAGTTTTTGTCTAGTTACATAATTGAAGAAGTAGCACCCAAAGATCTTGCATCAAGAGGACTATGCCTAAGATTCTATAGAGGTTGTAGAAGTAACCCTAAATCCTGCTCACTAATGGGCGTGGAAGCAGTATGTGGATGACTGATTCATCCTCGTTATATCTAACCCTTATAATCATTATAATAATTGTGTTAATTTCCAATGGTTTTTATTTTAATAATTTTTATGATTTTTTCGTATGCTTTTTGTTGTTGGCATGGTGGATTAGAAAGAACTCATTAAAGTACAAGGAGTCAGGGATGCCAGTGAAATTGCTTCATCCACACACCACCATATATATATATGTGTGTGTGTGTGTGTGTGTGTGTGTGTGTGTGTGTGTGTGTGTGTGTGTGTGTGTGTGTGTGTGTGTCACGCCCAAACCCAAAATCTCGGGCCCCACGGGCATGTGACAGACCGGCTATACCCGAGCATGGACGGGCCCTATCCGGATACAAGGCCTTGATAGTCAGAAATCATACATCACATGCACAACGGAATATAATAAGTTCTAATACATAAACATAAATATGTCTGATATTTGAGTGTATAACGGATATGAAATATCTAAGGGCACATGTACTCTACAATGTCAATAACATAAAGCTTTTATGAGGAACCTACATCATGTGTCCTCACTCACAATAAGACAAGAGGTTGGTAAACCTCGGCAAGAAATCTCAGCAAATCCCTATGCAACGATTTAATAACCCGCGTCCTACTCTACGGGATCTGAAAAAAGGGAAATCAACAAGTGGATGAGCTTTTGAAAGGAAAACTCAGTAAGTACCCCGCAAAGAATACAACGAAGTCATGTCACAAATAACATAAGATGAGCTAAAGGAAAGCAAATCAAATCAATAACATGACCAAGTCAACTAATGCGGGTACTATAATCCGTAATTTTCGGGGACATAAATCAGGAGTAAATTTCGGGGACGAAATTTTTTTTTTAAGGGGGTGGATTGTAAAATCCTGAGATTTTAGGTTATTATTTTTCTAATTTTTTTTCTAAAATCATTGGTTAGTAAAATAAAGTCCCCATGGTTGGAATAAGACCTCTAAATATTTATTTAATTAATGAGTTAATTAAAGAGGTCCCTTGAATTTGAAAATTATTGGGTTTTAAGAGAAAAGATGGATTAATTAGGTTAATGCCTTAATTAGGGCTAGTTTGAGCTGGTGAGGACCTATCCGAAATTTCAGGAAGTTCTGGGGACTTGGTTATAAAATAACACCAGGGACTTGGGTGCAAATTAGAAGAAAGTAGAGGGTTTTCACGAGTAAATATATTTATATATATTTAATTTTATATACATTTGATTATAAACATATCTCATTCCTTATAAATATATTATAATATATATAATTTATTATTATATATATAATAGATAAGAGATAATGAACATATGAATATAATTTAATTAAATAATGCATAGATATTAATGGTAGCAGGATAAAATTGGTTTTGAATCAACAATCAAAAAACACGTCGGGGTTGGATTAAAAATAAAACGATAATATAACGATATAAAAACAATGCACGTGGATAGATATATACGTATATATCTATATATATTGATATGTAAATATATATCTCCATCTGACCATCCATATATATATATATATATATATATATATATATATATATATAAATAGAAATACATATATGAATAATGGGGACTACTGTTAGATTAGAGACTAGATTTAAACCTTATAAAAATATTTCTCTATTATGTATAAGTTTTGGATATATTTTAAATTTAAAACTAAATGATCTTTATTAATCCAATGTTATCTTTGATCCATAATCCTATTTAAACTTAAATTTGAATTTGATTCGGATGATTATTATTCACCTATAAATAGCTTTTCATACACCTACGGGTAGGGGAAGAGACGAGGAGTTTACCGGTCATCTAGGCTTTCCCTACAAACTACGAAGAGATTTTGATGTAGAGATGCGTCAGGAGGGAGCCCCGTGGGATTCCAAACTTCATTCATAGAGGTAAGTACTTTTGCCTAGTACCCGCCCAGTGTTGGGTTTTCTTGGCCTTGTTGTTTCCTGGTTCTTGGTTCAATACTTTCTTGATTTGGTGCTTGTGCACGCTTCTTTGATGCCTTGGATCCTTGTTGTTGATTTCATGCACATACATGGTTTGTTGCTTCCATATTTGCGTATGTGCATTAAGTGATTGGATGTTTGTGCAAGTTGTTGTTGGATGCTCACTGAGCATGCCACCGTGGACCGGGACATTACTGTGAGACTTGTGGTGCTTGTGTTTAGGTTGGGTCGGGTATCGTTAGTGGAGTGAGCGGCTGTGCGCATAGCCACTTGCATCCGTAAGACTTAACCATCGAAGCCGCACACTTGTCTTGGCCAGTGGAGGTGTGATTAGCTGAGTTTATGGGTATATATGATTGGTTTGTTGTGTTGACTGTTTCCTTGATATGTCATTCTGGACTATCTATTGTTATCTGGATTGGTTTCATTGTATCTCTGCAGGGTACTTACTGAGCTTTCCTTTCGAAACCTCACTCCACTTGATTTTCCTTGAGGGATAATTGGTTCGAGTTCTGGATCTGTGCGTAGGGTTGGGATAGCATGCCGAAGTTCGAGGACCTCAGGTTGTTTTATGAGTAAGATTGTGAATCTTATAGGACCCAATAGGGCCTGATTTTGTATAAACCATTGTAGGGTATTTTGAACCCCTGACTTTGATTTCCGCTGTAAAAACTCTAATTATTAATGTTAATGGATTTATTTTATTGCATGCTTTTGATTTACATAGGCCTTGTATCCGAGTGGGGCTCGCCTCCACTTGGGTACGGCTGGTCTGTGCACGTGCCTGAGGTCCCGGGATCGGGTCAGGGTGTGACAGATTAATATGGTATCAGAGCGGGCAGATAAGTGACAACCTAGTTGCCTTAGTGACATAGACAATTAGGTTGGACTGAGAGTTGGGTCGGGTAGACTAGGATCTGAATCAAGTAACTGACTGGTGAATTTCTTGATAGGAACTATGGTTCGAGGACGAAGAGGACAAGGATGAGGAGGACGTGGGGGAGGCAGGCGAGGACGACCCAGACATGTGGAGGTGCCTCAGTGTCACGCCCCGACCCGGATTCCGAGACCTTGAGCACGTGAACAGACCGGCCGTACCCGAGTAGAGTCGAGCTCTACTCGGACACAAGGCCTAAGTAAGTACAGCAGATAACATATAATATCATAAAGTCTCAAATGACAATAATCAGAGTCACAACAAATAAATTATAGGGGCCCAAAAGCCCTACAATATCAACGCCTATAAGGGTCCTACAAATAAACATCTCTCTCTCAAAGAAAGAATGAGGTCCTCGAACCTCCACAAGTCAATCTAACCCCTCGCACAGCTCCCGAGACCGAGTTACCTACCCCTCGGGACCTGAAACAGAAAGAAGGGAAGCAAGTGTATGAGCTTTCGAAAGGAAAGCCCAGTAAGTACCCTGCAGAGATCTCAATGAAATCCAAAACAGCACAGATGATATAAGAAAAGTCAAATATGAGCAAGTCAAAGATCACCAATCCACACAAACAGGGCTACGCCCCGCACAAATCAAAACCCTAGGAGTCTTCCACAACAACGGTAGGGCTCCTGACCACAAGATCTCAGCAAAGAACTCCTAAGAGCTCAGAAGTCATCTCCCTAGTCAGTCATCAGCCTAAGCCGACAACGACCCCAGGTCCATGGTCTAGTAGTACTACTATCCAAAACATGGACGTACCTTGTCAGCGTATCATCCCACTGACATGAAAACAAAGTTTACCAGCGTTTTACCCCACTGGCGGGAAACAAAGATTACCAGTATTACCCCCACTGGCGGGAAACAAAGATTACGAGGACGGGAGAATCCTTAAATCAACATAGTTGATGTATACCTACCCGGCCAGCGCACAAGCTTACGTGGTTCCACGGCCACGTGCCGGTCAACAGGTAGGCACACTCAAGACTCACAAGCATACCCTACAGGATGCTAACCTCTCAACATGCATACACAAATATCGAAGTAGAAATCCAGAAGAACAAAGTACGCATGTATGCAATCAAAGCAATATCATATCAAATCACGATATCAATGAAGCGATACCCCCAAAGGGGCGTACAAGCATGCATGAGCATGGAATCAAACTTCCAAGGCATGAAAGTAACGTGCACAAGCACGAAATCAGTGAAGCAATCACCAATAAGGTAACAACAAAGCCAACAAAACACTCCGTAGAGTGGAAACTAGGCAAAGTAACTTACTCAAGTATCAAAGATTAAACAATGATAACGGTACTAGGCAGATATACTTACCTCTTACTGGAACTAGAAGTCCTCCTAGTCACCTCTTGAAATGCCTCTTGGACTCCCCGAGAGTATCTAACAGATAGAGTTTCTATTAGAGTTAAAATTCTAATAAAACCCTATGTCTCTAGTTGCAAATTCATGACTCTCATTCTTGTTGGGGTCCTAAAGACCATCTCCCTGGTTACTGGTCCTTATCCCCTGTTTCCATGTCCTTTAGTTGACTCTAGTCCCATCTTGGTCAAACCCAGTCAACTTTCCTTTTATTTGAAGAGTCTGAACCCTAATTGTTCATCTCTAGACATTTTAGTTGAATTGGGCCCACCCTCTAAGCCCATTAATCTATTTAGCTTTACCTTAATCCTTTTTAACTTAGAAAGGGCATTTCTATCATTTGAGTAGCTATGACCCTAAGGTTTAAGGCCCTACCACACTACTTGAGTGATCTCGGGTTCAGTTCCTTCTTCCAACATCCTTATTCGTTTACTTTATCTTATTATTTTTGTTTAATAATAAAACCAGTTTTAACTCAACCAATTGAGCCCAGCCCACTGGGCCTTCAAAACAATGGACCCAATTCCTATTTTAATTGGTCCATGGTTTAACTTAGGTACTTTAGATTAATTAATTTAATTAATCTTCTTAGCTTGGTTAATCCATTTACTTAAATCATTGATTAATTCTCAAACCAAGTCCAAAGTCCTTATATTAAATTGATCTAGATGTGTAACACCCCCTTTTTACTAAGGTCCAGCGTGAATACACGCCGAGTGCCGCTCACCCATAAGTCAGTACTCTAAAACCCAATAAAATAATGGATATCAAAATAATTTCATATGACATATGGACAACCCTAAGTACACACCGTAGTCACATCCCATCGAGAGTCACAAAATAATACATATAAGACCGCACCACGGCCCCAAATACAACGGAATACAAAGTAATACTCAACCTAGTACAAGGTAATCTAACAACATCCGATCCCAGACGCCGTGAGCCATCTAATCTTTGTCGCCAAGCCAATTTGGTGCCACCGCCGTCCCTCGCCTATACCCAAAAGATAACATAAACCGAGGGACTGAGCTACGCAAGCTCAGTGAGTGCTGACAACTCCGCCAGGTATTATACATACCTGTCCCTCACAAACCTGGTACTAATTATTCGTATGAATTGAAAACTAACAGAAAACATGGAATCATCATGATCATCTTCAATCAAGATATTAATGCCAATACAATCGGGAAACTCGTATCAACACCCATGCGCCACACATCAATATCGGGCCTCTAACAAACACCCCATCTTCAAGTGGCACGCCCATGTGTACTGTGAGATGTACCTACCTCAATCACGCCCCCAAGTATGCGTAAGGAGGCGGTGCAGGCACTCTACCCACATCTCAATTACATCCCCGTGTAATGGAGATGCGATCCACCTCGGCCAGCTTGCATCCTCGTGCCGACACATCCCCGCGCTAAGAGGGGTCCTATGCCGTGTCATGGACGTCCCCGAACCCTAATTCAACAAACCAGAAGAGCCAGCGACAGTCTTACTCGTATCCGACCGGGGCACCCTCATGAGTCGGGAGGGGGGGTTGATGGAAACCATTTCACAAAACATTTTTTGAAACACTCGATCAAAAATAAATCCCTCCCTCACCCTAATCATCAGAATTGACCCCTGGCTCCATCACTGAACCCCGCTGGTCCAACATCTATATCTATATAGCTCATCCACTCAAGACGATCATGCATACATTTTTATCATTTTTACGTTTCACTTTCATATCTAATCCTTCCATTACCATTTCATGGTATTCCACAAGCATAAAACTATTATGCATGCATAGCGTAAAAACTTCGCATCCACAAAACCGATATGAAAAATCACGCGAAATTTAGGAATACAAAACACGCTATGAATACAAGATCCAAAACAAATATACTAGAGAAGTTTCCCCACCAAGTCCTTCAAGACTCTCAGATGACTAGGTTCACCCGACGCTTCTAACGCCTTTCCTTTTCCTAGTAATCATAATAAATAATGATAATGAATACTAGTTCGCTATTCATAATTTCTTATCTAATTCTCTAACTATTCATGGCCCATATCAATATAACTTAAAGCCCTCTTCAAAAACATACAATTACTCTTATCAAAGATTACAAGGGAAATTTCATCTTTCTTCTATATGCTTATAAACAATCTAGTAAATGAAATACTCCAACTCATTTCTCCATATACATAACTTGCAATTAAAAGCAAGAAGTCCTTAATTATAGTATTCCCCTTGTCTGCTAATTAGTATAAGTTTCACTTTAGTCCATGCCTTGAAATCAAGGTCTGAGAAGTACTATGGAGGTATTGACAATATTCTTTGATCTAACCTTGTTAATAAAATCTCATTATCACTTACACTCTTGAAACCAATGTCCAGTCTAGTGTTAAGTAACAATTGATAATCATCATGTTAACTAATTACTTGTCGACTAATAGGGAAGTCTCTACTTGTAACCACTCTTCTCTTGTGGTATCTCATTCAAGTATTTCATGAGCATTTCGGCAAGCATAAATAAAATTCTTCTAAACATGATTAAGTAGAGTTTAGAGTCGGCCATGTTCTAATTCTACTAGTTCTAAACCTTGGTTTCAAGCCAAAATGTTCTTAGAGGCACTTGTACGTATACACCATAGGCATGTTAAACCTCCAAGACAACAACAACTTCCCTCATCTTATAGCCCCTAAAAATCTTTTCTTACAAACATGGAATACTAAGTTCACTAATTCTACTTACAATCGGTCATGAATACATGCCCATTCCAATTTATCATTAACAACTAGTTGTCATGCTATCACCTCACAACCTCATGGGCATTTCAACAAGAATCTAGGATGCATGGTTTTAATAAAAATTTATAGAGGTTCGGCCTATTTGTAGGGCATGGAAACAACTACAAACATGCACATAAATTTCCCAATGAATTCCATAACTTCACTAACATCATTTGCCGTACTCTAATTCCATCCCTAAACCATGCAAATTAGTCCCACTTAGTACTATAGGTTTCCCAAATTCATGCTTACATTAGCAAGGGGCTTCACCGTGTTTAACTCATTTGGAAAATAGGGAGGGAAAGAGAAGAAGATCTACGCCGGATAGAGGACGCCTGGAGGGGCGGCGAGCAAATGAGCAGTCAAATGGAGTGCACTGCATGACAGAGGGGAGCCGCTGCGATGGCTCGGAGAAAGGGCGAGACGCAAGCTAAGGGGCTACTACATGGCGCCATACTCATACAAGGCAGACGGGTACCAAGGGCAATGGCTGGCTCACCGGAGCTGGGCCAGCGAGGGCTGAGCAAAACCAGTGGATGGCTACAAGGTCCCCAGCGGCCAAGCGCAGTGTTCCTACGCATGCATGATACAAGACGCCATGAGGATCAGACGAAAGAGAGAGAGAGAGAGAGAGAGAAAGAGAGAGAGAGAGAACCTTCAGCTTTAATTTCACCTTTTGAAAAACCTAAGTATCATCTCCTTATACCCATTATTAAAATATTTAATTTTATTATTTAATTCAATTAACTTAACTATCAAATAATATCTCATTAACTTGAATTAATCTTCTCAAAAATATTTTCCACTAAAGTCAATAAACTTTAATTGATCTTATCCTCTCACTATGTCAAGTCACAGGCGACTCCGTGTCACGGCCAATCAGATCATCATGGGGTCCGGCCTCACTCCCGACCGGATCCGCTTTTCCCGCTTTGACTAGAACGGGTCTACTTTACCGAGGCTCTCATCCTTGTCTGCATTCTTTAAGTTAATTAACCGAAGTTTAATCAACCATGGAATAATTCATCTTCCAATTAATCGGACTCTCACAATTATCCACTTCTAACCAATTCAATCCTCGCCCGCCCACTAGGTCTCCTCTAAGCCCAATAGTAGTGAAGATGGATTCCCAGCCCATTAATCTTCTGGAATTTCACTCATTTGAAGTTAAAACAATCAAATCACTATTAATTTTCTAATCCATCTTATTCTTAATTAGAAAATTAACCAAAAGGTAACTTAAGATTTTTGGGGCGTTACAAGATGACTAATCTCTCCCAACACAATTGGGCTAACCCATTTAGACCCAAGCCCATTTGGGCTCACTAGACTAACCCAAGTCCATTTGATTAATCCAAATTGATTAATAGGTCTAACCAATTACTTTGATTAGCCTAACTGAGTTTAATCCCAAATGGTTAACCTGAATCATGAGTTGGTCCAACCCAACTTAACTCTTAGACCTAGTCAACAAGTTATTTGTCTAAGCTTAGTCAATTAGCTTTACTTAAACCCTTACTAACATGAATGATTAAATTTTGTGTCACAAACTAAGTTTAAAAAAAATCCCATTAAGATACTTAATAGTCTTACAAATCATTTTAATCATTCCAGTCAATTAATCAATTTAATTTTGTCACACTTATAAAGTCACATAAGATTATTCTAACTGATTAATCAACCCCTAAGTTACTAATTTAATTAGAATAATTAAATTAATAACTTTTAATTAATTTTTTTTTATTTCCCTCTCTTCCTCCCTCGCGTCTTCTCCTTCTCAACCCGCGGCCGTGACTCGCCGGAGTTCAGACAACGTCACCGGAGGGGATGCAGTGGCCGAGCACCCTCCGCACCGAGCTCTCCCTCGTCCGGGTCCCATTTACAGGCCCTAAACATCACTGTCGGTGCCTCCTTCTTCTCTGTCAGAGCTTCACTGGAGGAGATCGCCGGAAATGGCATCCCCTCGCCTGAGAGTTCCCATCGCCTGCAAAGGGTACCCTGATCTCCGTCCTGGCCCCGCCGTTAGTTTGCGCGCATCGGCAGCCTCTGATTCTCCCCCTCCGTCGCGCACCACTCACGTTACGATTACCCTCTCCGGCGAGCTCAAAACCATAGCTCAAATGCATCAAATACGAAATTGAAGCCGGGAAAAGATTCCTACCTCTGTTACGGTCCTTCTGGTGGTGTTGTTGGCGGCAATGTTTCCCCGGAGCTACTTCTCTGCTTCTCCGATCCCCTTCTCCGGCGATATCCTCGGATCTTGCAGGTGCTCTTCTGTCCCTCACCTGGAGACGGGGGCTGTTCTTATAGGACTCCAGGGAGACGAGAAGGCGCCGATCCCCTGCCCGTAACGGCTGGAGAAGGCGGCAAGACGGCCGACGGCGCTCGCGGCCTTTTCCGGGAGTGGCGCGGCCGTTGAAGATGGGGCGTCGCCTGCCTCGCGATCAGGTCTCGTTGATGGTCGGTGGCGATGACTTGATCCCCATCCAACGGTCAAGAACTCAGCTCTGCCTGCCTCGAATCCATCAACACCTAGATTGACGATCCAGATCAAACCATTCCCCTACGGCCAGATTTACTTATTTTGCCTCGAGTTTGAGACAATCCATGGATGAACGGCTCATCCACCACCCGTACCGTAGGGTTACCCTCACACCAACCTCCTCCTTTGCATCGAATCTAGGCCGCGGCTTGATGGATTTTCTCTGGGATCGCCACGTGGCTCCACTGAGGCCGTAATAACGCCTCGCGATCAACCACAGTCTAAGATGATCTAATCTCAGCAGTCGATTTCTTGTAATAGGATTTTCTTCTCTGGAAAATTATTCAGGGGTCCTTGGAATGTTTTTTGGTCACATTCTGGTCCATTCTCTGAGAGAGGGGACTATTTCCTTTTAGTCCTTAATACTTTACAAAATTACTAAAGGGTCCTTGAACTCCCAATTATCCCTAATTGGTCTCAAAATTAATTTAATTCCCTTTTTAAAGCTTTTTAATTTTCCATTCTTCAAGCTTAAGAAAATAAATTATGAATCATTTTACGGAATGTAAGTAAAATTTTTATTCCTAAAATTCATGGATTTTACACTCAGCCTCTAGTACAGGAGATGCCACAGCCCCAGGGGGAGGAGATTCCCCCACCACCTGTTGAGATGGAGGTTGAGCAGGAGCTGCCTGCTCAGCCAAAGGCCGCGGGGTCACAGGCTGCGGGCTCGGATCTGAGGGCGGGAATACCCCCGGCTACCATGTTTGGGCTGATGCATCAGATGGCGGGATTGATTGAGAGGGTACGGCAACAGCCGCCACTACCACCTCCTCCACCTCCGCCAGCAACACCGGCCTCCAGAGGCATCATGGGAGAGATTAGGAGAACTGCACCTAGACCGTTTGAGGGTACTGCTAACCCTCAGGCAGCAGAGGCTTGGCTCAGAGAGCTTGAGAAGGCCTTTGAGATTCACCAGACTGATGATACAGAGAAGATTAGGACTGTTGCTTACCTTATGTTGGGTGCTGCAGAGGATTGGTACCTCGGAGAGGTACAGACCAGGGACGGAATACCTTTCCAAACCTGGGTTGAGTTTAAGAAGGCCTTCCTGGCTAAGTATTTTTCACGAGGGAGGCTACTGCAGATGGAGAGGCAGCTGATGTTTCTTACCGAGCACCTTTGGGACAATAGAAGCGATCTGGCCGAGTTTGACAGGCTTGCCAAGTTTGCACCGAACCTTGTTTCCACACAGGAGAGCAAGGTACAGAGCTTCATTGAGGGTTTACATCCGTCACTCAGAGATCATGTTGCTGGACACATGTGCGCCACCTATAGTGATGCGGTGTCCAGGGCCAAGTTTATTGAGGCTACCAGACTGGGTCTACTTTCGTGCCACCACAAGTGAAGCAAGATAAAAGTTAGGGACAGTCTGGAGGAAAGAGTTCAGCGAAGTCGAGGTCCGAGCATAAGTTTCAGCCATATGGCAGGCCTTCTGGTTCATCAGCCGCATCTGGTGGTGGAAGTTCTTTTGGCGGAGTGTCACAGCCTATGCGATGTTTTGAGTGTGGAGGACCACACAGGAAGGCACAGGGCCCAAGGATTACTGGTGGGTGCTTCAAGTGTGGCAGTTTAGAACATAGAAAGGCTCGATGTCTACAGGCTCAGATAGGCCAGGGTGTAGGAGGAGGAGCACAGGGTCCCCAACAATCTTCTGGTGCCTCCAAACAGTCTGTTGCACCGGTTCAAGGACAACAAGGAGGAAATTAGAAGGGAAAGACAACCGGGATAGGTCAGCCGTCCTCCTTCACTCAGAGACCAATGACTCATGGGCGAGTCTACCATCTTACCACAGAGGAGGAACAGGCATTGCTTGAGACGGGCGAGGAGCCAAAATTGGATATAGCGAACCAGGAGTAAATTTTGGGGATGAAATTTTTTTTAAGGGGGGTGGATTGTAAAATCCTGAGATTTTAGGTTATTATTTTTCTAATTATTTTTCTAAAATCATTGGTTAGTAAAATAAAGTCCCCATGGTTGGAATAAGACCTCTAAATATTTATTTAATTAATGAGTTAATTAAAGAGGTCCCTTGAATTTGAAAATTATTGGGTTTTAAGAGAAAAGATGGATTAATTAGGTTAATGCCTTAATTAGGGCTAGTTTGAGCAGGTGAGGACCTATCCGAAATTTCAGGAAGTTCTGGGGACTTGGTTATAAAATTACACCAGGGACTTGGGTGTAAATTAGAAGAAAGTAGAGGGTTTTCACGAGTAAATATATTTATATATATTTAATTTTATATACGTTTGATTATAAACATATCTCATTCCTTATTATATATTATAATATATATAATTTATTATTATATATAATAGATGAAAGAGAATGAACATATGAATATAATATAATTAAATAATGCATGAATATTAATGGTAGCAGGATAAAATTGGTTTTGAATCAAAAATCAAAAAACACGTCGAGGTTGGATTAAAAATAAAACGATAATATAACAATATAAAAACACGGCACGTGGATATAGATATATACGTATATATCTATATATATTGATATGTAAATATATATCTCCATCCACATATATATATATATATATATATATATATATATATATATATATATATAAATAGAAATACATATATGAATAGTGGGGACTCCTGTCATATTAGAGATTAGATTTAAACCTTATAAAAATATTTCTCTATTATGTATAAGTTTTCGATATATTTTAAATTTAAAACTAAATGATCTTTATTAATCCAATGCTATCTTTGACCCATAATCCTATTTAAACTTAAATTTGAATTTGATTCGAATGATTATTATTCACCTATAAATAGCTTTTCATACACCTACGGGTGGGGGAAGAGATGAGGAGTTTACCGGTCATCTAGGCTTTTGTAACGCCCCGACCCGGATCTAGGGACCTCGGGCACATCAGCAGATCGGCCGTACCCAAGTGGAGACGGGCTCCACTAGAGTACAAGGCCTAAATAAACAGTAGCAGATAACAAAATAAATACAAAAGTTTATCAATCCAATAATATCAAAAACAAATCAGAGTACTAATGCGGAAAATAAAGTACAAGGGTCCAATACCCTAAACAACACCAGGCCCTACAGGGTCATAAACCAATATCTCACACAAGAACTGAAAAGAGGTCCTCCGACCTCGACAAGTATCATACCCCGACTCTCGCACGTCCCTAAGCTCGAGTCAACGTACTCCTCAGGACCTGAAATGAAAGAAGGGAAAAAGTGATGAGCTTTCGAAAGGAAAGTCCAGTAAGTACCCTGCAAGGATCTCAAAGACATAAGATGAAACATGATATCAAAAGTCAAAGAATCATCAAGCAATGGGGATACACCCCTTACAAACAGATCCTAGGAGTCTACCACAAACATCAGCAACGGCACGACTCCTATCAGACAACAGCCCTCGGGGCCCTGGATGAGAATTCCAATAACAAGCTCAACAATGATTCCCCGGCCAAGAACACAAAGATTCTGGCCGCGACTAACTCAGCTCCTCGGTAGCGCCACCTCTCTCTCATGTCGACATGGTCAGTGATCGACCCCACTGACTGGCAGGGACAACCAGAGTACCATCCCTCTAGCCAGGAGTGCCGGAACGTCAGGGTGTCCAGTCCCCAACGCTCTCGCAACATCCGGAGCTCACCTACTCCACTGAATCCGGGCGGAAGAAGAAACTCAGTTGGCGCACACCTACCCGACCAGCACACAAGTACTGCGTATCTCTATGGCTCATGCCAGACAACAGGAGGCTATGCTCAGTGAGCCCGCTCACTCCACTGACGCATACCTACCTAGCCGCATTAAAGACACACGAAAGCCGCATACCAAGTGTCGGCCCATGGGTGGGCTAGCCCAACAGAGCATTCCAAACAAACAGGTAGTAACAGCACTACCACAAGCACATCAACCATACACATACGAGGAAAGAGAGCAATAACTATCATGTATGTGCATTTATCCAAAAAAAACAGCAGGTATCACAAAGAAAGACATGCCAGCAACCAGCATTCAACAAAACAAGAAACCCAAACAATGGGTGGAATCTAGGCAAGAGTATCTTACCTCGGATTGCAATCCAATCAACCAACTCGTATATGTCCCGACGAAGCTCCACGCTCCTCGTCAATATCTGGTAAGTATGAATCCAAACTCAATACACACACAAGTGTTCAATAATATCATCACTTACAACGCATGCAACTAAATGGGCCCGGCCCTTCAAACAGACCCAACTCGATTCTTTAATCCACTTAATCACTTCATTAAACAGATCAATCCTCTTATTAGAGCCCATAAATAAAGTTAACCATTTCCCTTACTTGTAACCAACCAGGCCGGCCCTTAGGCCCACTAAACATCTCCACAAATCCACCATCACATGTAATATGTACTAAAATTCCCACTACTTTGATTAAATCAACCCCTATTCAATTACAGCCATGATGACCTTGTACTGTTGGACTAGTTACTATCAACCTTTAATTTACTAAACTGAGCCAAGTACTCTCCTTCAAACTAACTCAAACCCAAACTCAAGATTGAGATTAAATCACTGAATATAAACACTCTCAAACCTTCAATACCTTGAGATCACACACAGACCCTCTGTTAAATAGTATGCTTGTATAAATTATCAGGAACCTAGGCATTCTCTACAAATTTACTCCACACTTTATCTCTTTGAATTTCCTAGCCCCCTCACACATAGAGGTTCTAGCATGCTACCATATAATAAACCATGAAAGCTTTTTAATCAATCCCAACCTTGCTTCTAACTCTCTGTCTTCTAAATAAAATGACAGGATCGAGGAAACTTACCAGCAACGCAGTCGGTCTTCACTGTCTCTCCACACATCACATGCTTAACAATCATAACATTGGTATACTTAATCCTGAAAATCAAAAGGTCAAGTGTAACCAGAATTGAACCAGCACTGATAACAACTCAAAGATTATCATTCTCTCTGAATATCTTCTACCCATGCTCCAACTCTTCAATTCCATGCATGTGCGCAAGACAATCCGAAGCCTCTCATATTTTCATGTTCAAGCCATCAATTTACCTAACCTCTCCTGAACATTAACACTTAACATCCTCAGAGATAGTATGAATTAATGAAATCCTTAGGACACATTAGCCAGCTTTTCATCCCAACCTTTTATCACTAATTAATCCTTAATTTAAAAGGAATTTGTCACTCTCATAAGGTACTCATTTACCAATGTCCTGTAAAACATAGCTCAACAGGTAACAAAATACTAAATCTAAGCATATCTGGGTCCACACTCAAGACAACCATGCACGATACCTAGTGAACCCACCCAGATTCAATGTTCTCAGAAACTAGTGTAATCACAAGACTATTACCAACCAGTTCACCACATTTTATTGCCCTCCATCTTGGCAGAATCCATAACCATGCTTAAAACATTCACAGATCTTCCTATCTTACTCACTGTCAAGCCATTAAACAAAATAACTAAACATGATTAATCATGGCATGATCTGAGTTCAAATTAGAACTAAGTAATAGATCAGATTCATATCCTCTACATCCTAGCAATCATCAATCCTACCACACTAACATGATCTAACAGCTCGTTGTTCAGCTGCCAGGGAAAAGAACCCAATCTATTATTCTCACTTCTTAACAACAGCAAGCTTTGGGAACTTTCTGACTTTTAGCTTCTAAGAAAGTCCAGCACATGGAAGCTATTTGTTGACCCATGAACCACATATACACAACTATCATAGCCCCATCTTGCTAAAGAACACAAGATCAGATTCTCCTAAAAGCAACAGCAAGCATGCCCATTAAACACTCTACTACCATGTTTTTAAACAACCACTCTAACTCCTGCATTACAAGACTGCCTCTATGAACATGCATTCTTTCCTAATATACCAAGAGCTTAACTCCTAACACAAGATTCATGCTACACCATAGGGCACTATGGCCTATACAAACAAATCCATGCCGAGACAAGGAGGAGGGGGTGCTTACCCGGTGGTTGTCGGAGGAACAGAGAAGGAGAAACATGCGTTCTGGACACTGAGGTGGCGACTATGTCCGCGATGAGGGTTTTGGTGGCGACAGTAGCGCGAAGGATCTCCACTTGACATACTCTCTCTCTCTCTTCTTTGTTCTTTGTGGAGGCGACGACTTGCTAGGTTTCCAGGGATAGGTCTCTACTTATAGAGGCTTGCGGATAGGCTGCGGAGGCGATCGCGATCCCACGGATCGCGCAAAGATCTTATACTTCCATCGTAGGCCAACGTTGTTCGCGGAGAAAATCGGGTTGGGATCTCTCTCTTTATAACTCTCTCTACATATATCTTTATCCATATATAAATATATATATTTACACACACACACACATATATATATATATATATATAGAAATATATTTATATTCCATATGGTGCATGTCCCCAGCCATACCCATCTTCTTCCAAAAATCACCCACCCCATATATATATATATGCCTTTAATGCCTCCCAACCAAGCTCCATATATATATATATATATATATATATATATATATATATATATATATATATATATATATATATATATATACGATCGATGCCATCCTACGTACTTAACACGGTTCATTTTGTTACTGATTTGGCCCCCCTGGAGCATGTTTCAAGGATTTTTAACCGTATGGATGGGAAGATGATCGAAAAATAAGTTAGACTGTCAACTTTCATGCAATTTGGGAACTTGTAGGGTCTTCATCTTAACGGATCAAAATTTATGGGAATCTGAATGGTCGAGAATTTCAACCGTTAAGTGGGAGGACCAAACGGTTACCAAATTGTATGAAAATTGACAGGGTAGCTTATTTTTAGCAGATCTTCCCATCCATACCAAAAAAAATCTTTCAAACATGTTCTAGGGGTGATAACATGTGGCCGGCCGGATTTGAACAAAGGATCCTACGCATGTTATCACTGCTATATATATATATATATATATATATATATATATATATATATATATATATATACTAAGATCCATCAATCAAATTGTTTCCCTTTTTAAGTATTTGAATTCAATTAACATCTCATCTTTATCTCATCTCTCTCTCTCTCTCTCTCTCTCTCTCTCTCTCTATATATATATATATATATATATATATATATATATATATATTAGATTATATTACCCCTCCATCAAATCATTACCTTTTTACATCTAAGCCCCTAATAGCTTTTTTTTTTGTACATGCAAGCCTTTCCATTAACATTTGTATTAAAGATTTCCATGAAAATCTCTTAGTTATCATATTTATCCTTAATTAAGGAATTAGTCGCTTTAATCCTCCATTTACCATAAACTTTGGAGATTCTTTAAATTAACAAATTAATTAAAGAATTTAGAAAATTTCATTGTAAACCAACCTTGGGGACTTTCATTTATTAATCAACTAATTAAGAAAAAATAAATAATTCCCTAAAAATCCTGGATTTTACAGTTTTCCCTATAAACTACAAAGAGATTTTGATGTAGAGATGCATCAGGAGGGATCCCCATGGGATTCCAAACTTCATTCATAGAGGTAAGTACTTTTGCCTAGTACCCGCCCAGTGTTGGGTTTTCTTGGCCTTGTTGTTTCCTGGTTCTTGGTTCAATACTTTCTTGATTTGGTGCTTGTGCACGCTTCTTTGATGCCTTGGATCCTTGTTGTTGATTTCATGCACATACATGGTTTGTTGCTTCCATATTTGCGTATGTGCATTAAGTGATTGGATGTTTGTGCAAGTTGTTGTTGGATGCTCACTGAGCATGCCACCGTGGACCGGGACATTACTGTGAGACTTGTGGTGCTTGTGTTTAGGTTGGGTCGGTATGCGTTAGTGGAGTGAGCGGGCGCGCTGAGCATAGCCACCTGTCGTCCGGCACTTAACCATCGAAGCACGCGGCACTTGTGCTGACCTTGGAGGTGTGATTAGCTGAGTTTAGGGGCCCCATATATATGATTGGTTTGTTGTGTTGACTGTTTCCTTGATATGTCATTCTGGACTATCTATTGTTATCTGGATTGGTTTCATTGTATCTCTGCAGGGTACTTACTGAGCTTTCCTTTCGAAAGCTCACTCCACTTGATTTTCTATCTTTCAGCTTTGAGGGATAATTGGTTCGAGTTCAGGAGCTGTGCGTAGGGTTGGGATAGCTTGCCGAGGTTCGAGGACCTTAGGTTGTTTTATGAGTGAGATTGTGAATCTTGTAGGACCCAATAGGGCCTGATTTTGTATAAACCATTGTAGGGTATTTTGAACCCTGACTCTGATTTCCGCTGTAAAAACTCTAATTATTAATGTTAATGGATTTATTTTATTGCACGCTTTTGATTTACATAGGCCTTGTATCCGAGTAGGGCTCGCCTCCACTTAAGTACGGCTGGTCTGTGCATGTGCCTGAGGTCCCCGGATCTGGTCGGGGTGTGACATATCAATCTGTAACACCCTGACCCGGATCTAGGGACCTCGGGCACGTCAGCAGATCGGCCGTACCCAAATGGAGACGGGCCCCACTCAAGTACAAGGCCTAAGTTAACAGTAGCATATAACAAAATAAATACAAAAGTTTATCAATCCAATAATATCAAAAACAAATCAGAGTACTAATGTGGAAACTAAAGTACAAGGGTCCAATACCCTAAACAACTCTAGGCCCTACAGGGTCATAAACCAATATCTCACACAAGAACTGAAAAGAGGACCCCGACTCTCGCACGTCCCTGAGCTCAAGTCAACCTACTCCTCAGGACCTGAAATGAGAGAAGGGAAAAAGTGATGAGCTTTCGAGAGGAAAGCCCAGTAAGTACCCTGGAAGGATCTCAAAGACATAAGATGAAACATGATATCAAAAGTCAAAGAATCATCAAGCAATGGGGATACACCCCGTACAAACAGATCCTAGGAGTCTACCACAAACATCAGCAACGGCACGACTCCTATCCGACAACAGCCCTCGAGGTCCTGGAAGAGAATTCCAATAACAAGCTCAGCAATGATTCCCCCGGTCAGCAACACAGCATCTGCTTCCAGCGACTAACCTGTCGCTCCTCAGTAGCGCCACCTCTCTCTCATGTGGACATGGTCAGTGATCGACCCCATTGACTGGCAGGGACAACCGGAGTACTATCCCTCTGGCCAGGAGTGCCGGAACGTCAAGGTGTCCCGTCCCCAATGCTCTCGCAACATCTGGAGCTCACCTGCTCCACTGAATTCGGGAGGAAGAAGAAACTCACTTGGCGCACACCTACCCGGCCAGCACACAAGTACTGCGTATCTCCATGATCTCATGCCAGACAACAGGAGGCTATACTCAGTGAGCCCGCTCACTCCACTGACGCATACCTACCTAGCTACACACAAGCACCACGAGTGCCTACAGTCAAGTGTCGGCCCACGGGTGGTCAAGCCCAACAGAGCATTCCAAACAAACAGGTAGTAACAGCACTACCACAAGCACATCAATCATACACATACAAGGAAAGAGAACAAACAAACATGTATGTGCATGCTTCCAAGAAAAACAGATACCACAAAGAAGATATGCTAACTAATAGTATTCATCAAAAATAGAAACCTAAACAATGGGTAGGAGCGAGGCAAGAGTAACTTACTCGCAATCCAACCGAACAATCCTCGTCTGTCCCGACGACGCTCCACGCTCCTTGGCGATAACTGGTAACCATAAGTCTAATCTCAATAAATGCAGGTGTGTTTATTAGTGACTATGGTTACCATGCATGTACAACTTAATGACCATGACCCATTAATAAGGTCCAACCACAACCTTTTTAATTAACTTAACCAACCACACTTGACTAAACCCAACTGACTCGGTCAAGCCACATCTAGCATGATCAACACAATAAAATTAACCAGTCATATTATCATATAAACACAGGCACATAAGAGCCCCCAAGGCATATTCACAGTCACCATTTAAACCATTCCCTTTCTCAATGATAAGCACTCACACCATCACGGACCCTCAAACATAACTTAGTCCCTTGACCCACTCTCAAAGGATCTATTAAATTAAACCAAAGAGCAACTTAATTCACTTATAAACTAATCCTCTATTTCCAGAGATCAATTTAACTACCCAGAACATTTTGCAAACCCCTTTGAAAACTTTCACCAGCACACAACAGCACACACCTGTGCTCATATTTCAAGCATCCTTAATATCTCCACACAGACCCTTATAATTAAGAACATCACTAAGCACCTGAGTATTAATTATAAACAACAATCAAAGGTTACACTTTATAATCTCTCAGACACTTAGAACTTTACCACCACCAATCATCAAACCTTAATCCAATCACCAACACCACACTGACAACTGAAGACTCACACACAGGGTCTTAAAGTCTCAACACCAATCTTTTTTAATCATTGACCTCATCCAAATAAGTCACACTTTGGGCACATCCTCAAAAGTCAAACTACACAACCTGAGAACTAAACATCAGCCACATAATTTAAAATTCAACTACAATCCTCAATGGACACCAACAAAACATAAAACCTCTACAACTACTGATCATCACAAATATTGATTAACTACCACCCTTAATAATGTTGCTCTTCTTGTTGGGCCTGAAGCTTCTGCTTACCTGAGAGCTTGGGTTGTTCCTCTTCTTCTATTTTTCCAACCTCTACTTCTATCTCTCTACACTCTACTCCACTCGTAGAGCAGATTCCACAATATCACCATAATCTCCAAAGCTCATAGCTACTACGGTAGTGCGAATCTCATCTCTTAATCCTTCTTCAAACTTACTGCACTTTCCCACTAGTTTGCCACCATTGAGGATGCATAGCGGCTAACCTCAGTGAACTTAGCTTCATACTCTGTCACTAACATATTTCCCTGTAAAAGGTGGATAAACTCCACCCACTTCACATCCTGATAAACCCGGGGTGTGTACTTTCTATCAAATGCCTTTATGAAGTCAGCCAAGGTCAATGTATCTGATCTTGGATGGCGCTCGAGGACTGATTCCCATGAAAGTAGCGCCCCTTACCCTAGTAAAAGTGTAACAATGATGACTTATCTTCCTCCGAACATCTCATAGCCCAGAAAGCAAACTCTAGGTGCTTGACCCAGGCTTCTGCTTCAGTTGGGTCCTATTTTCCGAAGAAATGTTTAACTCCCATTTGTCTTTCTCTTGAAACAAAGTCCCAGTCCCTTGTTTGAGTCTGCTAGAGATGAGGAAGTGCTTCTAGTGATTGTGTCCTTTCGAGGGTGTGTTTCACCCCAGGGGTTATACTTGTGCCCGTAGTGAGCTTGGTATGCCTATGCTTCATCCTCTCCATCCTAGGAGCCTCTATCGTTGGTTCTTCCGTTGGTTCTTCTACCGGTTACTTACGAGGCACGCAGGGTGGTCGACCTCGTCCCCTCTTATGCGGCATTCTGTAACATCAAATGCATCAGTAATAAAAATATAATCCTATTAGCAATTTCTACTGCTATAATATTTATATCTACTGACGCGAACTCCCACCCTAATGCTCTGACTACCCGTAGGACTCTAAGACCTAGGATTATATCTCTAATACCACTAAATATAACACTCATCTCTCTAATAAGACAGATGTCACACCAGCAGAGCCAGGAGGGTATCCCGAGCCTAAGGCTGTACAAAATAAGACCTGGTAGCACTAAAGATACTCTAAATATGATCATAAACATAATCATAAATACAAATATAAATAGTATCTGGGCAATACAGCCCCAAATACAGTAGAAGTCAAACTCACATCAAGTGCTTTATTTAATACAAATCAACAACACTAAGGTATGGCAGAGCCATAGTAGACCTTGACCCTCGCTCGTAACCACAAGTGGCTGCCTAGATCACTATCTAGATACTACAAGGTAAAAACATAACAGGAGAGATATGAGCTACAAGAGCTCAATGAATGTAAACACTACTGTCAGGTATTATACATACTTGTGCCATGATGGAAAATCTGTACTAATAACATAATAGCACATGTATAATCAAATCTAAAATATGTATGTCTGCATAATTATCTTAAATCGGGTTAAACATGCCAAACAATTAGAAAAACCCTGAAAAACGTACTATGCAATCGCACATACACAAAGCATATCATAATCACAGAAGATATCGGCCTCATATCGCTCTAGCATGTACCCCTAGTTTAATACTCGTCATCATCCCACAGGAAGTAGACGTAATATGTATATATATATATTGTATCCAATACCGGGCCCTACAAAAGTTGGGGAGGGTTTTTATTTGAAAAATGATCTTTGAAAACATTGGTTAGAAAGAAACTGGTTTAAAAACAAATCCCTTTCCTAACTCGATATCGTATATGAACATACTTAAGCTCTATCTCTAAGCCATCAATTGAATCAAGCAAGTATGTCTAGCTAGGGTGCAGCTTTGTGATAATCAATAAAACTCTAATTCTTAAGATTTCTCTTTTTCCATATTCACGCTATTTCCAACACATAGCAATACAGTATATGAAAACCACTATACTACAATAGTGGTAAAAACCATCGGCATTCACAAACCGGGATGAAATCTCATATACGAATTAGATATACAAATCATGGTAAAAACTAGGGTTGCGCATGGTCCGGTCCAGTCCCAAACCGGTCTCAGAACCAGACCAAACCGGTTTAAACGGTTTGGAAAATTTTGGGCCGAACCGGACCAAATAAGAAGAGAAACCGGACTGGTCCAAACCGTTTAGGACTTACCCAATCCTTGTCCGGTCCCGGTTTGGACCATTATTGGATAAGTCATTTTTTATTTTTTAAAAGAGTTTTGTTGCTTGAATCCTATGAAGAAAAGTGCCCCTTGGAGGACACAATGTTGTGGTTCTCTATACAACTACTCTTAGGGGAATCAGAAAAACTTTTAAAGATTGTAAATTTAATTTGTATTTGGTAATGTTGTTCAATATGCTATTGAGAGATCAATGAAGTTCAGATTATAGAGAGTCAGAGAGACATATCAATGTGGTAATTAATCTAATCAATTGAAGAGGATGCGTCTCTAAACTTTTTATTAACCTAACCCCTTCATTTTATTACAGAGAATCAAAGATACCATCAATTGGAACCATACCTTCATTTCATCAATCTCTCAAAATTTTCATAAATTAGAAGTAAGAGCTCAGATCTGGATAGAAGGATTAAACAACCTTGGGATCTTAGATCTGGAGGACTTCGCCGAGGTTGATTGGATAAAGGTCATCCAAGACCGAGATCTTGCGATCGTTACTGTGCTTCGCCTCTGCCTCTCGACCTCGCTTCTCTATTTCTCTAGCGTGATGATGTGGAAGTGAGGAGGGAGCTAGCCTTCGATTAAAACCTTTTGAATGTTGATAAGTGATAACAATGATAAGTTATCAATGAGATAACCCTAAAAAAATTTAAAATTAAAGAATATATATATACCCAAATCGGTCCGGTCCAGTTTGGACAGCGGTTCCAAAAATTTGGAACCGGACCGAACTTTTTTGGAACCGGTTCCAAAACCGAACTGGATAGGGCATAATTTGAACCGTTTGGAACCAGACTGCCGGTTCAAAAACCAGCGGTCCAGTCTGGTTTCCGGTTTAACTGATTTTTATGCACAACCCTAGTAAAAACCGATCAGATAAACAAATGTCCAATAGGTCCACTCACATGATGTTCTTTGCTAGTTAGGTTTGGCTCGGTTAGTCGGCCGCTCCTGTGGGGCCTTTTCCTTTCCCTAGAATTCATAATAAAAACTTATTAAATACTAGGGTCGTATTCCATAACTTAAGTCCATACTTAAGCATAAGATAAACTACAACATGCCCACATTATCCTCTACTAGTAGGCTACCTTTTACACATGCTTTAACATAACATACAAACATGTCACTAGCATGATCACTTAGTAGAGTTTAACACTTCTATGGCCAAACATGGAGGCAAAATTCTTACAGCATCTCCTCTATTTATAGGCTTTAAACTTTTCTACAAACATGCACATTAATAGAACAATTTATTTCTATAATTCATAATTAACAATTTAAACCATCCCACAACCTCTAATCCTTAACAACCTCATAATCCCCTTCATAATGAGCACATCTCCATTCATGCTTTCATCACCCTAATTAATTTCCATAATATGTTAACATTCATTCAACAACAACTAATTATCCTCCAAGTCAAGGCTTACATATTTCACCAAGCTTTGGATCGTCGCCGAGGAAGAGGAGTTCGTGTGGATGAGAGACGGAAGAAAGAGGGTTGGACACCCGAGCTCGTCGGGAGGAGGAGGAGGCTCTATCGGCAATCAATCCTCGCTGGAATCAGGAGCTGGCTGTCGGACTCCTCGTAGGGGCGTAGGAGATAAAAAGGCGGATTCGGGGCAGAGCCGGGGTAGAGCCGGGGTCCACGCGCGTGGTGGCAGGGTGGATGGGCTTGCGTGCATGGCATGGAGGCGGCAATTTGGGCTTGCGCCAAGATAGAGGCGGGCGGCCTACGTGAGGAGGCGGTGTTGGGGTCAGTACGGATTGGGGGAAAGAGGGAAGAAGTAGAAGCAATGATTTTTTCTTCTTTCATCATCCCCCTAAGTTATGATAAGTTAAATAAATATTAAAGTTATATAATAACATTAATATTTATTTAACTTATCATTATACTATGTAGTCACATGGGTCAAAAATCAATTAAATGGATTTATCTACATCCCTGTCCCAGTTCCAGAAAATCCGGCTTCAATGATTTCAGTAGTCATGTGCGTATTGTAGCATCACAAGGTTTGTCTCCATTTCCAAGCAGATCCGATATTACCGGCTTTGAACCCAACCAGATCAACTTCTCCCTGGACTCTGTTTGGTTTCTCCCACTCATTGTGCCTTATAATCAATACAGATTAATTAGGACTTAAGTAAGTTTCAATTGTAATTAACCGGGCTTATTTTATCACTTAACCCCCTACTATTTCAAGGTAATGCGGCCTAGCCCATTAAGGCCTTCACTTAGGCCCAATAGTTGCGAGGTTGGATTTAAGCCCACTAATTTCTGATTTTTATCTATTCGACGTTTCAAAATGATTAATTCATTTTAGTAACTAATGAACCTCAATAACTATTTGAAAATCATCTGGTTTATTGAGAAAATCCGGGTCGTTACACCGAGTAGCAAGGACAATAAGAGTTTAGAACCTTTTCTCTAAGGTAAGTGACAACCTCTACCTTGACTGTTCCAAATGCCTGATTGGTAGGAGATATGATAAGTGTATTATTATACATATTCTCTTTATCATATTTATATGCACTTATCCCCTTTTCGGGCATCAATTCTCTATTTTTGTACTTCTATGGATAGTCCTTTGTGATTAGACATGTAAATAGGAAACCAGGGCAAAAGGAACAAGAAACGGGACATACCGAAGCAAAAAAAGCAAAAGACCACACTTGCAGAGAAGTGCACGACCGTTCTCTCACTTAACACTATCGTGTTTATCAAGCACGGGCGTACCCAAGACCATGCAACTCTCTGATTGAAAACGTGTTAGCCGCGACGTGATTATCAAGACAACACAGGCGTAACCCTAACAAGTTCATCCTAGTTATGGTAGTCCATAGCATGAGAGGCTAAACATTCTGTTTTGCCTCAGACCTATGAATCCTAGGATGAACTTGTTATTGATTTCCTAATATATTCAGCTTTACTTTATTAATAATTCTTGTTGGCATCTTGATTGTCTGTGCTTGTAACTCTGTGCGGTTTCTCTTGTATAAGCCCGATCATCTATCTCCTCAGGGGATAACATTAGCATGTTAGTATTTATGTTGGAAGGTCGTGTGGTTATCATTACATTAGCCCAGAGTTGTTACCTTTCCATATATCCTTGTGTGGTTTTTCTATGCATAAGCCTTGAGTCATCTACCCTAGTAGGTTAGAGCATCTAGCACCATCGGTGTTTATGCGGTGATGCGGAACGGTTAGAAATCGCATTAGCCCAGAGATTCATCTAGACAGTAGTTGGACATAGGTGTTATAGTGTCCATGAGCATTACGAGAGATTGGGTGTTGTACTAAGAAGTGCAATTGTTACATCATCCAGGAGTTGTTAGTAATTAGCCAGTAATAGGGAATCAATTATTAGCAAAGGAATCCTATGAGGATTGTGAACTGAGGTTCCATATCTCATCTCTGATTAACCCCAATCCCGCAACTGTTCACATTAGTCTTTTAATTAAGATACCCAATCACACCAATCATCGCACATAGTTTAGTTTAGGCTTGGTAATAAAGGATAATTAGTACTAGTGTCAAGTCCCTGTGGATTCGACTACCCTAACTTTGGGTACTTTACTACTTGGTCGATCCCATATACTTGTGGGAGAGTGTCACGCATATTTTTGCATGCATCAAGATAATATAGGATTCATGTACAAATGTTGCATGCTCATAAGGACTAGGAGAGTTCTAGCTCCAACTGTTAACATAATGGGTTGAGAGTATGATGTTTATGCAAGGCTTGCTTTTGTATGGGCTCTTGAACCTGTAGAAGGTTAATTCTTTGTTAGATCACCCCTTTTTGATTGATCTTGACCTCTACATGAACCTGGGACTACCCAAGATGCTTCTGAAGGTGTCGGTACTCTCTCGGTGAGTTGTTCAATGAGATTGTACTACAACTCACTGCATACCTTGATGATTTGGTATAGAATGATTTAGATAATGATTGTGAAGTTTAATCCAGTCAAACAAGCCTTTGAACCCTCTTTTCCCTCTGCATAAACATATTCTCCAACTGAGTTGAAGCTAAGCTCAACATCATACAAAGTACATATAAAACTGACTTATATCTCTAGAGATGTTGCTTGAAACTAGTATATTGATTTTGTAGAGACCTCAGGGACACCCCTAGAGTTTCCTGAGATCGTTTTAATGGAGGCTCACATTTCTAATGTGGGTGATTAGTCTACTACAACCTATAGAAAAAAGGCAGGGATGATAGGTGTCTGTCTTAATGTTGGTTACCTAGATATGCTAATATTGCTTGAGTTGTAGATATTGCTGCTTTTGGAATCATGCTTTGTAGTTGTGTAAGTTGGCTAATATACATTCCTATGTACCTACAGTTTGAGAATGTTTAAATCTAGGAGTGATGACATGGTCTAAGAGTTAATGCGTTGTGATCTTCAAATGGTTGCAAGATAGGGGTTCTAGCATCTGCAATGAATTAAAAATCCCCCTTAATTAAGCTTGATATTTTGGAGTGTAATGACCTATGATTCCAGGTAACCTGCCTTTTGTTTTTGGTTAAGTATATCGCTAATTATATTGAGTCTCCTATGTTTAATTTTTCAGCAATAATAATCTAATCTGTCTGTGAAACAACAAGTTAGTAAGTCATTGATTGGTTAAGAATTAAGTCACTTCATTGGTGGATTAAGGATGTAGTGAACATAAATACAGGTATAGCTTGGAATTTAGATTATGTTTAATTCCTAAACTAGTAGGGGTATATTCTGTTAAGTCCCTTTGAATTTGCTTGCTTAAGTTGGTATATAGTAAAGGATAAACCCTAGTTTTGGTCCTTGTACTTTGACCCAATGTTCATTTCCGTCCTGTACTTTAAATCTTCGATACGGTCCCTATACTTTGGAGTTTTGTTCGAATATGTTCCTAGTGTTGATGTGGCAACACATGTGACTAGTATTTCTGACATGGCGGGTTACGTAGCAAGATTAGTATGATGTAGCATGCTGACATGGCATGACAAAATGGATTTCAAATAAACAAAATTTTTAAATAATGATGTGGCATGCTGATGTGGCATGCCACCTGGAATAAAAAAATTAACTGTATTCAGTTCGTATGCCACATGTGCTGCCACGTCAGCACCAGGGACGTATTTGAATAAAAACCCCAAAGTATAAGGACCATATCGAAGATTTTTAAAGTACAAGGATGAAAATGATGAAATTATATGGGACTCGAAAATGGTAAGGATCCATCCTTTGTCCATGCTTTAATGCATGTGCCTGAACACACACACACACACACACACACACACACACACACACACACATATATATATATATATAGGGGGCTGATATGGTGCGGTCGGTCGCACTTACGAGCCCGACCCGATATCACATGAGATATGGATGGCCTGTAGCAAGTGCGGCCAACCACACCATATCACCCCCGTATATATATATATCTTATCATCAAAATCAAATATATATCTACATAGATATTATAATATATGCTATATAATATGTAAAAAATCATATAATATATTACATATATATAATAAATCATGTATAAAATAGGATATAATTGTGATACTATCAGGCGGCTGCACAGTATATATATATATATATATATATATATATATATATATATATATATATATATATATATATATATATATATATATATATATATATATATATTGTATGCCACAAAGCCAACAATGGCAATATACATGTAAATATGTGTATAAAACCATTGTCTGTGAGTATTTCTAACTCAAAATAACTGATTTTTGAAAAAGTTATATCTGGTCTTTCTGGAATGATTTTAATCTGGCTTATTTTACCAAAATCCTGCAATCTGATAATTCTGGCATTTCATTGTGCATGTTTTTCTGTCTAAATAAATTCTCAGAACTCTGACATGTTATCTTTATTTTTGTATTTTATACATCTCATTTACTGGCATATATAACTATTTCTAGACCTAGTCAAGCAGTGGTGGATCCAGAAATTAGACCTACGGGGCGAACTACTAAAGTCATTGTCCAATATAAATCTTTTTTTACTATCAATATAGATCGTTCAAATAATTTTAAATCATATTTTTTTAATCAAATCGAGGAACTTTAGTTGAGTGTTTTTCCTCTTGTATAATAGTTTCATTATCTACTATTGAAGCCTCATCTAAGTTTAATGAAGTAGATGTACTAGTTGAACGGCTCCTTTCCTTGGAAAACGAATCAATTGTTGGATTCCTCATTCGAACTATCTAAATTAATTAACATGAAAATTGATTAGATAAATATTATAATTAAAATTACAAGAAATAAATTAACAAAAACCACACATAAAATTTTAATCAAACTAGAACAAGTTGAATTAAATTAATTTATCAACAAATGTATTATAAAGCATGAAGTAAACTTCATGAAGAAAATTAATGGATAGAAACAAACAATAGAATTAAATCATGAAGCAAAATTCATGAAAACCAAATAAATCCGAGCACAAAAAACAAAAAAGCAAAATTCAATTATACCATATTAACCCTATAGGAACTAATAACTCACTACCAAGCATACATCAAAACCAAGAATCCAAGATTGCCCCTTTTCACATTCAAAGAATATTAACAATCCAAAAAATTGAAGTTATATAAGAAAAATCAAATATCTCAATCTCCCAAAAAATACCTAGCAACAGGCTATCAAAATTAGAAGAGCGTCGAGTCAGCGACGGCAAGTTGACGGCGATGGTAAGCAAGAGAGAAAAGCTATGGTCCATAGATAAAACTCAACAGGTTGAAGATAGGTTTTAGTTTAGGTTTTTTCAGTTAAACCCTTAAAAATTTTATATTTATATAAAAACTTTTTAAAACTTTAGTGGGCAATGGGAAATTTTGCAAATTTTGAAGGGGTTGAAGATAGGTTTTAGTTTAGGTTTTTTCACTTAAAATGTTACGCTCCGACCGGATTCCGGAAGCTCGAGCACGCGGACAAATCAGCTGTAACCAAATAGAGACTCGCCTCACTTGGATACAAGGCCTAAAAATGTCACAGATAAATATGATTAATCAAAGTAGCATGATACAAAAGGTAGAGTAGCATAAATGTTAAGGCCCTACAAGGGTCCTACATAACAAACTCTCCCTCTCTCTCATAAAAGATAAACACTAGGTTCTCAAACCTCAGCAACAAAATCTCAATCTCTCAACCGACTCCTGCGGCGAGTCTACTCCTTAAGATCTGAAAAGAAAGTCAGGTGTGTGAGCTTTCGAAAGAAAAGCCCAGTAAGTACCCCGCAGGGAAACACACAGGCACGTAATATCAATACCAATAATCATGACAAGTAAGAGAAAGTAAAAACAATGTCTACAGTCACGAAAACAAACTCAAGCAACTATCTCTCGGACAGCTCCAACACCCTGGTTGGAAATGACCCTCTGGTCGTGCATCGGTAGCGCCACCTCTCGTGGTTAAGGCCACTTAACTTGATTGGGTGGTCATGGGTTCGAATCCCACCCCTTGCATCTTTTTTTTTCTTTTCTCTCTTCCTTTGTTTTTTTTAAACATAAGTACCTTTGAGTAACCTGGTTAGCCTAAACTGGTTCCATCAAACCAACCACTTGAGTCCAAATAGATTGAACCCAATCCTTTTGTTCTAACTAACTCAGCCTCTTCTTTAATTGGTTTTAATCATTTTGATTACTTTTAATTCAAACCCAAGCTTTGGCCCTTTAGTTTAATCAATTAAATCTAATCATTCATAGACTTGGTTGAACTCAACCATCTAACTTAATCCAAACTATTTGATTAATCAATTAATATATCTTGATCACTTTTTAAATCTAGGTCAAAATCAGTTCAATTAGTCCTGACCCACAATCAAGCCCAACTAGACTAGCTTGGTTAATTCCAAATCCAACTAGATTAGCTAGGTTAATCCCAAACCAAGCTAAGTGATCAAACCCAACCCTTAGCTCAATCTAATTAATTAATTTAATTAGATTAACCAACTAGGTCTGGACTAGCCCAACCATGCTAATGGGTTAACCCTAACCAATTACACCCACTTAATTAACGTTTAAATCTTTAATAGATAATTAGAATAATTAATTATTTCATTAACTAATTAATCCTCTCTCATCTCTTCCCCCTCTCTCTCTCGGCCTGGACCTCGTCGGATCACCGGAGTTGTTATTCCCTCGGTCGTCACTTTCCTCTTCTCCGACAAACTCGAAACCTCACCGAAATGTATGCATCTACCCTGAAAAGCTACTGCAAGGAGAGGGGAAACTTACCAAAAGACCGTCGACGTTCTACAGCATCACCAGAAGCCTCTCCGAGGATGGGTGAAGGCTCCCTGTCTTTTCCGGTGATCGTGGATGCTCCGGTGACGAGCCAAGCCGCTCCTCCTCCCAAGGCCTCCTCTTCCTTCCCAAAGACCACGATGGTGATCTGCAAGCGCGACCGCGAACGGCCTCTGACTCCTCCTCTTTCTCTCTGATCATCGGCGCCGGGAACGCTCTCCTCAAATGCTCTCACATCTCTCTGTCCTTGCTCGAAGATGACTCTGCCATATTATAGCCCAGTGCAGATGAAGCGACAGAGGCGTTCGTGATACAATAACACCGGTAACCGCCTGCCTCTTAGTTCGTAACGGCCGGAGACGAATAGCGGCGCTCGCGGGCGTTTGAGTGAGAGAGAGGCCTTTACCTCGTGATTGGTTCTTGCTGATGGACGGTGAGGATCATCACGATTTAATCTAACGGTCACGAGCTAACTAAGTGCCTCGAATCAAGTATCGATCGGATCAACGGTCGAGATCGTCCAGATATCAATGGCCATATCGTCAGCATCTGCCTCGCATCCAACACCAACTCAGATGGAGGCTTCTCAGTGCGCCACGTGGCCTCTCCGATTCCTTTATAATGCCTCATGATCAATCGCCATCCAGATGACCGCATCTCAGCGTGCCACATGGCTTCGTCGGTTCTCTCCTTTATTCCTCACGATCAGCACCATCTGAGATCGTGTGATCTCAGCCCATTTTAATAGAGGTTTTCACAGGACTTTTACACTGAAGTCCCCTAGCTTATTAAAATTATACATAAGTCCTTCTTCTGTGAGAGGGATAAATTTCCTCTAGGTCCTTTACACTTTAACTAATTACCGAATGGCCTTTGCAGACCCCTTTTAATCTTTAAATTGCATTTCAATTAAATTAATCCCTTTTTAAAAGCATCTATTCATACAACTAAGGTAGCCTAAGGACTAATTTAATTTATAAATTATTTAACACGAATATTAGAATATTTTTATTCCAATTCTATTGGGTTTTACATAAAACCTTATAAATTTTATATTTATCTAAAAAACTTTTTAAAACTTAGGGGCAATGGGAAACTTTACAAAATTTAAAGGGGCCATTGAAAAATTTCAAAAAACTTGGGGGGCAATGCCCCCCCTCCCTTGTATCAGCCATTGCAGTCAAGGGTGTATAAACCTTAGAACTATTTTTGGGCCTCGCTATTGGGGTATAAACGCTGGTCATGTTGACATGTTCTTTGTTAGTAGCGCTACCGGACATGCGTGTCCGCTCTGACATTGGTCGAGGATCCAGTTGCGACCGTTGATATTCTATCCTGCCATTTTTGTTACATGCCAAATACGGTCGTTGCTATTCTATTTTGCTATATTATATTCTACTGCCAATGAGATGTATTTTGTGATTTATCTGACTTTTCTTTATTTCTTGTTCTGTTTATTCGGTTTCTGTTATTGAAGGGTGGTTGTATGGGCAACCATCTTTCGATATCAATATAATCTATTTTCTGCATTTATTATGTTTATTATGGTTTCTGCACTTTTCTGTATATTTTGTACCTCCTGGTATCTGTCTTATTAGGGTTTTTGAAAATACTTTTTGCGTGTAATTGTTTTCCGTATAATCTGTTTTAATTCATACTTAAATATTTTGGCATGCCGCCTATGTTTTTAGCGGATCTTATAGAGCTTTCTAACTCACCCCCAATATTTTTCTCCCCTTGCAAATCGTGACGAGTAGCTATGATCTGGGCGTAGGAGGGGGTTCCCTATGCAATTGTTATCTGCATTCTGAGTATTTCTGAGGTCTGTGAACCTCATGTCTTTCTGTGTATATTGTGAGACTTGTTATTATATATCTGTTATAGGGCCCTAGGGGTGACACTTTGTTCAGTAGGGTTGTACAAACTCTTAACTTTATTATCTGTATCGGTTGTAGGATTGTATAAACCCTCTTATTGTTGTTATTAATCCCACTGCATTAAATCTGTATAATTATTTGTACCAGGTTTTGAGGCCCTTGCATCCAGGCAGGGCTCATCCTGTTTGGATATGGCCAGTTTACCGACGCCATGGGCCGAGTTCGGGGCGTGATAGGAGCCTTTTATAGACTTTTTATTAAATTTTTAATACCCAAAATACCCTCATAAACTAGCCATTTATAGTTGTTAGGGAGGGTAAAATGTTATTTTATCAAAAAGACACAAATACCCTCGAATGTAGTCATTTTATAGTCATTATAGAGGTTAAAATAGACTTTCCACTTTTAAAAACAATGAAAACAAAAAAAAATAAAAAATAAAATTCCAGTTGTTGGTGGTCAATGCCAACGGTTGGATGATAGCCGTTGGCCAACGGCTGTGATCCAATCATGCTTGAGCATGGCCCATGCGGACCGACTAGGCCATGTTGGGCCATGTTGTGCTGGCCCGCGTGCTCGGGCCAGTACGGCCACGCGAGCCACACATAGATGGCCCAACACGCGGCCCGCACCCAGGTCGTGCCAAACACGGCCTAAAACATGCTGGGCCATACTATGCCTGGGCCTGCATGGCCCGGTTGGCACCTATAGTAAAAGGGGCACTATAGTTCTTTGGAAAGTCTCAGAACCAGTGAAGCATATGCGAACAAAAGCTATTTTGGCTTTTATGTCTTGTCCCTTACTACTTTTCTATTATATTAAACTTAGATTAAATACTACTAATCTCATATAATTTTATAATTCAGAAATTGAGAAAATAAGAAGTAATATTCCAAAGTCTTTTTTTTTTCTGTCTGGCCTTACTAATATCCATAGATGCCAGTGCTCAATTTGTGACCAAACAGGCAAATACTCCTACAATGTGATGCATTGATTGATTGACTGGAATTCCATACCACAATTTATTGACCAAGAAATATTTTATATTGTTTAATATATAGAAATCTAGACCAAGATTCACACATGTGCGCACCCTTGGATATTGACTAGGACTCATCAAACATATTTTTCACACAATTTTAATAGCATCCTCCTAACTACTCAAAATATTCTTGTGACAAATTAATTTTACTTACTTTAAAAAAAAACACTCTTCCCTCTTTAAGACTTTAAGCAGGTTTAAGGGGAAAAAAAAGAAATTTATTTTTCTTTTATAGTTACCCTTACAAAACCTCAAAATCAAACATATACTCTTGCAAATTTTCTCTTTCATATATATTGATATTCTTATATTATATAACCCTCTCATGATAAAAATGACCTATTCCTATAAAAATCATTTAAATAACAAATAAAAATATTTTTATACTACCCTAGACATTTTATTCTGCCAAACATTTTGATTAGTAGTAAAGGGTAATAATTGTATGGATAATATGTTTTAAAATATAAATTTATTGTATAAATAATTAAAAATTAAAATATGAAAAAAACAATTAACAATGATGATTTATATATATATATATATACGGGCATGATACTATGTGGCTGGCCTTATCACTGTGCAAGTGAGGTCGCCTCCATTTGACCCACTTGCACAGTGTTTTGAGGAAATCCAACCGTATGGATGGAAAGAACATTGAAAAATAAACTATGATGACAATTTTCATACAATTTGGAACCTTGTAGGGTCTTCATCTTAACGGGTGAAATTCTGAACCGGTAGGATTTCTATAAATTTTCACCTGTTGAGATGAAGACCCTACAAGTTCCCAAATTGTATGAAAATTGACATGCTAGCTTATTTTTCGATGTTCTTTCCATCTATACGGTTGGAAATCCTTAAAACATGCTCCAAGGGTCAAAATGGGAGGAGGCCGAATAGTAATTCGACCGGCCTTATTGTATCATGCCCGTGTATATATATATATATATATATATATATATATATATATATATATATATGAAATGTCAAATGTTAAGAGATATGAGTGATATTTCATTTGTTTTTTTTTTCAATTACTAAATAATAGGATTAGTTCATTTAACTCAAGATATATTTTATAGGTAATTCACTATTCATCTCTTGAATAGTGAACTATTTGTCATGGGGTCCTTGGGAGGTGTTGTTTATTATTATTATTTTTGGGTGGTTGTGTGTGTTGACCTTAAAGTCCCTGCAAACAGTCGCAGGGACCTTAAGATAATTTGCCCTATATTTTAAAAGTTTCAACTTTTGAAGGGAATATATGAATATCTATAATTTTAGGATTTATAGGTATATATATATATATATATATATATATATATATATATATATATATTAGATAATGAATAATTGGTCCCTGAAATAGTGCTTTTATTGTCTGGGGTCCTTAGGGGTATTTGTTTAGTATTATGTGTTGTGTGTGTGTTTGACTTTAAGGTCCCTAGAAACAATGACAGGGACCTTAAGATAATTTCTCTTATATATATATATATATGTATAGAGGCTTCATATAGTCTAGCCGGCTATAATCCGGTCGGACACGTGTCAGGTCTCTATTAACTGGTCAACATTACTTAATGATTAAGAAATATATATATATATATATATATATATATATATATATATATATAGTCTCGATACTATGCGGCCGACAGGATCACTATACAAATCCGGCCATCACCCATTTTGGCCCTTTGAGCATGTTTGAAGGATTTGCAACTGTACGGATGGGAAGATCATCGAAAAATAAGCTAGCCTGTCAATTTTCATACAATTTGGTGACCTTTGGTCCTCCCACTTAATGGTTGAAATTCTGAACCATTAAAATTTTCCTAAAATAAGAACCTTTAAGTAGGAAGACCAAACGGTCCCCAAATTATATGAAAATTGACATACTAGCTTTTTTTTCGATGATCTTCCCATCCGTACGGTTGGAAATCCTTCAAACATGCTTCAAGGGCCGAAATAGGCGTCGTCCGGATCTACACCACACCTTATCACCGTTGTATATATATAAAAGGCCCAAACAAATAACTTGAGAGAAAATTACTTGCAAGGCCCTATACAAAAATATGTATTTGCTTAAATACCCTTACAAGAAAAAATTTTATTTAAAAGCCCCTATAAAATATATTTTATTACTTATATATATATATTTAAAGAAATATATTAGTAAACCTATTTTTCTCTCCTTTCACCTAGTTTTAACCACAGAGATATATATGAGTAAATATGGTGGATTTGTAGGAGTAAGTAAGTAAATATATTTTTAGAAGTATATTTAACCAATTCTGAACTTTTATAAAGGTATGCGAGCAAAAAAAATCCCATAGATAAATGAGGGTTATAACTAAATTCTAACTTTCCAGGGGTTAATGTGTAAAGAACCCCTTAACTGAAATCATTTGTCTAATGTGGCTGCTAAATCCCCCAACTGTATTTATCCAGTTAATTTCAAGTCAATTCGGTGTTGTTGACGGCATCTTTCTTGCACCCAAAGAAAAGGTACATAAATAGAAACCTGATGTTGTTATTGGCTGTAATTTGTTAACTCTTTACTAATAGTCTGATTTTGTGGTCAATTTCTCAGGTACATTATGTCTCAGTTCTTCTCAAGTGGCAGAGGAGGTGGGAACGATTCGCGGAGGTCGAGAAAGTCTTTGGTCGTGCCCCCATTTGTTGGTCTCCGTTGATCTCTACGTCAAACTTGGACCTTTTTAGGGTTAGGGTTTCTTGGGAGTGGCTCAGATCATGCTCTGAAGTTGCCTGCATCTTTGTTGGTGGGATATCAGGTTTTTTTTTTTACTAGTTTATCTTTGCTTGATTGATCCGAGAAATACCTTAAATTTTGGATTTTGGACTTGCTTGATGTCGTGGTATTGTTTGCTTCTTGGTGTGTTGGATCGAATTGGTTGTTTTGCAAGGTAGAAGCTTGCATTTCTTGGGTTTTGGTGAGCTTGTTGTGATGGTGATGGGTGATGAATTGGGTTTTCCTTCTTTCTGGTTTAGGGTTTTGAGATTGTTAGAATTTATGCTCTTTTGTTTTGAAGAATAATTGTTTGATTTTAGAATTATTTGTTTCTTATATGTGGATTTAAGGATGAGAACAGTGGTGTGCTTGGGGAAAATGGTGGTATATCACATGGAGGAGTGTTTTTGTGGTTTTTGGAAACAGTGCTTCAGTTTTGATCTTTTGTTTTTCTTTTCCTGAGATGATGTGATGCGGAGTTAGCATTTAAATTAAGACGGTATGGATTTCATGGATCGGGTTTGGAGTATTGCTATTTATTTATTTATTTATTAGAGGTTTTAGTTATTGCTCTACTTTGATTCCTTGAAATTGCTGGTTCTCTTTTTTATCTATTCCTTTAGGAGTTGATATCTTTAGAGTGTATTTGCATCCGTTTGTTTCTTGGTTTCACTCTTAGGAACACGAAAATCCTTTACTAATTTAGCTTCACTTGGGTTGTGTTCAAAGGATGTCAAGAGGATTAAAGAAAAAGAAAACAAGTAGGAAGTTGTTTTCTTGTGTTTGGTTGAATGAAGAAAATAGGATGGATAAACAAATTGAATAAACTTTTGATAATTTTTAATGAGTTGATGAATTTCTTCAGTGTCATTCTGATCAAATTTTTGCTTCCTTTAAATTGAAATGTATCTTTAATAATCATTACCATTCAGAGGATTTCTAAATATTTTGTTTTTTTTCCCTTCCTATCTTTGTACAATTTGGGAGATTTGAACTTTGAACAAGTGAGCCCTCTCTATTGTCATGTTTTCCTGCTCATGTCATGTGGATATAATGCGATGGTTAACCTCTTGCTTATTTTTATTATCCAGCATCCAATCTATTTTTCAGGATGTTTTCCTTTTTATCATATTGGATATTTCAACAGGTTACAGAAGTTAAAATTAAATTTTTTTCCATATTATTTGCTGTATTATGGAGGATTAATTAAATTTGTTAGTTGTTGATATTATCCGGTGTAAGGATTTCTTTGATGTTTTGGAATTTAAATGGTTTGCACACTGTCTATTTCTGTTTTCTAACTGAGCTATTCTTTGTGTAGGTGAAATAGTATCGCAAAACTATAATGGGTCATATATATACCTCACAGCCAGGTTGCTAGCCTAGAATCTTTCAAAGAAAAGTGGCACTGATCTCTCTTACAAGTCGATTGCCATGGAGAGGAAAGTTCTTGTTACGGTTTTCGCCATCCTTGGCTTCTTTCTGATTAGGACATGTCATGGGACAGAGACTGACCTTCAATGTTTGATAACCTTGCATGGATCGGTTAAGGATCCTGGTGGCAACCTTTTTTGGAACTTTGATAACAGAACTGAGGGATCTATATGCAAGTTTAATGGAGTAGAGTGTTGGCATCCTGATGAAAATCGGGTACTTAACCTGAGGCTTTCTAACATGGGGCTTGAAGGCAATTTCCCAAAAGGTCTCGAGAACTGCACAAGCTTGACGGGATTGGATCTTTCAAATAACAACTTTTCTGGATTGATACCCGGTAATATTTATACAAAGCTACAGTTTGTGACAAACCTTGATCTCTCATACAATCACTTCTCGGGTGAAATTCCAGTGGGACTGTCCAACTGCACCTATTTGAATGTTCTGAATCTCCAACATAATAATCTGACTGGCCAGATCCCTTGGCAGTTGAGTCGTCTGAATCGGCTTACGACCCTCAATGTTGCTGAAAATTTATTGTCCGGGCAGATTCCTGAATTTGTGAATAACATTTCATCTCATGACATAGGAAACAATCCCGGGCTCTGTGGGAAACCTTTGGCTGCTTGTAAAACATCTGAAAAGAAAAGTAATGCTGGAGTCATAATTGGAGCAGCTATTGGCGGTATGGTGTTTGCAATTATTCTCGTTGGAGTTATCTTGTTCTTCATTTGCCGGAAGGTCTCTATCAAAAAGAAGCAAAAAGAAGTGGAAGAAAACAGATGGGCAAAGAACATTAAGGGTGCTAAAGGAATCAAGGTAGTTGAATCTATTTCTCTCTACACCATACTCTGCAAATTTAATTTTGTATCTGCTATTTTTAAATTTTTAGTAGGACTAAAAAATGTTGTTACTTGCAGGTTTCTATGTTTGAAAAGTCGGTTTCTAAGATGAAATTTAATGACCTTATGAAAGCAACCAATGATTTTAGCAAGGAGAACATCATCGGTACCGGGAGAACAGGCACTATATACAAGGCAGTGCTTCCTGATGGTTCTGTTTTTGCCGTCAAGCGGTTGCTGGAAACACAACATTCCGAGAAGCAGTTCATTTCTGAAATGGCAACACTCGGAAGTGTGAAGCATCAAAACTTAGTTCCGCTTTTGGGGTTTTGTATTGCCAAGAAGGAAAGGTTGTTGGTCTACAAAGACATGCCCAATGGGACTCTATATGACCAGCTGGACAAAGGAGATGTCGAAAAAGCAGTTATGGAGTGGCCGATGAGACTGAGAATCAGTATTGGAGCAGCACGAGGCCTTGCATGGCTTCACCACAGTTGCAATCCCCGCATTCTTCATCGGAACATAAGTTCCAAGTGCATCCTATTGGATGAGGACTACGAACCTAAGATATCTAACTTTGGACTCGCAAGGCTTATGAATCCTATCGACACCCATCTGAGCACCTTTGTGAATGGTGAGTTTGGTGACTTAGGTTATGTAGCTCCTGAGTACACCCGAACTCTTGTGGCCACTCCGAAAGGAGATATCTACAGCTTCGGTGTGGTTCTGCTTGAACTGGTTACCGGTGAAAAACCGACACAGGTGTCTAATGCTCCAGAAAACTTCAAGGGTAGTTTGGTAGAGTGGATAGCTTATCTGTCCGAAAACTCACTTCTTCCCAATGCCATTGATGCATCTTTAATTGGGAAGGGATATGATACCGAACTTCTCCAATTTCTGAAAGTCGCTTGCTCATGTGTTCTGTCTGCTCCCAAAGAGAGGCCAAGCATGTTTGAAGTTTACCAGCTTCTGAGGGCCATTGGTGAACGATACCATTTTACTGCTGAGGATGATATATTTCTGCAGCCCGAGAGTACTGAAGCCGATTATCTTGACGAACTTATTGTTGCACAGTAACTAATAAATCCACTGATCGGTATATCTAAAAGGTGCAAACCAGCCTTATATTTCAGCTGATAGATGTTATTTTCTGTATATCATATGAGATGTATTAAGTTACTTAAGAATGTCTTTCTATATCATTAGGTGATTTTATCTGCTGCTTGATTGTAAGCTATCACTTATGTATATTTGGTATGATTTCTAAGAAATCGATTGCTCCAACCAACCCATGAATAGGTTGAAGTCATAATTATTGATACTGGTCTTTTCCACATAAAACAAAGTGATTATTATTAGCAATGCTGCTTCTTTGAGTGATGTTATTCATCCTCAAAAGGGTTTTATGGTGTCATTGTTCCACCTTATTTACAAGTAATTTAATCAATCTGAATCTGATTGTGTTCTATATCCCCAATTAATATCTGAAAAGAATAGTTAAATGTTGGAAGAGTCATTAATTAGTTCTCCAAAGTTTCTCCTTTCTATGTGAAAGTTCCGTCGGGTTCGGTTGTCCGCCTGTTGTATCTTTGTTGTAACTTCTGTTGCAACTTGCTGTCAGGCTGTAACTTGTGGTGTTGCAATCTTGTTAGTTCCACCAAGAGTGATTATGTGGCTTTAAGAATTACAACCTCTCAATGAATTAAACACACAATTAATCTCACACTCTCTCACAAACAAAGAAACATTCAACACATCAAGAGGAGAGACACAAGCAAAGCAAATCACACACAAAGGAGACAAGCAAATTGGTAACCCAGTTCGGCTAACCAAGCCTACATCTGGGGGGCCAAGCCCGGAGAAGACAATCCACTAAAGGTGTAGGGAAAACAGGAGTACAAGAGTTCCTCACTCAATCTATCATAAGCACCTCCACTCCTTGATTGACAATGACCACTATCACCCTCCTCTCCAAGGGACTACTCTAGTCGGCTCACCTCAATCCTCTGAGTCCTGGTCTTATATAGACACCTCCATGTCTTCACGCCATCACAGCACCAGCCTCCACCCTTTAGTTTCTTCGCGACTTTCCAAATTTAACTCCTTCCAATTCTAGTTGTTGCAACCTAGTTGTAACAAGAGTTGCAACACGGCCCGGCTGACGAACTTGACCAAGGCTACAGCATCCATTGCACCTCTTCGACTTCGATGCACCTCCAACCCTCCTGGTTGAGTCTCGAGTCTACTACGTCAGATCCTCCTGATCCCGACACGCAACTAGCCGATCCACCTCTCCGTCGCGTACTCAGCCTATCACGGTCGCACTCCACCATAGCGCGCACCCATCAATCAACCTCCATCTTCATGCAAGGTTGAGTTGTTGATTGGCTCCACCAATCTCTTTCCAAGTTTGGTCACAACTTGGCCCATCATGCTCCATTCGTCTCTACCATATTTGTTTTTCAATCAACACCAAATATGGTCTTCAATCACTTCTTGATTTGGCTTCAATTCAACACCTCATCAATCACCAATATAGCTTGCCAAATCAAGTTCTCAATCAGTTCTCAATCAGCTCCAAATCAACCAACTCTCTATGCATGTTGAATCTCAATCATGTAGCCATTTGCATGAAACATCATAATCCGTATGCATGCAATCTTGCATGGAATCTCCAATGTGCATGCGATCTTCAATCAATCAGCCTCTTTCCGCATCAATCTTCTCCATATATGGCCTGCATGTAATCTCTAACCACATGATCATCTTTTTGCATGGAATCTTCAATCTTTGATTCATGTCAGCCTTTGAAGATGCTTCCTTCCAAGAATAAACTATCCAAGCCAACTTGAAACTCTTCAGCATCTATTTCAAACTTGGGTTGCACCTAATCAGCTTCCCTTGAAGTCTTGAATCCTTGACTTGCCACCAGCATGACTATATTGACTTGATCATGTTACTCCATGTCTTGGCCACGTTATACTTCAAGTTTGCCATACTGATCTTTGGTTGCATCTCCTAGTTACAACATTCTTACAACACAAGACTGATCATGACTGGACCAACAAAACTGACTTGGGTATAAAACCCATTACAACTCCCACAACTGATTATGACTCAAGACATAACATAAATGTGCTCATAGACAAAAGACATAAATGTGCTCACATACATATGAACCTCTTCAATGCTTGGACCTTGTGTCTTTGTCAACCATGTCTTGACATCATGTCTTTGACTTGTCAATCTCATGCCACGTTAGCTTGTGTCACATCACCACGGTGTCAAGTAATGCCAACATATGTGCATTCGCACTAACAATCTCCCCCTTTGGCATTATTTGACACAACCACTTCTGCCAGACCGTTCCCAATTACACCGCCAGGATGACTGACTCTAGTTCTTCCCCTATCTCTTGGAGCAGACATAAACTGCACAAACACTGAACACAAACAGTCAGCCACTTAACAAAAACAAGGCTGGCAGACTTACTTCTCCCCCTTTGTGGCACATGATGCCAAAGACTTCTGATGTTGCACAGTAGGTTGCAACTCCCCCTGAATTTATGCATGTTCTCCGCTTATGTGACAACTCCTCTGGAATTGACTTCACTGGTTGTTGCGTCTTATGTTGCAACCCCACCTTTCTTCTTGTGTAGAACTTCTAGACAAGCTTGGAGATGTTGCTTCACTCAGAAAATGTTGATGACCGGACTGGAGACTTTCTGTGAACTGAAGTCTGTGGCTCCCCCTTGCTTCATAAACATCCTTATATGCAGGAGTAACCTCCAAGAACTCATTCAGTTTTTCGGAGAATAGTTCACCATCCTTCCTCTCACCAACACTTGAGGACAACTTTGTGTAGTTGAGTCTTGAGCTGAAAAGCTTAGATTGCAATGAAATTCATGCACAAATGAAGGATTGTACCTCTTGGTCTACTTTTCTCAGTACGGGAGATGTTCTGGGAACTGAAGAAAGTGTCTCCCCCTTGCTCCTTGATCTAGTCTTCCTTTGTAAAGGTGCTTCAGAGCTCTTTGTTTCGTCGATTTTGGGATCAAGGAAAGACCTTCTTCTTGGCTTCTTTGCACTTCTCTTAAATTTCTGACCTTTAGATGGTTCAAGTTTTCTCTTCTTTACTAGTTCACCAATTTGAAGCGCAAGTGGAGCACCATCTGAGTCTTCTTCCTTTTCTGAACTGACAGTTGTCGCAACGGTGTTGCAACTGGAGATGGAACATGTTCTGCTTCTTGTGTCATTTCTTTCAGATGACTGATTTTTACAATAATGTTCTTCAGAACAACATCAGAACTTATTTCATCACTTGGGGACTCACTGTCAGTAGACTTTCCTTGATCTTTAGTAGCCATTTCCTTTCCTTTCTTCAAAGCTTGAGACTTGGATATTTCTTGCTGACTTTTTGAGCACTTCTTCTATTCCTTTTCTTTTCTGTCCCGGATTCAGGTGCAACATGTTCTCCTGCTTCTGGATTTGTTCTATCTCCTTGTGCTTCATAGGTGTTGCAACTGGTATGTCTTCTGCAATTGGATTAGGGGCAGCATAAAAATTCAAGGCCAAGGACATTGTACCTCTTTCTTCCTCAGTTGAAGATATATGGTCTCCTTGGTGAACTTGGTTGTTCCTTCAAACCTTCACTACAAGCTGCTTCCGCCATATTTGCCAACTGGAGCGCCTCCTTTGCACCAAATATTTTGCTCTCATCTTTTTGGGGGAGAGTTGCTCTTCTCCTGCTTCTTCTTCTTCAGTAGGAGAACTTGGAACAAGATCTTCTTGAATGGGAGATGAGTTTAAATCCTCTTTGAATTTCAAAGGAGAGACCAACTGCCTAGAGCCTTATAAAAAAAATTACAAAGGAACACCTACCACAAAAACTATTTGCATTCTGCCTCTTTACAAAGGAAAACAAAAGTAATTCAAAAACAAAAAGAAACTCAAGAATGATTCAGAGAAACTCAAAAAAATGATTCAGGGAATAAACAATGCTTCCCTCCAAAATATATATGTCCTCCTTTCTTTTTCCTTTTTTTTTGTTTTTACTTTTTCTTCCTTCTCATTTTTTTATTTTCATTCCTTTTTTTTTTTTTTTTGAATCTTTTGCAGCTCAAGGAATTCCTGGATCAATGACTAGACCGGTCATACCTGTTTTTCCAGCTATCAGCAGTCCTTTATCAGTCAGCTTCTGGTTGTAATAGATTGTTGCAGCACCCTGATTCATCATAAATTCTGACTTCTTCTCAGCTGCAACTGCTCTCTTCTTGTCCTCCTTTCTGATCCATGCCTTTCTGATCATTGTAGCCTTGCCTCTGATTCTCCTCTTGATACTTGTTTGCACATGCTTAGCTTTCCTTCCCCATTTTTGGTCTTCTTTCAACTTGAGCTGTTGAGCTTGAGCTTTCACAAAGATGAGTTCTAGGTTGCTTTTCGTCACGCCAGATGACTCTCCAATGTAACCAAGACCATGTGGACTTTCAACTGCTAATATTTCTTTCATCCTGGTCTTTTCTTTGTTTATGATCTCCTCGGCATGACTCAAATTCTGTTGCCATTCTCCCAAGTCCTTCGTGATGCTTTTTTTCTCCTCTTCAAAACACTTGTTCTGGATAATCATCTTGTCGAATCTCTTCAGCATGACTTCATAAGCTTTGGGAAGGTCTTGTTTTGTCACTTCGTCACAGTCACTTTCACTTTCTCCAGATGTTGCAACACCCTTGATCTTGCTTGATTCTCCTGTCTGTATAAACACAGAGGGAAAAGTAACATGGTGACTTATCATACCTTTGTCTTCTCCATCTACCAGACTCTCCTTGGATTCTCCTTCACTCCAGGTAGCATTGAGGAATTTGCATTTCTTGAGTGTGTTGGCACACTCGGCTTGTACATGTCCAAAGCCTCCATACTCTCTACACTTGATGCCTCTTCTCTGTTTCATTGAGTCCAGTTCTTCTTTCCTATCTTCAGCTTTGGAATCTTCTATTTGAGGAGTTTTTCTTCCACTCTTGTATTGTTTGAGCATCTTATGGAGCCTTCTTGATAAGAACATCATATCGACATCATCTTTATCTTCATATGGAGCCTCCTTATGTCTTCTAGCTTCTGCCTTCAGTGCCATAGACGAAACTTCTTCCAGGACTTCGCCGACCTTGAAACCAAGATGTACTCCGGCGACTGGCTCTGATACCAATTGAAAGTTCCGTCGGGTTTGGTTGTCCGCCTGTTGTATCTTTGTTGTAACTTACATTTGCAACTTCTTTGTCAGTAACTTGTGGTGTTGCAATCTTGTTAGTTCCACCAAGAGTGATTATGTGGCTTTAAGAATTACAACCTCTCAATGAATTAAACACACAATTAATCTCACACTCTCTCACAAACAAAGAAACATTCAACACATCAAGAGGAGAGACACAAGCAAAGCAAATCACACACAAAGGAGACAAGCAAATTGGTAACCCAGTTCGGCTAACCAAGCCTACATCTGGGGGGCCAAGCCCGGAGAAGACAATCCACTAAAGGTGTAGGGAAAACAGGAGTACAAGAGTTCCTCACTCAATCTATCATAAGCACCTTCACTCCTTGATTGACAATGACAACTATCACCCTCCTCTCCAAGGGACTACTCTAGTCGGCTCACCTCAATCCTCTGAGTCCTGGTCTTATATAGACACCTCCCTGTCTTCACGCCATCACAGCACCAGCCTCCACCCTTTAGTTTCTTCGCGACTTTCCAAATTGGACTCCTTCCAATTCTAGCTGTTGCAACCTAGTTGTAACAAGAGTTGCAACACGGCCCGGCTGACGAACTTGACCAAGGCTACAACATCCATTGCACCTCTTCGACTTCGACGCACCTCCAACCCTCCTGGTTGAGTCTCGAGTCTACTACGTCAGATCCTCCTGATCCCGACACGCAATTAGCCGATCCACCTCCGCCGCAGACTTTCAAATTTATCACGGTCGCACTCTACCATAGCGCGCACCCATCATTCAACCTTCATCTTCATGCAAGGTTGAGCTGTTGATTGGCTCCACCAATCACCTTCCAAGTTTGGTCACAACTTGGGCCATCATGCTCCATTCGTCTCTACCATATTTGTTTTTCAATCAACACCAAATATGGTCTTCAATCACTTCTTGATTTGGCTTCAATTCAACACCTCATCAATCACCAATATAGCTTGCCAAATCAAGTTCTCAATCAGTTCTCAATCAGCTCCAAATCAACCAACTCTCTATGCATGTTGAATCTCAATCATGTAGCCATTTGCATGAAACATCATAATCCGCATGCATGCAATCTTGCATGGAATCTCCAATGTGCATGCGATCTTCAATCAATCAGCCTCTTTCCGCATCAATCTTCTCCATATATGGCCTGCATGTAATCTCTAACCACATGATCATCTTTTTGCATGGAATCTTCAATCTTTGATTCATGTCAGCCTTTGAAGATGCTTCCTTCCAAGAATAAACTATCCAAGCCAACTTGAAACTCTTCAGCATCTATTTCAAACTTGGGTTGCACCTAATCAGCTTCCCTTGAAGTCTTGAATCCTTGACTTGCCACCAGCATGACTATATTGACTTGATCATGTTACTCCATGTCTTGGCCACGTTATACTTCAAGTTTTCCATACTGATCTTTGGTTGCATCTCCTAGTTACAACATTCTTACAACACAAGACTGATCATGACTGGACCAACAAAACTGACTTGGGTATAAAACCCATTACAACTCCCACAACTGATTATGACTCAAGACATAACATAAATGTCTTCATAGCAAAGACATAAATGTGCTCACATACATATGAACCTCTTCAATGCTTGGACCTTGTGTCTTTGTCAACCATGTCTTGACATCATGTCTTTGACTTGTCAATCTCATGCCACGTTAGCTTGTGCCACATCACCACGGTGTCAAGTAATGCCAACATATATGCATTCGCACTAACAATATGTATTTTTACAAGTAGGGATTCTTATGTGTAAATCTCCCTCATGATAACCACAAGAAATTACTCTAAATCATTTAACCTGCACAGGAAAAGGACTTATTTTTTATGGGTTTTGCTTGCATACTGCAATATTTACTTATATACCCTTACAAATCAATTATTTTTTCTGTACGCCCTTATGGCTAAATTGGCCATTTACAGTGTTAAATCAATCGATAGAATGAGGTTAAATTATTAAATGAGTAATGATATATATCATGACTAGACTTCCCGAATAGATTTCATGAAATGATCTCAACCATCCATGTCATCTCGAGATCATCAATACCATCATCTCGAGATGACATGGATGATTGAGATCATTTCATGAAATCTATTCGGGAAGTCTAGTCATGATATATATTATTACTCTTATTTAAATTGGGTTTGCCTATATACCTCTCTAATTTTTATTTTATTTTATAAACATTAATTATTTTATATAACAAATGATCATTATGGGTTTATGAATATATCCCTCTAATTTTTTTATCATATTTTATGGACTTTAAGTTATTTAAATTATAAATAGCCAATATAAATTTACTTATATACACTTTTAATTAATTTTAAATTTTTAAAAATTTAATTTTTTTTTTAGTGAATGTCCTTCATATTTATATGGTTTACAAATATATCCACAAAATTTTACATTATTACATGAAATTTTACATATGTTCTAAAACACAACTAAACTTTTAAATAATAATAATGCTCAAATAACCTGAATAACAATCTCAAACTCCATGCTTAGCTTCATCATGAAAAATGTAGATGAATTTGCAATTAAAGCTTAAAAATAAATGAAAAATTTTCAACATAAGCAATGGTAGCACCTTTCACAAAGTCATATGAGATGTTATGAAGCACCAACTTAACACCATCCTTTTGCAAAAACCCTATAATCCTACAACCATACAAACAATAAGCATCCACCACTGCATTTTATCCATCCTTAAAAGATGGCAACCCAAAACAAAATGAGCTCCACAAGCAATATCCATAACAAAACAAAAAAAAAAACATTTGAAAGAAAAGATAAGTGTAACGCCCCGAATTTTCTCAATAATAATCATTTGATTAAAAAATATTTTATTGATGTTCATTAATCACTAATGAAAAATTTAAATTAATTAAACCTCAAATTAAGAATATATATATATAAGCTAATTTGAAAATGGGCCTTAGATGGGAAATAGAGATAAGAATTTGGGTCACGTCTCTTTCACTTATAATTGTGGAGTTAAATGATAAATTAAATTCAATTAGATTAAACAAAAATTCTTAAGTTTAATAATTTGGGTTTAATAAAAAAGTGAATCTTGTTCGATTAAAAGTCAGAAATTATGAATCTGATCCGACCTAATAATTCCCAACCCGTGACACTGCAATACACCCAAGACAATCAAATCAATAAAGCCGGATTTGCCGGGTCTTGTTGGGAAAAATAAAATAAATCGTGAGACTATAGTACCACATGTGACAATTTAAAAATATTAAACTCTTCAATAAAGTTAATGGAGAAGAGGTATGATATGTATTGATTGTAAATATTATATTTTTAAATTAATTTAATGGAAACAAAATAATAAAAAATATTAAAGTGGCCCATGTGACCATGGTGTGGAAATAAGATAATAAAACATTTTTTAATAGTTTTATAAGATAAGATAAGATGGAGAGAAATTCTCCATCAACCTGACATGACAACCTCTCCCTCTCTTGCTTTCTTTCTTCTCACCCGACCCACGCCCTTCTCTCGCTCTCTCCTGCTTTCTCTTTTCCTTTCTTTTCTTCTTCTATCCCGTGAAAGCTTCAGCCTCTTTTCCTCGTGAACGGAGCCCGAGCTTCGGCGGCCGATCTACCCCGACGAGCGCCCGACTGAGCCCCCTCCGCCCGGTCAGATTCCGGCGCCACACTGGCGGCAGCCCTCTTCCTCCTCTCTCCCCCTCACTGCCGAGCGTCACCACCTCCATTCCGAGAGACCTCCGGTGAGATTCGACGGCTTCCTTCCCCGGCGAGGCGTTAGAACCTTGGCTGAGCCCCCACTCCTCTCTTTTCCTCGGAGCTGCGAGCTTGGTCTAGGCACCAAGTAAACATTGTGAGTTTCTCTAAACTCTGTGTAATTACTAATTAATAGGTAATAAGTTAGAAGCAGAGGAAATACAAAATGAGAAGGGTTTAAAGATGAGATGTCATGCTTAAATGCGGTGTATGGGGGAATTGTAATGCTTTAGAGAGACATGATTATATGAAATCCAAGTATTGGATGTTATGATGCATGTTTGTAGAAAAGTTTAAGGCTTATAAACAGAGGAGATGTTGCCGAAATTGTGTAAATTATATGAATTAATCGCCTTCATATTTTCATGCCTTCATGCTTGCATCTTATAGAAGAGTTATACTCTTAAGCGATTATGCTAAGATAACATGTTTAAAATATTGTATAAAAGCATGTATAAAAAATTGTCTAGTATTAGAGGTATAATTAACGGTTGTATAAGTAAATTGCTAAGTAGGATTATGATTTATTACTGACGCTTTTGATGTTTCAGAATGCCGCGAAACAATAGACGTGGTCAACCACCCCGCGAGCCTCTAGAAGAACCGGTAGAAGAACCGGTAGAAGAAATAGCTATGGAGGTCCTTGGGAATGGAGACGACGAGAGAGAAGCATCCCAGGCTCACTATGGGCAAGGGTATAACCCTGGGATGCAACAAACCCTTGAAAGGCTGGCACAATCTCTTGCAGCATTCTCACAGTACCAACAGATATGGAACAGAGATCAAGACTATGTAACTCGAGCTAGGCAGATGGGAGTTACACCATTCCTTGGCATACAAGACCCAGCTGAAGCAGAAGCTTGGCTCATGCGTTTGGAGCTAGTGTTCCAGGCGATGAGATGCCCGGAGAAAGACAAGATAACCACGGCTACCCTATTACTGGGGCAGGGAGCATTATTATTGTGGGGATCTATCCTCAAGCACCACACAAGACCAAACACATTGACGTGGGCTGACTTCAAAAGGGCATTTGATCGGAAGTACTCACCCCGGGTTTACCGTGATGCGAAACGGGAGGAGTTTATTCACCTAGTTCAAGGAAATATGTCTGTGATGGAGTATGAAGACAAGTTCACGGAGCTTAGCCGCTATGCATATTCAATGGTGGTAGATCCGTGGGAGAAATGCCGGAAGTTTGAAGAAGGACTGCGAGATGAGATTCGCACATATGTAGTAGCTGTCGGATTTGGGGATTACGACGACATCGTGGAGTCTGCTCTACGAGTGGAGCAGAGTGTCAAAAAACAGAAATAAAGAATGAAAAAATGGAAGAAAAGGAACAACCTGAGCTCTTAAGGAGGCGGGAGTTTCAGACCCAGTAAGAAGAGTAACAAAAGCAACAGTGGCAGATCCTCATCAAGAGTGTGATACCCTAAGTTTTAAATTAATGTGAATAATATATAATATTAAAATAAGAAAAGTTTGGGGTTTTTATTGATAAAGTATAAATATAATTAATAAAAATAAATAAAAAAACATTTTCGAGGAAGTTTGAGATTTATATATAATTATGTTAACGTTTAGGGGGAAATTGGAAAAGTGTCAAACCACCTTCAATGAAGCTTCCTCACGGAGTCCTCTAGCATGCCTTGCTTACGTGGGTTGTCTTGATTCCCACAGCACCTAGCAACATATGTTAGAATTCACCGCTACGTCACCGCCTCAGCTTGCGTTATAGAAAAAAAGTAAATAAAAGTAAAAATAGAAATCCACCGGCTCAACTCAATGTTGCTTTCTTGAAATTTCAAAGGTTTTAATAAAATAATATTATCTTTTGAGCATTAGTAAGCTAAGCCTCTCACTTGCCACTAGCCAGGCACTACATTAAGAACAAATTGGTAAAGAGAGATGGGAAGAGAGAAAAAATGAGGAGAAAGTGAGAGGCGGTCAGGAAAAATGCAGAAGAGAGAGAAGAAAGATGGAGGAAGAAGAAGGAGAAGAAGGTAAAAGAAGAATAAAGAAAGAAATAGAGAGATTTTAGTTTTTTTAAATTTTATTTAGCAATTCGGATTGATTAATTTAAAAAAAAATTTGTCCGTTTAATTATAACACCTATAATAGCCAGGAATCACAAATCTCGTTTCTGAAGGTTCAACCAAAATAGAAAGGATAACCATGTGAGTTGACTGTAGATGAATTTTAATATTTTAACTTATTTGTCGAATGTTTTATTGATATTTTTATTGATGATTCTGAAAATGGTATTTTTAATTTTAAATGCTTCATTTTTTATTTTTATAAATTAATATCTCTAAAAATAGGAATTATATTTATGTCTCCTGAAAGAGAAAATATGTTTATGTTCTCAGAAAAAAGAAATATGTTTATGTTCTTAGAAAGGGAAAATATGTTTATGTTTCTAGAAAGAGAAAATATGTTATGTTCTCGGGAAAGGAAAACGAACAAATATTATGTTGACAGGTGGGCTCGGAATTATACAACCCTCCAATGCACTCGTTAAGTTTATGTTTGAACAAATGATAAGTGATAAAGTTTATGTTTGAACAAATGTTAAGTAGTAAAGTTTATGTGTGGTAAAGTTTATATAAATTCATTCAATAAGTTATCTCCTAAATATTTTGATTAGAGATAAAAATATATATTAATAATTTTACGAGTAATATATTTTTCAAATATAAATTCATTCAATAAGAAGGTTGTATATGTAATTTCATAATTCTACGAGGTAATACTTCAACTATGTTTCATCAATTATTGTATGGTAATGGGATTGCTAAAGGGTAGAGATGAACAGAAACATGAGGAGGCTGTATATGTAATTTCATAATTCTATGGGGTTTATATAAAAGAAACTCTATTATTTGCTTAACATCAATGACCGTGTGTGCTACGGTATCATGAGGCGGTATCATATCATGGATTCTAAGTTAGTGTTTTGTGGGTTCTAAATTATAGTTTTTTATTTCAGACTACCAATGGCGAAGCCACATAGGGGCCAAGGGGGCACATGCCCCCTAGGATTTTTGATTTTTTTAAAAATATATATAGAATATTATATATATTATGTAGACCCCACACTTATATAATATATAACATATGTAATTATGTATATAAAGATAATAAAGTAAAACTAGGGTTTTATCATACTCCCAATTCTCTCTTATCCGAGATCCCAATTTTCTCTCTTTATTGTCATTTTACTCATATTCTCTTTTTTTCTCCATTTTTTTTTTGTTTTTTTATCTTTCCTCCTATACATAATCATAACCATTCTATTTTACAAAATTGAGCTTTTCAAGGGCCAGGGTAATAAGAAATAAGTCATTCATTTATATATATATACTTTATTTCATTTTATTTAGTTAAAATTATTACTTTAAATATAATAAATTTAAATAGATATTTGATTTTGAGTTTCATATTTTAATATTTGTTGATGAATATAATTATATTTTGTTATGATATGTGGATTTTTAAAAACATTGTTAAATTTATTTGTAATTAGTAATATAAGTTTTGATTGTAAATACATGCCTATTAAGTGTTTTATAAAATATCTATGAGACAACTTGCTAAACCAAATATAAACTATATGATAATTATATATTTATATACAAATTAAATTTATATGTAGTTGACTCAAGCAAATTATTTGAACAATCCTAACTCTATCGATTAATGTGGTTGTCACTAATTTTGCTTGTTGCTACGATCACTGTTGAAAGAGTATTTTTTGTAATATATTTTGTGAAAATCAAGTTGTGTAATTGTATTGGGGATTAATGGTTGGGTGACGACTTAATTATTTATATTGAGAAAGAAATTTTTGTTAATATTGATAATGAAGTTCTTATGGGACGTTTTTAGAAGAGAAAACTCATCATGGAAACTTTAACTTTTTTTTTATTAAATTTAATATTTTTGATAATATTTTTTGTGTTATTAATTTATTCGAAAGTTATATAGTGTCCCCTGTGAACTTCAATCCTGACTTCACCACTGCAGGTTACTGTAGCAAATGATAGCGGTTCTGTAACACCCGAACCCACAAAATACTATATTAGAACCCAAAAATACTATCCAAGACTCACCCAATATAATACTATGTGAACAGTGCACACGGTTTCATAGAATTCATCCATTAATGACTACAATTCAGCCAGCAACTTATCAATAATTTGACATTATAAAAATAAAAATAAAATCAAAAATTTTATTTTCAAAAAAGTTGACTCTATTAAACTAGTAATCACAATGAGTGGATGACACATCATGACTTTTTCAAAATAAATTAATTTAATTACAACAACAATTAAAAAAAAAACCAAATCCTTGATTTTTCTCAGAACTACAAGGTGTTTTCCACAATAAAACCATAAAACAGGGGCTTGTATGCAAATTTTCATTACCCGCCCCGCGAAAAAAGGGTCCAAGCTCTCTTCCATCCCTTATTTCCCGCGCTCCTCTCCTTCTCTCCCAACCCAACCAAGCCCTCGATTCAATCCCTCGCCCCCATCTCCTCCTTGGCCCTCGATCCCAATCGGGGCCATCGGAGCTCTGGATCCCACTAATGTGAGGGATTTCCTTGAGAACTCCCCACCTTCTCGATCCCCATCTCCAATTGCATCAATGGCAGCTGCGGCACCGTCGAATTCCGAGCTCTTGCGGCAGTTCTCCATGGGATCTATGGAAAAGAAAAGTGGGATCCGTGCCCGCCGTAACCTCTCCTTCGATGTCAAGCTCGTGTGCTCCTCCCGGTTCACCTACGGCCGACAATCGTCCCTTGATCCCCACCGTAGGAGCAATCCTACCCGGTATGAGCTCACCGTGCCGGAGAACCTCGATTCTACTATGCAGCTTCTGTTCTTGGCTTGCCAGGGGGATGTGGATGGTGTCGAGGAGCTTCTTGAGGAGGGAGTTGATGTGAATAGCATCGATCTCGATGGGCGCACCGCGCTGCATATTGCGGCATGCGAGGGACATCTGGAGGTCGTCAGGTTGTTGATTCGGCGGAGAGCGAACATCGACGCCAGAGATCGGTGGGGAAGCACGGTGGGATCTCTTTGGTTCGCTTTTAATTTCTCTCCATCTATTTTGTGATTTTAGTGCTATGATTCAAATTATGTGGTGAAATTTTTGGTTTAAAAAGAAAAGGAGGTCTTTATCAAAAAAAAAAAGGAGGTGCTCAATTTTCTATTTTTAAAATAATGCATTAGTCTTGAATTATTTAAAATCTATGGAATTTACTTCAAATCATTTTCTTTATATTATTCTCAAAAAATAAGTCTGTGGATTAAAATTATGGGAGGAAGAAGGAGGAGATGTGGATGAGCCAAAAGAGAATGGTACTCTAGAAAGACTACAAGTTCTTCTTGGTTAATTCATAATTTTTGTCTCAGCTTAAAGCTGTAGGTATTGGTGAAGATTTTATTCTTAGTCAAGGAAAAGGGGCCTACCAAATCCCTTGGGAGTTTATTTTTGAGACAGCTTCTGCATGAGTTTTTATATTTGAATGTTGCCATGACAGGCGATGGCTGATGCAAAGCACTATGGGCACAGTACAGTTTATAGTTTCTTGAAAGCTAGAGGAGCCAAAGTTCCGGTATGATGTTGATGTTTGTCCTTTTATGGAGTTCAGGGAGAAGCATCAGTTGCATTTTGATTTATGAATTTGTCATGCTTTTTTAGAGAACAAGGAAAACACCTATGGCAGTATCAAATCCCCAAGAAGTCCCTGAGTATGAACTGAATCCAGGAGAGCTTCATTTTCGACGGGGTGTGGAAATCTTAAAGGCATGTCCACTTTCCCTCTGCAAGGAATTAGTTTTTCATATAAAGTGTAGAATTGGTGTTTGATAAATTAGTAATTAATCAACAAGATGTGCATATTAGTCATCCTTTTTGTGGGTTTGTTCGGTTTCTTGTACAAGTAATGCAAGTAAATTTATCATCATCATCATTTATATTGATTTCACAGGGTACTTACCAAGTGGCTAAGTGGAATGGAACAAAGGTTTCAGTGAAAATACTTGACAAGGAAAGCTATTCAGATCCTGATAGCATGTATGTGCTCATGGTGTCTTCTTCCCCATAATTATACGACTCTTGTTATTCTTAGCTGCACAAAGTGTAGCCTGCCAGTCTTTTAGTTGCTATGCCCCAAATCAAACTAACTATTAGTGCAAGAAGTTATTTGACTTTCATTATATATCTCAAATAGACATAATTTGCTGACTATATTGTAAGTAAGCCTACTGGAATTGCATGTGATGAACATGTGAATTCTGAAGAATTCTTCTATCACTACGAACACATCCCACCAATTATGCATCATAGTTTACCTAAATCTGTTTTACGCACAATCTAAATTTATACGTGAAGCTCCAATTAAGAGAACCATGGCTTTCCTTGTGCCCTATTTTATTTTACTCCATGATATAGCATTCTTGTAATGTAACCAATTAGCGTATTTTTATCAACACTGCCAACAAGTATAGCTGAATGTATCTGATAATTTTGAGCAACCTGGAGTAGGATGAGTACTGGGAAGGGCAGTTCCCTTCAAAATATTTTCTCAGTACTCCTCTTCATCACAAATATGAATCTTTCCTTAAATACTCAGTAAGTATTTATCAGTCATATTCCTCATCAGTTTTATGGGTTTTTGCTTCATACAGAAATGCTTTCAAGCATGAGCTAACTCTGTTGGAAAAGGTTCGCCATCCTAATGTGGTTCAGTTCGTTGGAGCTGTTACACAAAATGTACCTATGATGATTGTTTCAGAGTACCACCCAAATGTAAGTAATATATTAGTATTCAACAGTCTAATTATTCTAGTATCTTATCCAATTAATCCAAAATCCAATAAAATAGTTCATTGTATGCTGTTAATATTTTTAGTTGCCATTTTCAGTTGTAGCGTTTTCATTCCTTGATATCCTCAATTGCTTCAAACAGGAAAACTTGATAGGTTCCAAGAGTTACTACCTTCATAGTTGTTTGACCTGTGAACTTTCTTTCTTTTCCTCTTCTGTTGAAACCAGGGTGATCTTCGGAGTTATCTTCAAAAGAAAGGTCGTTTGCAGCCTCATAAAGCTCTTAGATTTGCCCTAGATATTGCAAGGCATGTTCTTATCTACTTTGAAAGGTTATAGAGCAATAGTCCCAGTGAATGGTTACCAAGAAATTCTTTGGCTTTTGTGGTTTCATTTCAATTTTTATGGTTTCGTTTCAGTGTGGGAAACCATAATCCCATTCTACCTACGAAGAGAATTCCTAATTATGATGCTACACAATGTAGATGATGATGCTATCAAATGATTACAGCTCTATAGCAACTGTGCTTTACAGAGTTGAGTAACAATTAATTAAATTCTTATCAAAAAATAGTAACAAGTGACTAATCTTACAGGAGAGATTAAATTGGGGCTTATTAACATTAAGTCAACAGTCTCCGTTATGTTCACTTCCAAACTTGGATGTTGAATAGTCAGCAAAGTTACAGATCCTATTTCTTCTTTTTGTGTGCAAGTTCTAATTGTCTGTCTTCTTAATCAAAGAGCAACCTGTCTAACCTGCCATGTGGAAAGTGTTACAAAAGTTCGAACTCAATTAACCAATTTGCTAATTTTCATGAGCTACCCGGGTGGAAAGAACTGTTGCTTGGACATTATGTCCATATAGTCTTACATAAGTTAAACACAGTATGAATTTATGTTGATTACTGAATTTGCGTGTATTAAGCAATGATTTTTTTCCCCCTCTTATTCAGGGGCATGAATTATCTCCATGAGTGTAAACCAGACCCAATCATACATTGTGATTTGAGGCCAAAGTAAGATCACATGATCAGGAAATATTTCTTTGTGGAAATAATGGATTTTTCAGACTTGAGTTTACACGTTTCATATATTTCTTTAACTATTCCAAGTTTTGGTAAGGTGCCAGAAATATCTTGCTGGATAGCGGGTTCCAATTAAAGGTGGCTGGCTTTGGTTCAACAAACATTATAAAATTGTCACTGGAGAAAGCAAAACTAGCACATCCCATTGCTCAAATTGATAATCCAGGTAATTTACCGGTGCAGAATTAAACATACTTGGCAGAATAGACCATGTTTGTACAATCTTCATATCATAGAGTATTTAAGATTGTTTTTTGAACTGATACTTTTTATATTTCCACATTTAACCCCAACCTTTTTATTCCAATCAATGAAGAATCTTATGATAGAAGTACCAATACTTCCCAACATATAAATGATATCAAGATTGCAGCTCCTAATTCAATCAGTTATCTAATATTTCTTTTTATGGCTTTCAATTGAGTGAATTGTATGATACTGTGGATGTATCGAATGCCATATCATGGATAAGTTTGTTGCATCTCATTTTTAAGTTGTGTAGAAGTTTTGCATGCATGTATTGAACAGATTCTCTGCACTGGGCATCTAGACATGCATGTTTGTAAATGAACACTCAAGTCTGTACATTATTTTTTGTTTTATCATTCATGATTAGTATGTAAAGTTTGGCTTTCTGGAATCATCTTGATCATATCCTCTTTATTTTCCAATCTGTTTGGGATTGACTGGGCCATTTCCCTTCTCTAACAAACAAATGGTTCTAATATTATAAAGCAGATATAGTTAATGATCCAGGGAAAGTTTGTTATTTTCTGCATGATAATACTCTCTGTATTTCTTTGACTGGCTTACAGCATGAAAGTTTCACAGCAATAATTAATTGCAAAGAATATGCATTTGTCTTAATTTAAGTTATAATTATAGGTCCATTGTCCTAATTCACATCAATTAAACCTTCAGGAACTATATAATTAATGAACTATTACTTACCTGGTTTAACAAAATTTTTCTTGATATAAGGTCATTTCAAAATTTTGAAAGGGAACAGCTATTATGCCAAACCTGGTCTTCATTATTTCATTGTGGAGAAAAGTTCACCTTCTCTCAGAATTCCATGTTCTGGAGTTTGATGGTATTTTCTGTCATCATTTATTGCCTTGATAAATGTATCTCGGGATTTTTCTTTGCTAGGTTGTTACATTGCACCGGAGGTTTATCGAAATGAAATATTTGACAGAAGTGTCGATGCATTCTCTTTCGGTCTCATTCTATATGAGGTTTGTCAAAATTGTCATACTTTTGTGTATAAATTTCAATCTAGAAGCCCTGTTTCTTATTCTTTTATACTGGATTTAGATGATTGAGGGAGGACCAGCTTTCCATCCAAAGCCCCCAGAAGAGGCAGCTAAAATGATATGTTTGGAAGGGATGAGACCAACATTGAAGAGCAAATCCAAAAGTTATCCACCAGAACTTAGAGAGTAAGTAGTTTCTTAGCTACCGGATTTCCAAGTGAAGTTGAGAACGATTCCATTGATAAATTTTCTTTTCAATTAAAATTTATCTTAGGAGAGCTTTTCAAAAATTCAAGGACAGATTTATAAAATAGCAATTCCTCAATGCATTCTAACTCTTTATTTTTATTTATTTTAATTTAGAAGTGTTATTTCATGTGATATGCGTACTGCCTTATTGGACATTTGTACTTCCAATATACATGTGTAGCCCACAAATACATACCTAAGATGTAATATTTTGACAGTTCAACTATTTATTGGAAAATTCCTGAGCTATCCTCGCAAATTGTTCCGATAAAATGCAATAATAGTCTCAATAGTACCATCATTTGGTTTTTATCATTTTTTTTTTCTCAGGAAGTCAAATACAAATCACTTAATAGAATCAAGTGCTATATGCACATTATATTGCTTGATGAACTGTACATCCTCTTCTTTAAAAACTCATGACTTCTGAGATATTTTTCCAATATGCAGATTAATTGAAGAATGTTGGGACCCAGAGCCATTGGTAAGGCCAACATTTTCAGAAATCATTGTCCGTCTGGACAAACTTTTTACAAATTGCCCTCAGCCAGGACATCGGAAAGGTGCCTTTAAGCTTCTCTGGTATGTCCTCTGCTTATACTTCATATTTATTCATCCTGTTATACAGTAATAAAGAACCTAAGACGTACATGGTAACTACTACTTCTATTCCATAAGATAATCGTTGAAACTTCATCAATTTGGCGTCTAAATCCATTAATTTTTTCCCCTCTGTTTTCCATTCATTGATTATGTTGATCAACCCATTAATTTGCACTTGCAGGAAATAAGAGGACTAGAATCCGCAGCATGAGGATGCTGAATTGCCAAAAATTCAATCAAGAGACAATATCCATATTTATCAAGTTGTTAACTGTAAATCATCACAATTTAGATGAGACTCGCTAGATACATACTACTACCATAGTAGTCCCCTTATTTAAAAGCCAATAATTTCATAATTTGATAACTGTTTGTTTCCCACCTCTTCTCTAATTCATGACCCAAAATGCTTGGCAACAAATCCCAGAATATTCTGATCAGAACTCCCACCCTCACTAACAGCCTCCACAGCCAACCTCCTCCATCTATCCGCATTCCTCCTTATGATCTCCCCACTCCTCTCCCCCTCCATGACCTCATTGACACACCTCTGAATCTCCTCCCCTCTGACCACCCCCTTCTCATCCCTCCTAGCCCTGACCCCCACCTTCCACACGTCCTCCACATACTTTCCGTTCGTCGGCTGGTCCGTCCACTGCGGCACTGCCACCATCCCCACTCCCAGCCCCACCGCCTCCACCGTCGAGTTCCACCCACAGTGCGTCACAAAGCAACCCACCGCCCCGTGGCTCAGCACCTCCACCTGCTCGCTCCACTCCACCACCAACCCCTTCTCCGCATTCATCAACTCCTCCGGGACTTTACTTTTCTCCGAGCCTCTCACCACCCAGAGGAAGTGCTTGCCCGTGCCGACCAGGCCTTTGCCCAGTTCTTGCATGGCTTCGGCGCCCAGCGACGCCATGCTGCCGAATGACACGTAGATGACCGACCGCGGAGGCTTGGTGTCGAGCCACTCCCTGCAGCGATCACCGCCGTTGAAGAGGTTGAAGCCGTAGTGCGTGTCGCCCGGCACCCGTTTGTCCAGGTACTTGGACGGCACCGTTGGCCCTATCGTCTTTGATCCCCACGCACGCTTCATCCACTCTGACTCCTGATCATATAAAATTATATGTTTCGATGATGGTTCTAAGTAATTATTATGTGAATCGGTAACTTCCATGGCAATAAAAAAAAATATATTTGTATCTATTTAAATACCCTGAAAAATGATATTTTACTGGGGTATCTTGTAAAACACATTTTTTTTATTACTTATATTGTCCCCACTGTCCGTCACACAGTTTGCTTCACTTAAATTTTTAAATTTTAATTATAGTTAAAACCTAATCAAAAAATTTTAAAAATATTTTAATTAACTTTAATTTTTATAAGGGTATATAAACAATTCTGACTTCTATTGGGGTATATTAATAAAAATCATTTAAAAAGGTACATTAGTAAATTTATTTTAGTAATTTTTTTATTCCATATGTCAGTTTGACACGATTAAAAATCAACTTTTATATATATATATATATATATATATATCAAATTTGTAAAAATATGTAAGTAAATATTATTTTTGAAGAGCACTTAAGCAATTTTGAACTTCTCGGAGCAAAACCCTTTTTTATTTTATTTTATGAGTTTTTACATATGTACTTTTAAAGAAAAAAAACATTAAATTTGACGAATAACTACTGCATAAAAATCATGATTTTCTATGTACCGTAAAACACTAAATCATACAGATAGAATAATCTCTACAATCATATTCATATAAGAAAATGAGTAAATAAATATTGGGATTTGATATATTATCATTCACAATCTCAAAGGAAGGAAACAAGAATGAAAGAAAAAGAAATCAAGATAAAAACTTGCAAACCTGAGGCTCTAATTCATGGAAGGAGTTGATGAAGACCTCATCAGCCTTTTCCAAGTTAGAGAACTGGTTCAACACAAGTTGTAGATAAGCCGGGTACGGTCCATCAACTGAGTCCACTAGAAAAGATGGCAAGTCGTGAGGCCCGAGGCCCGGAAGCCCGGGCAACAAAACCTCGGGCTCAGTAAACGGAATGCTAAGCCGGCCCTGAAACGTATGACATAGGATCGTATTCACAGCACATGATTGAGTGAAGAACGCCGCTGCAGGGACGCCTCGCCGCTTTCCTACCTCCAAAGCCCACGGGAGGAATGCGTCGTAAATTATGACTTTAAAGGGCCTACCTTGAGCCCTTTGGGTCAGGAGGATGTTGTCTAATGATTCTGACCCCGACGACTCAAGCCGGGCTAGGTAAGAGGAAATGCTCTCGGCTTGACTGAACCCGGCTTCATCGAATCCGTCGGAGAAGGGCTCAAAACCTACCGGGCCGGGATCCGGTTTGTTGGTATTGAGAATGAAACGGGTCACAGCTAAAGTGGGCTTGAGCCCGTAAAAGGCGAGCCTCTTGGCAAATTGAAGCATTGGGTTGATGTGGCCTTGGCTTGGATAAGGGATCAAAAGGACATGGTTCCTTTCAGTTTGAGCTCCCTCATTAGTTTCCATCTCTGTTCCTAAGTTTCTAAAAGTGGTTGTAGCAAGAAGAGCTCTTGAGGTGCTTAGGTATATATAGGAAGTTGAGTTTTTAAGGACAAACATAGTGACGGAAGGGATGTGGTATATTGATGGCTTAAAATCTAATTAGATTATGTCACTAGTGTTTGTTGTGGACAAGGTTGCCCACTTGCCCAATACCTTTCGTTTTAAGTGGTCACTTGTCACCATTTAAAGGACTCCGTGGGTTAGAAAGATGAAGATGGAATTAACTTGCTTGATTAGTCATGTATCTATGAAGAGTAGCCATGTGTTTGTCCTGGCTTTTTCGTTTCTTTTTAACTTATCGTTGTTTTCGCAAAGACGTCTTTGACTATTATACTTCGAGGTTGTTTGGAATAAATAAATAAATAAATGAAATAATTTCAGTTATTTTTTTATATTTATTTTGGTTTTTGATAAAAATATAAGTAGTTTATCACTTTTGTCAGACACTCTTAGACAAGTGCTTCTCAAAGAAGCATTTCTAGAATTAAAAAAAAAAATACCTTAATGCATCTACCATGTTATACGATCAAAAAACATTTTAATTTACTTAAAAAAAACACTTATATTATGAATCTGATTCCTTTCTATTTATAGTTTGTTATTGTTAGGTCAGAAATCGGTTTTGATCTCAATTCTTCACTGACGATTGAATTTATTTGTATTGCGGGACTTAGATCGGTAGAAAAGAGAATTAAAATTAATCCAAGAGAAAGGAGACATAGATTTAACATGGAAAACCCTAAAAAATCAGGGAAAACCCCACGACACTCTTTGAGGAGATCAAATCCACTAAATGTATCTCTGAATTTACAAAAGTTTAGCTCATGGAAAAGAGATGAAAACGATCCGGGGATCGGGAAAGAAATGGAGTGGCTCAAGTGCTCAAAGTTTAGAATCCTCACAATGGTTACCCTCTCTCCCCTTTTACGGTCCTCGGTTGGGTGAAACTTGGAACCCAAGTTATCATCCACTTGGCTACTTGTGTGCCAGCTAAATTTCAGATCAACTCCAGCTCAACGCCAGCTTGGTGCCAGCAAAGCTATCAGTTGGGCACCAGCCAAGTCGCCAGTCGAGTGCCAGCTAGGGACTCTTCTAGAAGATCAGCTGAGCTTGTAGATTCTTCTCGAAGCTTTTCCCTTAAGTGAAGCCGAATATCGGATTGAAGAGCTTTTAATCCAGATAGAAAGAGCTTTAGGCTAGAGTAGAAAGAGTTTTGGATCCGAGTAGAGAGTGGTCTGCAGCTTTCTCATGTGGCCAGCTAAATAAAGGTCACGTGTCTTCCCACTTTTACCTCTATCAGTTATAAAATAAATAAAATATAAAATTGTATTTAAGGAGAAGTTGGAAATTTCCTCCCAACCAAACATTTTAAACCTACTTTGATTTATGACGACAAACACATCAATCTTATATTTCAAATTAATAATAAAGGATTATAATTAGAAGATTCCCATCCCGTAATTTGACAACACCAACACAGCATTCTCTTTTTTTTTTTGAGTTAAAGGGGATAAACCCCAGTCTCCGCCCAGGTAGAATGTGCACGGGCTTGGACTATCACTGGGCCCGTGTTGTACGAGCCCACCAGGGTGACTACCAAATCCCGCGCACTAACCCCGTCACCGCAAGGATTCGAACCAAGTTCTCGTCCCTGGATGTGGACCAACACATCATTCTCATGTTTCAATGTTTAAGTTAAACATCATAATCCGAGATGTGGCAAACCAGTTACATGCTCTCTAGGTTTTGACCTATTGACATGCAAGGCCTCGTAGATAGAACCTATTAAATACAATTCTAAACACTATATAATATAATCATTTAACTACAACTCTTAAGATTTTTCAAACTGTTAAGTGGAATAGGCAAGCTCCGTATAGAGGATTATAAAACTTGCTCAAAACTAAACTCTTCCAAAAAAAAAAAGTTGTCACAGAGTGATATAAAGAAGAAGACAACTTCATGAGCTTGACAGCATCCCAACAACTTAATTAATGGAAGAGTTTTTTAGGAGTCATTCCCTCAAAAAATAGGGAAATCATTTGTCCCCCTCTCATTTTTCAATAATATCCCATAACTCGTTATTTTATTTTTATTTTATTTGCTACCTCTTGGATCAAACTCTTATATTTTAATCTAAGTTAGATGGAAAACCTCATGTTACAATATAAGTAAAATGACCATTTTAACATTTTTATATAGATTAATCCCTTCTTTTATTTGTTTTTATTTATATAATACATGTCATTAAAAATTAAATAAAAAAAAGATTAATTGCTTCAAACAAAAAATAAGGTTCAGGGATCAGTAAAACAAAAATCTTATGGTTGCACTCAAATAAGGACTCGAGTAAAAATATCAAAAACTGGTATTTTGTTATTGATGATATGATACAAAGCCAAAAACCGTTATTTTATTACCGATTGCATGGTCCAAGACCATTATTATAAAATCCAAGATTTTTATGAATAAAAAAAATGTGTTTAAATGTTCTTTAAATTATTGAATAATTAAAGGAATTCCTCCAGTATTTAAACGGTTTAATTAAGTGGGGAAAATGGAAATTTAAAAGATTAAAACCCTAATTAGGGTTAGTTTGGGTCATTAGGGACCTTGTTATAATTTTCAAAAGTACTGAGGACTTGAAGGAAATTATTCCCACTCACAGAGGATGGACTAAACTCAGACCTAGAAAGGTTTGGAGACCTCTGGACAATTTTCCAGATAAAGACCACTTATAGTATTGGTTCAACGGCTGAGATTAAATCGTACAGAAGTGTGTTGATCGCGGAGCGTTATTAGGCCATCCGTGAGGCCACGTGGCGCGCTGGTAGGCGTTCATCTGGAGGTGTGTTTGATGCGAGGCATATGGAAAAGATCTAGCCATTGACTCTCTGTTGATCACGATCGTTGATCTTACTGTTGTCGGATCCGAGGCAACTATTTGTATTATGACCGTTGAATTTGATCCAACCGATCGCCATCGTCCATTTGGGGGTGCAAATCCCGAGGCATGGCCGTTTCTCCATCAGCCGTCCGGCAACGCTACCGCACGCCCAGCCGCCTTCTCCGGCTGTTACGCATGGGAGAAGCCGGCCGTTGTCGCCTTGGCTGCCAAGCGAACGCTTCTGTAGTCTCCTCTCCCCTCGTCTATAAAAAGAGCAGCCACAGCTCGAGCTGAAGCATCGAGCGCCAGGAGAACTGAAGTCCACCGTGAGAAAAGACTCCGACGAGTTAGTGATCGGAGGAGGTGGGAAAGAGTTCCCTGTTGGGCTTGTTGGACTCGCATTCTTCTCGGGACTTTCGTTGTTGTCTGCAGACTGAGGAGGAGACCGGGACGGCGAAAGGGAGGAAGCCGCGGTTTGAGCTCGCCGAAAAATCAAAGTGCGTTGTTTTACGCGGAGGAGCTCTCACAAGGCGTTGTTTGTTGCCCACCGTCTATCGGTAAGCTTCTCTTCCCTCTTTAACGCTTTAGTGTGGCATGCATGCATGAGTGGTGACTGGTCGAGCTCGCCGGTGAGGAAGGAGAAACCGGCCAGGAGCTGGGGAACTCCAATGAGTAATGGAGGAAGCAGCAGCCCTTTGGAGGCGCTGGGCACGCACGGAGTTTCCCGGTGATGAAGATTTCGGCGCATGTAGAGCTCCTGGTGTTTGCAAACTCGTCGACGAAGCCCCGGTGAGGTCTCGGTGACGGGCTGAAGAAGAGAGAAGAAGAAGAAAAAAAAAAGATAATAATAAAATAAATAATAATTAATTTAATTAGTAAATCTAATCAGTAAATAATTTAATTGGTTTGATTGAAATTGATTGGGTTTAGTCTAAACGGTTGAGCTAATAGGTTGGGTTCAACCAAGTGTGATGTTAGGTTGGGTTGAACCTAGATGGCTAGCCAATATGGTTGGGTCCATGGACTGGGTTGAATTAAAGGGTCTGGCTTGATCAATTCCGTTAGTTTGGGTTCACCAAATCAAACCGGTTGGATTAGATAATTGGGTCAAGTCTAATCCATCTAACTTAGTCAATTTGATAGATTAGATTAAATGGTCAGGTCTAACCAAGATTGGTGATGGATGTAATTAAATTGATTTAACAGATTAATTGATATTTAACATCTAAGTATTTAAATAATTAATATCTAAGTATCTAGGTGATTAAATTAAATCATATAACAGGCTAAGTTTGATGGTTGAGCCCAATCAAGTCAACAAGTGGATTAAATTAAAAGAACCAAGGTTTGGACCTAAGTTACAAGATAATTGATTTAATTAAATCAGCTAAAGAAAAGCTAGTTGGTTGGGTTCACGGTTTGGGTCTAATATTTGGATCATGGTGAGACCGAACTAAATTGGGCTAGGGAAATAAGTGGGCTCAGCCAAGTTATAAAGAAGAATATAAGATTAAAGCTAGAGGAAAAAGGATGGTTGTAGGAGGTCGGAGTTGAACTCAAGACCACCCAAACCAAACTATTGGGCCTTAACCCTTGGGGACATGAATAGCCACCTGATAGTGGTTGGCCCCTCTAAGTTATATAGGCTTGGGCTAGTTCAAATCCAATGGGCTTAATAAACCCATAAGAGTGGACCCAATTAACTGTAAATAGTTAGACCTGAACTAATAGACTTCTAACACGATAAGGGTGTGTCAAAGTTGATCAGTTGACTATAGTTCGACCAAGATGAGAAAGAGGGTCAACTTATGGTTCCAAGTCTGGGAAAGGAGAAATAATAACTTCATAAAATGTCGAGTGGGACCCGTTTGTTTGGGCTATGGTCCATTGAGAGAGAGAGAAGGAAAGAGTTAGGCATGTGCACCTAAATAAGTAGGGTCTTATTACTGTTGTAGACACTCATAGTATACTCTATTATCAGATATTGCCGTGGAGACGTAGAGACACGTCAAGAAGAGACTAGGAAGGTCTCCAGTTTCTCGTAAGAGGTAAGTACACTTGTCTTGTACCAACTCTTCGGAGTTTTCTTGGCTTTGTTGTTATCACCTTGATTATTGTTTTATTGTATCTATACATGCTATTCTTTTTGGTATCTTTCATGTTGAGCATATTGATTGTTTCGAGATGTTGGTATCCCTAGTTTGTTCAGGGTCGGGACACCCTGGCATTTCTGATTGCCGCGCCAGAGAGACGATACTCTGGTTGTCCTACCCGTCAGTGGGAATGGTAAGCTGGCCGTGTCGACACGTACGAGAGGTGGTACTACCAACTTATGACCGGAGGGTCGAACGACCAGAGGGTCGTGTTCACAGCGCTTAGCTGGATACACTGACCGGGGGTGATCCTTACGTTTTTTTTTGAAACTCAACACAGAGCTTGAGGGCTTCTGTAGTTAGGGGTCGTACTATTGTTTTTACTTGTGGTAGACTCCTAGAGTTGTTTTCTTAGGGATGTGGTCTCATTGTTCGACATGTTGAGTTACTATGTCTTTGTAACCCCGCAGGGATACTTACTGGGCTTTCCATTTGAAAGCTCACGCACTTGCTCATTCTTTCTGTTTCAGATCCCGAGGTGTAGGAGCTTGTGCAAAGGAGGCAGTCAGGGTTCTAGGAGTTGCTAAGGTCTGAGGATGTCTCTTATGTTTATTTGTTGTGTGGGACACTTTCTATATAGGACCCTTGTAGGGCCTGATTTTATGTAGGGCTTATGGACCCCTATGATTTTATTTTCTTATGACTGGAGTATGCTTTATATTGTTGTCTGTTATCTGCGGAGTTACACTTAGGCCTTGTATTCGAGCAGAGCTAGACTCTACTCGGGTACGGCCGATCTATGTACTTGCTCGGGGCCTGGAATCCGAGACGGGGCGTGACAATTATTTTATTACCGACAACACGGTATAAGTGTAAAAAATAGCTATTACTCTACCAATGGTATTACATAGGCTCAAAGAGAGTCAAAGACCATTATTATTATACCAATGACACGGCATAGGCTCAAAGAGGGTCAAAGACCATTATTTAAAAACCGACAGTACAATATAGGCTAAAAATGGTCAAAACCCATTATTATTTTACCGATGGTACGACATAGGCTCAAAAAAGGTCGAAGACCGTTATTATTCTACCAACGGCACGATATAGGCTCAAATAGGGTCAAAGACCATTATTATATTACCGACAGCATGAACAAAGACCGTTATGCTGTTACCTACGGCACGGTATAGGCTTAGAGAATGTCAAAATCGTTTATAGCAGATCGCACGAAACTTCAAATTTCAAAGTAAAATATTTTATAAAAAAAATCATAAATATTCATAATTCCATGGATTAATTTGATAAACTATATAAATCATTTGAATCATGAAACATAATATAGTTTATTGCATGATTTAATTTTTCAGAGAAATAATTACAAATAGTTGGGTAGCATAATATAAAGAAACAAAGTTATCTCTATCCGATTTGATATTATAAGTATAATAAAAACATTAATTAAGTTTGAAGGTTATTAGATTTTTCAAGGACGTGAATCACTGAAAAAGTTCTGATCCAAAAAAAACCAATGGGAAGAAGGAGAATCAACGATTGCAACCTCTTCCCAAAAAAGCAAAAAAAATTCTACAATTTTTAATTCATTGATCAAGATTTGTTGTGATCCCAAAAAAACGAGCGATTAGTCATCAATATATATATGGCAAAGGATAGCTTCAGCTTAAATTGGGCAGGTATTTTGCAATTTTTTTATTTTTTAGATTTTATTAAATTACCAATAAAATATCTTTTAACAATTAGCACAACAAACATCAAATAATCTTTACTAACTATTATAATCAAACCAACTAATTAAATATTAGTTATAATCAATAATAATTAGTTAGTTAACAAAAAAGTATCAACTTTTTGATAATTTAGTAGCATTTTAGTGATTTTAGACGCATCATAAGTTTTTTCCTCGCATTATAATTCTAAAAATCCAAAAGTTTATTTCTATCCTACAATATTCCACCTGAAATTATTTCATTCACAAACACCTCCAAAGTGGGATGACAGAAACTGGGGCGATATGTGATTTTCGACCCGATTAATCTTGAATGGGGCTGTTTTTTTGGTTGGAGAGCGGGACACGGGGCGGGTTTGGTAAACATCCATCTTAAATCCGCCTTGCCCCACTAAAAAAATTATGAAAATGACCTTATATATATATATATATATATATATATATATATATATATATATATATATATACATACGGGAGTGATAATGTAAGGCCAGTCGGATTATTGTGCAATCCCATTTTGCCACTTGCACGGTATTTTAAGGATTTCCAACCTTATGAATGGAACGAACATCGAAAAATAAGCTAGCATGTTAATTTTCATACAATTTGGGAACTTCTAGTGTCTTCATCTTAACGGGTGAAAATTTATAGAAATCTTACCGATTCAAAAATTTCATCCTTTAAGATGAAGACCCTACAAGTTCCCAAATTGTATGAAAATTGACATGCTAGCTTATTTTCGATGTTCTTTCCATCCATACGGTTGGATTTCGTCAAAATGCTGTGCAAGTGGGTCAAATGAAGGCGACCGCATTTGCACAGTAATAAGGTCAGCCGCATAGTATCATCCCCGTATATATATCTAGATATATATATATACGGGAGTGATATTATAAGGCCGGCCGGATTACTGTGCAAATAAGGTCGCCTCCCATTTGGCCACTTACACATTATTTTAAGGATTTCCAACCGTATGGATGGAAAGAGCATCGAAAAGTAAGCTAGCATGTCAATTTTCATACAATTTGAGAACTTATAGAGTCTCCATCTTAACGGGTGAACATTTATAGAAATTTTACCGGTTTAAAATTTCACCTTTTAAGATGAAGACCCTACAAGTTCCCAAATCGTATGAAAATTGACATGCTAGCTTATTTTTCCATGTTCTTTCCATCCATATGGTTGGATTTCCTTAAAACACTGTGCAAGTGGGCCCAAAATAAGGCGACCGCACTTGCACAGTGATAAGGCCGGCCACATAGTATCAGCCCTGTATATATATATATATATATATATATATATATATATATATATATATATATATATGTTATAGTCTTATGGGTCCTGATAGGTGGGTCGACTGCAAATGCACCAGGCCTGACCATATTAGGACCCTAGATATACATACATATGTATAGGGTCATGTTACTATGAGGTCGGCCTTACTACTATTCAAGTATGGTCGCCTCATTTTCACCCATTTTGAGAGTGTTTTTAGGGTTTCCAACCATACGGATGGAAAGAACATCGAAAAATAAGATAGCATATCAATTTTCATACAATTTGGTGACCGTATGATCATTCATCTTAACGGGTGAAAATTGACATGCTCCCACAGGTCTCACACGAGGCTCCCACAGCCCGTGCCCTACTCCTCGGAATCGGAAAAAAGAAGTCAACAAGTGCATGAGCTTTCTAAAGGAAAGCCCAGTAAGTATCCCGTAAGGAACACAATAAAGTCATGTCAAACTCAATGTAAGATAAGTAAATAAATGAGCGAATCAAGAACATGACCATCAAACCCAGCGTGGGAAAACACAAATCCCACCGACCAAACCATCTGAAGTCTCAAACCTACCTTAATGTAAACTATCCAACGGTAGGGACTCCATAACTACAATCATGTCATCTCAAGACAAGCAACTCAAGCGAAGCTTGCAAACCATCCCCCAGGCAGTCATCAGCCTAAGCCGATATCAATCCCCGATCCGTAGCTCTACTCTCACATACATGTACATACACGGTCAACGTATCATCCTACTGACGGGCATACAAGACAGCCAGAGTATCGTCCCCCTGACAGGAAAGCACGAACATGGTGTCCACCGGCCCTAAACATCAAACAGGAGCCACACACTCCACTGCACCGAGCAGAAGAATCCACAAGAATAACACTCATCGAGTGGAAAGAATTAAACACAACCAACAAATATAAAAACATAGATATGGATTCATATATCAAGGAATAATTATCCAACACAATAGATATATATGTATATGTCAAAGAATCAAGAAATCAATGATGTAAAACATCCAAAGATATAGGATTCTAGGCAATGGCACTTACGTGCATAAGCACACAATCATGAAAACAACGGAGCAGTAAATCAAGAATAACCACAAATCCAATAAACACTCCGTAGAGTGGGTACTAGGCAAGAGTACTTACCTGCTATTAGATATCTATCCTTTCCTACGTGTCTTTCCGGACGCACCTCCTCGCTCTACGTCGAGATCTGGCAAATAGATCTATGCTCAATATGTATACTATTCACACGATAATATATATGCTCCTAAATACATTGCATGACCTCCTCCCCCTTGATAAGCATGATTACTCAAGTTATAAATCTTAGTGGCCTGAACCTTGGGTTATAATAGATTAAAAATCCATAATCTAAACCCAACACTTTAGTCCCTAACCATTAACTCATACTAATGGATATTCATGTCTTTTCATCACACTAACCAACCCATCAACTTTGATTAGCATAACCAGGCAACATCTTAATTAAAGCAAGTCATCCTCGAGTAACTTGAATATGATCCTCTCATCCTAAGTGAGATACCTGGACTTTCATAACAATTAATCAAGTATCAATTATGAAAACAGGGAGAAGGAGCAACTCATTTATCAATTCATTTCATTAGCCATGACTGTGCCTTATCAAAGTGTTTAACCATTGTTTTACTTCATTATTCTTCTCATATATATATATATATATATATATATATATATATATATATATATATATATATATATGCTTCATCACTGTACTTATGACTTCTACATATGGGTTCACAGGTGATCTCATCCTCATATTACAACGCAGTAACCTATACCCCTTAATTACTTTCAAAAAGTCTTAAAGAGATATGTAAACATTTATGTAACTAACCATGTAGTTAGTAGGCACTTAGTTTCGATTTAACCGGTGAATAGTTTCTACAAACAACCACTTGCATGCCTACCAGTTACTCACCTTTCGACCACTTGCATGCATCTTCCCGGTTTCTATTAACCCTCATACTAATGCATGAGACTCTTATTGATTAACTTCTATTATTTGTTCGTGCATAATATCCCTCCTCTCACTAGGTGGAGCTCACAACAACCCCTCTTTCAGTATGTACTCAAGTGTTCAGAACTCACAAGAGTATCATTCAAGGTCTTAGATGACTCACCGGAGTTTGGGTTCTCTCCGTCAACGTAGCGGTGTCCCGCGAAGAATCCCGACAGCCGATGTTGTACCGAGCTCTGTTGCGTCCACCCAGGTGAGGTGAGGTTGCACTGGTCCGGAAGAGATATCCAGTTCTACCACCTCTCTCAGTCACCGCACGAGCGGACTTGAGTCAGGATTCCTTCTTTGCCAACTTCCCAAGCATCTTGACCACCTTCATTTTCTCCGGCAGTAGGGGAGTTTGAGCTTATGATCGTGAGGATAGTGCGCTCTCTCCCTTTCTTTCATCCACTCACCGACTCTCTCGTTTAAGCCACAAAGGGAGTAGTTCGCCAAGAAGAAGAAGAAGAAGCTCTTGGTTCACATGCCCCGAGAAAGTGATTCGGGAGGGCTTCGAGGCCACAACATTTTGAGGTGACGAAACGTCGCCTTTGCCCGGCGATGATCGCCCTCGACAGCGGCTTCAGATTCATGTCAACGAGCAGCAGTGAAGACTGAAAAGGAGCTGGCTTTTTAACGAGATTCATGCCTTCTCCCTATTTAGCCAGCTTGCAAGTTGTCTCAGCTGTGGGATATAACCACTTTCTCCTTCATCAAATCTATCCGTTGATTTCAACATGAGAAACCCACTTGTATTATCTCATTGTTCTAATTTGAAATCTATTCCACACTAACCCACGTGCTGGGCACTTCATGCACGGGTGGTAATAAATGTTTGGCAATAAAACTCATTTCACTTTAAACCATTCAAGCAAGTCCTTTGTGATTTTTTTATTGTGTGAGAGTGTGCATTTTGTAATTTCACCCTCTATTCTTTTGATATTGTAATTAAGCCCTTTGCTCAATATTTCATTTAATAACAAACTTGTTATTAACCCCCAAAATCACATTAACCCAAGCCATCATTATTCATAACCATAGTTAGAGAGAGAGAAAGGAAAGAAGAGAGGGACGACCAAGTCAAAGCCGTACAAATCCCCTTTCATTAATGAGAAAAACTTCTATGCAGCCGACTTCATCTATTGTTGGATGAGTCTTCCATCCATCTTTTAACACGTGGGTGTATTCATTAAATGCTCTCCTCATCAATCATCATTACTGTCTTTTCTCTATGTAGAACCCACCAACCTCTTTGTCTCTCTAGATGCCATCAGCATGGATGATCAAGGAGATCACCACTTCGCCGCCACTCTACGGCCACCGGAGATACCCAAAGACCCAATGGAGTTCCTCTCCAGATCATGTAGTGTCTCTGCTCTGGAAGTCTCCAAGGCACTCTCTCCTCAGCTCCCTCCATCCGCCACCATCCTTGAAGAAGTTCCCTTTGCCGAGAACGAAGACCTTATCTCCGGCAACTCCTTCACTTTAGCCACCTCTGCAACATCTCATCTTGTTCACGAACGCATCATGTTGTCTCAGTTGGTGAGGCCATGAACGAACGTCTCCACTTTGATCCAGAAAAGATCACATCTTTTTAGTTTGAGCTTTGTTTTGATTGGCAAGAGGTGTCACCATTGGCTTCAGGGAGGTTGTCGCACAGTAGTGGACCCCTCAACGGCGGCCATAATAGTGGCTTTCTCACCAACAGCCCGCCGGTATCTCTTCTCCAAAAGACCAACTTTGTTTTCTCATAGCATTTAATGAATATACCACGTGTCAAGAGATGGATGGAAGACTCATCCAATAATAGATGAAGTCGGCTCTAGGGAAGTTTTTCTCCTCATTAATCTCCACTATACTCTCTCACATATATATATATATATATATATATATATATATATATATATTATTTCTAATTTAATCCTTGATTTCATAAATTCAAGGATATATTTAATTAATACAAATATACTTAGGAGGTAATTAAGGATTAATTATTTCATAAACATAGCGGCTCATACATAACCGGTAGGATTTTTATAAATTTTCACCCTTTAAGATAAAGACCTTACAAGTTCCCAAATTGTATGAAAATTAACATGTTAGCTTATTTTTCGATGTTCTTTCCATCCATACGGTTGGAAATCCTTAAAACATGCTCCAAGGGCCAAAATAAGAGGTGACCTTACCGGAACAGAGTTCCGGCTGGCCTGATTGTATCATGCTCATATATATATATATATATATATATATATATATATATATATATATATATATACGGGAGTGATAAGGTAAGGCCAACCGGATTACTATACAAGTAAGGTCGCCTCCCATCTGCCCACTTGCACAGTAGTTTAAAGATTTCCAACCGTATGGATGGAAAGAACATCGAAAAATAAGCTAGCATGTCAATTTTCATACAATTTGGGAACTTGTAGAGTCTTCATCTTAACGGGTGAAAATTTATAGAAATCTTACCGGTTCAAAATTTCACCCTTTAAGATGAAGACCCTACAAGTTCCCAAATTGTATGAAAATTGACATGCTAGCTTATTTTTCGATGTTCTTTCCATCCATAAGGTTGGATTTTCTCAAAATACTGTGCAAGTTGGCCAAAACGAGGCGACCGCACTTGCACAGTGATAAGGCCGGCCGTATAGTATCAGCCCCGTATAATAGGCTTTATCGCTATGCAAGTGCGGTCGCCTCATTTTGGCCTACTTGCACAGTATTTTGAGGAAATCCAACTTTATGAATGAAAAGAACATCGAAAAAAAAGCTAGCATGCCAATTTTCATACAATTTGGGAATTTGTTGGGTCTTTATCTTAAAGGGTGAAATTTTAAACCGGTAAGATTTATATAAATTTTCATCCATTAAGATGAAGACCCTATAAGTTCCCAAATTGTATGAAAATTGACATGCTAGCTTATTTTTCGATGTTCTTTCCATCCATAAGGTTGGAAATACTTAAAATACTGTGCAAGTGGCCAAATGGGAGGTGACCTTACTTGCAAAATAATCTGGCCGGCCTTATATTATCACTCCCGTATATATATATATATATATATATATATATATATATATATATATATATATATATATACGGGGTTGATACTATGCGGCCGTCCTTATTATTGTGCAAGTGCGGTCGTCTTGTTTTGGCCCACTTGCACAGTGTTTTGAGGAAATCCAACCGTATGGATGGAAAGAACATCGAAAAATAAGTAGTGTGTCAATTTTCATACAATTTGGGAACTTGTAGGGTCTTCATCTTAAAGGCTGAAATTTTGAACCAGTAAGATTTCTATGAATTTTCACCCGTTAAGATGAAGACCCTAGAAGTTCCCAAATTGTATGAAAATTAACATGCTAGCTTATTTTTCGATGTTCTTTCCATTCATAAGGTTGGAAATCCTTAAAATACCGTGCAAGTGGCAAAATGGGAGGCGACCTTACTTACAAAGTAATCTGGCCGGCCGTATTTTATCAGTCTCGTATATATATATATATATATATAGTCTGGCTGGCCTTATCACTATTCATATACGTTCGCCTCATATTTGGAGAGTATTTTTTCCAAATTCACCATGGAGGGAAATAACATCGAAAAATAAGATAACATATCGATTTTCATATAATTTGGGGAGATAATGATCATTCATCTTAAAAGGTGAAATTCTTAATCTATAAGATTTCTATAAAATTTCATCCTTTAAGATGAATACTCATCACCTCACTAAATTGTATGAAAATCGATATGTTATCTTATTTTTCGATATTCTTTCCATCCATACGGTTGGATTTAGAAAAAAAATACTCTCCAAATACCTCAAAGTTAGGCGACCTTACTTGCATAGTGATGCGACCGGCCTGACTGTATCAGAATTATATATATATATATATATATATATATATATATATATATATATATATATATATATATATATATATTAGATCACTTCATATGCATTGTCAATACTTGTGCAAGGCTTATCATCAATTTTTTAAGTATAAAACACAAGCTATCAACTTGTAATCATGTATTAATGGTTAAAAATATAGGCAGGGCAGGGCGGGGCGGGGCGGGGCGAGAAGGGACATGAGGAAAAACCATGGCAGCGGTTGTGGTATTCAAATTATCACTATTTGAGTGGGGCTGGATGGGGTGCGAGGCAAAGGATGGTTCAGGCGGGGCGGTGATAGTAGAGGCTCTTTTTTTGTTTGGAAGGATAAGCATACTTAAATTTTTTGATATTTTAGTTTGAGGGATGTGGAAGTGGTAGGTAATCTGCTCTATTTACCATTTTCATTTGTTTAATTTTATTTAAAATATTCTAAAATTCATTTATTTAGTTTAATGATTTTGTATAATTTATTTAGCTTAAAATATTTTAAGAATGTTTTTAGTTTAATTAATGGATAATTAAAATATTTTAAGATGATATTTAGTTTACTTAATGGATAGATAATATTTTTATTGATTTATTTAGCTCAAAATATTTTAAGATGGTATTTAGCTAAATTATAAATGGATAATTAATGGATAATGTTTTTTATTTATTTCTTTAAATTAATTAATGGATTTTTTAAATTTATTTAGTTTAAACTATTTTAAGAAGTTATTTAGCTTAATTAATGGATAATTTAATGGATAAATTTTTTTTTATTTATTTAGTTTTCATCTAGCCAATTCAAGGCAAACATGTGTCGACATCTCGATTCCTCTTAGAAGAGATTGCCCGGATCCCAAGGGTCACCACCCTACTCCTAGAGAGGCATAGCTTCTTTCACTTCAGGGACAGAAGGGGAGTGCCTCTGCGGCAAAGGCCATGATTGCAGTTGAGGCAGTAGGGGGTGATACGACAGGGCCCGAACCTCGAGGCAGGCCAAAAGCACAAATAGGAGGTGACCTCAGCTAGAAGGATGTAAGCTCATTCTAAAGAAACTCTCTCCACTTTCACCTTCTTCTCAGGCGATCGACTTACTAACTTGACCGTTGGAGTGGAGCGGGACCTGGGCACCAGCCCCCCCCCCCCCCCCCGCCCCCCCTTTTCTTTACAAATCTATTTGTGTCCCTTTTTTAGGTGGACTCTCGAAGATGACACATTCAACATACCATGGGAAGAACGACGCGCTCAAGGAACCAGTGGGAGATCCCAACACCCACGAGATAACACCCCCCGGCCAAGACATTCACCCTGAGGCAGACATCCAGGAGGCGCACTATCTTGCCCAGGACTAGAAGATGGAGGTCTTGACGCAAGCTCTGCAAAGAATTAAGAAGCAGGCCTTGCAGACCTCAACACCTCAACATTCCCCCCTAGAGTCTTTGGGAGTTGATGGGTGAAATCGCAAGTAATAGAGTGGACTATGGGGAGTCGGATGTCGAACCACAGGGAATAGAAATTACTAACTTCTAACGAAGATTTACTAAGCTAGTCTAGTTGGTAGAATTGGGGGGTTTGGTTTTCACAACTAAAGAACTGGAAAGGTTGAATACAAAGACTGAAAATCGAGGGTTGATTGAGATTAACGGATAGCAAGAGGGGATACTTGGGTATGTATCCCTTTCGGATTTCAATTCTAAAGATGAGCAAAGATGTTTATGAATCAATGTTGATACTTCTTGTGCCAATAATCCCTACATTATATCCAACCCCTCTTCCAAGGTGATTGGATAACTAGTCTCCTAGGACTTGATATGAAGCTCAAGGGGATTTCTATATATTGGAAGGATCATGGGGGTGGATTCGTATGAAAGAGTCGTTCGCCCTTCTAGTACCCGATTCCTCGGTGTACTCATGAAACTCTCTAACGAAGCAAGTTCCTAATACAAGGAGGCACTAGCTCTAGCCCTTGTATTGCACATAAGTAATTCCTATTAATGAAATTACAATCAATACATAACATTCATTAGACATTCAAGACAATACCAACAACTCATCATAAACATTCAATGCTATTAATGCTCAATCCTAGAGTTCAACATACCCAAGTACCAATAGATTAGTTCCCCATCAATGGGGAACTCAAATCCATAAGGAAAAGATTACAAACAAAAGAAAGAGTAATGGAGAACACCATTACCTCCAATGGTTGCAACTCCAATGACTAATCTATCCTCCAAATTCGGGGTGGTGACCCCCAAACCCTAATCTCTCTTCTAGCTTCTCTCCCAAGCCAACCTCCTGGCTCTCCAGAATAAACATTCCCTATTTATACCCTCACATTAGGGTTTTTCCTTCGGAATTACAGATTTGCCCCGGATAGGTCCGTGGTGGGAAAGAGTAACGATGAACAGGCCCGTGGACGGGCCATTCATCCCGCTCGTGAGGACGTGACCGCCTGGGCGGTTAGTTGAATCGGCTAATCGACGCCCCGCTCATACTACAGCCGCTACCGAATGGTCATATCAACAGCGATCCGACATTCCGCTCGCAATACGTTGCTGCTCGAACGGCATGTCAACGGACATTCACTAGGCCGTTCATCTCCTTTAGTTGCCAGCTTCTGTGTCTGGTTGTGGACGGCCGTTCATTACCAGGTTCAGCCCCTGTTCACTTCAAAATGTCTTCGTTTAGTCTTCATTTTGTCGATAACTGCTTCCTTTCACTCGGGGTTGCTTATATACGTGCTGTTTACAATATATGAAGCATTTTAAGTACTGGTGGGCTATAAATCATTGAAATCGACATAGAAATACATGTAAAGATGATGTGCAAATATGTTCATTTGAACGCTTATCAGGAGGGAGGCAGGGTGTTCCCGAAGGCAAACAACTCAGCATCGCCTTCACCCAGACAACCATCAAAGACTTTGTCGTTATCGTGATAGAATGTATCCTCCTGGGGAAGAAGAAAAGATTTGAGCGCTAGCAATCGCCCGTCATCTCCCTTCTTGCGAGAAATCATGGAGGAACCTCACCCCTGTAACCTCAAAGCTCCCTCCATGGAAACATACTATGACACTTTGGATCCCAACAATCATCTAGGAGCTTTCTAAACCTTGATACTCATTCATGCATCCTCAAACGCCATGATGTGCCGAATTTTCCTGATGACTCTACGTAGAGCTGCTCTGATATGGTTCAAAAGCCTCCCCTCGACATCGTCACCTAGTTTGAGTAGTTGTCTGACCTCTTCGTCAACTACTTCGCCAGTGGCAAGAGGCGGAAGAAAACCTCGGCCATCTTAATGTGTCACGCCCCGAACCCAAAACCCCGGGCCCACGAGTAAGCGACAGACTGGCCGTACTAGAACAGGGACGGGCCCCTGCCCAGATATAAAGCCTCGATGATCAGTAATCACATATAAAATGCACAGCGAAATATAAATATAATCCAGAGTCATAAACATGCCTAATGCCATAGGTACACGACGGAAGCAAAATACAATCTATAGGTCCACAGACCATACAGTCATAACATAACTGGCTCCTATATGGGAACCTAGAATAATATGTGCTCACACACAAGCAGATCAGAAGTGACCAACCTCAACAAATCACAACAATTCCATGCAAGTCCCACGCGACACTCCTACGACCCACGTCCTACTCCTCGGGATTTGAAAAAGGAAGAATAACAAGTACATGAGCTTTCATAAGGAAAGTCCAGCAAGTACCCCGCTTGGAATAATAAAGTCATGTCAAACTCAATATAAGATAAGCAAATGAATAAGCAAATCAAGAAACATGACAATCAAACCCGACGTGGGAAGCACAAACCCACCGGCCAAACCACCTGGAGTCTTAGACCTACACCAATGAAACTATCCAACGGTAGGGACTCCAAACTACAATCATGTTATCTCAAGACAAGCAACTCAAGCGAAGCTTGCAAACCATCCCCCGGGCAGTCATCAGCCTAAGTCGATATCGATCCTCGGTCCGTAGCGCTACTCTCACATACATGCATGTATACGGCCAGCGTATCTTCCCACTAAAGGGCATACAAGACAGCCAAAGTATCGTCTCCTTGACAAGAAAGCACGAACAGGGTATCCACTGGCCTTGAACGTCAACAGGAGCCACACGCTCCACTGCACCGGGCGAAAGAATCCACAAGAATAACACACATCGAGTGGAAACAACTATATAATCGAACAAACATACATACATGGATATGGATTCATTTATCAAAGAATAATCAACCAAATAAGTAGATATGTATGTATATACCAAAAAGTCAAGCATCAATGATGTAAACACATCCAATGATAAGAGATCTAGGCCAAGGTACTTACCTGAATCAAAGGGATCCTGACTTAGTCGCAAATCTCCCTTGACATGCCTTCCCGCACTTCGTCAAAATCTGGTAATTAAGTCTAGGCTTAATATGCTTGCCAATCATAAAATAATGAACATGCTCCTACATATTTACATGACTCACACACGATCATGTATTCAGGCTTACTATATTGGTGTCTTGGCAACAATTGGATAATTCACCTATTGTCCTTAATCAATTAATTATCAACGGTCATCCATTGATTGGTAAAACCCAACCCATAATAATTTTGATATGAATAACCATCAAACCAACCTTTTAATTTATTCATTGATTGGTTGCTCTCCACCAAGTACCATTAGGTTCTCGTGAACATTCTTATAAAATCCAGAGAATGGAACATGTTTTAAACTTCTCATATTTTATACTTAAGCACACATGCATGAATATATAAATTTGTAAAGAGAAATAAGACCAACACTTCTGCCCATGCATGACTTAGAACAACACCTCCAAGTTTCCAAACTATGACCTTGTCTCTCAATTAAGTATAACCTGAGATGAACAAATGGTCTCTCTATCAACTCAAACATGCATGAAGGCAAGGACAGTAGTTACAACTTCATAAGTTAATTTTCCAAAACAATAACCTATACAACCCGATTACTGTCTTAATAGGCTATCCTTTGGCTACCATAATTTAGAGTTACATCTCCTCACTAATATTGGGCAGCTCACTTCTTAAAGCTTAAAATCCCTATATTTGCTTCCATAAATTAGTGAGTAGCTTCAACTCTACAACCTATAGCACCCATCCCCAACACCAACTCTTTGTATTACTAGCAAACATAGGACACTCAACTAAATAGAGAGCTGTTGTAATACCTCCATTATATCCACCAACAATGAAGGCATCGCAGTATGACATACTTGTTATTCTCATATCATACCTTTCTATTGAGATAGCCATCACCATATAAACGCAACATCCATGGTTTCTCCATCTTATAACTCCTTGTAAAAGAGAAGAGTAGTACACTTTGAACATACAATTTTCTTTGGATAAATCCTCATTCAATCTTTTATACACAACTTGTAGACGTGCATAAAGGTTTATCCATGAGTCTTCTACTTACAACTCATACTAACCATTATAGGTTCTATACAAGCCCTTTAACATTACATGCATGACTGAACACCCGAAGAAAGAAACCATGTACTGTCATTCAATGTTCGAAGGCTTACTGAAGGATGGACTGTCGCGGTGCTCTGGCGGTGAGTTTCCGACGTACTCCTTGGATTTATTCAAAAGCTCCAAAAATTCTCTCTTTCTCTGACAACCAACTCCGATGTCTCTTAGTCTTATCTCACTAGATAGCAGGCAGAGAGTTTAGAGAGTACGTTTGTGTCCCTTAAGTAGCCCCAGAAGAAAGCAGTTCAGGTCTTTGAGGCTACAACCTCCAAATGGGACAAGACACTGCTTGCTTTCCTTGCTCTTGGCGTCGACCAAGCTCGACTGCGTGGCCCCGGATTCGCGTCAACCCAAAGCAGTGTAAAGGGGATGGGATAGCATTATTCCTATTGGATCAGTTCGTCGGTTGGATAACCGGTTGAGATTTCCTCTCGTGCTGGCGAAGTGAGGGAAGATCGCGGTCATGCCTCGGCTTTGGGTCACCGTTTGGATAAGAGGTAGATCACAGCTCCTCGTGCGTTATAAAAGAAACTTCATTTCCCTCTAAACTTTGAGCTACGTCAAGACGCCATGGGGCGTTTCCACCAGCAAGTTTCGCGGTCTTCTTCGGTGAAACCGATTTCCATTGCATTAATTGATTTCCCCTCCTTATAATAGCCGAACGATAATGGCTGTCCACCCATCTTAAAATCCAAACCTTTGATGCCCCAAGTTCATGCATTAATAATGAATCCATTTGAACAATTAATTCTTTATCAATCTTTGACCACCATGTCTCAGTTCATTAAATGCCAAGACTTTTCCTTTTTTTTTTTGCAATTCATCCCAAGCTTCATTTAATTTTATCCATGAACATTGTTGTCTCACAATGCATCACTAACAAGTTATAATGGTATTTTATGCATTTAAGTCCATTTCCAACATCCTTTGCATCTAAGTCCAAAGATTTATATATATATATATATATATATATATATATATATATATATATATATATATATATATATATATACACATTAATATCAACTAGAGTAGGGAAATTTAATTAACCCAAATAATAAAGATAATTAAGGATTAATAATTTTATAAACCGTGTGGCTTTTACATAATGAGGGTCAAGCATCAGGATGAGGTGAGCCTTTGCAGGTACATACATCGTTTCATCCAGGAAAGGATGACCATCCCGAGCCTCAATCAATCCATCGCGGTCACAACAATCATGGAAGGGCTACACAAATCACCATTCAAGTTCTCCCTGACCAAGATACAATCAGAAGGCCACTCTAAGATCCTCGCCCGCGCTGAGAAGTATATTAATTCAGAGAAGCTCTAGCAGGGATGAAAAGAGAACAAGAAGGGAAGACCTTCGAATAAGGAGAAAGCACCAAGAGAACCCTTGAGACCGGCCCCCAAACCAACAAAGGGTCAAGGCCTCTCCCGACCTCGGGAGGCCCCCAAGACAGAAGAGCCGATGAGATATCAGAATTATGCCTCCCACAACGACACCAGGGCCAACATCCTCAGGCAATTACAGAGTCAGAGGATCCTAAAGTGGCCCACCAAGATCAAAAACTCCTCAGGTCGAAAAGATATTAGTAGATATTGCTCTTTCCATCGCGAATACGGCAATGACATCGAGGAGTACAAACAACTCAAGGATAAAATTGAGGACCAGGTCCAAAAGGGTCGCCTTGATCAGTATCTCAGTGCGACCTATAGGAAGAGGATGGTCCATATGCCTCGAAGTCGAGCCAGTCTCCTATCCACAGCATTCATTTTATCGCGGGGGGACCTGGAGGCAAAGGCGGTAGCACGACAACACAGAAGTTACACTGCCAGATGTCAACCTCAGAAGAGCCACTGAAGAAGAAGTCCAAGTCTTGGCCACCCATCTCCTTCCCTGATGAAGACCTCGGAGGAACCTCCCATCCCCATGATAACGCATTGGTCATCATTGTGACCATAGCAGACTTTGAGGTGAGAAGAGACCTCATCGACAACGGAAGTTCTGTCGATGTGATTTTTGGGATGCTCACGAGCAGATGGATCTCGGTTCCCAAGGTTTACAACCTATTAGAACTCCATTGGTCAGGTTCTTAGGAAGCATGATGCAGCGCAAGAGAGTAGTTACACTTCCTGTTACAACTGGAAGCCCCACCCGCGACAAAAACCGTCAGAGCCAATTTCATGGTGGTCCAGTGTGCCTCTTGTAAAACCCAAGAATTTTGAGAATAAATTGGGGTTTATTTATTTATTTTGGTTGCTTTACGGATAGAATGAATTGTTCTTAAACTTGGTTTAATTTGAATATGAAGATTAAATAGGATTAAACCCTAATTAGGGTTAAATATGAATGACGGGGACCCGTATGTAAAATTCTAAAACTAGAAGGACTTTAAAGAAATTATGCTCCCTCTCTATGTTTGAACTATGTTTAATTTAATAGAACTTTAGGGGGTACTTATGTAATTTTGCATAACAAAGCACCATTTCAGCCACGATTAATTATAAGAAACCCAAGGGGGTACTTACTAAATGTACAATTAAATAGGAAAATTGTTTCACCTCTCACAAGTTACGAATGGGAATAAATAGCAAAAGTGCAGGGGGTACTTGCAAAAGTTTGCAAAAATACCCATGCAGGGGAATTTCCTCCTCTCCCCGTTGAGCAGCGCGCGACGCCCGTTCCACCCGTCCGAGATACCCGGGCAGTTCCCGAAACCACCGTCACCACGATGAGGGTGATCCCTTCTTATCCGTTGAAAGTCGCCAAGCATTTTAAGGAACAAGGAACTCTCGGGAAGCTCCACACCATTGTTTGTGGCCGAGAGAAACACTTCTCAATCATCGTGCAGGCGGGCTCGTTGGAGCAGAGAGCGGTGAGGAAGGGGACGGAACCCGAGAACTTCACTGGTGCGCCGTGGGAAGCCTGCATTCGGGTTAGTGATCCCATCCCTACTGCTGAGTTTGTTTAGTAATTGTTCTTATCTTTAAAATCATGAACTCATGCATGATGGAATAGATGGTCTCTCTCTCTCAACAGTAATAATGGGACTAAATGTGTGTGAGGCAGTGGCTTGGGTTTAAAGCGTTATTAAAACCTATATATAATCATGCACGTTCGTTTGCATGATAGAATTTGGTTGGGTTAATATAATTAAGATGGGTTCAAGTGTAGAAGTTCTCAGACATAGCAGGAAAACCTTGATTTAGTTGGTACAGATGAGTTTAGGAGGATGAAATATGCTCACTGAGAGATAGATCTAGTCAGTGATTAATAAAGGCCCGTGTGATGTCCAAATCTTTGAAAAAATTTATAGTCAAGGAAGCCTAATAAGAGTAGAACATAGCCAAAGATAGGGACTGAATTTTGACAACTAATGTTGAGTCAGGAAATATTCAGATTTGGAAAGGGTTAGGAATGGCTTGGGATTGGTAGCAGCTAAGCAAACATGGTAGTATTGATACATGAGTATGAAAGGTTATAGATGAATGACATGTCTTGATGATCATGTGTGTGTGTTTGGGCTTTAGGAGGATAAATCTTTATTTTTCTAAAAGTTGCGGATGAGTATTTAATTTTGATTGATCACTTAAGTGTATAGTTAAAGAAATTGTCAGATGGGAATGGACTGAATTAGTTTTGTGAGCATCTGTTGAAACTGATAGATGGTTTATTTCAAAGAATTGTAAGTGCTTAATGGAATATAGTTGATAATGGGATTAATTGGTTACTGGATAATGAGAGTATGACCAGTAGATAAGATGTGGTTTATATTGAGAATAGTTGATTGAGATTCAACAAATTATGATTATGAATTGGGGTTCTGAAACTTTCTGTTAATTAATTCAGGACATTAATGTATTGAAGCGGCCTTAAAGCATGAATGAAACATGGCATGATTAAGAAGAGTGTGAAAATTAATTAAATCTCCTTGTAAGGTCAAGTTGACAAATGGTCCACGTGGAAGTTTAAGTTGGGAAGAATTCATGAGTAATGAGATGATTAGATTCAATCAAATTGTAAAATGATTGGGTTGGTCTTCAGGAAAAAGAACTAAGTCTATTAATTTTGTTATTGAATGTGAGAATTATTTGAATGTTCTAGATACCATACGTGCGTGAGTTTTAAAAGAGAGAAAGTAATGGATGAGATTAGTTAATTAAATATAATTCATTTAAATTAAATAATTGACATTGATTAAGTTGTTACATAAGTTTAAAAAGGGTAGTTGGATTCAAGTAACTAAAATGGATCCAAGGGATCAAGGATGGTGTGTGGGCTTAAAGGCTCAGTTAGACTAAAATAATGGGCCTGGCCCATTAATAGTGTGAGAAGGTTTTCCCTAGTGGCTCAAACAATTCTAGATGAGTGGGCCCAAGTAATAGGCCGCATTTTGGGCTCTAGTAAAATAGCTAGAATGCATGGAAGAGTTAATAACTACGCTAGAGGGTTAATGGGCCTCGGCCCAATATAAAAGTTGGTAAAGTGAAAGAACAGTTTGACACATATAAGGTTCCTAAGACAAAATTGTTACTAACAGATATCGACGTGGATGCGTCGGGAGGAGTTTCCGTGGAACACCAGACTTTGTGATTTCAGGTAAGTACACTTGCCTCGTTCCCACCCGGCTTCGGGTTTTCTTGGATTTGCTTTTGGTTTATGATTCTTGATATCATTTTTGATATGTTTTGGATACATGCATGTCTTTTATGAGTTGCTTGGATTCTGGTGCATGTATGTTTGTTTTCAGGATGTTGGCATCCCTAGCTTGTGTTTGTCTTCCGCCCGGATTCAGTGGAGCAGGTGAGCTCCGGATTTTGTGAGAGCATTGGGGACGGGACACCCTGGCGTTCCGGCATTCCTGGCCAAAGGGACGATACTCTGGTTGTCCTTGCCAGTCAGTGGGGTCAATCACTGACCATGTCAACATGAGAGAGAGGTGGCGCTATCGTGGGCGACGGATTTGTCGTCGGCAGCTGATACTGTGGGATAGTACTGATCGGGGGATGATCTTTTAGAGGGACACAGTAGGATAGGGGTCCTTGCCTTTGACACTTCCTTTGTGGTAGACCCCTAGGATTTCAGGATACGGGACGTGGGTCCCACTATTTGTTGATTGTATTGTGATATGTTTGTTCATATCTCATTCTATGTGTTCCTTGCAAGATACTTACTGAGCTTTCCTTTTGAAAGCTCATTCAGTTGTTTTCTTTTTTTTTTTTCAGGTCCTCAGGAGTAGGAGGGGTGATCTAGAGGGATTGCACGAGGGCAGGGTATTGCTGAGGTTGGAGACCTCTTCCTTTGTTTTTATTGTGAGTGAGGCATTGTAGGACATGTTGTCCAGATATTGTAGGGCATGTATACCCAGACTTGATTAGTTTGCGAACTATGATTTTATTTTTATTTATTATGAGGTTGTTTTTTTTATCTGCTCATATATACTTAGGCCTCGTACCCGAGTAGGGTTTGCCTCTACTTGTGTACGGCCTATCTGTGACGTACCCGAGGTCCCCGGATTCGGGTCCGGGCGTTACAGCCTCTAGCTACAACGTTATTCTGGGGAGGTTGACTCTAAAGGCTCTGAGGGCGGTCATCTCTACCTACCACTTGCTTATGAAGTTTCACACTCAGAATGGAAGTGGAGAGTTGAGGGGAGACTAATTGATGTTCCGACAGTGCTACGTCACCCTTCTCAAAGGCAAAATTTTGGAGATGTTAGCATTTGAAGCCCGACTTGAAACCGAGAAGCCGGCAAGGAGTACAACACCAGTCGAAGACCTAGTGGAAATCTCGTTGACCGAGGATTCCCCCGAGAAGTCGGTGCACATCAGCTTAGAACTACTGGCTAGGCCTCGAGAGGAAATGATGCGTTGCCTACAGAGCAATAGGGACATCTTTGCCTGGACCTCCGAAGCCATGCTCGGGGTGAACCCAAATGTCATCGAGCATCATGCAGGACTGACCCCGCAGTCGGGCCCGTGCTCTAGAAACGACAACACTTTGCTCCGGAGCAGTAGTAGGTTGCGGATCAAGAAGTCGAAAAGCTCCTTAGGGCAAGTTTCATCACAAAAGTCTGTTATCTCAAGTGGCTCTCAAATTTAGTGCTTATAAAGAAACCTTCGGGAAAATGGGGAATATGTATTGACTTTACCGACTTGAATAAAGCTTGCTCTAAACTTTACTACCGCCTCCCTTTGATCGACGAGCTCGTCGACGCCACCTTGGGTCACGAAATGTTGAGTTTCTTAGATACCTTCTCAAGATTCAACCAAGTGAAGATGGTGAAATTTGATGAGGAGAAGGCCTCTTTTATCATAGCCAAAGGTGCCAAATGTTACAAAGTGATGCCTTTTGGTTTGAAAAATGTAGGTGCCACATTTCAAAGACTCTTGACTCGAGTCTTCAAGAGGCAACTCGGGAGGAATGTCGAAGCATATGTAAACGACATCCTTGTAAAGAGAATAAGGTCGATCAACATGTCACGGACTTGCAGGTGACGTTTCAGACGCTCCGAGCTCATGGGATGCACCTTAACCCCGAGTAGTGCACTTTTGGGGTTCAATTCGGTAAGTTCTTGGGATTCATGATTACCTAACGGGGTATTGCAGCTAACCCCGAGAAGGTCAGGGTGATACAGGAGATGAGCTCCTGGAGGACCAAATAGGTTCAGATATTAGATGGGCAGTTAGCCGCCCTCAGGTGATTTATATTGAAAGCATGAGAAAAGAATTTGTCATTCTTCTATGCCCTTCGAAAAGAACCGAAGATGGAGTGGACCAAGGAATGAGAATAGGCTTTCAAGAAACTGAAGCAGGATCTCAACTCAGCTCTCCTGCTACTCAAGCCTCAAACCGGGGATGAGCTTTACCTATACTTGGTGGCAACCCCTTTGTGATCATCTCTCTACTCCTGAGGAAAGACGGCGAAGTCGAGAAGCCCATATACTATACCAACAAGGTGTTAATCGACTGCGAGTCCCAATACATGCATATCGAGAAGTTGCCTATGCTCTCATCATCTCAGCTCAACGCTTGAGGCTCTACTTCCAGGCGTATAAGATCACGATCCTCACCGACCAGCCTTTGAAGAAAATTTGATAATAGCTTGAGACACCTTGTCCTCTGAAAGGCTGGTGAAATGGGTGATCGAACTCGGGGAGCACGACATTGATTATTGACCTCGGACGGCGGCAAAAACCCAGGTCTTGGCCAACTTTATTGTCGAAATGGCCGACCACGGGAACTTTGCTCCTAAGGATGTCGTCCCAATCCACGACCTATAGATTTTGTATGCTAATTGGTTGGCAACCGAGAAGGTCTCCAGGGTAGGAATTATCCAACAATCACCTTCTGGATGGAAGACCTCATTCGTGCTCAAGTTCAGATTCAAAGCTATGAATAATGAAGCGGAGTAAAAGGCCTTGATTATTGGTATATGGTGAAGTTCAAGACCTATGTACCCACATCAACTCCCAATTTGTGTTTGGACACCTTAAGGGGAAGTTTGAAGCCCGGGGGGGAAATACCACCAAGTACAAAGCAGCAGTAGAAAGACTAAAGTCAAGATTCCGATACTTTGACATTGTAAAAGTCCCCCGTACAAACAACGAGGCAACTGACTCTTTGTCAAAACTTGTGTCATCTGCAGAACTCTGCTCCAACCAACCCTTTACCTTCAGTACTTGGGTAGCAAGAGCATTAAAACCTCCTAAGAGTCAGAGGTGCAGGAGATTCAAGAGGAATCCAGCTGCATTGACTGCATCCAATAGTATCCTCAGGATGGAACCTTGCCGGCGGATCCTAAGGAAGCCTGGAAGGTGATCAACAAATTTGCGCGATTCGTCCTCATGGAAGAACACCTATACAAGAGGTCATATACCTTGCTATATCTGAGATGTCTTCATCCATCCAAAGTAGAATATGTCCTCCGTGAAGTGCATGAAGGAATTTGTAGGGACCATGTCTGAGGAAAAGCTCTGTCACAAAATCCTCAAGCAAGGATACTTCTGGCTGACTCTCACCAAACATGCCATGGCAATGAACAAGAAGTGCGAGGTCTATCAGCACCATTACAAGATCTAGCAATGGTCGGTCGCCTAGCTAATGCCCATAGTTAGCCCTAGTCCATTTGCGATATGGGGGATAGACATCTTGGGTCCTTTCCCAATGGCAGTCCGATAATATAAGTTCCTTATCATTACCATCGAGTATTTCACCAAGTTGGTAGAGGTTGAGACGCTGGTGATGATTACTTAGAGGGCATGTAAGAAGTTTGTATGGAAGTCGGTTGTATCCAGATTTGGGGTACTGGTTTCCCTCATTACCGGCAACGGCTACCAGTTTGATAACCGAGGCTTCAAGAGTTTCTGCTCTAAGTTAGGGATCGATGTTAGGCGGACATTCGTGACACATCTTCAAGCCAATGGTCAAGTGAAAGTCACTAGTCGGACTATTTTACAAGGATTGAAGACTCGGATGATGTAGGCCGGATCCAGTTGAGTGGACGAAGTTTATAGTACCTTATGGGCATACCGCACTACCAACCGAACGGCCATGGGAGGGACCCTCTTTAGCCTGACATTCGGTGTAGAGGTTATCATCCCAATCGAGATAAGGTTGCCCACACCACACACCTCAAAGTTCAATAAGGAGACGAACGATGAAAGGCTTTTGGCAGAGCTCAATCTTCTGCAAGAAAAGAGGGAAGTTGCTTCTATCAAAGCAGGCACCTACTGAAAAAGGGTCCGAAGGTTGTACAACTCAAGGGTCAAAGAAGTCATCTTCCAACCCGGGGACATGGTGTTGAGAAAGAATATGTTCCATATGAATAGAAGCACGATCAGTAAACTCACTTCGAATTGGGAAGGACCATATATTATAAAGGTCATCCAACCGGGGACCTACTACCTTGCCAACATGAAAGGACAAAGGCTCCCCTGACCCTTCTATTCCAAATATCTCATATAGTACTATCAATGAATTTGTACTTTATTTGTTACTTTTCTTTCACATGAATTTGCCTTCCTCAAAGTCCCTTCCTAATGAGGGTCGAGCTCTCAAGCTCGTTACTTCTCCGAAGTCCCTTCACTATAAGCACCGAGCTACCGAGCTCATTTTCTCCCGAAAAAGTCCCATCTGAATAAGGGTCGAGCCTCAACACTCGATCTCGTCTCCAAATTCAACAGCTCTTCCACGAGCTTGCCTCGACCATGCGGGCCTCGCGACAGGTCGCCCTTTTCAAGGATGGATTTAGAATCCCTTCTACAGGAGTGGCCTCGATCTCGGCATTCCTTCTACGGGATTGGCCTCAACTCATCATTCCTTCCACGGGATTGGCCTTGACTCGGCATCCCTTCCGGATTGGTCTCGACCTCGGCATCCCTTCTACTTGAGTGCCCTCCACTCGACATCCCATCTATGGGAGTGGCCTCGACTCGACTTATTAACATACGTGTTCCCGAAATCTCAATAGCATAGAAGCGACCTCGGCTGAGGGAATCTAATTCAATCCACCCAAATCGAGGGTCTAAAAGACCTTAGGGATAACGCCGGTGGGGGGGGGGGGGGGGGGGGGGGGGGGGGGGGGGGGCAATTGACCGACATCAAGTAAAAAGTTCACTCGAAATTCACCATGAGAGCTCGTCTGAGGGCCTTGCTAAAGTAAAAGGTTCACTCGAAATTCACCATGAGATAAGGCATAGACCATACTGGGTAAATAAAGTAACCGACATCAAGTGAACATCAGGTGAATTAAAATATATTTCATTAGATAAAAGCCTTTCGACAGTGGTTACATGAATCTACAAAATTCCTCAAGATAAAAAAAGTTGTAAAAACAAGTACAAAATGGCTCAAGGTCAAGGTTCATCCGAGACAAGTTCCCTGGCAGTATGAGGTTGGGGTCCTTCCGAGGTCGGCTCTCTTGTGGCACCATCCCCGCTACGCTCTGCCTCCTTCCTCACCTTGATAAAAAGCTTCAATGCTTCCACATAGTCAATATTCGCGAGGTCGAGGTCAGGGCAGACTCCGGCAAACATCTGGAGGATGGTGAACCGTCCTTTGCCCCATTTCGGAAGCCCCCCTTGAACTCTTCATCACCTCAGAAATTTTCTACCACTTTCTTTGTTGCCATCCCCCCCCCCCTCACCTTGGAACTCGTTGGAATCAATGTGGTCCTCTATCGCCCGCTGTAGATCAAGACTCCAATCGGCGGACCCCTGGTAGTCCTTAAAATACTCTTCAACCTCGGCTTCTACCTTCTCCTTGATGATCTCATCTCGCCGAGCCTCTTCATCATCATATGTCTTCTGTAAAGTTGTCAGAAGGTCTCGGCATGCCCTGAGGTCCTTGGTGACCTCCTCCTTTTCCTCCTCAAGGCGTCTGATTCCCATCAAGAGATCCTCGACATATTTCTTCGACTTCAATGCAGCAATGCTCCGTTCCCACTCCCGCCGATTTTGGGCCTTATCCAAATCAGAGGTCGTCAATGCCACTTGGAGGTCATGCTCCTCCCTCTTAAGAATGGTAACCTCGACCTCGAGCTGCTCCAAGAGCTCTCTAACTGGGTTAGCCCTGGCTACCTCCTCACAACGCACCTTTCTGTATAGTACAAGAAAAAACCGACCTATGGCGAGACGCGATAAAAGATATAACGAAAACTTTACGGAAAAAACACCACCAAATATAAGAATAAGAGACGTACCTCCTACTTCCTCTGTCCAGGCTTCACGGAGAAGATCACCGGAAATAGCGATTCATCACCCGAGAGCTCATTTCGCCTGCAAAGGGTGCCCAGAGCTTCCTCTCAGCTTCACCTTCCCTTTGCGCCCACCAATACCACCGTTCTCCCAATCCCAGCGCTGCTCCACTCAAGTCTACACTCTCTCTCTCCGGCGAGCTCTAACTATAACTTCAAGGCATTCAACATGAAAATAAAAACAGGGAAAAGGTTCCTACCTTGGTTCTGATTCTCCTGGCGATGACGGTGGCTACCGAAACCCTCCCACGGCCGAGATCCCTTCTCCAACCAAGCTCACCGGAGTCCCTTTCTTCCTTACTCGTTGGTGTACTGAGACAGTGGAAGAGGGCCTCCTTTTTATAGCCTCTCCCACGGCCAGGCGAACGGGCAGCCGTTTGAAACCGTCCCGCCGGCCAACGGCCGGTTTCCACGCGCGTAACGGCCGGAATGGGGCGGGTCATACGCCGCTGGTGGTCGGGGAGAGGGTGGCGCTACCGCTGATCGGCATTCGGTGATCAACGGCGAGGATCTCTTGATCTACGTCAACGGCTAGATCCTGCTCATAAAGCCTTGGATTTGACATTCCTATGATCAACGGCCGAGATTCTCCCTGGATCAACGGTCGGATCATGGGCTTAGGCCTCGAGATCACAACTCATCTTTAGATGAGTGGTTCTCTACCTGCCCTCACCGTGGGATCACTCCCACCAACCTTTCTCTACTTGCCTCGAATTTGGTTCGTGATCAGATGGATTAAATCTCAGCTCGCCACGTGGCTACACCACAACCGCTATAATGCCTCGCGATCAGATACGGTCTGAGATGATCTAATCTCAGTCGTTCGACCATTATTAATGGAGTTCTTCTCAACGAAAATTTATGAGAGGTCCCCGGATGTTTTTAGGTCACATTTAAGTCCATCCATGAGAGAGGGAAGAATTACCTTTCAGTCCTTAAGACTTCCTAAATTACAAATCAACCCCTTTGGTCCCCCATAAACCCTAATTAGGGTTTAAACCTCTTTAACCTAATTTTCCCCCTATTAAATCCCCGTTTAATATTCAAGGGAAAAATATTCAATTAACAAATAATTTTAAGAAAATTTTAACACATTTATTTCCTTAAAATTTCTTGGATTTTACACGTATCGACACCCCCAACCCTCTCAAAAGAGACAGCGCGGATCCTGAGGGCCGCCACCTTACTCCCATAGAGGCATGAGTTCTGTCACTTTAGGGACAGAAGGGGAGTGCCTTTGTGGGAAAGGCTATGAATTCAGTTGAGGCGACAAGGGGCGATACGACAGAGCCCAAACCTCGAGGCGCGCCAAAATCTCAAATAGGAGGTGACCTTGGCTAGAAGGGGGTAAGCTCATTCTGAAGAAACTCTCCCCACTTTCATCTTCTTCTTAAACGATCATCCTACTTACTTAACCATCGGAGTAGGACCTGGGTACTGACGCCCATCCCCCTCTTACAGTTATATTTGTGTCCCATTTTCAGGTGGACTCTCGGAAATGACACATTCGACATAACCCTCAACCTAAGAAGATCTTATCCATTAGCCTTAACCAGAGTTGACTCCAAGGGGAACAAGTTTTTTTCGTTAGCAAGCTTAATTAATGGATAGTTTTTAATATATTTTGCTTAAAACTAGTGAATCGCTCTTCGCATTGTTCAAGATTTAAAAAAAAAATAAATCTTAAGTAATGTGAGTGGCTTTGCTAGTATATATTAATTCCATCAATGATGCCTTAATTTCAAGAAACTTGAAATAATGTTAGAAATCAACCTTAAATAAGTTTGAGCAAATGACAAACCGTAAATTTCAAAAACAATTGAAAAATAAAAAGAAAAAAATATCTTATATTTTTCATCCGCTTTTGCCCAATGACAAACCTATCAAACTCCTCGCATATCTCCTTAAGACACTTACCCTTACACATGTGACATGTGCTCCAACAATTCACTACTTCCCATCTATTGGTGGAGGCCTTTCAGTGGCTCTCATAACCACGCCCCAAACCCCCTTTATTGGTTTAAACAACAATACCCCAAACCCTCTAGCGTACGCCACAACACAGACCCTCTGGCGTATACTTTACCCTATTGCATGATCTTGCTCTCATGCACTCATTGGTGAGAATTCTTAAAGAATTGGAAATCGAGTAGTTAATTTGAATGATGGTTTTGGTAGTTTCATTATTTATATTATCTTATAATTCAAGATTTTAAGAAAATTTTAAAATCTTAATCTAACTTTTTGGGTTTTTTTAGAGTTTTTAAAATTAAAATTATCTATAGCCGACTCATTTTCAAGATATTTTTTAAAAATAAAAAATATATAAATTTTGAGCAAATTCCAAACTCCCAACCTAATTTTCTCGTTTTTGTTGGATTTTTTAAAAATTAAAATTAATCTCACTTTTCTTGATAATATATATAGATATATAGATATTTTAAGATGTACTTAACTTAATTAATGAATTGTATATTTATTTTTTATTTATTTTGCTTAACTAATTAGTGAATATTTTTTAATTTATTTAGCTTTAAAAATTTTGAAATGATTTTTAGCTTAATAAATGGATAATAAAATCATAATGTATTTATTTATTTAACTTAATTAATTAATGATTAAAAAAATATTTTGCTTAAAATATTTTAAGATTGTATTTAGCTTAATTATGATAATGTTTTTATTTATTTATTTTGCTTAAGTAATTAATGGATATTTTTTCCATTTATTTAGCTTAAAATGTTTTGAGATGGTATTCAGCTTAATTAATCGATATTTTTTTATTTTTTTTAGGCCTAAATGGTCCAACCCTTCCTCTGATGCAAAATTTTGTAGCACCAAATTGCCCTTTTTTATTTAGCTTAATTAATGGATAATTAAATCATATTGTTTAATGTTTTGTGGATTAGAACCGAGCTGCCTTCTTTTATTCTTGTCATGATTTTTTATATAAGAATAATTATATATTTTTTCTATAAGTGAAATTGACTGAAAAGTTTCACAGTCACAAACAAACTCTTCGGTCGATTTGAACATTTTCCATATCATCAATAAAGAGTAACTCTATTTATAAAAAAAATATAAAATAGCCATTTTATTAAAAAAAATATTTATTTTATTGTTTAAATATATTATTTTCTTTGCTAGTTTCACTCCTCCAGGATCCAAAGATAAGATGGCCCAATAAGAACTACACATACTCTACTTGAATTGTTTTTTTTTTTTTTTTTTCTTTTTCTGTTCATCAGTGCCTCAAAGTGGTTGTCGCCACTGTTTTCATTGAACTTGTAGGACATGTGTTTTTGTTTTGAGACATAATAATTGACATAATTGATGATAAGGACTCTCTCTATTGTCCACGGACCTCATTTATAATGGAGAATATGATAAAACATTGATGTTTAGACTTTCTCTTAATAAAAACTCTTGACCATTCCTGGTGACTCTTAAGTCTTTGATTCCTTCTTTTGGTGGAGTTTCATCTGCTAGTGAATTGATATTAAAACAATGATTTGACACTATTTTTAATCTCAATTTTCTGTCATCTTTAAGTATAAGATTAGAAAAGTATAATCTCAATTTTCATACCAACTTTTGACTAGAGAAAGTTCTTTAACTAAATAAATATTAACAAATAAGGAATATTAACAGCATGAATAGATATCAACTGTTTTACACCATCTTTGGCATGTAATATAGTTCAGCAATAACAGAGTTGTTTACATAAAAAAGATAATAATAATGAAAATTTGAAATCAAATTGAAATTTGAATGAATATGGAATCAAAATTGAACCAAATTTAAATCTTGATTACTTTAAGAAAGGAAATCATAAATCAAATCAAAATCAAAACTAAATTTAAATCTTGATTAAAGGAAAGCATCAATCAAATCAAAATCAAACTAAAATTAAATTTTGATTAAAAAAAAAAAAATCAATCAAAATCAAAATCAAACCAAATTTAAATCTTGATTAAATCAAAAAAAGAAATCATCAATCAAATCAAAATCAAAACTAAATTTAAATCTTGATTAAAGGAAAGCATCAATCAAATCAAAATCAAACTAAATTTAACTTTTGATTAAATCAAGAAAAAAAAATCAATCAAAATCAAAATCAAACCAAATTTAAATCTTGATTAAATCAAAAAAAGAAATCATCAATCAAATCAAAATCAAAACTAAATTTAAATCTTGATTAAAGGAAAGCATCAATCAAATCAAAATCAAACTAAATTTAACTTTTGATTAAATCAAGAAAAAAAAAATCAATCAAAATCAAAATCAAACCAAATTTAAATCTTGATTAAATCAAAAAAAGAAATCATCAATCAAATCAAAATCAAAACTAAATTTAAATCTTGATTAAAGGAAAGCATCAATCAAATCAAAATCAAACTAAAATTAACTTTTGATAAAAAAAAATCAATCAAAATCAAAATCAAACCAAATTTAAATCTTGATTAAAAAAAAAGAGCCAATTTGAAATTCAAAATCAAATTGAAATTTGAATGAAATATCAAATCAAAATCAAACCAAATTTAAATTTTGATTTAAAAAAAGGAAAAAAATGATCAATCAATCAAATTTAAATTTAAAAAAAATCAATCAAATTTAAATTAAATCAACCAAATCAAATTTAAACCAAATTTAGATGTTAATTAAATCAGGAAAAACAAAATCCAAATTAAACCAAAAGGAAAATATCAGTCAAACCAAAAACTAAAATAAAATAAAATAAAATAAAAATAATAAAATAATAATAAAATAATAAAGAAAATAAAAAAAGGAAGATGGGTTATAAATAGAGGATGAAAGATCTGAGAAGCCAAAGGTGTCATAGCCGAGCGGCAAGGTCCTCCGCACACGAGACTTAGACTTAAGTTCGAATCTCCTCTGTAACGGGGTGAGTGCGTATGGTGTGGGTCGCCCAGTGGGTGTGGCCCACGCACACATGGATAAATCCGTGTGGGATTGGTAGTCACGGGCGGTAAAAGACGGGGCCCCGCTTGACAAGCCTTCGGGCGGTCTGCACTCAGTGTATCCCGCGGGAGGTCAGGCCGCGCCCCCGAGTGAAACCCATGATAGTCTGATCCGTGCGCACGTCCTATTTGATATACTGGGGTTTATCCCCTTATTAAAAAAAAAATAAGATCTGAGAACAGGAGGACTGATTGAAATTGAAAAGTAATCAGAGAGAAAAAAAAAGGGAGAGGTTAGGGAAAAGCTCTTTGAGAAAAAAGTGATTATCTATGAAAACCCTAAATTTTTAACATAGGTAATCTTCCACCTCCGCTTCCGCTCATCATCGCCATTGCCAGTCGTCGCCGCCGCCGCTTCCGGTCGTCGCCACCGCCCTCCAATCGTCGTCGCCCTCTGTCGTCGCCGCTGCCAGGATGGATACCATCCTGGTTTGCGGTGGTTCTATCATGAGCTCCGTCGTTAGATCAGCCCGCCTCCGGTCGCTGTCTTTGTCGGTGCCATGCCGCCGAGGTTCAACAATCTCAGGTCAAGGCCTGAAAATTGAAACCTCAAAATCTCAGGTCAAAGCCTGAAAATTGAAACCTCACAATCTCAGGTCAAGGCTTGAAAATTGAAACCTCAAAATCTCAAGTCAAGGCCTGAAAATTGAAACAATATATATATATATATATATATATATATATATATATATATATATATATATATATATATCAGGTCAAGGCATTTTGAAATTGAAACCTAAAAATTTCAAGTCAAGGCCTGAACTTTGAAATTGAAAGAGGGAAACCTAATAATCTCAGGTCAAGGCCTGAACTTTGAAAGAGAGAGAGAAAAAAAGAGAAAGAAAAAGTGAGAGACAGAGAGAAACAGAAAAGCTTGCTTAAGAGAAGGGAAGGGTTTTCTCATCTGCCTTCTAGCCATGCCCGGCGTCCGCACCGCCAAGTTATGGATCATCAGCCACCAGACGATCCTCTCTCACTGCAATCGTGCTATAGCATCGTTTCGGCATCAACTGCGAAGCCGTTGAAGACACCGCCAACGCGACAGAGATGCTCCGATCTGAGCAACACTGTCACCATCGCCAGCCCTCGCGCTGCCGCCATGTTCGCGCCGGCGGTCCCTAGGTTGAGTCCTGGAATGTCACCCAGTTTTATTCGGCAATTGTACAATGGATTGTCTCAAAGAGATCATACCTCGATTGTAATGATCGGAGAGCTTGCAAGGCTGCAACACCCTTGTTTGCAAAGATGGAGACTGCTGCCTCCCTGCACAACATTGTCCAGAAGTTCAACTAAGAGTTGGTGCTTGATCTTCAATGTGGAGCTGATTCTCTTGGGTTGTAGAAGCAAATTGCCATTCTTTGAAAACTTTTTAAAGGCATTTCAATACTTAGTCATGTAAAAAACCTACAATTAATAATGTCACACAGTTGTCTGATGAAATGCCTCAACCACAATTTACAATGCTAATGTTGATGAGATAGAAGACAGGAGAGTGGACATGCATACAAAATTTACAAACTTGGGTGTTTGGTATTCCTCCGAAAAAAAAATAGAAGTTCTATCTTCTTTGCAAAACACTAAGATGTGCTTGAGATTGAAACTGTCTGCTCAAATATAATGTTTAGTGATGGCATGTTGGAGCTGTAAACGAAGAGAAGCAGATTCATATCTATTAGAAGCATGGGCTTTTGTTGATTGAAAAGTTGATGTGAATTAAATCTACATATATCCATTTGATGAAAGTAGACTCAGATGTTCAACTAATTAGATGATGGGAGCTGCAGACTTAATTTTATTTGGTGTGCCTCAAAGACATATTAGGCTTATTTTGGGTCGTCCAAGGACTATTTTGAGATCTGATTATTGCTTGTGGTGATGATTCTTCAATAGTTAAAGCTCTTCAAAACTTGGACTTAATAAATAAATACAAGGCATAAGGATAAATTCACAAGTTCAGGCTTTAAGAAAATGGATGATAGAAAGGCTCCATTAAAGTATGATAAATTAATGAGACAAAATTTCTTTGAAAGGAGATGTGACAACCTAGAGGATTATAATTTTGCAACAAGAAAGGATGTATATCATACAATAAAAAAAATGAATGATGATGACTAAGATGTCCAATGATGAGCAATTTCCTGCAAAAAGTAGAAGAGTTCTTCACTTATTAAGTCTTATGGAATTCTCAGAAGCCATATTGATGAATTATTTGTTTAGTCATTTTTATTCTTTAGCTTATAAATACATCACTTTGGAAAATGAGCTCATAAAAAGAATAAGGGTGAAGTGTTGCAAATCCTCGAAAAGTCAAGCTTAAGAAGCCAAGGCATATGAAATGACTTCTTTGATTTTTTTTTATATATAGTTGTGAAATCCGAGAATTTTAAAGAATTATCTTTCTAGTTATTTTCCTTAATTATTAAGTTAATAAAAGGAAAAGTAACCAATGTTGGATTTGGAGTGAATTTTGAAATTTAAAAAAAAAAAAAAATTTAATTGTTCCTTCAAGTGGTTAGGGTTTCCCCAAACTTAGATCCAATGGGATTCATATATATATATAAATAAATATTTGATTTGTGATTAATTAAGGATATGAGTCATTTAGAAATTGATCAAATAAAGGATATTTTATAAACGTATTATATATGGGTGGTGTATTAGAGGATGATAATATTTGTGTGTGTATATATATATATATATATATATATATATATATATATATATAAAGGAATGCATGGCTGGAGAGTGCATGTGATACTATACATATATTGTTATACGTATATATTATATAGTAAAGTATATATACTTATATATGGAGAGAGAAGGAGTGCACCTTGTCATATGCATGAATGAGTTTGACTCCTTTGAAAAAAAAAACGTGTGGATCACCTGGATATATGCATGGAGATTTTTATATGTGTAAATATGAACAAATTTAGAGAGAGAGAGAGAGTTAGAAAGATATAGATAGGGTTGTAGAGAGAGAAAGATCTCCAGTTTGATTTTCTCCATTGATTTCGCATGGCCAATGGAGCAAATCGTTTGAAATCCTGCCGATCACCTTATCTACTAGATTAAGAGTTATTCGGAAACCTCTATATAAGGTATCGACCCCCAAACCCTAAGAACACCTTCCAAGCGACGGCCGAGGATTTCTTCTTCGTGGGAGTTTGAGAGGAAGGAAATGGGCGAAGGCTGACCCTCCGAACTGAAAAGAGAACAGCTAGTGTCATGCAAACGTGGAGCTCGTCAGAGGTGATACGGCGTCGGACGCGGCGGAGCACGAGGTGACACCGACTGTCGGAGCGCCGTCGTACGATCGCAGGAACAGCAACCACCGCTGAGATCCTCCGGTGAGCATCTCTGAAGCTTCTAAACTCAGTAATCAAAGTTGTAAGGGATGTATATGGTTATAATCAAGCATGGGGTTCCTATAGCGAAAAGCATGCATCTAGATCTTGATATAACTATGATGATATTGACAAGATCAATAACTTATAGATGATTGCATGGGTTGTTTCTTGAACGTGTATATATGGGTTCAGTGAATATGGAGTGCATGTATAATTTCAAGACCTTGTCTTGCTTAAGAGATGGGAATGATAAAGTTAATAAGGCCTGTAATCTATAAAGAAGTGTATGAATTTAAGTAGTATTGTGGTGGTTACCGGAATAATAATAATGAACTTTGAAGATGATCCATGGTATTTGCATTATCTCATCTTGATAATATAGGCCACGGCTCACCCTGATCGTTAGTCAAACATGGTCCAGAGGTTACTAGTAGAAATTTCAAAACCATTTTATCATTTTTTCTTCTTTTTATCTTTTTGATGAGTGTCCATGCAAGTGTGATAGAGAAAAGTTAGTGAAGATGGCAGCATGTGATTGGATGCTTGTTAGAGTTGGTGATTGAGGAATTATGTTGTGTGATATGCATGTGTTCAGTAATAAGAGGTTCGGCATTAAGGTAAAACATGTGTGTTAAAGATGCTCTCAGGGAATTGTAGTGTTATTATAAAGGGGAGATTTTCTCAGGAAACCAGTAAGTTGATTTGGGGCTTGTTTGAGTTTAGGCTCTTTAATGAGATGAAGAATAGTAGCTCAGTAATGGGAGGAGGTAGCATGGATTGTTTTAGTTGATTTGTGAAATTGAGGTGGTGATTTAAAGCTATTCATATGTGAAGCATGGCAATAGAAGGTTGGGTGAGCATGCTTGCTGCCATTGATCTTCTGGGCATCAGATCTGATATTATTTATAAGTGGAAGACCTGTTTGATAGGTAGCGAAAGTATATGATTTTGAGTGGAATGTTTGGGCATATTTTAGAAGGGCCCTGAGCCGGCCTGGTGAGTTATAAGCTTGTGAGTTAACTAAGTTTGGGCGTGGACTTAATTAAAGAATAATGTATTTAATTAAGTGGTTAAATCAGTTAACAAATTGGGTTAGATTTATTTAATGGGCCAGGCCCATTTAGATGCACATGCAATATAGATGATATTATTTTGCGCATTCGTGCGTGTGTTAAGTACGAATCTGTGTGTACCAGATATCGGCGTGGAGCGTTGAGCTTCATCGGGACAGATAAGGCGCAACTGTTGGATTGCGAATAGAAGTAAGTGCCTTTGCCTAGCTCCCACCCAGTGATGGGTTTCTTTGACCTTGCTGTTACCTGGATTGGTGTTTCTTTATTGGTTTTGTGCTTGTGTGTGTTGTTATGATGCCTTGGTCCTCTGTTGTTGATTCCATATCTGTTGGATGGTTTGTTGCTTTCATATCTGTGGATTGATTGCATGTATAAGTTTGATGATGGATGCTCGCTGAGCATGCCACCTTGGACCGGGACATTACTGTGAGACTCGTGGTGCTTGTGTTTAGGTTGGGTTGGTATGCGTCCGGATTGGGTGGGGGTACCCATGGAGCATAGCCACCTGTCGTCCGGCACTTGACCACTGAGGCGCACGTCACTTGTGCTGACCGTGGAGGTATGATTGGATGAGTATAGGGGGGCCCCATTTGATTGGTTTGTTGTGCTGGTTGTTTCCTTTGATATGTCATTCTTGACTATCTGTTGTTACCTGGACTAGTTTCATTGTGATTTCTGCAGGGTACTTGCTGAGCTTTCCTTTCGAAAGCTCATTCCACTTCTTTTCTTTCCCTTCCAGGTTAAGAGGGACAGATGACTCAGGGTTTGGAGCTGCACGTGGGATTGAGACAGGTTGGAGAGGTTCGAGGACCTTAGGTTGAGTGTGAGAGTTTGTTTGTAGGACCCATGTAGGGCCTGATTTCGTATAGTTTGTTATAGGGTGAATTGAACCCTTGTGATTTTAAATTCCGCTATATAACGTTGACATTGTTATATATGACATTTTGATTATATTATGTTATCTGCTTCTATTACTTAGGCCTTGTACTCGAGTGGGGCCCATCTCCACTTGGAATGCCTACGATCTGATTACGATGCTTTCGAGGTCAGGGAACCGGTCAGGCGTCTGATTAATATGGTATCAGAACAATGCAGATAACCGACAACCTAGTTGCCTAATATGGTATCGGTTTTAAATTTCGAGGACGAAATTTTTGTAACGGGGGAAGATTGTAAGATCCAAGATTTTTGGTGAAATAAAAGAATTTAAATTTTCCCCTGATTTAATTTTAAATTAAGCTTAAGGGTATTTTGGTATGAGAGGACTTAAAAAGGAATAGATAAATTTAAGGGTTAAAATTTATTGGCGATTGATTTAAGCAACTATGGAAGTCTTCAAGATTTGATTGGAAATAGAATAGGAAATTAGAAACTAAATTAATTAAATCTTTGATTTATTAAGTTAGGAATTATCTAAGTTGGAACTTAATTGGGTTTAATTGAGTTTTTATTGGGAATAAAAGTTTACTAGTTATTGGATATATATATATATATATGATTAAGAAATTGATTCGAATTCAAAAGAAAGTAAGATAAATAAATAAATAAATAAATAAAATATTATATATATAGATATATATATACGTGTGTGTATATATATATATATAGAAAGAGAGAGAGAGAGGAATTGCATGGCAGTCATGCAGGCAGATTTTTTTTTTTAACTCATGAGCATGTGAAGGGTAAATAAATATATATATAAAAAAATAGTTAGAGGTTCATTCATGCATGTGAATTGATAGATGATGATATAGATAGTAAGAGAAATTTTTATATGAGAATGCATGGGACGTTTATGGCTATGAATATATATAAAAAGGGAATGCATCATGATAAGGGGTAAATTTAATAATATATATACATATATATATATATATATATATATATATATATACATAAGGACCTGCATGGAGACTTAAAAGCACCTGAGGGCTTTATCGCAAAAGAGCCAGGGGACAGCTCATGTGATGAATTTTCACTCATTTAAATCCATGGGTGGAGATTGGGGGCTGTGAGAAATTTTATGGACGAGATTAAAAGCTAGAAATTTAATATAACCTATCTAATGGAGGGGATCCAACATGGAATGAAAGCGTGTGAAGGGATAAGGATTCTAGAAGCGCGCCGCTAGCTCGCTCCGAGATGTTTGCGATTCTCGCCGGTGATCCGCGCGTGATCGTTGCCAGAATGAAAGCCGCCATCAGTGGAACGATAACACCGTTTGCGCATCATTTGGGCCTTTAAAAGAACTCCTTCAGAACTGTTGTGATTTGAACCCGCCTTTCTTACCGGGAATCGCCCTCGGAGCACACAACGCGGAATGAGAAGGTAATTGTAGAAACCAAAATAGCCATGAACATTCACTGAAACAAGCATGCACAGAAGGAAGGAGGAAACGACACAGATTTACCCTGGTTCGGCCCAAAAATGGCCTACGTCCAGCCTCCGGTGATCTTCACTGATATTAGAGAAAGAAAAGGTTACAACGGTGGATCTTGCTCTCAATAGGAACAAACCTCCTATCAAGCAATCTCTCTAGATTTCTCTCGCCCTAACTTTTCTCTCTCCTTTCGTTTAGTTTCAGTCGCTCTCTCTCAGTGTGTGTTCAGTCTAATCTCTCCTCTCTCTTGTTTTCCTCCCTTAAATACCTACAAGCCCTTCGTACTTTAAGTTTCCAGCTCAGCACAACGTTTCAGATGCTCTGATCAGACTTCTCTGCACTGCTGATCCACCACATCTTCCTGCCTACCGATGTGCACATCTTCCTGCTTGCCGATGTGCCACATCTTCACACTTTGCCGATGTGCTACATCTTTCTACTTGCCGATCAACCACATCTTCACGCTGATCCACCACCACATCTTCCTGCCTGCCGATGTGCCACATCTTCCTACCTGCCGATGTGCCACATCTTCCACTGTCTCAGCTTTAAAGAAGAATATTCCAGACTTGTCCAAACATCTCACCAAACTATGAGACATCCTCACAAATCTCCACCTTGGCTCATAGTTAATTAAAGAACAAGAAGAGATACACGAAGATCACGGTTTCTACTCCACCTCAAGTGGTATAAGTCGTGACATTTATCAAGTCTAGGAAATGCTTGAACTTGATACTTGTCACTGATTTTGTCATCATGTCCGCCGGGTTCTCATCCGTGTGAACCTTCTCCACCAACATAGTTCCTTGGGAGATCACATCTCGGATGAAGTGAAGTTTGATGTCTATGTGCTTTGTCCTCTCATGGAACATTTGATTCCTTGTCAAATGTATGGAGCTTTGATTATCACAAAATACCTTCACCTTGTCATGCTCACATCCAAGTTCACTGATCAGTCCCTTCAGCCAAAGAGCTTCCTTGACTCCTTCCGTGGCAGCAATGTACTCGGCCTCTGTTGTAGATAATGCGACAACAGATTGCGGTTGAGCTTTCCGACTCAATTTGTGCATCCAAACAAAGTAAAGACATATCCCGATAAGGACCTTTTTACATCCAAATCTCCTGCGTAATCAGCATCTACATACCCCATGAGCTTATCTCCATCACCTTCACATCTTCTATAGAGTAGACCAATGTCGGAAGCACCTTGAATGTACCGAAGTACCCATTTAACTGCTTCCCAATGCTCTTTCCCCGGGTTTGCCATGAACCTACTCACAAGACTAGCAGAATATGCTAAATCTGGCCTAGTGCAGACCATCCCATACATGAGACTACCCACTGCACTAGCATAGGGAATCCTCTCCACCTTCTTCTTCTCATCCTCAGACTTAGGAGACAGCTTAGCAGAAAGTTTGAAATGATTTGCTAACGGAGTCATTACCGCCTTGCACTTTGACATGCCAAATCTGGCCAGAATTTTCTTCATGTAACTACATTGAGAGACAAACAATGTACCTTGTTTCCTGTCTCTAATGATCTCCATGCCCAGAATTTTCTTTGCCGGCCCCATGTCCTTCATTTCAAATTCATTCCCCAACTGAAGCTTGAGTTTCTGGATCTCATCCTTGTCTTTTGATGCTATCAACATGTCATCAACATATAACAAGAGGAATACCCCCAAGACTTCCTTCACCCACTTGACATACACATAACTATCATAGTTGCTCCGCACAAACTTGTTTTTGATCATGAACTCATCAAATCTGAGATACCATTGCCTTGGGGATTGCTTCAAACCATAAAGAGACTTCTTGAGAAAACAGACCTTTCCCTCATCTCCTTCCTTGACAAATCCTTCTGGTTGTGCCATCAAGATTCTTTCTTCAAGGTTTCCATGAAGAAACGCCGTCTTCACATCCATTTGTTCTAGCTCTAAGTCATATTGAGTGACAAAGGCTAGCAACACTCTAATGGATGTATGCTTCACTACCGGTGAGTAGATCTCATTGAAATCCACCCCTTCCCTTTGTGTAAAGCCCTTTGCTACAAGTCTTGCTTTGTACCTTGGTTTCTCTATCCCCTCAATGCCTTCCTTCAGCTTGAAAATCCACTTACATCCAACAACCTTCTGTGCGTTTGGTTTATCAACTAGTTCCCATGTGTGATTCTTGTCTAGTGATTCCATTTCTTCCTTCATAGCTTGTGCCCATAGTTTCTTCTCTTTGCTCTCCATTGCTTTCTTATAACTCTTTGGTTCCGAGTCATCAAGATCTTCTGAGGCAAGCAATGCATAAGAAACTAAATCTGCATATCCATACCTTTCCGGTGCCTTAAGAGTTCTTCTTGTCCGATCCCTTGCTAATTGGTATCCCTCAAGGTCGTCACCTTGATCCTCTACCTCCAAGTTCTCCTCCTCATTAGTTGTGTCTTCATTTCTTGTAGTACTACTCTCCCCCAAGAGCTCCACCTCAATTTCAGCCCGGTTTTGGCCTTCCCTGCAGTCCGTTGATCGGTTTTGGCCTTCCGCTGATCGGTTTTCACTGCATTTTTCCTTTTGAGGTTCTCTTGGCCAATAGTACTCAGATTCTCTGAAAACAACATCTCTACTAATGAAACACTTTGAAGAGATTCTCTCTTCACACCATAACCGGTAACCCTTAACTCCATCCGGATATCCAAGGAACATGCATTTCTGTGCTCGGGCATCAAGCTTCCCTTGCTTTTGGTGTGCATAAGCTACGCATCCAAACACTCGCAAGTTGTCAAACACTGGAGGATGACCTGTCCACACTTCTTCTGGAGTCTTGAATTCCAATGCCGTTGAAGGACGCCTGTTCACTAGGTATGCTGCTGTGTTGGTTGCTTCAGCCCAAAACCTCTGAGGAACTCCACCTTCAAGTAACATGCATCTCACAATCTCCAACAGTGTTCTATTCATCCTCTCCGCCAAACCATTTTGTTGTGGAGTGTATGGTGTGGTTGTATGTCTGACCATTCCTTCATCCTTACATAGTTGATTGAACTCTTGGTTAAGAAATTCTAACCCATTGTCGGTCCTCAATTTCTTCACCTTCCTCCCGGTTTGGACTTCAACCATTTTCTTCCATTCTATGAACTTCCCGAGTGCATCACTCTTGTTCTTGAGAATGAAAACCCAAAACTTCCGAGAACAATCATCAACTATAGACATGAAGTATTTTCCTCCTCCTAGAGACTCCTTTTGTGAAGGCCCCCACAAATCGGAATGAACATAGGCAAGTGTATCCCTCGTAACATACGACGACTTGCAGAACTTCACCCGAGTGGTCTTGCCATAGATGCAATTCTCACAAAAGTCAAGTGCTCCTAGCTTCTCACTCCCAAACAGCCCCTGTTTCTGAAGTTCATCCATTCCCCTTTGACTCACATGACCAAGCCGTTTGTGCCATAGGTTTTGTAGAGAGTTCTCCTTTGGTTCCACTGCTGTCGCTGCTGTACCAACTATGGTACTTCCTTGAAGCATGTAGAGGCTTCTCACCTTCACTCCCTTCATAACCACAAGCGACCCTTTGGTAACCTTCAAGACACCCTTCTCACCTTTCCACACAAAACCATGATCATCAAGCATACCTAAAGAGATTAAATTCCTCTTTAGTTCAGGAGCATGCCTAACTTCCAACAGGACTCTTTCACACCCATCATGGGTCTTCAGTCTGACTGAACCAATACCGACCACCTTACATGCCTTGTCATTTCCAAGCAAGATCTGGCCCCCATCCATCTCCTTGTAGTCTTCAAACCACTCAAAATTAGGAGTTACATGGAATGAGCATCCTGAGTCCATGATCCACTGCCCACCTTGATGATTAGATGAAGCAACCAGCACACCAGCATCTTCTTCTTCATCATCCCTTTGAACAATAGCAGCTTGACCTTCCTGAGGCTTTCTGTCTTTTGTTCTCTTTGGGCAGTCCTTCTTGAAGTGTCCTGTCTCATGACATAAGAAACATTTGTTGTCTTTCTTACCACCTCTGGACTTGGATCTTGCCTTGCCTTTTACATTTGTTTCCTTCTTGTTTGGTCTTCCTCTAACAATTAAACCTTCTCCCATGTGCTCACCCAAATCGTTCTATCGTTTCTGTTCCTTTGCTTTTAGAGCCCCCACAACATCACTGAGACTTATGGTTTCTCTTCCATGTTGTAGAATTTCCACAAAGGTAGCATAGGACTTTGGCAATGAGTAAAGCAACACCAAAGCCTTATCCTCATCTTCATACATGACCCCGATGTTCTCCAAGTCCATTACCAACTTGTTGAAATCATTTATGTGGGCATGTATATCTCTGCCTTCCACCATCTTCCATGTGAAGAACCTTGCCTTGAGATATAACCGACAGGACAAAGTTTTGGTTATGTACAAAGATTCAAGAGTCAACCACACCTCCGCCGCACTCTTGCATTTTACTATTTCTCGCAGCACATTGTCACCGAGGCTAAGAATCAAAGTATTGTATGCCCTTTCCAGGACTTCTTCCTTCTTCTCTGCCTCCATTGACTCCGGGAGTTTCCCCTCTAGTGCCTTAACGAGACCAAGATTACCGAGGTGAGCCCTCATCTTCATCTTCCATAACCCAAAATCATTTGTCCCATCAAACTTCTCAATATCCACCTTGGAGCTTGAGCTAGCCATCTCACAGGAATTTCTTCAAACACTTGATGTGCAGAAACTTCAACAACCTTGCTTTTCAACAGAAACACCACGACGCCCTCTGATCTACAACCAGTAGCTCTGATACCAATTTGTTGTGATTTGAACCCGCCTTTCTTACCGGGAATCGCCCTCGGAGCACACAACACGGAATGAGAAGGTAATTGTAGAAACCAAAATAGCCATGAACATTCACTGAAACAAGCATGCACAGAAGGAAGGAGGAAACGACACAGATTTACCCTGGTTCGGCCCAAAAATGGCCTACGTCCAGCCTCCGGTGATCTTCACTGATATTAGAGAAAGAAAAGGTTACAACGGTGGATCTTGCTCTCAATAGGAACAAACCTCCTATCAAGCAATCTCTCTAGATTTCTCTCGCCCTAACTTTTCTCTCTCATTTCGTTTAGTTTCAGTCGCTCTCTCTCAGTGTGTGTTCAGTCTAATCTCTCCTCTCTCTTGTTTTCCTCCCTTAAATACCTACAAGCCCTTCGTACTTTAAGTTTCCATTTCGGCCTAGCGTTTGGATGCTCGATCGGACTTCTACGCCTTTCTGATCCACCACATCTTCCTGCCTACCGATGTGCACATCTTCCTGCCTGCCGATGTGCCACATCTTCCTGCTTGCCGATGTGCCACATCTTCTCTGCACTGCTGATCCACCACATCTTCCTGCCTACCGATGTGCACATCTTCCTGCCTGCCGATGTGCCACATCTTCCTGCTTGCCGATGTGCACATCTTCCTGCCTGCCGATATGCACATCTTCCTGCTTGCCGATGTGCCACATCTTCCACTGTCTCAGCTTTAAAGAAGAATGTTCCAGACTTGTCCAAACATCTCACCAAACTATGAGACATCCTCACAAGAACCCTAGCAGGCCGTCGCCACCATAGAGAGAATAGACGAGGAGAACAACGGTGGACAGCGGTGGGCTGCCTCCGTGGAACTCCAGAAAGTGAGAGGGGTTTGGACCATTGTTGTTGGTTAGTTTTAGGCCGCTGGAGAGGTTTCAGGTGGAGTACAGATCCGGACAAGGCGCCACCAACTAGCAGGAAGTTGCTGCAACTTTGAAGTTGATCTCCACGGTGGGACGATGTGTCGACGACGACCGGAGTCATCCTCGAGCCGCGCCTGACCTCGCCTAAAACCAGGAGAGAGGTTAGTAAACTTTGCCTCGTATGGATTTGTGTATGTGAAGATAATAGGCATGCATACGATTAATAGAGAAAGGTTAGTAGTTCATGATAACTAATATTAGGGTTTGCATGAGGTTAGTTCCAAAATCAACGGTGCTTGAATCTTATTAGGTGGTAATGATTAATAAGTGTTGGATAGGTAAGCTATTAATCATGAATAGAAGAGAAGATACTATGTATGAGAGAACACAAATGCAACCTGTGTACAAGTGGGAACGTTGAAGAGTTGTTGATGAGCACATACATGATTAAGTGGCAGGACACAATCACATAATGCCAGGCTTAAACTCTTGAGGATTAGTGCTAGTGGGAGGAGGGTTTAATGGGATAAATCTATATGTAATAAGAGGTTTCACTTCGTACTTAGAATCAGGTTTGTATGGTTTAGTTGCATGAGTTGTAGCTATGGTCTCTGTGAACAGGGTGTAAAGGTTAACAAGAGATTAATGGAGGTTAAGTAGATGGTCATGGATCTCTAAATTTTATCCGGAATGCTCAGGTTTATAGTGCTTGGACTTCAAAAGGGTTTACTGAACCCTTGTTATGTTGAGTGGTTTCAAGCGAGTTGATAATCTATTAGTTGTTGTTATGGAGTAGAGGTATTCATGTGGGTTGATCGATGGTTGTGTAGAGGTTTCTGATAGTATGGACAGAGAGCTAAGGTTTGGTTTTGCTTGCATGGTTATAAAAGGATGACTTTTGCTTGTATGAATGATCACACAAGGATGATTTTAAGGAACTGTGAAGGTTGGTTGGGATTTTTATGGAGTCCAGTGAATTATTTGGAGAAAGAAGAAAGGTTACTGATCGTCGTTGAACCAGTGCATGAACATTAGCTTTGTTAATTTTCTTAAATAGGATAGTAAGTCATCTTATTTAAATGAGTTGATATGGTTCACTTTAAACTCAAGTTGGTTTAGTCATGGGTCGGGTCCATTTACGGGAGCATGCATTGTAGACATGGTTATTCTCAAACACGTGTGCGTTTATTAAGTTTGGACTTGTATTTACCAGATCTGACGTAGAGACACATCAGGAAGGAGTTCCGTGGGATTCAGGATATCGCTATTGATGTAAGTACTCTTGCCTCGTGTCCTTATTTATTGAGTGGTTGCTTACTCGATTTTATGCTTGTAAGTACCTTTGCTTTGTTGCCTCATTTGATTGTTGTTCTCTTTGTAAGTACTCTTGCCTTGCGTATCTTCCTTCTTTGGATTGATTATTGCTTTCGTGATTGCATGCTTGTGCATGTAAGTACTTCGGCCTAGTACCTTTACTCTTTGATAAGTATTCTTGACCTTGTTATTGCATGTTCCTTTGTAAGTACTTTTGCTCAGTACCCTACTCTACGGAGTGTTCTTGACTTTATGCTTTTGTTTCAGCTTTCATGCTTGATAGTTTGTTGATCTCGATATTGTGGATTATCTCTGAGCTACTCTTCAGTGATTTTTGGCTTTGATATCGCTATGTTTTGGATTGCATACACGTGTTTAAGGTTCTTTCTTTATTGACCTCCGTGGTAGTGTATGCATATTGGTGTATAAGCTTTTGTTGGACATGTGTGTGTATGCTGATTACGCCTTCCTGTTGATCGGCACGTGGCCGTGGAAACACGTGAGCCTGTGCTCCGTCCGGGTCGGCGTGTCAGCATTTCTTGTGTTGAAGATTCTCCCGCTCAGTGCAGATTGTGATAAGTTGTGGGCGGACACTCTGGACGCCACCCGTCAGTGGGACGATACGCTGACCGTGTACGTACATGTAGGAGCTCCACCAGACTTAAGGGTTTGATTTATAAGATATAAGATCGGCTTAGGTCGATGGCTGCCAGGGAGATGACAAGCTTGATATCCAAGTTTGATTTGACTTCGTGCTTTAAGCCTGTGCTTTGTGATAGTGATCTCCTTACGTTTGAGTTTGTTATCTTCCTATTATGTTACTGTGTGTGTGGATCATTATTTTGTGAACGTGTTCATGACCTCTTCGCATTCCTTGCGGGGGTACTTACTGGGTTTTCCTTTCGAAAGCTCATCCCACTTGTCTTCTTCTCTTTTCAGGTTTTAAAGTTTAGGTGATTACAACCAGGAGCTGCGCGTAGAGGTTCGAGGACTTCGGCCTTCTTTACATGAGACCTTATATAATTTGTAGGACCCTTGTAGGGCCAATATTTGTTTACTAAGAGTAAAGTTCCGCTGTAAAATAACTCTGAAATTATTTGTTAGACAATTTGGTTATCTGCTCATGTATCATTTAGGCCTTGTATTCGAGTGGGGCCCGTCTCCACTCGGGTACGGCCGGTCTGTGAACGTGCCCGAGGTCCCGGGATCCGGGTCGGGGCGTTACAATAGTTAATTCTCAAAAAATGTCCTATGGTCAATATAGGTATGATCCAAAATATATATGGATCCTATATGCTCCTCATGATCGATGCTGACAAGTCAAGATATATACAGATCCTATAACCAATGTCCTATACGGCGATTTATTTCACTGCATTGAGGTGTTGGCCCAAGGCAGCAAAATGGCACACATCTCGATGTGACGATAGAATGCATATACAAATCTTGAAGAGACACAATTCTTGAAGTGGCGATGAATACGCATCTTGAGGCGGCTAATTGATACAAATTCCGAAGCGACATATATCTCGGGACGGCGGTGAAATATACATCCGGAGATGGTCAATATAAACCTAAATCTTAAAGTCATACACGTCTCAAGGCAACGACAAAGCGTGTATCTTGAGGCAACCAATGGATCATAAAAATCCATAGTAGCAAAGCGATGTCCCAAGGCGGAAGGCGGTGCCATTTAAATGAATAAATAAATAAATAAATAAGTAACATGTATATCCATCAATGTGATGATATTTATATGTAATAAATTATTTTTTGTTCTGCAATAGACAAATTAATTATTCTTCATTGCCTCTACTTGTACTTTTGCCCTTAATCGGAGGTTCCCAAGACCTTGTCTGGGGTAATTAATAATAGAGGCTTGCCTCTATTAGGAATGGAAGAACCCACAATAACTGAACAAATATGATATTTGTGATTCGATATATCGCCTAGTGTCTTTTCACAGACACGATGCCAGGCGGTTATTTTCAATCCCACAATAGTCACACAAACCAACGACCCTTGGGTTATATTAGTATTCATATCCCCACTAAGGGCTTCGTCTCGTTGAGGTCGTGAGTTCGAACCGTAGGTGAGTGCACTTTTCTAAGTGCATAAACAGTGGTAGTGAGTGAGACTCTTGCCCACTGTGCATGTATATCACCCTCCACTGTCTAATGACGAAGATTGTGCATACCTTTGACTTTGACTTAGTGGCTAGTCACTTGGCTAGCCGCTCTTTCTGTCAATAATAACATAATCACACAAAGTACCAAATTTATCCTAAGAATCACCATCAGAGTACAAAATTTATCCTCAAAATCAAAATCATGAGGAATTAACAACAAGATTAATTCAGTATTTTGTATCTAATCAACAGAATATATAACCTATGGAATCTAAAAACCAACAACACATCCATCCAAGATGATATTGAGAATCCATAGAGAGATTCTTAGCTTATTACAACACATGCCAAGATTTGGTAGCCTACATACCAAAAAAGATTTGGCAGCTCGACAATCGAAGAGACATAACGGATCCGAGAGACAGATCAGGAGACATGGGTGTTCTCTCAAGGACGGTGACTTTATTATGAGTACATGTCCACTTTGTGAGTTGGAGAATGAATCACTTGATCACCTTATGAATCGTTGCAACTTAACAAAAATCTTTTGGAACCTAGCATCTGAGTACACAGGAATGGATTGTACCCCACATACCAACTTTATGTCAGGGGACTGGATAATGAGAAATGAAAACTCAAATGATTTCAGCCATATATCAATCAGAGCCCTGATTGCTACATGTGCTTGGAACATTTGCAAGGGAAGATGTGATAAAGTTTTCAATAACAAGAAACTGAATCCAGTTGAGATCTTTCAGCAAGCAGTGAGGATAAATTATGAGTACATGTGGAAAACAAGAGGACAAATCAGGGAGTATCTTAACACTTCTGTATACAACAATACAATTACAATCATGAGTGATGCTACTTGGGTATCTAACTCTTCTCTTTGTGGTATAGGTTACATAATTGTGAAGGGAAATCGTACAATTATCTTAGCTGGATGCGCAATAGACGAAGCTGAATCAAGTCTACAAGCAGAGATTAAAGCTATAAGTAAAGCCATGGAGCAAGCCAGGAGACTGATGATGAAAGTAGACATGGTATGCACTGATAGCTTACAAGCGCTGGACTTAATCAGCAGTGCTAAATCACAAGATCACATGGAATACCAAGCAGACATTGGGCAAATGAAGGAGATGTTCAACCATAATACAGGAGCAGAATTAAGCTATTGTCCAAGAGAACTAAATTATATTGCTGATACATTGGCTACTCAAGCAAGAAGAAACCCTGCATTATCACATTTTCACCAGGGCACTGACAGGCCAAGATGGCTGGACGAGCTAGTTGCCACAGCTAGGTTGTGTTTTGTTTGACTAAAACTTTTTGTATTTTGAGTTTCTTTATTTAGCTATAATAGCTCTTTTATGACAAAAAAAAGGACGGTGACTTTATTGGGAGAGAGTGACGAAGAAAAAGATGGGACGATGAATAAAGAGAGGGATGGGGGAGGGACAAGGGACGTCCCTCCAAATTGGAGGGATGTTGCTCATCCACTTTAGGAGGACGGGCCACATCTACATCCCACCTCATCCGGGTGTTCAAACACCCGGATTGATGAGAGGTGCGGCCTCATACCGGGATATCTCGGAAAATAAACACCACCTTCATGCCACCTAACCTAACATGCATAGTGGCGAGGGTCAGCCTAGCACGATGCACGGCTTGTTTGGGTGGTACCAACTCACCAACACATCTAATTTTAAAAAAATATATTAAAATATTTAAAAATATATAAAAATATAAAAAATTATAAACATTTAGAAAATATTAGAAATTTTTTTTCTTTAATTTCAATTGAGATGCATTATACATGAGTATTTTAAAATTCATAATAAATTTGTTAAAATTAACAATTATATACAATTGATGAAAATTTTGTATTACATAATTTAAAAAAAAAATAAATTAAACTAATTACATTCTAAGTAGAAAATTAGTGTTTTTCTTTTAACATGGGCAACAAACGCCCCTGACCCCTCACCGTGTGTGTACAGCGGTTGGAGTATGCTCACGCGGGCTACTTCCTCTATTAAGGAGGCAAGAACTCGATCATAGGATCACCCAAGAGAATTTCCCAATGCACAAAACTTGAGATTACCGCTAAGCCAAGAGGCCGTTGGTGTTGTTACATATGAGCCATCACATCCTCCCGAATTTTGAATTCTATATATATATACTGTCAAAACTATTCCTTTCATACATGTTTAACAGAATAAAACAATCTGTTAATATAAAAAATATTATTAAAAAAAATAAAAAAATAAAAAAACCAACGATTCATTTACTTGTTGCAACTTGCAACCTGTGTCATTCAACAGCCTTGTTGGTTTGCGGATTACCTAACCTCAGCCCAACCAGAGGGAGAGTGGGCCGTGTTGTTGCTGCCCAATTACTCATGCGCTGCTTGGCCCAAGCAAACACGAACCAAAACCTAGCTTTAGTGAATAATGTTTTTTATTTTTTATTTTTAGTTATTTATTTTTTTGACCTGGGCGACAAGCACCCATGCATAATGTATATCATCGATACTTTTTTTATGTGTTTGGTGCATAGACAAGTACATCCCCTTTTTGCCATCTCTCTCTCTCTCTCTCGTTGTAGCCATAACATAAAAAATTAAAAAAAATAATATTTATTTATAGAGATAATTATATGAAAAGGATAAATTATTTTTGAATCATATTATTTATATCAAGTTTTTATTAGCCCTTGAATTTTCATTTTTGCTAATTGTTGAAATTCAATTTAATTGCAATAAGAACCCATTATCTAATTTAATGTCAACCAACTGTCCAACTTATTATTTTGACTAAACAAGGTTAGATAGTTACTAAATTATCTCATCATTAGAATATATATATATATATATATATATATATATATATATATATATATATATATATATATATATATGATGGTGGGCCCATACCTAAGGATCATGGGGCCCGTATCATATATATACATGAGTGATAAGATAGGCCGGCTGCAATTGCAGCCGGCCTGATCCTATTACTTCTATATATATATATATATATATATATATATATATATATATATATATATATATATATATTGTTACGGATATATTTGGTGAAGACAGATGTCATTGACCTAAAGGACCACTTGTTCCTCTGGCCACATGGCAATATCACCACCTTTGCACAATTCCGTCCGGCAAATAACGTGAGGACTCAATCCTGCGAACAAGTCCGTCGGAATTGTAGCAACCCTCTTATCTGAGGGCTGAGGTGGGGAGAGAGAGATAAATATCTAACGCCTCTACAGTGAGTAGGCCTTATCCACTTGCTACAATGGGAAGATATTTATCCTATTTTACCTACGTGGTATCTACGGGCTAGGCGGCAGATATTTTCCTACCGCCTTAGGAGATATTTACCTAACTCACCGCCTTATTCCACCGCCTTTCCTGAACCGCCTTTAAGGTGCTATAAAAGGAGGCGTTAATAGAAGAAAGGGATCCAAAAAGCTGATCACACAAAGAGCGCCTAAATCTAAGACTCTTTACTCAAGTTTTCGACTTAAGCATCCAATTTGAATCCGGGCAGAGAGGCCCAATTCCGATCACTGCCCTCTCCTTTTTACAGGTTCGCCTATGGATAATTCCGGTCGGAATTTCAGGATGTCCTCTGCGCTCCCTGTTCGTAAACAGAAGTAAGCGTCCACACCAACTATAAATTTTAACCGTTGGTCGAAAGCTGAGGCCAGATCTCGAGGCAACAGTAGCCGAAGCGGGGCGTGGACCAGTTTTTGGCATCAACAGTTAGGCGCCGTCTGTGGGGACCCTTACGAAAAGCCAAATGACCACTACCAGAAGATCAAAACGAATCCAAGAACAGGGAGCCCCAAATAATCCCGAAGGGCCTGGCGAGGTCCGAAGACATGAGGAAATCCGGTCAGATAATCCACCCATCTTACCTCCATCAGAAAATCCTTCCGTCCAACCCCAAGAATCTGTTCCGGAGTTTTATCTTAACATACAGCAACAATTGGAGCGGTTGACTCAGGCTGTTCATACTTTGACCCACCCTCGGCCTCCTCCTATACAAGTTCCAACACCAAATATACCAACAGCCCCACTGGATAATTCCGAAAGTAGGGGGAGGACAAGAACCCACACCCATAAAGAGAGGAAAGAAAGGACCGCCTTTTCCGATAGTTGTAACCCTCTGCTCGGCCTTGAGACAGGCCACTACAAGAACCGAGCGGACAAGGACAGAGCGGAATAGTCCATCTGTTCAAACGGTTGATAGAAGAACTCAACAACAGGACCTCCCTCAAGGAAACAGGAAGTCCGAGCGACATATTCTCAGTATATATTCGCCTTTTGTCAAGGAAATATTGGGAGAACAAGTTCCTGATAGCTTCAGGCCACCAGTTATGATCGCATATGAAGGCAAAACCGATCCGTCTCGTCACCTGAAGTCTTTCCGGTCGAAGATGCTCCTCACCGGAATCACAGACGCTCGCATGTGCCGAGCTTTTCCCGCCACCTTAGAGGGGAAAGCGCAAGACTGGTTTGTCGATCTCCCATCTAGCACAATTACTTCTTTTCAGATTTTAGCAGATCGCTTTCTAGCCTATTTTGCCAATTACTCAAAGCAGAAGAAAACTCCATCTACCCTTCTGCATGTTAAACAACGAAAGGGAGAATGTGGCAGACCTCCTTCCGCGAATGGCCGTAACCTTCTTAATGGAGGGACTGTTAGAATCCCCCTTTCGTTTTTCCCTCACTTTGGATCCACCGAAAACTATTCCCGCCCTTATGATCCATGCCCAAAAATATATCAATTCCGAGGAAATTTATACGGGTTGGGAAGAGGAGGCTAGGCGTGGACCTGTGGACACCCAGAAGGAAAAAACCCACCACAGTGTCAACAGAAGGCCTCCGGATCTACGAAAGGAAAGAGGATCGCATAAGGACAACAAGGGCGCAAACAGAGGTCCGGAAACCTCAACACGGCCCCAACGACATATGCTACAGCCCAGAGAACCTTCAAAGGAAGGAAAAATTGTCAGATATGATCACCATACCCCACTAAACCAAACCAGAAGCCATATCCTTATGCAGATCAAAGAACAAAAACTTCTGACATGGCCAGAACCCACGAGAAATACCGAACGACAAAAGAATAGTAAGAGATATTGCCAGTTTCATCAATCTAGAGGACATGATACGGAAAAGTGTACCCACTTGATGAACGCAATAGAAGATGTCGTTCGGAAAGGACAATTGGAGCAATACATCAACTTTGAGATTCAAGAGGAACCTGAAGCTTCACAACCTGAAGAAGAACAAGGAGAAATGGTGGGGTTTATTAGTGGAGGTCCTGGTTGCGGTGGTGAAAGTTCAGCCTCTCTGAAAAGTTACGCCCGAATGGTGGGAACCACATAGGAAGCGAAGCGCCACGGAGGCGATCTCGACCCACGGCTCCAATCATCTTTACAACAATGGCGTCGTGAGTTCGCCACCCTCATGATGGCGCTGGTTGTTGCTATCAAAGTTTCCAATTTCAGGATGAAGAGTTACGATAGGCGGTGGGAGTTCGGTTGATATCCTCTTTTGGAGTGCTTTTCGAAAGAATGAGATATGACGCGGATGACTTGCTTCAGGTAAAATCATCCTTAGTAGGATTCTCCGGAGGGGTAGTACAGCCAGAAGGAATGATCTCCTTACCAGTTACGGTAGGAAACTCGCCAAGATCATCAACAGTGACAACAAATTTCTTGGTTGTGCGTTGTGCTTCAAGTTACAACGTGATCCTTGGCAGGCCAACCCTCAACGCCTTGAAAGCCATAATCTCTACTTACCATCTTCTCCTCAAATTCCCGACTGAGAGTGGTAGTGGGGAAGTGAGAGGAGATCAACCCCTGGCACGGCAATGTTATGTCTCAACCCTCAAAGGGAAAGCCCTCAACAAGCTGACAAGACAAAGGTTTGAAGCCATGCTAGTCGGTGAGAATGGCGAGCGGGAAAATGAAGAGCTTGACCTACACTGTTGAAGAATTGCTACTTGATCCCCACGGACACAACCAGAGCGGACCGCACGGTGCGGATTGGGGCAGATTTGACAGCAGAGCAGCGAGAAGACCTCATGAGAGTATTGAAAGCAAATTCCGACCTCTTCGCTTGGTCTTCAGAAGATATGCCGGGCGTAAAACGCGATGTCATCGAGCACCGTCTCAATATCGATCAATCGTTTAAACCTACGAAACAGAAAAGGAGAAATTCCGCACCAGAAAGGCAGAAAGCCGCAGAGGAAGAAGTATCAAACCTCCTAAAGGCTAGGTTTATCCGAGAGGTGCATTACCCAGATTGGTTGGCTAATGTGGTTCTAGTAAAAAAGCCATCCGGAAAGTGGAGGATGTGCGTTGATTTCACGGACTTAAACAAAGCTTGTCCGAAAGATTCGTTTCCCTTACCATCAATTGATGGTTTGGTTGACTCTACAACGGAGCATGAGATGCTAAGTTTCTTAAACGCCTTCTCAGGTTACAACCAAATCCGAATGGCCAAAGGCGACGAAGAAAAAACGTCCTTCATTATGAGCACGGGAACTTACTGCTATAAGGTGATGCCGTTCGGCCTAAAAATGCCGAAGCCACCTTCCAGAGGCTCATAAATACAGTCTTCAGAGAACAAATTGGCAAAAACGTTGAAGCCTATGTGGATGGTATCCTGGTGAAGAGCCGAAAGGCCAATGAACACCTGTCAGACTTACAAGAAGCTTTTCAGTCTCTTCGGATTTATACTATACGGTTAAACCCGAATAAATGTTCTTTTGGCGTTCGATCGGGGAAATTCCTGGAATTTATCTTGACACAAAGAGGGATAGAAGCAAATCCGAAAAATCGAGCTATTCTTGACATGGGGTCCCCAAGAGTCTTCAAGAAATTCAGGCTTTTAACGGACGCCTCGCGCCAAGACTTGGCGATTTGTCTCCAAAGCCGGAGAGAAAAATCTCCCACTCTTTCAAGCCCTACGAAAAGCATCGAAAATGGAGTGGACAGAAGAATGTGAAAAAGCCTTTCAGGGGCTTAAAGATTATCTCCGATCGCCTCAGCTACTAGCTAAGCCACAAGTGGGAGAAGAACTCTACATCTACTTGGCAGTCGCCCCGCATGCAGTCAGCGCAGTCCTTTTGAGAGAAGATAACGGAATTCAAAAACCAGTCTACTACACAAGTAAAATCCTTAACGAAGCTGAGTCAAGATATCTGCCGCTTAAAAAGTTGGCTTTCGCTCTTGACATCCGCACGGAGATTGAGGCCGTATTTTCAAGCCCACAAGATCACAGTGTTGACTGATCAGCCGTTAAAGCAAATTCTTCATAAGCCTGAAAACTCCGGACGCCTAGCCAAGTGGGTGATAGAATTAGGCGAGTTCGATCTCACCTATAAACCCCAAACGGCAATCAAGGCTCAAGTACTGGCGGATTTCGTCGCGGAGTTAACTTTTCCCGCAAATAGGGGCGAACCCCCGTCACAGAGTTCAAAAGAAAGCCCTAGCATCCCATGGTCCTTATATGTTGACGGATTAGCAACGGAAGAAAAGTCAGGGGCAGGTTTCGTCCTTTATTCTCCTTCTAAGTGGAAAATTGCGACAGTACTGAAGTTCCAATTCCGAGCAACCAACAATGAAGCCGAATACGAAGCCCTCATCGCAGGATTACATCTGGCCCGGGGGCTCGGAATTCAACATCTGCACGTATATTCCGACTCGCAGTTAGTTGTGAGCCACACCTTGGGCAGCTTTGAAGCAAAGGAAGAGAACATGGTCAGATACCAAGCAGTGGTGAAGAAAATAGTTCCATACTTCGCTTACTTCCAAATTGAAAAAATCTGTCGAGCGCAAAAGGAAGAGGCGGACACCCTGTCTAAAAAGGCCACAGCACCGAACGGAGATACAGAGTCTTCCTTTAACCTACAGTACCTTCCCGCGAAGACCATAGACAGATTGGAGGGAGAAGTACAAAGTGCAGCCGAAGAGTCAAGTTGGATAGACCCCATCAGAAATTATCTACAAGGTGGGCCTGCACCACCCAACAAAGCAGAGGCCAGACGGATTTCTTACAAATCCGCTCAGTACACCATCATCAATGAGAACCTATACAAAAGGTCTTATACGCAGCCTTTCTTACGTCCTACAGAAGCTAGCTACATCCTTCAAGAGATTCACGAAGGCATCGGAGGAGGACACATAGGAGGCAAAGCTTTGAGTTACAAAGTCCTACGACAAGGTTATTACTAGCCAACACTAACTCAAGATGCAATGGCGTTCGCTCGGAAATGTGATGCTTGCCAGCGGCATTCCAAAATTCAGAGGCGACCACCGGCACAGCTTACACCAATTATTAGCCCTCGACCATTTGCCATCTGGGGAGTTGATCTTCTAGGACCATTCCCTACTTCAGTTCGGCAAATGAAGTTTCTAATAGTCGCTATTGACTACTTCACCAAATGGGTGGAAGTTGAACCCTTGGCCAAAATCACGAAGAAGGCTTGTCAGGGATTCTTATGGCGAACGGTTATCTGTCGATTCGGAATTCCGGTCTCTTTTATTTCTGATAATGGGCGACAGTTTGATAACAAGGCTTTCAAAAGCTTTTGTTTGGAGCTCGGAATTGAATCCAGACTAACGTCTGTGACACATCCCCAAGCCAACGGCCAAGTAGAAGTGACGAACCGCACCCTACTTCAAACACTGAAAACTCGGGTATCCAGAAATGGGACTAACTGGGTAGAAGAAATCCCGAGCGCCCTTTGGGCCTACAGGACAACAACAAGAACTCCTACAGGAGAAACCCCATTCTCTCTCACTTATGGGGCAGAGGTCATCCATCCTGCAGAAATAGGAATGCCTACTTTACGAACACAACAAACCTTCTCATCAGAAGAGAATGAGAAAAAACTCCGAGCAGAACTTGATCTACTCGAAGAGCGGAGAGAAGCTGTGGAAACAAAGGCAGCCATCTATAGTCAGAGAGTGAAAAGGTTCTATGACACAAGGGTAAAAAGAGTCTTCTTCCAAATCGGTGATCTAGTCCTACGGGAAAATGAGTTTCATGGAAATAAAAGCGAGCAGGGAAGCTAACTCCCTAGCGGGAAGGCCCTTACGTCATACAAAGAATCGCCCGGCGGACACCTATTATCTAGTAAGTATGGGCGGAAAAAGCGGCTCAAGCGTCCATTCCATTCTGAACACTTACGACGCTACTATCAGTAAATTCTGTAGCCGTCTCTTAAATTTCATGGAATAAAGCTCAAGCCTTTCCCATCCTACAAAAATGTGGTGAAATTCCCATTCTACAAAGATGCGGTGAAATTCCCATCCTACAAAGATGCGGTGAAATTCCCATCCTACGAAAATGCGGTGAAATTCCCATTCTACATACAAAAATGCGGTGAAATTCTCATTCTTGGAAGATGAGTCGGAATTATCCTGTAAGGATAAACGACAACTCTTATCCAAAAAACAAGGGGCAAAAATCCCGATCGAAATATGAGGCAACAATCTCATTTATAAAGACGAGTACCTCACTCAACAGCTTAAAGTCCCATGATTGGACTAAGAACTCGTTACGAAGCTTGACAAGCCAAATGAAGAAGGAAGAAGTTTACAAAGGACTTCAGAAAATACTTCTCACGGTTAAGGATAACCATCACTCGGAAATAAATCTTCACCAAAATAAAGGTTTGCTTTTTCATTCATATGAATAGAAATTACAGAAGATTGCGAATTTACAAGAACATTTCTCAAAAAGGCTAAAAACATCCTAAGAACTAGGAGGACCCTCAGGCGACCCGCTTTATACGGAAGAGCTTGGGTTGAAGGCTCCGAGGGGGCGGGGGCAGAAGCCTCTGGGGTCTTAATAGTCTGTTGCTCTTTTAGCTCCGTGAACTTCTTCAAAACTCCCGCCAGCCCCATGGACAAAACCTCCGTAGGAGGGATATGACGGCCCACCTGTTGTACCACCGAATAAATGCGGGTGGCCCCTTCTTTAGCTTTCGCCCTACGTCGGGGCGACCTCCTTCTCTACTTTATCAGCTCTCTCTACGACATCCTTGATTTCTTGCGAGTCGGATTTAGGGGTTGTCAGTCGGGAAGCTAAGTGTTCTTTAAGTGTGTCGCGCTCCCCCTTTAGCTCTTCCAACTCCGCTTTGAGCAGTGACAAGTTCGTTTTTTTCAGCCCCCATCGGGCTTCAGCTTGCCCCTCTCGGGCAGATTTGAGCTCCTTCTCCAAACTGCTAGAGTTCTCCTGCAACTTTTTAACATTCTCCTCAGCAGTAAGGAGGGAACCCTCAGAAATAGACAACTTGGCTGCCAAATCGTCCTTCTCCTTTCCCACAACAGCCAGTTGTTGAAGCCGCTCAGCCTTATCCTTCTCAAAAGCATGGATAATGGCAAGCTGCTCTTTGTCTTTCCCCTCCAGGGCCGCCACCCTAGAGTTCAGTTGGGCGATTTCCGCCCTGCACGCTTCCATCTTTGCCGAATCATCTTGGCAAAGGTTGCCGACTCGGTCCGCCCAGTGCGCAGTCTACGAAATAACAAACAAATAAGTTAGTAGCATTAATACTGAGCCAAAAAGTAAAATTAATACGAGGATAATCCTCACCAGCACGACCGAACGGAATAGTTGAGAAATGGCCTCTTCCCTCCCAGCTCTATGAAGTTTGGAGGAACATTTCAGCCTCATTGCCATCAAAATAGTCTTCTCGGAAGCAGCATCCCGAAAAGGGACGTCTTCGGAGGACACCCCCTTCTCTTGAGGAGCCGGTCCCCTTAAGACCGAGTCCGCCGCTTGCAGTTTATCTAGGAGAGCCGCTTCTCCTGCCTCCGCCTATAAAATAGCCTAAGTTAAAGGTTCTGAACGAAGCACGAAGCACCCATAGAAAATATGTGTGTAGAAATTCTCACCTCTATAAGAAGGATATCCTCCGGCCGGCTGAAAGAAGGACCCTCGGAAATTGGGGACAAAGCCGGGCGGACTTCTTCCGCGCGAACCTCTTCCTGAGGCACCTTCGCTTGTTCTTCTACAATTCCGGGAACTGATGCGTCCTCGGAATTCTTTCTCTTTGTCCTCCTCTCCCGTGAGGACCCGGCACCAGGGTCACTTTTAACCCCTTTCTTGGAAGAGTCAGTCTCTTTTCTCTTCCTTTTCTTCTTCTCCTCTTTGGAGGTATCAGCACCTTGGCTAGGTACCACTTCTTTCTTTTTCCGCCCACGAGCCAAGGGCGGATGAACCTCACCTTGAAAGAAGCCAGAAGACCCTTAACATAGCTCAAGTCTTACGTCTTCCATCGGATTTTTACGCAAAACAAATTCCGAATAAGGTTAGACATCACAAGCCAAAATCAAACCAAATTAGGTACGCGAACGAGTCCTACCAGTAGACACTATTAAATGACACTTAATGAGGTTTTCTTTGGTCAAAAACCTATCCATGTAAACTTTGGATAGCCCTGTCATTGACTTAAGAAGATTTCCCTCTTCTTCCGACATCTCCTCACAAGTAATGTCCGCACGGGGAACCTCCCACCTTGTTCGGATATCCCACTCGGACTTACATCTAACAAAGAAAAACTTGCTCTTCCATCGCTTGATGGAAGAAGGAACTTTCCCTAGAAACTTTCTCCCAGGGCGAGCCGAGAAATAATACCAATCGGCATTAGACTCCAAACAAAGACTAAACAACAACCGGAACCAGCGGACGGTCGAATTTACCCCATAATTCTTAAAAACCATGACAAATCCGTTGAGCAGCCTCCAAGAGTTCGGAGTTAACTGCGAAGGACACAAACGATATTCCTCTAGGATCGCCTTAGTAAAATCAGGGAAAGGAAGTCTAAGTCCACCTAGCAACGCATCCTAATAGACAGCTATCTCCCCCTCCCTGGGGGCACTCGCCCTCTCCCCTGAACAAGGAACCCTAACCTCGAATAGAGAGAGGTCTATCTCATATCTCTCTGCTAGGCCATCTACATCCTTCTGCCCTAGAAGGCTTATGAACGTATCCGACCCTCTACCCATTGCCCTAGAGGCAGGGTGAACCCGCGAACACTGAACTGGAACGCCTCCAAGTTCACCCAGAATCGCGACAGAAACCGTAGGGTTGGACGGAGAAGGAATCGAGGGCTCATGAGAAGAACTAGAGGAGGAAGATGCAGCACTAGCCATTACCTTAGGAAAGGAAAAAGACAAGAAAAATCACGTAAAGCTCAAAACCGGGGCTCATGGGAGAAGAGGAAACACAAGAAGAAGACGCGATTCGATTTTCGAAGTAACCTTTTTCTGCCTGTACGATTTCGCTTATATACAAAGGCAACGAATCCGTGGCCGTTAGATCTTAGGATTATATTCCGATCAGAACCGTTGAACCAGGGGTCCACAAATCTGGACCGTTCAAATAACCATCATTACACCTCCTCAAAACAGTTCAAAATTCTGCCCACGTCAGCAATACCAAGCGCCGCCTGACACACATGGAAAGCCACGCTCATCACCCATCATGACGTTGACAAACGCGCACGCCGCGCACGTCGCGCCACTATCCCCCTTTAATGCTAAATAGTAGAGGGGACACGTGTCATCCTAGGGAGTAATGAGCGTTACGTAGAAGGTAGAGCCTGTACCGTATGAGACAAAGCACACACTCCAACATAGGATCGCCAGTGAAGGCCTCATAAAAATGCCAAAGGATTTAGAAGCAAAATGACAAACATCATTTATTCAGGTTACATGACGAACGCAAACAAAACAAACATAACAAAAACATATTGTCCGACGGACTAAAGCTAAATATCCGCAGACCCGTCCGAGGACACGCTCGGATAGGACTCAGAAGAGACACACGGACTTCCGCAACCGTCACTGTCCCCATTATTACTAGGGGAACTGGGTTCGGCACGGGGGCGAAGGTGGGGGCCCACCTCTCTGCGGCAGGAGTCGTCTCCGAACATCTCAACTTCGAAACGCATGCCCCCTGCATAGGTAAAAATTAAGAGGTCCCCCGCTTCCACGTCGTGATCGACATGAAAAGCTTCCCACCCAGCGTCGATGCTCATCTCACCTACCCCCCTGTCGATCAACAGAATAGCCGACCATACACAGCCGTTCGGACTTACCAAGTGGATCACTCCAGTCCTTAGTTCCGATAGATGCTCGTAAAAAGAGCTGGGGATTCGTAAGTGTCGAGAACATTGAGAAAAAGTAAAAAACTTATAAAAAGACAAGCGCTGAGCCATGATACAAAGATACAAGAGTACAAAAGATTTCTGCCTAAACTCGCCATCCATACAAGCCCTTAAATAGGAGAACCTATCGACACTATAGACGAGAATTCCGGAGCAAAAATCTACCTCGATAACAGCGAAAGGATAACACAGTAAACGTCGGTCGCCTATTAAAACACGTGTATTTTAGACGTAAGTAACCGTACACGAAGCCTACGCCTACGTAGACATGCCAACTAAGAACGATACTTGTTCTCGAACCAAGCGAAACGTGCGGTTAGCTCACCCCTCGCTCAGATTTTTCGAACAAGTACACTTTGGGAGAGACTAGTGTTACGGATATATTTGGTGAAGACAGATGTCATTGACCTAAAGGACCACTTGTTCCTCTGGCCACATGGCAATATCACCACCTTTGCACAATTCCGTCCGGCAAATAACGTGAGGACTCAATCCTGCGAACAAGTCCGTCGGAATTGTAGCAACCCTCTTATACAGGGCCTGAGGTGGGGAGAGAGAGATAAATATCTAACGCCTCTACAGTGAGTAGGCCTTATCCACTTGCTACAATGGGCAGATATTTATCCTATTTTACCTACGTGGCATCTACGCGCTAGGCGGCAGATATTTTCCTACCGCCTTAGGAGATATTTACCTAACTCACCGCCTTATTCCACCGCCTTTCCTGAACCGCCTTTAAGGTGCTATAAAAGGAGAGCGTTAATAGAAGAAAGGGGATCCAAAAAAACTGATCACACAAAGAACTGCCTAAATCTAAGACTCTTTACTCAAGTTTTCTAACTTAAGCATCGGAGCTGAATCCGGGCAGAGAGGCCCAATTCCGATCACTGCCCTCTCCTTTTTACAGGTTCGCCTATGGATAATTCCGGTCGAAATTTCAGGATGTCCTCTGCGCTCCATGTAGTAAACAGAAGTAAGCGTCCACACCAACTATAAATTTTAACCGTTGGTCGAAAGCTGAGGCCAGATCTCGAGGCAACAGTAGCCGAAACGGGGCGTGGACCAGTTTTTGGCATCAACATATATATATATATATATACACACAGTCCTGATACAATCTGACCGGCCTTATCACTATTTATTTATGGTCGCCTCATTTTGAGGCATTTGGAGCGTATTTTTTTTCAAATCTAACTTTATGGATGGAAAGAACATCGAAAAATAAGATAATATGTCAATTTTCATACAATTTGGGAAGGTGATGATCATTCATTTTAAAGGGTGAAATTCTGAACCAATAATATTTCTATAAAATTTCACACTTTAAGATGAATACTCATTACGTCACTAAATTGTATGAAAATTGACATGTTATCTTATTTTCGATATTCTTTCCATCCATACGGTTGGATTTGGAAAAAATACTCTCCAAATGATTCAAAATGAGGCGATCTTACTTGCACAGTGATGCGGCTGGCCTGACTGTATCAAGATTATATATATATAAGGCCTGATATTGTGCAACCGGCCGGATCACTGTACAGATCCGACCTTCACTCATTTCGGCCCTTGGAGCATGTTTGAAGGATTTCCAACCGTACGGATGGGAAGATCATCGAAAAATAAGCTAACATATCCACTTTCATACAATTTGGTAACCGTTTGGTCCTCCCACTTAATGGTTGAAATTCTAAACCGTTAAGATTTCTATAAAATAAGAACCGTTAAGTGGGAGGACCAAACAGTCACCAAATTGTATGAAAATGGACATGTTAGCTTATTTTTCAATGATCTTCCCATCCGTACAGTTGGAAATCCTTTAAATATGCTCCAAGGGCCTAAATGAGAAGCGACCTCATCTACACAGTGTTAAGACTGACCGAATCTTATCAGATCTGATATATATATATATATATATATATATATATATATATATATATATATATTTGTTGGTTAGAGATTTTTTTTTAACATTTTTACCTTTTGTTTGGTATTGTGGATTACATGTGAGGCCTGTTGATATTTAGATAATTGGTTGGGATTTTGATGGTATAAGGTGGGCGGGATACTATTTATCTTAGGTCACCTTCCATTTTGGCCTCTGGAGCATGTTTGAAGGATTTCCAACCGTACGGATGAGAAGATCATAGAAAAATAAGCTAGCATATCCATTTTCATACAATTTGGGGACCGTTTAGTCCTCTCACTTAACGGTTCTTATTTTATAAAAATTTTAACAGTTCAGAATTTCTACCGTTAAGTGGGAGGACCAAACAGTCACCAAATTGTATGAAAATAGACATGCTAGCTTATTTTTCTATGATCTTCCCATCCGTATGGTTGGAAATCGTTCAAACATGCTCCAGGGGACAAAATGGGAGGCCTGCCAGAAATGAACAACTGGCCGGCCTCATACTAACAGGTCTGTAATTGGTTGATGCTAAATTGTCAGGACGGTTTAGATTATAACTAAATTAGAAGTATATAAGACCTCTATAAAAAGGACCTTATGTCACACCCCAACCCGGATTTCAGGACCCCGAGCACGTGAGCAGACCGGCCGTAACCAAGTAAGACGCATCTCACTCGACTATAAGGCCTCAGTAAGTAACAGTAGATAACAAATAATCAAATAAATATCCAAATAACTTAAAAAGTCACAGCGGAAATAAAATCATAAAAGGGTTCTGATACCCTACAAATACCAGGCCCTATAAGGGTTATACAAATAAAAAAGTCTCACATTCAAACAAATAAAGATAAATCAGGTCCTCGAACCTCTGCAATCAACCGGACCCTCGATCAGCTCCTACTCCTCAAGATCTGAAAACAGAAAAGAAACAAGTGCATGAGCTTTCGAATGGAAAGCCCAATAAGTACCCCTGCGGGGGTTCAAGAAAAACATCATAATATCAATAAATATGATCAACAAGTCAAAACTTAGGGACACCCCCCTCAAAGCAATCCCTAGGAGTCTACCATAAAAACAGGCAAGGTACGACCCCCAACTACAGAAGCCCTCGAGCTCTGCTAAGAGTTCCAATGGAAGCTCAACAAACGTCTTTCCCGGCCAGCATCATCAGCAAACTTGCTGTAAACTCGACCATCGGGTCGTACGGCCCTCAAGTCGTATGTCGGTAGCGCCACATCTCGTACGTGTCGACACGGCCAGCGAATCACCCCCACTGACGGGCAGGACAACCAGAGTATCGTCCCTCTGGCATGGCAAGCCGAAACGTCAGGGTGTCCCGTCCCTGATCGTTTCCCAAACAGAGCCCCCACCCTCCACTGAATCCAGGAGGAAGACCAAACAACAAACAGGGATACCAACATTCCGAAACAACCAAGCATGCTCAAAAGAATTCCAAATAAATAAAGGAATCATGTATGGTCTCAAAAAGCAATAATATCAATAATATGATATAAGCAAAGTCAAAGAATACTCCGAAGAGTGGGAACGAGGCAAGTGTACTTACCTCAACAGTATCACCCGGGATTATTCCGTAAAATCTCGCCTGTCACCTCTCTATATCGCAACCTGATAATAAATCCTATATCAGCGCCGGCAATATCTTAAATTGTTTTAGTTGAACATGCATAAAGCTCTAATCGGACCCATGTATAACTTAGTGGGCCTTTCCTTGCACTCCCATGTCATCTTACCTTAAATGACTAGACTTATTTATTTCCATAAATAAAAGCACGGTAGCCTAGTGGTTAAGGCCCACCACTCCCTTTAAGAAGTCTCGGGTTCAATTCTCTCCACTTTCCTTATATTATCTCTTATTTCCTTTTATAGCCTTAACTAGCCAGACTTGATTGATTTGTCATAAGTGATAACATGGCCATGTTGGTTAGGGCCCAATATGTTGTGAGAGAGGTCTAGGTTTCAAACCTCTCCTCTCACAAACTTCTTTTATTTTTATTTTTCTTTTTGTTATTTGATCTGATCTAGTCAACTATAAAAATAGGTTCGCACCCAAACTGGTTTAATTGATCTGATCTAGAGATTTGGTTCAGCCAATTAAGACTTGATCAGACCCAAACCAAGCCCAAACCGAGCTGACTGAACCCAACCAGTTTCTAATCCAACTTGACCAAGCGAATTCAACTCTAAATTTAGACTCTGATCCAAATCTATTACGAAACCAAGCCCACATTACTTGATTTGATCAAATCGTTTATTAAAATGATTAAAGTATAATCCATTAACTAACCTAACTAATCTTAACTGATTCTTTAATTATTTAATTAATTAACTAATTCTTATCTCGTCTTCTTCTTTAGACAGGGACTCCGCCGGTGACTGGTGGCGCTCCAGCTCCTTGGTGGTTGCCGGCGACTCGGTGGTGGCCGGCTCACCCTCCCCCGTCGGTGCCCTCGCCTTCAGAGATTTTTGCTCAACCTGAGCTTCTCTAGGAGCCGAGAATGATCGGTTTCTTTGCACCCGTCGTCGGCCGGCGCAGTCCCTGATCGGCAGCAGTCCTTGCTCTCTTCTCGCGTTCTCCCCGACCTACTAACCTTGATGCATGCATGCTTACGAGAAAACTTAAACGAAACAAAGTGGAAGGGCTCACCGGAGTGCTCCGCCTGTCGCTGTCCTTCGTGAGAAGGTCCTCGCCGTCCTCGACGCTGTTCCCTGGCGCTCTTTCCCCCAAGACACTGGTCCCTCCTTCCCTGGCCTCGCCCGAGAGTAACACCTCTCTCTCTCTTAATTCCCCACGGTGGAGGAAAGCTCGCCACTGCCCGGTGAGCCTCCAGTGTTCCTCCACGCGTGCTTATATAGGGGCTGAGGGTGTCTGTCAAGGGAATCGTGACCTCTTGGTTGACATGAGACATACAAAATCACTCACAATCCTTCCAAAGTGGCTCTTTTCACTAAACGGCGACGGACTAGGGTTTCTCTCTCGGCAGCGCGCTCGGCAGAGATAGAGAAGAAGGCCATTGCTTCGAGATCGGTCTTCAGATCACACGAACGGTGACGACCGCCATCATGCCTCGGATCCAGCATGCATGTAGATGAGCGGCCAGCGTTGTTTGGAGATGGACGGTTGGATCGTCACTTCCTGCTCCGAGCTTAGACCACAGCTAAGATCAACAATTCAGATTAAATCCTTTGATGAAAAGGTATGTGAGGCTAAGATCAAGCCCCTTGCCTTGAACTTACTCCTCATCGCTTGATCTTCTAATCTCGGCCGTCGATTCCTTTATTACTCTCTTCATGCATGGTTCCTCTGGCAATTTACTCCCAAAGCCTCCAATGTTCTCTAGCTTACATGAAAGTCCTCCAGACATGAGAGAGAGAGACACAATCTTCTTTAGGTCATCAAAACTGCTTTAATTACGAATAAGTCCTTATCAGCCCCCAATTATCCCTAATTGGGTATTTAATTATTTATTCCATCTTTCCTTCAAATAAATCAATCACTAACCCTTCCTTTAATTGATTCAATCAATCACTAATCAATTAACATGAAATTATTCCAAAATTCATTTATTCCTTCTTAAGTTTCCCAATCAACCTCTAATTACCAAAATACCCTTGGTAACCACCTTTAATTCCAATTGGAGTCTTAACTTATTAAAATTCCATTTTTCACATAATTAATTATTTTTGGGAAAAAATAATTTAACCACCAAAATATTAAAATTATCTATTCCAAATAAAAGAAATTCCCGGACTTCACACCTTATATTTGGAGAGGACTCCGATGGGATCCTTGAGGGAAGGATCATACTGTTGGCCCTTAGAGGCGTCGGAGTGCCTTGGTGCAGAGGCGAGAGTCGCCTCCTCCTTCAAGCCATGCAAAGATGTGTGAAAAAATGGGTTGTGGGTTTCAGTCCAAGCTCTACACATGACCGAGAGCTGAAGAATCATAGCACGGGTGTGTAAATGTCGGGACCGTAGCTAAGTGGCACACAGGGTTGAAGAGCAAGCACAAGCACTAGGGGTGGGCATGGATCGGATCGGATTTGACTAAAAACCAAGAACCAAACCATAAATATTAATCGGATCAGATCGGATTTGGAGATAAAAAATAATTCGATCCAACATCATCCAAATCCAACTAATTCGGTTCGGATTCGAATTTTTGGATCATACAATTCGACTTTCGACTTTCGTAATTCAAATCAATATACCACCATCAAGACATACGAATAAGCGAATAAAATTAAATTCTCTAGAATAAAAATAGATACGACTCGTAGTAGCTGCAATGAAATTAATGGCATCCCATCATCAAACCACAATACATAGTGTTCATTTAACATAAATAGCACTATGACCACAGGTGTTTGCATGATGAGAGATTGTATATTGCAAAGTGAGAGGAAAAACTCTTAAGTGGCGCTAGTTGGAAAACTTTCCTACTCTAGAGAGTTTCCTCCTTTCTAAACTCTACACCAATAACACTATGACATATGTTAATTAATAAAATATAATATAATTAATATTATTTCGGATCGGTTCAGATCGGTTCGGATTGGATCAGATTTTATGAAGCAAAATCCATGAACTGATCCATTAAAATTCGAATCGGTTCGGTTTGGATCTTGGATTTTGACTTTTTTTAGTCAACTCGGATTTTTTCGGATTTTTTTCGATTCAGAATATTGGATCGGTTCTTCGGTTCTTGGTTTAAAACAACCACCCCTAGCAAGCACCTTGTGTGCTCGCAGGGAGCGGAATAGGTGCACACTTGCCATGGGGGTTCATGCACCCCCATCAGCTGGGGAAGACTCCTAGAGAGTCAAGGTTATTCATTTGTCCAAAGACATTTGAATTGGGGCCTATATATATATATACAAAGTTACTGACTGCCCAAATTGGTTAAAGATTTAGATAAATGCCTCATTAATCAAAAAAGAAAAAAAAAATGTGGAGATGAGTTAAAAACAAAATATTTTTTTCTTAAAAAAAAGGAAAGGACATCAACATAGAAATTTCATGTATAACAAAGGAAAAAAGAATGACAGAAATTTCATGTAACCTAAACTCCAAAAAAAAAAAAAAGAATGACAAGCTATTCTAAGTTCTTAGAAATCATGTATAAGATTCCATGTCACATTTCAGACAGAAATTTCCCCAATCATCCAAGATCTTGTCAAGTGCATTAAGGTCTTAGAAGTCACAATCTCAGGTCACATCAAACACAAAACAGATGCACCAAAAGACCATCTGCTCACAATCTCAGTTTATTACATCAAACCTTGGTCAGAAGAGGGGGAAATCAGAATAAATAAATAAATCACCGTGTACATTTCAATCCTTTGTGGTGATAAGGGTTTTAGATAATCCCTCAAAAACTAGAAAAAAAAAGTCCAGATACACAACATAAGATTTTCCATAAAATAAATAAATAAAATTTATCTATTTAAAAAAAAGATTTTCCAAAAAAAAAGGCTCATACTAAAACCACTAAAAAGGGGGCATGCAAATTAGAGTAACCGAATTTAAAACATAGAAAGCAAAAACAAGAATGACAAACTATTCGAACTCATGTATATCATTCCACTTCACATTTCAAACAGAAATTCCCTATCATCTAAGCTCTTGCCAGGTGTATTAAAATCTTAAAACTTTCTATCTCAATTCACATCAAACATAATAATATAAAAAACAAACGGATAGAAAAAAGTCCATATGTTCAGCTCGTGTGTGGACCAATGCAATAAGGACCAAGATGAGACAGTCCATCTCAGGTTATATTTATAATGTATGGAAACAATATCTTTATCAAAAAAATAATGTACGGAAACAATATGTAATGATCTCCAAGAAAATAAAAGGGCAATTTGCCAAAATGACCCTGGTCAATTTATTTTATTATTTTTTTGGCCTAGGTCGAAAATATTTGTCAAAATGGCCCTGCAGCTGCTCAGTCAGCAGTCACCTTGCTGACTCGGATTAAAAACGGCCTTTGAAAGGCCGATTAGCTCCAAAGATGTTCGTTTGGGTTAATCGGCATTTGAAAGGCCGATTTGCTCCATACACCATAAAAAAGAGCTCTATGGAGCTAATCGGCATTTGAAAGGCCGATTAGCTTCAAAGAGGCCCTCTTCATGGGCTGTGTTGAGCTAATCGGCATTTGAAAGGCCGATTAGCTCTAGAGCATCATCTTTGGAGCTGATCGACATTTGAAAGGCCGATTATTTTTATAAGAAATTTTTTATATTATTTTGCTATCCCAGTCAGCAGTTTGGTTGCTGACTAGGCTGTTCCAGGGCCATTTTAGCAAATATTTTTGACCTAGGGCCAAAAAAATAATAAAATAAATGGATCAGGGCCATTTTGGCAAATTGCCCAAAATAAAACACTCAAAGAAATTTTATGTTGAACTTTTTCGGGAAAAATATAGGATTAAAGTCATTTTTGGTTCCCATACTTTGACCCAATGTTCATTTTCATCCTTGTACTTTAAAAATCGTCGATATGGTCCTTGTACTTTTGAGTTTTTGTTCAAATACGTCATTGGTGCTGACGTGGCAGCACAGGTGGCATACGAACTGAATATGGTTAATTTTTTATTCTATGTGGCATGCCACATCATCATTTTAAAAATTAGTTTATTCAAAATCTATTTTGTCATGCCATATCAGCATGCCATGTCATTATAACCTTGCCACGTAAGACTCTACGTCAGAAATATTAGCCACATGTGTTGCCACGTCAACACTAGGGACGTATTCAAACAAAAACCCCAAAGTACAGTGACCGTATCAAAGATTTTTAAAGTACTGGGACGGAAATGAACATTGGATCAAAGTACAGGGACCAAAACTGGGGTTTATCCAAAAATATAATCAAAATATTACAGAAGAAAATCACCTTTGCATAAACTTTTCTTGTTTTGGCCTACATAGTATAAAAAGACACTAAATTAATCTTTTTCATTCCATGGAGCAATTACTACTCAGCAAGACAATAAGCTTAGCATCAAACAGAAACTAGTTATCTACTTTGCATATGAAGATTGCATAAGTTTCCTGCTGAAAGCATAGAAACTCAAAAGCACAAATGACATTTAAGAAAACAAGAAATCTCATTGATCATTTTGCAACATAAACACGATTAAGAAATATAAAAAATGAAAGACTTGAACTAACTCAAGTGTATAAAAGATGAGTCTCAACAGGTCTTGACAGGAGATAAGAAAATCAAGGAGAGATGGAGAAGCTACTCTGATCACCTATTCAATGTAAATCATGAGGATACCTTTACAGATTTTTATGCATCAACGTTAGAGAAGAATCGTAACTACACAAGAAGAATCAGACCTAGTGAGGTCAAGGAGGCATTGGAAAAGTTGAAGGCTGTGAAAGCATGCGGTCCGGATGGTATCTCGATTGAAGTTTGAAAGTGTCTTGGAGAAATAGGGGTATCTTGGCTAACCAAACTTTGCAACTCTATCCTAAGAGGAGGAAAGATGTCAAATGATTGGAGAAAGAACATTCTGATACCTATATATAAGAATAAGGGTGATATTCAAAATTCCACCAACTACCGTGACATTAAGTAATAGAGCATCGACTCAAGAATATTACGAAGGTGTCAGAGAACTTCTTTGGCTTTATGCTATGTAGATCTACAATCGAAGTTTTTTTTTTGTTAAGGAGATTGATGGAGATCTACAAAGAGAAGAAAAAGGATCTTCATATGGTTTTCATTGAGAGAGAATAAGGATCTTCATATCATTTTCATTTACCTGAAGAAAGCATATGATAGAATACCGAGAGAAGTCCTTTGGTGGGTATTAGAGAAAAAAGGTATTCATGTTAAATATATATGATAGGAGGAAAAGTAGTAAGACACGTGGAACCCATTAGAATCGTCCACGTGTCAACACTAAAAGACCCCTCACCTAACAGAGTCCAGATCAACCAGTTTCATTTATGATGGTAAACTACAGCACCACATCGGATTGGGAATCCCAAAAGCCCTATATCTGAAATGCTACAACGACACGTCAGATCGGATCTACCCAATATGCTATAATAAGCCACAAATTTCAAAGCCAACCGGTATGTGATATCAACTCACCGGTCTGAAAGCACTCACCACCTCATCAGCCTGAAACAGGCCTTCAACTCTTCGGGACAACACCAGTTATCAGAAATAATCTTCTAGAAGGGACTTAGTTGTCGACACGCTGGCCTTCTAGAAGACTTACAGCTGTCTACAGCTCAGATCCAACTGGATGCTTAGCTGGAACCTAGCTGGATGCTTAGCTGGCGAAACACGTGGCCAAATTCTTTAAAACACATATAAAAAAACCTAGCTTCTTCCCCAAGCCACCGGAGCCTCTAAAAGGCGACAGCCTCAACTCATTTGGGGCCTGAGAAATCACAGACAGTGAAGCTCTGTCCCTTTGGCAATTGAGTTCTTCTCTTTTTCTTCTCCATTTGTAAAAATGTCTTTTGATGCCTTGATATTAGTGGATTTGATCTCTTGATCCGTGGTTTTTTCCCTATCAAGGGTTTTCCACGTTAAATCATCGCCTTCATCTCTTTATTGATTGATTTTCTTTCTATTTTCTCACTGTTCTAAGTCCCATAATCAAATAAATTCAATCGTTGATTTGGGGTTGGGTTTGATCTCAAAAGCAAAATCCAATTCCGACGTCAACAATATAAATGTTATTAAGGATATGTATGAAGAAACAGTTACGAGTGTGAGAACAGTAGGAGGAGATACAGAGGAGTTTCCTGTAACAGTGGGTCTACATCAGAGATCGGCCTTGAGCCCATACTTGTTTACTCTAGTTACTAGATGAGTTAACTAGTTGTATCAAAGTTGACATGCCATGGTATATGTTGTTCATAGATGATATTGTTCAAGTTAATGAGACTAGGGATGGAGTTAATTAGAAGTTAGAATTATGGAGACATACTCTTGAAAGTAAAGGGTTTAGGTTAATTAGAACTAAGCTAGAATATATGCATTGTGATTTTAGTCTAAGTATGAGAGATGGAAGGGAAGCGAAACTAGGGGGTGATAGTGCCTAAGTGTGACCATCTTAAGTATCTAGGTTCCATTTTCCAAGATGGTGGGATGATAGATAAAGATGTAACCCATATAATTAAAACAGGATGACTGAAATAGAGAAGTGTCATGGGTGTGTTATGTGATAAGAAGATGTTTAACAAGGTGAATTGGATAATATTTAGAAATGAACACATCCGACAAAAGTTGCATGTTGCACCAATTGAAGATAAAATAAGAGAAAGACGTTTAAGATGGTTTAGACACGTGCATTGTAGACCCCTAGATGCCCTGGTTCGAAAGTCTAAAAGTTTAGTATAGAAGGTAAAAAGAGGGGTAGAGATAAGCCATGAATTACGTTAAGAGAGATAATGTCTAAGGACCTACGTTTATTAGATGTTGATCCAGATCTTGTCTTTGGCAGAGTTACATATAGAGACAGAGAATTTATATAGCCAACCCCATCTAGATAGGATTAAGGCTTAGTTGTTATTCTTGTATAAACAAGGTAATATATAGGTAATATATATGTAAGATATAGGTAATATATTGGTAATATACATCATATCTCATACAATGAATATCATGTCTCTAAACAGTAGATCATGTAATTAGAGCACACCAAGTATAATGATAATAAAAATAATTAACATAAACTCTTACTTCCCAATTCCTCCAAAAACACCCAAATCCACAAGATTAACACCATAGAAACCCTAAGAAAAACACAAAACCTACAAAAAAAAAATAACAACAAAAAGAGAAAGATCGAAGCTAGAAGCTCACAAAAACACCACTATCCACTAAAATCCATCTCTTGCTCCTAGGGGAGAGGAATCGCTAGGGAAGCTACCGTGGGCTTGGAAAGAGTCGCGACCTAGAGCAAGGGGAGAAGAATCGCTCGAGCGATGACTGAGAACTTGGAGAAAATCACAACCAGGAGCAAAGGGGGAGGTGGCCGAGAGCTTTTGTGGAGGGGGTCTCGGGATGATGGAGACCTCACGAGCTCCTCTCGAGATGTGAGAGGTCACGGGGGCTGGGGACTGTGGTCTCCAAGCCAAAAAAGGGCAAAGTCCCACTTCGGCTTTTTAAATCCAGAAGTCATATACTTTCGAAGTCTAACTTCTGACTTCCGGGTCTAACTTCTAGAAACCAAACACATCGAAGTGACAGAAGTGGCTCCACTTCCCTTACTTCGGTCCCCATTTCTGGGAACCAAACACCCTCTACATTGTGGGGTTTCGATAGAGAGATCCATGAGTACTTGGACTTAGAGCCAACGAGGGCGTCGAGCTTTTCTAGCAAGAGTGGTAAGACCCTTACAAAAGGGACCCTATACTTGGAGAGGACTCTGATGGGATCCTCGAGAGAAGGATTATACAGTTGGTCCTTAGAGGCGCCAGGGTGCCTTGGTGCTAAGGCGTGAGCATGCCTCCTTCTCCTTCAAGGCGTACAGAGACGTGTGAAGGGATGAGTTACGGGTTCCAGTCCAAGCTCTGTACATGACCGATAGCTGAAGAGTCATGGTACTTGTGTATAAAATCCAAGATTTTTATTTAGTTTTTAGGAATAAATGTTTTCTTGTTAATCTTTGATTAAATAATTGGTTAGTAAATGAAAGTCCCCAAGGTTGGATTTAATTGAATTTGCATCGGAAAAAGTATCATAATTTTTCTTTAATTAATTAATTAATTAAAGAAGTTCACCATATTTGGAATTAAGTGGGTTTTATGTGAAAAGGAGGATTAAATTGATTAATGTTTTAATTAGGGTTAAATGGGGTCATGAGGGACCCATTGGCAATTTCGGAAAGAATGGTTTAATTAGAAAATGTGATTCTCTCACACAAAAGGACTGGTGTGCAAATAAAAACAATATGGAGGACTGTTTACTCAAAAGGCATATGAAACCATGGATGACTTGCATGCAAAATAAGAAAAACTTGGAGGGTTCTTTACTAAAGTGCCACATGATTTTAGTGATGAATCAATAAATAAGAAGTGCAAGGGTATTTTATTAAAAGTCCATATGATCATGGTTGGACAAGCAAAGGATTGTACAATAATTTTCAAAGAACTCAGGGGTTCTTTACAAAAAATGCCATAACTCATGCATTGGAACAATAATAAGGAAGCTCAAGGGTTCTTTACTAAAGTTACCAAGAGGATGCATGCACAAGTTTATTAAAACGTTGTCAATGGCTAGGATTGGAGGAGAGGATTAATAGTAAATATCATAGGGCTAAGATGATCACGTAGACGTTAATGGTGAATGAAGCTGGAGAAGACGCCTGAACTGGGAAATTGTTTTCTCTCACAGAGAGGGAACCAGATGCAATTTCGGTGAAAGGAAGGGGTTTAGTTGGAAAAGTGATTCTCTCATACTTATGAGGAATAGTGTACAAAATAGGAAAATGACAGGGGCTCTTTACTAAATGTACATGAGAGACATGCATGTGATCAACTTTGTTTGGAAAAGGACGGTTGGGATCAATGCATAGATTTAAATAACTTGATCTAGTAACTCCGGTCACACCACGTAGCAAGAAGGAAGGGGGGGATCCTCTCTGTCGTTTCCCAACACACAACCAATTCATCCACACTGTACGCCGATCGCGAGGCACGTGGATAAGTGATCTCCTTCCCTTTCATATACGCGTCGCCTCTTGCCAGCTCCACCGTGTCGACCTAATCTCATCCGAAATCACCGCGCTGACCAGTTAAGGTAGGTGATACGAATCCGCAGCCAGCCAAGATCAAAGAGGATTGTGATCTTATCCGAAGCCTTCCGATGGACTCCTATAAGAGCTCGGATCAGAGGAACCCTAGAAGTATCCTTTCGAGTGGCGGCCGAATTCTCTTTCTTCACAGGAGATCGAGAGAGAGGAGAGAGGTGGTGAGCTGTTGAGCGACCACACGGACAAGACTCGTCGGGCCAGAGCGTCAACGCGACCTCTGTTCGTAGCTAGAGCCCGTGTGCCTCTGCTTTGAGGGACAGGAATACTGAAGCTCCGTCAAGACACCGCGTCGCACCTGAAAACGCCTGAGTATCGTCCTGAGGACAACAGACACCGGTGTTGTCTGGTAAGTTCTTTAAACTTTCTGTGATAGTATGAGTTCCTTTGTTTAACTTAGGGGGAAACATGGGTATGTTTAGGGTTTGAATAAGTTCATCATCAAGGGTTTGAGTTTATATATATATATATATATGTATATATATATATATATATATATATATGAAACCTAATAGTGTGGGTGAATGCATGGAGGGTTCCGGGCATGCACAAAGAACCTCTGTTATTTAGATATTGTAATGATGGTGGTCTGCATTTGTGATACATACTTTTAATATGTTAGTAGAGGTTGAGGGTGGTGCAAGGGAGCATGGGCTTATGAACTTCAGGTGATGAGCAGGAGGTGGGCGGGGTGTTACCTCACCGATTTTAAGGAAATTACAGTGTTAAGTTCCTTCTTCATAAGGGCTATTTTGACAGAGAGCATAATTGGATACAGTAAGGAGGGCAACTAAATGCCCAACAAAGTTGATGTGAGGCTTGTGTTGATTGATATATTGGAAATTTTATTGGCAAAAGATCTAGTTTTGTTTATCAATTAGCTTGGCATGTTTGTGTAGGTGTTTGTTGTTTAGTGCATTATCATTTGGCTGGCCATGTTAACGTACTTTAATTTATAAATAAATACATATCCATGTTGTTTGCTTTCAGCAAGCAAGTCCCGATTTCTTTTATGCTTTATGGTTGGCAAGATTGGAATATGATGTCCAGTAATGCTAAAAGTTCCAGAAAATTATTTATTTTGATTTGTTTGTAAACATATCAAATTGGATTAGAGCAGATGTAAAGTGGTCGAGGGTTGCTAGGTCACTTGGACAATGTATTAATATTAGAAGGTTTGCATCTAGCTTTTAAGATTTGTGAAATTAGTACAAAGTCAAGTTTGACCTGGTGGTCTACATGATTGCTCTTTGAAGGAGACATGAGAAACTTTGAAACATAAGAATAGTCAGTCATGAATTAATTTAAAGGATAATGGGTTAGGTCTGATTTATCAACTCAAACCAGTTCAATCAAGTTAGGTTAAGTGATTAAGTGATTTGAGTTTGTTTTAAATCGAACCCGGTTAAGTTAGTCGATTAAGTTAAGTGAGTCGGGTTGGTTTGATCAAGTCAAGTTGAGTATGTAGGCTAATGGGTTGAACCAAGTTGATGGACCCTCAACTTGGTAAGGTTGAGATAAAATAATTATTTAACTTGAGAGCCTTTTGTTAATAAATCAATTTGAGTGTTAATTGATAATGTTGGTAGGTTTGGGCTTGGTCAAGTTAGAAGTTGGTTAGTGGCCTACAGTCTGGTTGTCTTTTTCGAGGGGCAGCTGGGTCGTATGTAATTCCCCGATCGGGATGTACAGCACATCGTTAGAAAGATGAGGGAAAGCCCTTTCTAACAAATCATAGATCAGCCAAAGCGGGTTCCCGAATTAGAAGTTATGAGCAGTTCATTATAATTGCACAGAATTACTAGAATTTTGCATTAACACTAATGATAATAATAAACCATATTGCTTTTAGTGATGGTACTAAGTTATGGTTGCCGTTACCAAATTTGGACGTAGAGCGCTGAACCACGTCAGGAGTGACATGACTCAGTCGAGCAGACTTTGAATAGAGGTAAGATACCCTTGCCTAGCTCCCACTTATCTTTGGGTTTCTTAATCTTGTTATTGCTATTTGCTAGCATGTTTGGTTGATTCATGATGATCTGTTGTTGATTTCATACACATATCTGTTTCTTTGTATCGCTCCTTCATTATGTTTGTGTATGGTTGATGAGCTAGAGGTAGTGTTTGTTGAACACAATCATCCGTTAATCGGTACATGGCCGTGGAAACACGTGAGCCTGTGCTCTGTCCGGATAGGAGTGTGTAGTTTCACTATTTGTTTGTTGAATGCTCACTGAGCATACCAACCTGTGACCGAGGCATTGCTGTCGAGACTCGTGGTGCTTGTGTGCAGGCTAGGTAGGTATGCGTCAGCGGAGTATGCGTACTCATTGAGCATAGCCTCCTGTCGTCCGGCACTTGACCATGGAGACACGTGGTACTTGTGTTGGTCAGGTAGGAGTGTGTAGGTTGTGTTTCGTTCTCCGCCCCAATCAGTGGAGCGTGGAGTTCCTGTTGCAGGACATGCGGGAACGAGGACACCTTGGCGTTCTAGTATCCCATGCCAGAGAGGCAGTGAAACTCTAGTTGTCCACTTGTTAGTGGGTTGATACGCTGACCGTGTACGTACATGTAGGAGCGCTACTAGACTCGAAAGTCTTGATGTGATTAAGATTAATGATGGGCTGAGGTTGGTTGTTACTGACCGGGGGATCGTTTGCTGAGATTCTTCTTGGAATTCTTTTCTCGAGCCTGAGGGCTGTTGTTTGGATTAGGAGTCTTTGCCGTTGTGATGTAGACTACTAGGGTTTGGATTATGCAGGGCGTGGCCCCGGTTGTTTGGCTTCTGTTGATGAATATTTTTTATATATCTATTTTGACCTATTTGTTATTGTCTGATTTGGCTTCATTGTGATCCATGCGGGTACGTACAGAGCTTTCCTTTCGAAAGCTCACTCTACTTGCTTCCTTCTCTTTTTCAGGATTAAGAGATTAGCTGATTTGGATTTAAGAGCTACGCGAGGGATTGTGATAGTTTGCCGAGGTTCGAGGACTTGATATGATTCTGTGTGTGTGAAGTTTCATTTGTTGGACCCTTGTAGGGCCATAACTGTATAGGGTGTCGATTTATGTTTTTAATTCCGTTGTAATACTCTGATTATATTGATATTTAAGTCATTATATTACATGATTTATGATTCACCTAGGCCTTGTATCCGAGTGGAGCTCGTCTTCACTTGGGTACGGCCGGTCTGTGACTATTAGAACCATAGCTACTTGGCATGTAGGGTTGAAGCGCAAGCACAGGCATCGTGCATGTGCATAGTAAGCGAAACAAGCGCACACTTGCCATTGTTCATGTGCTCCCAATAGTTGGGAGGACTCTTAGAGAGTCTAAGCTATTCATTTGTTCAAAGGCACTTTAATTGGAGCCTCTCTCTCTCTCTCTCTCTCTATATATATATATATATATATATATATATATATATATATATATATACACACACACACACACTTGTACATACATATGAAAGGAGAAGAAAAAGATAGAGAAGCAAGAGTATAGTTATTGAAAATCTTGTGTAGCCTTGTTTTGTGCTTACTTTTGTTTGTGTTTGTTGCATTCTTTCTCTTTTCTCCCAAAGAACATCGGTGTTGCGCTTAAACCTTCGTTGCGAGGCAAAAAAATTGGTTAAAATTAAATAATTGGACTTCGTTGCCATCACAGGTTGACTCTCACCCAAGAGTCAGATTTTTTGATGTAATAATTTAATCTAGTGACAAATTCCATGGTTCTAAAATTAAAAAAAATCAATCGTTGTTGCAAAATTTAATCTACAATAAAAATGCACAAGATTTGAAAGATAATTTAAATAAGAAAATTATTTGCATACCTTAAAAATATGAAAATTTCTTATACAGCTTTATAAAAATAATATTTTCTTATATATACTCATTTGAATATATATATATATATATATATATATATATATATATATATATATATATATATATATATATATTCTTTTGTTTATATACCCCTATTATAATTTATTTTTGTTATTTGTTGTTATGAATTAGGATTTAATCAGTATTAATTACTAACTCTAGATGTGTCAAAAGATAAAAATACCCCTTGTTAACACAAAATCCGGTTCTTCTTGGAGTATAACCCAGTCAAGGCAAACGAATAGAATTATCGAAGGTTGAAGGTGGGATTGAAGGGATTTGTTTCAAGACTTCACATGAAAAAGGGACACAAACACGACTGTAAGAGGAGTGGGGATAGTACCCAATCGCACTCCGACGGTCAAGTTAGCCGCGAGGCCTCCAGAGGAGGAGATCTTAATGAGGATGGAGAAATCTCGTTGAAAAATCAACTTACACCCCTTTGTTTCTGAGGTCTTTCCCTCTTTGTGCTCTCTGAGTGTCTTGGGATCCGGGCCCCATCCTATCGGCTCCGCTATCTTGTCAGTCATCATGATTGAAGATGTACGGACAGTGGCGGAACCAAAAGCAAATATAAGGGGGTACTGACTTCAATTTTAAAAAAAACTATAAATACTAAAAAAATATTATTTCAAACTTAAGATTATAATAATCAATATTTTTAAAATATAAACTATATATACCGCTAATAACTACCGCTATGAGGTGGGAGTTGAATCCTTCGGCTTTGCATATTTTGAAATCGCACTAAAATAGCTTCATCATCAATTGTTTCAAACACTTGTCGTTCAATGTAGCATGTCATCATATCATTCAACCATTCATCTCTCATCTTGTTGCGTAACTCGGTTTTGATGATGTTCATTGATGAAAAGGCTCTTTCAACTGATGTCGTTGCCACCGGTAAGATCAAAGCCAATTCAATAAGGCGATAAACCAGTGTAAAAACCAAATGCTTTCTAGTTTCAACTTGCTTCACAGCAAGACTTGTGAGATCATGAAATTCAACAAAATCAACACTTCTTCTGACATCATGAATGTAAGTGTGAAGTTGCTCTTTTAAGACTTGAAGTTCTTGTATAGAAAAATAATCAAAATAAATTTCAGCAAGGCGAAGTAGCCTACTATGATGGAATCTAGAAAATGAGTCTCTTGGATCAAGACATGATATGCAAGTTAACATGAACTGACTATTTATCTTAATAGTAATTAAATCAATAACTACAATAAAAATCTCAGCATGATAATGATGGTAATAACTAACCCACTGCCCTTCACGACTAGGAAGACCCCGAACTGGTATTTTATCCTACATGTTGGGCACTGGAATACACATTCTATCACAAAAACTGCTAACCTCTTCTAATAATTCATCCCATCTGTTATCCCTTAAATCTTGTATGTTATCTTTCACAGTATCAATCAACACCATAGCATTAACAATGTTTTGATCTTTCTGTTGTAAAGCATTTGATAATTCATTTGTGATCCCCAACACTTTCATCATCAAATGCAAGACAAATACAAATTCAAAACTCTCCATTTTAGCATTCAAACTTGACGCTATACCTTTTGATCTACAACAATCCCACCTTGACGCACATTTTGCAACACTTCCAAAACTGATTCCCACATAGTAAGGAGACAGATTAAGGTTGTAAAATGTGAACCCCAATGAGTATCTCCTGATCTTGCAAGATTTGTCTCTTGATGCTTGCCTATTCCTGAAAAAATCTCACCAGTCTCCAATCTCTCTATAACTTTTTGATGGTGTGTTTGAATCAATGCATCTCTTCTTTTACATGATGCACCCACAACATTCACAATCATATTTATATAACAAAAAAAATCAAAAACAACCAGAATACTCTTGGCAACTGAAACAACTACCAATTGTAGTTGGTAGGCAAAGTAATGGATATAAATGCAAAGGGATTTTCATTTAAAATCAATGTCTTCAAACCATTAAATTCCCCTCTCATATTTAAGGCTCCATAATACCCTTGCCCTCTTAATTTTGAAATTGATAAACCGTGCCGAGCAAATAATTCATCTAAAGTTACGTTTAGTGACAATGTCGAAGTATCACTTACATGCTGAATCGCAAGAAATCTTTCAACAACCTGCCCCTGCTTGTTCACAAACCTCAAAATCACCGTCATTTGCTCCTCTATTGACTTATCTCGAGATTCGTCAACAATTAATGAGGAATTAATATCACCAATTTCACTAACAATTGTCAATGTTGTCTCTGTTGCGCATGCATTCACCAATTGTTTTTGATTCTTTGGAGAAGTTAATTGATTATTCCAGGAGCATTTTCATAAATAACACTCCGAACCCTTTCAACCCTTTTTGCATACCAATTGAGTATCTCCAGAAAGTTCCCCCTATTTCTAGAACTTGAAGACTCATCATGACCACGAAAAGCAAAACCCTGTATTAAAAGAATTCGAACAACATCCAAAATAGTTGTCAACCAAGAACGATAATTAATCTCCATCTGACACCCATGAGAAGATGTACATGTGACACACTTTGTCTTTGATTTTTAAAATCCTCACAATGTCATCTAGCATCGTTGTGTATACTATTCACTAGACCTACATGTTGATTAAAAGCTTCAAGTGCTTTCCTCTAATTACTAAACCCTCTTCTGGTAAAAATATCACTTGCACATTTTTCACTTCTATCCTGCCTGAAAAGATAACAATAAAAGCAATAGGCTACATCTTTTGCCACACTATATTCCAACCAATCAAATTTTTGAAACCACATTTCTTGAAAGCGCCGCATTTCTTTCCCTTGCTATTTTTTGGGAAAGTCATATCCACATGGTTGACACGGGCCTTTCAATAAATACGCTCTCCTAAATTGATCTCTAATCCCCACATGTACTCTTCAATTGGTTTCCAAAGTCCAGGATCAACAATGATATCATTTGGACAAACTGGACTGAACTCAACATGTAAAACCCGCACCGAAATAAATAAAGATTTATTTCCCCGAATTATTAAATGGCAATTTAATATGGTTAGCGGTGAAATTTTGGGAAAAATCATAAGGTCTAATTAATCCAGATTAATTATGTGTTAATTAATCCTGATTAATTATTGAGAAAAGAAACTAAACAAATATTCAAATCCCGGGAAAGCTGGATCTGATCTGGGATTGAGACAGCCCTGTGATGCCACAGTATGCCGTGACGAAGGATTTGACTAAAAGCCGATATTCTCGGATCTGGTCTGACGAGAGACGGACCCCGTGATATTACAGTGCGCCCGTGCCACTGGGACCATTGACCCGAGATTCACGGATCTGGGCCGGGCCTGAGGACGAGAGAATCATGACAGTGGACCCCAGCAAGAAATAATTCACTCACCCGTGAATGAATAGTAGACATGTGACAACTTTTGGAGTATTAAAATAAAAAGAATTAGAGATGAGTTAATAATTGAGTTATTAATTAAATAAATATATAACTTTCATACCTATAAAGAATGAGAAAGAGAGAGAGAAAAACGTTTTTCTCTCTTCCTCACACTTCAGATCTGAAGAATTTCAGATCTACTTCGTCTCACTCTCGCGATCATGTGCGCCAGCCGCCACCTCACCGGCGCCCCCCACGTCTCCCAGCAGCCAGGCCGCCCTCACGCGCCGCCACCTCACTTTCCGCCTCATCGCGCCGCCTTCCGGTCCGTGATCAGCCCCTCCGTGCAGTAGGTGGCCATGCGGGCCTCCCGACCTCAGCCCCGCCGCCCGCAAGCGTTCACCGCGTCGTGCTGCTCCATCACCGTCGGACCACGCCCCAGCCGCGGCTCAATTACGCCACCAGACTGCACCGCCGGCTGCACGCCCCGGCGCCGCCCAATCTCAGCCACCCTCGGCGTTCTCTCAGCTCCGCCTGGCTGAACCACCACTCGCACGCTTTCCTTCCGGCCTGCAGCCCTGCACCTACGAACAGGGCCTTGATTCGAGTAAATCCCTAAATTTACTAACTTGGGGAAAGCCCTAATTGAACTCATGAACCTAGGGTTGAGGATAAATGATGATGCATATGTATAGGGCTTTGAGATGTTAGATCTTGCCATGTATGTCATGATGTTAATTAAGTTTTATCATGTGAATGGTTGTATTAATTTTGGGGCCCTAGAAATAGAGGAGGTGCCGCAGAAATTTCATGAAAATCCCTAAGTATAAATGCCCCATTAGTGTTCGCGTTAACATGCCTAACTGTGATTTATTTTCCTGATTAACATGATTAATTATTTCATGCGTTAGATTAGTTAATCTTGGCTAACTAAGCATGCTTAGAGGCATTCTAAGAATCTTAAGGGCATGATATGCTTGTTAAGTAATGGAGCATACTTTGAGTTTAATGTCTTCCAAGCATAATTGAGTTTTAGGGAGTCATGTGTAATCGTATTTCGTATTTAGATAGGAGATTGCTTAAGTGTAGAGACACTAAGAGTTTCTATCTATTTACTAGATCCTGATTCAGACGCGTGAGACGCGACGAGGATCAGAGATTGCTTCTAGTCAGGTAGGCTCTCTCATGGGGGTTTGTGAGTATTCTTCCTCCTACCTTGCTTTGATTTTGTGCTCTTATTTCCTCGAGAGGTTCCCAATACATATTCAAGATGGGTTTCCTCATATGTATCAGCTTTATATCTCAAGAAAATTGTTGCTTTCATGTTTTCTTATGCGTATTTGAGTAGAGTTTACTCCTTAGATACGTATTGGCTCCCGATCTCGATGAGGTCACTGATTATTATATATTCAAGATGTTGTTGCCTTGGATATATATGTATACCTGTTGTTAGGTATTTGTACTAGCAATCTCTTACGTACAGGCATGATACATCGGACGGAGACCCCGGCAGAGGGTGTATAATATCTGGCCACGAGCACTTGGTGCTCCATCGGACGGAGACCTCGGTAGAGGGTGTATAATATCTGGCCACCAGGCCCCGGTAGAGGGCGTATAATATCTGGCCACCTGGCTCAGTCAGAGAGCGGTATTTTCTGGCCATGTGTACTTGATTATTATAGCGCTATCCGGCTTAGGCCGAATCGTTGATGTCGTAGACATCTTAGTATCACATATGCCAGAGATTGAGTACATCTGTGGATTTATCCATATCTCAGAGACAGATAGCTTTCTAGTGATTTGTGATTCACTCGCATGTTTGCTTTTGATCTATCTTATTTCTTACTTATGGCTTTCGCCTCTTTTATTGCTTATGCGACCCTACTGGGCCTATTTCTTTAGGCTCATGCACTTGACTAGTGTGTTTCTCAGGTTCAGACGAGGAGGAGTAGGGTCGAGCCTAGGCGGGGACATACCGAGTAGTTGACTCGGTTATTTGTATTCATCTCGAGGTCTGCGTACCTCTTTTTATCTTGTGAGAGACTTGCATTTTGTACTCTTTTGTTGTATGGATTTCTAGGGGTGACTGGACTAGATCCTAGTCTTGGGTTGTGTTAACCCGGTATTGTATTTGTTTGGAGTTGTATAAACTCCTTTCTGCTTTTATCTTATAAACTCCGCTGTTATCATTATCTCTGAATAATTATTGTATAGGAGTCTCTGAGGCCTTGCGTCTGAATGGGGACTAGTCCCTGTTTGGGTGCAGCCGGTTGTCTACGTGCTCGGGCCATGGTTCGGGGCGTGACACAACAGTAGTTCTCTTTTGTGCTACAGTGCTCGCTTCAGAAGAAACATGTGTTCTTGATTCACAACTTTTTGATTTAGGTTTAAAAAACCTCTCCATATCTATATAATTAACAATTAATTCAACTAACAATTAAAAACTAAAGTAACAAGTAATATAATTAAAAAATAATCAAATTCAATTATTCACAAAATCACAATCTTATTTCTACAATAGATTATTCTAATGAACAAATCTATCACTTGCTACTTTAGTTTTAAATTGTATTAGATTATTGAATTAAATTATTGTTGTTATTAAAAACTAAAGTAAATAATTGCTAGTTTAGTTAAGGTGGGTTGTGGCCACTGGCCAGCATTGTTAATTGTAAGATGGAAAGAACACATTGACTCAAAATAAATAAATAAATAAATAATGAAGAAATCTATCACTTGTTGCTACATGGCCCACATACAAACTTTGAAAAAAAACAAAACAAAACAGTCAATAGATGAAGCATCTCTGATTCAAAATAGAAGAATGATATAGTATTGAAAAAAGAACAAAGATCCTAATTTAACAACCTAGAAAATTGAAATCAAAGAATAGATACCTTGAAATTAGGAATAGATGAGCCTACGCTTCCACTCGCCCACTCCCGCCGCTGGACTAGAAAACCCTATCTCTTGGACTAAGAGAGAGAGAAGGAAATAGAAAACTAAATCATTGTGATCTAAGAACAAATCTTGACCGTTGAATCGTTGATCAAAAGCAAAATTTATTTTTGAATATGGGCCTGGGCGGCTGGGCCATTACTCTGTGGCAATTTTGTAATTTTTAGCATGGGCTCACTTAGTAATTTTTAAAATAAATCATATATATATATATATATATATATATATATATATATATATATATATATATATATATATATATATATATATATACTTGCCTTCCTGGAGCCAAGGTGATGCTTGAGCACCCCCTTGCCCCCCTCTATCCGCCCCTGTGTGCGGACCTCCCTCTGCCTCTGAGGTGATGACGGCATTACTCTACTATGGGAAGCAGTCGGGCCTATATTTCTTGGTTTCAATAGGACTCCTTACGAGCGTTGTTTCTATCTACTATGATCTAAAAATAATCAAGTTATTAATAACTGGGCGAAAACAAGAAATAACCCCTGACGCAGTACTAATTAGTGAACATTTGGTATATGAAGATATTTATACTTCTTTTTACATCCGGAAATATGAAATTCATGCCGCCATTAAAGAAGGGGAGATGGAAGGGTAACCGTGCAGAATACAAGGCGTGTGTGGAAGCGAGCAGGCAGGAATGAAGGCTGTGAATGATACACTGAATTTCTTACCACCTGGTGCTTCGACCTTTGACAAATGACATATTTGCACTTATTATAGCAAAGAGCGTATTATTGTTGGGGATAACAAGTTGATTTTTATCTTCCTTCCGCGAAAGTGTCGGTATGGCGGCTTATGGAGGTCCGTGACGTCTTTATGGGGTATGTGGGTTCGTGACACATGCACGGTGGGATTTTACCCTTATCACCCCTATAAACCCAAAACAGGCAAAAAAAAAAAAAAAAAAAAACAACCTTTCTCTTTACCCTCCCCTTTATATTATCTTCATTTTTTTATAATATATTTTGGTAATTTTCTTTGTTTATATCCTCTAGTTTAACAATAGGCGCACTGACGGCAAGACGCACATTACTGCACCTCTGCACTTTGGCCCGCACTGCAGTTCTGATGGCGTCTTGGTCTATGGGCCGAATCTTCGACTACCTATTTTTTTAATAAAACTTAAAATTTTATTAAAAAACCATAAAAAATCATAAAAAATTAAAAAAAAAATAGAAAAAAAAATCATAAAAAAATCCATAAATTTTCTAAATATATAAATACATATGTTTAAAGTATAAACTATGGAAAACATATAAATATTGTTAAAATTTCATAAATCAATGAAATTATCATCAATTGTAAATAAACCAAAAATTTTTAAAACCCCCCACCAAAAGAAAAACTTATAGAAAACTTATAAAAACTTTATAAAAAAAACTTATGAAAACTTTAAAAAACTTATCAAATTTAAAAATATACATTGCACATGTGACATTTGCACATAATGTCATAAAGACGTAAACACAAACACAAAATTGCAAAACCAAATAAACAAATTATATTGATGGAAAAATATGAAATTATTATTAAGATTCAAAATTAACTCATAAATTACAAAAGATCAAATTATAAAGTGTTAGTTCAAAAATTGGATCAAGCCCCAATTTCGAACAACATTTTGAATTTGTAATAAGATGGGAAGAAGAAGAATCAAGGAATCAAGGAGAAAAACTCGAAAAAAGGAAGAACACCCAGCAATTTACGTGGAAAACCCCAAAAATGAGGAAAAAAACCACGATCCTCTCTCCAGAGGAGAAATCCACTAAATCTCCTTCGAAATTACAAGGCAGAACTCCATGAATGAGCTCTAGAAAGAAGAAATAGAGGAGAAGGAGAATGAGGTGGAGAAGAAGACTCCAGTCACCAGAGCAGCAGGGCTTCGTCGGATCAGAGATCAGATGCTTTTCACTGATGAGCAGGGGTATTTATAGGGTCTGGAGACTGGGGTGAAGCTTGGAGAAGAAGTTATTGAATTCGAGCACGTGGGAGCCAGCTCAGCACGCCAGCTCAGTAAATCCAGCTCAGCATGCTTCTAGATGCTTCTAGACTCCAGGCTGGCATCATAACTGTCTAACTGTTTCGTAACCGCCTAACCGTTTCGTAACTGCCTAACTGTTTTTCCAACTAACTGGGCTTCTAGAAGGTTCTGGAAGATCTCATGCGGGAGTATGCGGAAGAAGAGCTGAAGGCGGCTTGCTTTTCATGGGAGGTGCCGAGGTCCTCCCAGAGGAGCTCGGAATTTGGGAAGTTTTCCGAGGTGGAGGAGCTCGGCCACGGACAAGAATCGAGTAGGGCGCTACAGGGATTGTCACGTGACTTGCACGTGCTTGGTCACCTATGTGCCACGTGTTCCCATTTATATCAACCCTATCATCAGTCCCCCCTCAAGTATGCTTGCGATGAGCTCGGATGATGAACGAATATTTTCGTGAATCTTTCAGCGAAGTTAGCTAAGCATACCGAATTGCTGGAGGATCTATTCCTTCTTGTGCGTGTTTTCCGAGGTGCTGCAGGCGAAATGGTAGTAAGCGTTATCTTCGATTGCACAGTAGCTGCATTTAATGCTTGCCGCCTGCACGTTTTTCAACAACTTCCTCTTTTCCAGCAGGGGTATGGCGTGCAGTAATGGATAATGATGGGCGCGTCTTTCTTGGTCCACGTGGCGTTAATCCATGGTGGTTCAGCAAACGATGAGCCCTGTCCGTTAGATGGAAGGGACAGCTGTCAGGCGATGATTACACTGTTTTTGAACGGTTTCATCTGAGCCGTTAGATAATTCGTGCGCCCATTAAGCATCCCCAAATATCACGTTGGATTTCTCAACTCATCTGTTCATCTTCTTCCTCTTCAAGCCCTGACGGCGGAAACTGCAACCCTTTTCTCTTGCGAATCTTCTGTTCCCTGAGAAAAACTCCAAGGTATGGCATCTTCTTCTTGTGCTATTCCTTCTACTAGCAATGTAGGCGCAAAACGTAGTAAACGGCAGTTTCCTTGTTCTGATTCATACGCCAGTATTCTCCAACAGGAGGAAGTCGATGCTGTAGAGCAAGTTCTGGTAGGGAGGGCGAACTTGTTGTTTATGTAGATGCATTGCTAGGAGGACTTCGACTCCCATTTCCCCCTCTTTTCCTCGAAATTTTTCAGTCCTTTAATATCTGTCCATCTCATTTAATCCCGAATTCTTGGAGATGTCTCTGCGGGTTTGTGGTTGTGTGCCTTGATCGCTGAGTTACTCCCAGCTTGTCTTTGTTCGAGGCGCTATTTTGCCTCAATAGGGAATCCAACACGGATTGGTATTTCTTTGGTGCTAGACCTGATAGGAGTTTCCTAGGTTCTGTGCCGACCTCCATTAAGAGATGGAAGGAGAGGTACTTCTTTGTTTCCATAGAAGGGAGCTTCAGAGTTCGGACTGAATGGGGAGCACCTCGGACTCAGGTGTTGAGCAGGGAGAAGCTCTCCAAAAGAGAAACCCGCCATCTCAAGAAATTGCGAAAATGTTCTCAGATTCCTCCTGAGCTCTTCTTGATTAACAAAATCTTACAGAGTGGCCTTTTTTTAGTGAAGGGTAGGAACTGCTATATCTTTGTTGTTCTTTTCCGAGATGCCTTTTTCCATCGTTAACTGAACTTCTTTTTTCTGCATACTAGGTGAAGGCATGGATCCTTCCAAGTGCGCCAAGTCCTTATTGGACAAAGCCCGAGCTCGTGCCGAGAAACTCAATACGGCGTGACTAGAGAAGCAGAAGAAATCCGAGCTCCGGAAGAAGGCGGCAAGAGAGGAGCACGGCACAGAGAGTGTTAATGAGCCCACTCCTGTTGAAGAATCGTCCACGCCACAGGGGAATGAGGAGTCTTTCGTTCCTCAAGAGGTGGAAGTTGAGCCGCCTACGGAAACTGAGTTAGCCTTAAGAAAGAGAGCTCGGGATTCTGAAGAGGCGGTTGAGGACGAACCAGCTCGGAAGATAGCGAGCAGAAAGAAGAAAGTAGCCTACAAAAGGAAGAAGAGACAGCCCGAATCAGCTCAGCCATCTAATACCGAGAGGGCTTTGGTTATCTCCCCTTTATCTGCCCATGCCCCTGCTGAAAAAGATACTTCCGCTAGCGATGGCAACACTGAGTCTTGTCGTGATAGAGAAGAAGAAGTTCTCCAGGGGCAGAGGGGCTCGGTCGGACCTTTCTCTTCGACTCCGGTCGGAGAAGAGATTTTTGGGCGCATGCCTGATCTCTCTGAGTCTTTTAGAGATTTGGTGGATGATGAGGTTGAGGTTATTGGCGTTTCTGAAAGGCCAAACGTTGACCCTACCATCAACTATGAACCGGTTCGGGTTCGCGTCACCCGACCAACTCGTCCTTCTTCAAGTTTCCGAGCCGGTGGTTTGGAAGCTCCATTGGGGCGATCTTCTCCTCTGGCTGGTTCTAGTTTTTCTGAAGGGCCCAGGGGATCATTGCATGTGGATCCCAAGGAGGGGATCTTGGTTAGTGATCCCAAAGTTGCTGCTTCTACGATCAAGTCTGTTTTGCCCAGAGAGATTGAATCTAGACTTGATCTTTTAACACGGCATGATCTCGTCGAGCTCCTTCGTCTCCAAGGGCTTTCTGTAAGTGTTTCTTTCTCTTGAGTTTGTTTGTGACTTAGACCAATTATCGATTTGTTGTGGTTTGCTTGCAGAATCTATTCCTTAGCCATCGAGCTGCAAACATCTTGGAAGAGGAGGAGGAGAACCGGATGTCCCTACTCACTGAGTATATCCGGAAGAGTAGAGACTTGGAAGCGGAAGTCGCTCAACTGAGTGCGGAACTGAAGAAGACTTCCGAAGAGAAGGATTTAGCCCTGGACGAGAAGAGCAAAGTAGATACTGTGCTGAAACAGTCCAATGAGAAAGCCCAGAGGCATTTGGAGAAGGAGCTTAAGGCGAAGGAGAAGATTTCCTCTTTGGAGAAGGAAATCTCCGTTCTGAAAGCAAACAATTCCGAGCTGCTCAAGGATAAGGAGTCTGCAGAATCTAACTGTTCTTTCGCTGAGAAGAAGCTTTCAGAGGCAAAGGAAGAAGCTAAAGTTTCCTCTCTGGAAATGTCTTCCTTGCGTAGTATTGCCGAGCTCCTGGAGAAAGAAAATGGCGAGCTCCTTGTGCAATTAAAGGAGAATAGCTCTTCATTGATAGCCGCCACCTCTGAGAGGGATGTTTTAAGGAGAGATCATGAGAGTACCTTTAGCGAGTTGGAAGCTTGTCGGAAATCATTGTCCGAGAGCGAGAATAAAGTGAAGGAGTTGGAGGCGGCTTGTACTGAAGCTTCACAAGTGACTGAATCCGCCCTTGAGGAGGCTCGCGATGAAGGGAGGGAGAAAAGCTTCCCTGTTTTGAAGGAATTTGTCTTAAGATTCCCCAACGCTGATTTCGTCAATCTGACTTACATTGAGGCCTTAGAAACTCTTGCTGGTGCGGCGAATGATGTTGATGTTGAGGCGGAGATCGTTGTGGAGCCGGAGCGAGGTGAAGTTGTTCCTGATATTAGTGAGAAGCTCGGCATAGGTGGAGATGTTACCATAGTTCCCTCAGAAACCAACGAGTAGCTCGGTTTCCTATGTTTTTAGTTCACTTTGTACTTCTCTTTTCTTGATAATGTGTAGCTTTGTTTGTTTTCCCTGTTACAAATGTCAATGTTATTTTGATAAATGAAATTCAGTTTTACCTTTGCATGGAACGGATTTCGAGTTCTTTGTCACGTTTCCTTTCCGCGCTTCTAAACTTTCCGCTTTCTTTATTATGTTCCAGCAATTGAGTCCTTTGGTGTATGTTCTCTCTCAAGATGATTCGAGCCTAGACCCGCTATCATCTTGTTAGGAGAATTGCGCAAGAGTTTCTCGATTTTGAATTCCGAGGTCCTTCAAGAGAAGTTCGGATTTGGTGAGTTGGTCGCCGAGGGGCTCTTCGATGGAATGGCGCTTTCATGGAATTGTCCTCATAGGCTAGTTGCTATCATATCACAGCTCGAGCCTAGACCCGCTGCTGTGTGTAGCAGTCAAGCGCTTTGTGAGGATTTTCTGAGTTGCTCGCCATTTTTATCACAGCTCGAGCCTTGACCCGCTGCTGTGTTTATTAGCAAGTCCCTTTTTTTTTAAAGCGTTAGTTGGAGCTCCTTTGGGTTATGCCATGACTCGAGCCTTGGCCCGCTGTCCAGCTTTAAGTATAATTCGAGAGCTTTGAGCTGTTTGTCTCTACCTCATAGGTGTTTCTTGACAAAGGCTTGGGCACATTGTAGAACAGAGAACTTTATTGATAGTACTTCCTAAGATGTTCGGAATTGTAGGGGCGTTTGAGCCTTTTTCCGTCCATCTTGGAGAGCCAATAGGTGCCAGGTTTCACAATCTCCTTTACAACATAAGGGCCTTCCCAATTAGGGTTAAGCTTCCCTGTTCTACTTTTGTTGCCATCAAAAATATTCTCCCTCAAGACCAGATCTCCTACCTGAAATGTCACCTCTTTGGCCCTGGCATCATAGTGACGTTTGACCTTCTGACGGTATGCAGCAGCTCGGAGGGCAGCTTCATCTCTCTTTTCTTCTAATAGATCGAGCTCAGCTCGAAGTACTTCTTCATTACTTGTTGGATCAAAGGCCTGGATCCGTGGAGTTGGGACTTCAATTTCAGCTGAAAGAACTGCTTCTACCCCAAATGCGAGTGCAAATAGAGTTTCCCCAGTAGGAGTTCGGGAATTGGTTTGGTACGCCCATAGAGCTCCTGGTACTTCATCTACCCAATTGGATTGATTCCGAAGCACTCTAGTCTTGAGGCTGTGAAGCAAGGTTCTGTTCATCACTTCCACCTGCCCATTTGCTTGGGGGTGAGTAACAGAAGTAAGCCTGTGTTCAATTCCGAGCTCCTCACAGAAATTTTTGAATGTTGCATTGGCAAACTGTCTCTCATTATCTGTGATAAAGGCCACTGGGATCCCGAATCAACAGATTACTGATTTCCATAAAAATTTTCGGCATACCTTCTCAGTGATGGAGGAGAGGGGCTAAGCTTCTACCCACTTGGTGAAATAATCAATAGCAACAATCAAAAACTTCATCTGTCGAGCTGCTTTCGGGAATGGACCAAGAAGATCTACTCCCCAAAGTGCAAATGGCCTGGTACTCACAATAGGGGTGAGTTGTGAAGCTGGGCGGCGCTGAATATTAGAGTAACGCTGGCAAGCGTCGTACTTCTGGGCAAATGCTTTTGCATCTTTCAGCAAAGTGGGCCAATAGTAGCCTTGCCTCAGGATCTTGTGGCAAAGCGCTTTTCCACCCAAATGATCTCCTGCAATGCCTTCATGAATTTCTTGAAGGACATAATTTGCTTCACTTGGGCGCAGACATCTCAATAGTGGAAGAGTAAAGGACCTCTTGTAAAGGCGCCCATCCAGAATAGTGAAGCGGTTGGCCCTAACTTTAATCTGGCGCACCAGCTTGGGGTCTGATGGCAAGGATCCATCTTGGAGGTAATTCAAGATTGGATCGATCCAGCATGGCTCCTCCGTCACTTCGAGCAACTCTTCCTCAGGTCTGCAGTCAATTGTCTTCGCTGGCAGGTATTGAATGTTGACGGGGTCGGCTTCTTGATTCTCTGCTCTTGGAATCTTTGTAATGGAAAGCTTCTGAAAACTAGCAGCCAGCCTTTGCACCAAAGCTTTATATTTCACCATATTCTCTTCTTTTGCCTCAAATTCTTCGCTCATGTGGCCAACAACTAGTTGGGAATCTGTATTAGCTAACAGATTCTGAACTCCAAGGCCCCTGGCCAGTTGTAAGCCTGCAATCATGGCCTCATACTCAGATTCATTGTTTGTTGCTTTGAACCCAAATTTTAAGATTGCCGAGGTGCTCCAACCAGAAGGTGATTGTAGCACTATGCCAACTCCGGAACTCTCGGCATTTGCTGACCCATCAGTATGCAAAATCCATTGTGCCAGGGAGGGAAGGGATGCCCCAGGTAATTCTATGGAAGAAGTTTCACCAAGATCCGTGATTGTGAGCTCAGCGATGAAGTCGGCCAGGACCTGGGCTTTAATGGTTGTGCGAGGCTCATAGGTGATGTCATACTCTCCAAGCTCGATAACCCACTTCGTCAACCGTCCGGAGGCATCTGGGCGGTGGAGGACTTGCTTTAGGGGCTGATCTGTTAGCACCCTAATCTTGTGTGATTGGAAGTAAGGACGAAGCTTCCGAGCTGCTGTGACCAAGGCGTACGCCAACTTCTCAAGAGGATGATACCTGGACTCGGTATCGGTGAGAACCTTGCTTGTATAGTAGATAGGTTTCTGAATCCCGTCCTCCTCCTTGGTAAGAACTGAGCTCACTACCAAGTCTGAAATTGCCAGGTAAATGCCGAGCTCCTCTCCTGGCTTGGGTTTGGAAAGAAGAGTAGGTGATTGCAAGTATTCTTTCAGTTGTATGAGGGCCTTTTCACATTCTTCCGTCCACTCTACCTTCGGAGCTTTCCGGAGTGCTCTAAAGAATAGAAGATTCTTTTCCCCCGATCTCGAAATGAATCTTCCAATGGCTGCAAGCTTTCCATTGAGACTTTGTATTTCTTTAATGGTCCTTGGAGATCTTGTTTCCAGAATAGCTCGGATCTGTTCTGGGTTGGCTTCAATCCCTCTCTCTGTGAGCATAAAACCCAAGAACTTACCTGAGCGGAAACCAAATGCACATTTGGTTGGGTTGAGACTCATTCCATGAGCTCTAAGTGTCTCAAATGTCTATTGGAGGTCGGCAGCATGGCGCTCAGCGCTCGTGCTCTTTACAAGGATGTCATCAACATAGGCCTCAACATTCCTTCCTATCTGCTTCTTGAAAACTTTATTTACCAACCTTTGAAAGGTAGCTCCTGCATTCTTCAAGCCAAATGGCATCACCTTGTAACAATATGTTCCACGGGAGGTAATGAAGGCTGTTTTTTCTTCATCTTTTCTAGCCATCTTGACTTGGTTATATCCAGAGTATGCATCTAGGAAGCTGAGCATCTCATACCCTGAAGTGCAATCTACCAGATTATCTATCATAGGCAAGGGGTAGCAATCCTTGGGGCAAGCTTTATTGAGATCGGTAAAATCCACACACATACGCCATTTTCCAGTGGCTTTCTTTACAAGGACAACATTGGAGAGCCATTCGGGGTATTGGACCTCCCGGATGAACTCTGCCTTAAGCAACTTGCTGACCTCCTCTTCAGCAGCCTCAAGCCTGTCAGCAGCATAGTTTCTTCTCTTCTGTATCACTGGCATGACAGCTAGATCAGCATTCAAATGATGTTCCATCACCTCCTGTGGTACCCCCGGCATTTCTTCGGTTGTCCATGCAAAGACATCCGAGTGGGTTTTGATCAATTCAAGGAGCTGCTTCTGCTGATCTTCAACGAGTCCCGCCCCAAGCTGCACAGTTCGCTCTGGCACGGCATCGTTGAGGGGTATGATGGTGAGTTCCTCGACTGGGGTAGGCCTGCGAGCTTCTCTCTTCTGATCTTCCTGCTGGAAGTCTTCTATAGTGAAGGACTCGGTGGTTTTGCTAGATTCTCCAAGTTGTCTCTTCAAGGTAGCCATGTAACATTGTCTTGAAGATGGTTGGTCACCCTTCACTTCTCCACAGCCATGATCCGCATGCGGAACTTGACGGATGATAAGTTGAAGGAGCGTACTCGACTTGTTGAGAGAAGGTCTTCCCATAATGGCGTTGTAACTCGAGAGATGGCGTACCACCAGAAAGTTGATTGGAGCTGAAACAGTTCTTGGGGGAGTACCAAGAGTTACAGAGAGGGTGATAATACCTTTAGGGTAGACTGGATCTCCAGTGAATCCAGCCAAGGGAGACTTACACGGCTTAAGGTTCTCCGTTCCAATCTTCATCTTCTCGAAGACATCCCAAAATAGTATGTCTGTCGAGCTCCCAGTATCGACTAACACTCTGTGCATTCTGAAGATCCCAACGTCGAGGACCACTACGAGTGCGTCGTCTTGTGGCTGGCATATTCCCTTTAGATCCTCCTCTGTGAATTCAATCGGAAGAGAAGTTCGGCTCTTCTTCTATGGAGCAAGCTCCTGCATCGTACCCACCATGCGGGCATAGCTTCTCTTGGAGGATGAAGTTTCTCCTCCACATCCTGGTCCACCTGCAATGACAGTGAGGTCTATTTTCTTCAGAGGAGGTTCTGATTGGGTAGGTTGTTCCTCCTTCTTGTTGGTTTCTTGCTTGAGGAACTCGCCCAACTTTCCCTCCCTGACGAGATCCTCTATTGCATCTTTGAGATGGATGCAATTTTCTGTGGTGTGACCTCGAACCTTGTGGTAGATGCAGAACTTGCCGCTCTTCTTTGCTGAGGAGGTCTCCTTAATGGGCTCTGGCGGCTTGAGGATCTTCTTATCTTGAATCTGCATCATTATATGCTCTCTGGAAGTATTCAAGGGGGTGTAATTGTCATACCTGGCACTAATACGGGGTTTGCCTGGGTCCCGAGCGCCTCGGTCATCAGAGCGAGGAGGTCGGTAACGGGTTTGCTCTACATCCCTCCGTGGTGCCCGTTCACCTCTTCTATTCTCCTCTCTGCGGAACTCCTCCGCCCGCTGGAGGGCCTGTTCTTTCCTCCCTGCCTTGAACTCGTCTGAGGCTATGTACCTCTGAGCTCTACTCATCACTTCAGACAGGTCTCTTGGAACATCTCGTGTCAATGAATTAAGGAATGGGCATTCCCGCAGCCCATCCAGTACTGCTTCAACCATCATGATAGAATCGAGATCAGACATTCGATGTGTCTCATCATTGAACCTGTCGAGGTAATTCCTGAGAGATTCTCCCTCTCTCTGTTTGCACCTCAGCAACATGACAGGATTTCCCTTATGCCGCCTGCAATTAGCAAAACGGTGAAGGAACAAGTCTGTGAGCTGATCGAAGTAGGCTATGCTACCTTCAGGTAGACTTCGAAACCAGTCATACGCGGTTCCAGACAATGTCTTCGAGAAACCGCGGCACAGGACCACCTCGGAAGTGCCATTCATCGTCATCTCGGAGCAGTACCGCTCCACATGCTCATATGGATCTGAAGTACCATCATGGAACCTGATGTTTGGTGGAATGTACTTGTCTGGGAAGGGAGCTTCCCAAATAGCCTTAATAAATGGAGAGCGGAAACGTGGTACGTTTCCTAAAACACGCTCTCGGTCAGAGAGATGTCCCCGACGTCCTCTCTCAAGCTCCTGGTGGTGTACTGGAGAATGGTGCCTCGACCACTGCCTCCGAGGAGATATGTCGCGAGGAGTACGACTCCTTGAGCGGGGACGTGGAGGCGTGTAGTGTCTCGGAGGAGAGTACCTCGGAGAATGACGCTGTGCTTCATACTAAACTGGCGACCGAGGTCTCTGTGACTGGGGATGGGGAGGTGATCTTGAGTGAGATCAGTGTCTCCTCTCCCGCCCTCCAACTGAATGGCGACGGTGATCTACTTTTCTCTGATGGTGGGGATCAGCGCTCTCTGATGATGATGCAGGGCTTCTCCGTCGCCTGGGAGAACGCCTAGATGAGTGTCCTTGGCAAGCTGGTGAGCGCGCAGGTGGGCGCTCTGGGCTCGCTGGAGGTGCTGGAGGTGGCACGGTGGTCTGTGAGACATGGGCTCAACGGCCATGATTGTTGTTGTGAGCGCTGCCAATTGCCTCTCCATGGCATGGAATCGCTCTTCTGGAAAAACTACTAGATTCGACTGACCTGGCGGGGCTTCAGTGGTAGATGCAGGGGCTCCGTTGAGAGCTGGTGCATTCACCTCTCCCGCCATGGATGTTGCTGGAGCTGAAATCCTCTGTTCTGGAGTTTGATTCTGCCTTGATCTTCTAGTTGCAGCCATGGCTTCTTGCTCCTTCCCCACGGACGGCGCCAAAAATGTCAGTTCAAAAATTGGATCAAGCCCCAATTTCGAACAACATTTTGAATTTGTAATAAGATGGGAAGAAGAAGAATCAAGGAATCAAGGAGAAAAACTCAAAAAAAAAGGAAGAACACCCAGCAATTTACGTGGAAAATTCCAAAAATGGGAAAAAACCACGATCCTCTCTCCAGAGGAGAAATCCACTAAATCTCCTTCGAAATTACAAGGCAGAACTCCATGAATGAGCTGTGAGGAATGGAGTCCTCTGATCGCCACTGTCGAGGTCCTATTTCCGAGCTACTGACCGAGGAGCTCGACCAAGGAGCTATGAAGCGAGTGGGAGCTATTCTTCCTTCAGGTGATGAAGACATCCAAGCAGATGCGAGGGTGGGCCCAGTAGAAGGAAAGGATCAAGGCGGGAATCCCTAGGCGCTGACATTGAGGGTATGGCGCCGAACCTTGGAAAGGTAAAAGCCTGACACAGCAGTCTAACACTGCAGCCTGACTTTGCAAAGAAGTGACACAGGAGTGTTCTACAAGGCAAAGACAGGCTGTGTGCCTTGAAAGCTTCACCAACAAAGTGCCTATATAAGGCCATCTTCTCCCAACTATGTGGTTGTTGTTCAACTGTGAGTGTTCAAAGAGAGACTTGTCTTTGTAGTTGAAAACCAGCAGTGAGTGAGAGAGCTTGAGAGAGCCTTGTATCTCCTGTTCATCTTCTTCTTTGATTTTATCTGAAATAGAGAAGGGTGTGGGTCGTGGACGTTGGCACTGTTGCCGAACCACGTAAATCTTGTGTTGTGTGATTGTATGTTTGTTCTGGTTCTCTTGTTTGCAGGTTGCTTGAGTTGTTTAGTCAGCAGCCTCCAACGATCCATTTCATTTGTCTTTGGGAAAGCTCCAAGGATTGCAATTGTAGCGGTTCTGGTGTAGAGCACTCAGTCCTGAAGACTGAGATTCCGAGGTACTCCAGGAGAAGCTCGGATTCACGAACTGCCTAGCCGAGCTCCTCGAAAGAAGGTCCTCGTTTATTTCCCAACAACTGGTATCAGAGCTTTACGATACTGGAGAAGAGATGGCTGACGACACAAAGTGCAAACTTGAGAAGTTCACCGAAGATAACTACGCATATTGGAGGATGCAAATAGAAGACTATTTGTACCAGAAGGACCTATGGCGACCGATGACCGGCGAAAGAGACAAAGACTCCACAGAAGAGGAGTGGAAGCTGCTCGACCGGAAGGCTCTCGGCGCAGTTCGCCTGGCGATTTCCTCAACAGTCGCTTCGAACATCTCGAAGGCGAGAACAACGAAGGAGCTGTTTGATCTCTTGGAGGAGATGTATGCAGGGAGTTCTTCAGCACACAAAGCACACCTTGTCACTAGTTTCATGGACTTGCGAATATCCGAGGAGGAGAGTGTGGCCAACCACTTGAATGAATTTCACAAGCTCAACAATCAGTTGGATGCTGTTGGAGTGAAGTTCACTGAGGATGTTCAAGCCATTTGCCTCATCAAGTCATTGCCAAAGAGTTGGAGCGTGTTCAAGACCGCAGTGTTCAATTTAAAGGGCAAGGTAGAATTGACCTTGAGTGATGTGGCTCCTCAGATACTGGCCGAGGAGATCAGACGGAAGGATGGAGAGCCGTCCACTTCCGGGAGCTTAGCCTTATCTATGGACGACCGAGGCAGGCGTCCGCATAGAGGAAGGCAGCCCAGTCGGGGGAAGTCCCGAACAGGGCGCTCTAAGTCCCGCTTCGGCAAAAGAGACAATTCTTGTTGGAATTGTGGCCAGATGGATCACATGAGGAAGGACTGCACTGCTTCACCGAAGAGCGATAAGGGAGGGAAGAATGCTGTGAACCTTACCAGCAATTCCGGGTGCATGTTGCTGTCAATGGAAGACCGGTGTGATACATGGATAGTGGACTCTGATGCGTCCTTCCATGCTACCTATGACCGAAGCGTCCAGGAGAGCTTCGTCGAAGCGGACCTCGGCAAAGTGCACCTTGGCAACAACAACACTTGTGAAGTTGTGGGGAAGGGGAATGTGAAACTGCTGCAAGAAGATGGCATAGTATTCTTACTGAAAGATGTCAGGTTAGTACCTCGCCTGACAAAGAATTTAATTTCAGTTGGTCAGTTGGCTGTCACTGGCGTAGCTACAAAGTTTATTGGTGACACCTGGAGCATGAGTAAAGGTTCCCTTGTAGTAGCCAAGGGGAAGAAGGTCGGCACACTCTACTTGTTCTCATGTGGAGAACAATCCATTTCAGTAGCATCTCAGTTGATTTGTAGGCCGAAATGTGGGTACGTAAGGTTGGGCCACTTAAGCAAGAAGGGAATGCAAGTTCTGACGAGCAAGGGGAAGTTGCCCGAGCTCAAGCAGGTGAATCTGGACTTTTGCGAAGATTGTGTTCTAGCAAAGCAGAAGAAGGTTACATTCACCACGGTTCCTAAGGAGAGGAAGTCAGAACGCCTGGAGCTGGTCCACACAGATGTCTGGGGTCCTGCTCAGGTCAAGTCCCTCGGCGGTACACTCTACTTCGTGACATTCATTGATGATGCATCTCGGAAGCTATGGGTCTATTACTGTCGGAACAAGTCAGACGTGTTTGACCTGTTCGTCCAATGGAAGACCCTTGCCGAGAAGGAGACAGGACTTAAGTTGAAGTGCCTGAAGTCTGATAATGGAGGAGAGTACTGCAGCAGAGAGTTTCAGTCCTTCTGTGACAAGAATGGGATTAGAAGACTCCTGACAACACCCCGGCAGCCAAGGCAGAATGGAGTGGCGGAGAGGATGAACCGAACGATTCTGGAGAAGGCCAGGAGCATGCGGATTCATTCAGGTCTACCGCTGACATTTTGGACCTATGCCGTAGACACAGCGGCATACCTGATCAGCAGATCTCCATTATACTCCCTGGATGGAGGAATTCCTGAGGAGGCCTGGACTGGAAAGGAGGTCAAGTATGATTACTTGAGGGTGTTTGGTTCTGCAGGCTATGTACATGTTGAGCCTGAAAACCGAGGAAATCTGGATCTAAAGTCGAGGAAGTGCTACTTCATTGGGTACGGCACTGACTCCTACGGGTACAAGCTTTGGGATGCTGAGCAGAAGAAGGTGGTTCGAAGCATTAACGTTGTCTTCAACGAATCGGATTTGTATAAAGACCGTCAAAGTCAACAAAAGGGGAAGAGTGTTTCCGAGTTTGTCGATTTTGAGGTCAACAAATTTTCGAGTGCCTCGGGGGCACAGGGTGCTGTTGAAGCCGAAGAGCATGCTGAGCCAAGTTCTGCCCAAGGAGAGTCTCTACCAAATGAAATTCGTGAAGCTGTCCGACGAGAAGCATCTCGGCCAATAAGTCGAATTTCCGAGGAGCTGCAGACTGACATCCCAGAAGAAGTTCCTCTCCAAACACCAGCTGGCTGGAAGAGCAGCAGAGCACACAAACCGAACCCACGGTATGACTCCAGCCTTAACTATCTATTGTTGACAGATAGTGGTGAGCCTGAAACTTTTGAGGAGGCATGCAAAGTAGACTAATCTCTCGAGTGGGAGCATGCCATGGATGACGAGATGAAATCATTATCCTTAAACAACACTTGGGAGCTAGCTGAACTACCCAAGGGGAAGAAGACTTTACACAACAAGTGGATCTACCGGTTGAAGGAGGAAGCTGATGGAAGCAAGCGCTACAAAGCAAGACTTGTGGTCAAGGGCTTTGAGCAGGAACACGGAGTAGACTTCACAGAGATTTTTGCTCCAGTGGTAAAGACTCCAACCATCCGAGCTGTTCTCAGCATTGTAGCGGTGGAGGACCTCCACCTCGAGCAGTTAGATGTGAAGACTGCGTTTCTTCATGGCAACTTGGAGGAGAAGATCTACATGCAACAACCGAAGGGATACATTGTTGAAGGCAAGGAGAAGAAAGTGTGCAGACTGAAGAAGAGCCTGTATGGTTGAAACAAGCACCTCGGCAGTGGTATAAGAAGTTTGACGGGTTCATACAAGCAATTGGATTCGAGCGGTGTTACTCGGATCACTGTTGTTACTTCAGGAACCTAGGTACCTCCTATATCATACTACTGCTTTATGTCGATGACATGCTCATTGCTGGGTCCGACATGCTTGAGATAGAGAATCTCAAGAAGAAGATGTCTCAAGAATTTGCGATGAAGGATCTCAGCCCGTCGAGGCAGATTCTAGGCATGCGAATTAGCCGAGACAGGAAGAGGAGAGAGCTTCGGCTATCACAGGCCGAATATGTTCGGAAGGTACTTCAGCGGTATCGAATGGAGAGTGCGAAGCCAGTCGTCACTCCTTTGGCAGCACACTTCCGACTCTCTCAGAAGCAAGCTCCAACCACCAAAGATGAGCAAGAGGAGATGAAGAGAATTCCTTATGCTTCAGCAGTGGGCTCCCTCATGTACGCCATGACTTGCACCAGACCTGACATCTCCCATGCAGTTGGCGTAGTAGCGAGGTATATGAACAATCCAGGGAAGGAACACTGGGAGGCAGTGAAGTGGATTCTTCGATATCTGAGAGGGACATCTCAGATGAGTCTGTGCTATGGTGGAGAAAGCATAAGACTAGTTGGTTATGTGGATTCCGATCTGGCTGGCAACCTGGACTCGAGGAGGAGTACCACGGGCTACGTGTTCACACTGGGTAGTGGAGCAGTAGCATGGCAGTCACAGCTTCAGAAGATGATCACCCTTTCTACAATGGAGGCAGAGTATGTTGCAGCCACGGAGGCGTGCAAGGTGTTGATCTGGATGAAGGCTTTCTTGAAGGAACTCGGCAAGGAGCAGAGTGAATGTTGGCTACACTCAGACAGTCAGAGTGCCATTTACTTAGCCAAGAATGCAGCGTTCCACTCAAGGACCAAGCATATCGACATCAAGTATCACTTCATACGAGAGCTCGTTGAAGAGAAGAAGGTGAATCTAGTGAAAATCCACACCAAGGACAACCCTGCTGATATGTTGACAAAGGTTGTCACAATGGAGAAGTTGAGAACATGCTCACCCTCCATTGGCTTGCAGAGCTAGCAAGCCGAGGAACCCACACCCAAGGAAATTTCAGATAGAGACTTAAGAGCTAGAGAATAGTAAGTCTTAAGTGAGAGAACGAGGAGAAGAAGATAAAGAAGAAGACAAGGAGAAGAAGGAGAAGCCCGTTAGACTCCAAGTGGGAGATTGTGAGGAATGGAGTCCTTCGATCTGCACTGCCGAGGTCCTATTTCCGAGCTACTGACCGAGGAGCTCGACCAAGGAGCTATGAAGCGAGTGGGAGCTATTCTTCCTTCAGGTGATGAAGACATCCAAGCAGATGCGAGGGTGGGCCCAGTAGAAGGAAAGGATCAAGGCGGGAATCCCTAGGCGCTGACATTGAGGGTATGGCGCCGAACCTTGGAAAGGTAAAAGCCTGACACAGCAGTCTAACACTGCAGCCTGACTTTGCAAAGAAGTGACACAGGAGTGTTCTACAAAGCAAAGACAGGCTGTGTGCCTTGAAAGCTTCACCAACAAAGTGCCTATATAAGGCCATCTTCTCCCAACTATGTGGTTGTTGTTCTTCAAAGAGAGACTTGTCTTTGTAGTTGAAAACCAGCAGTGAGTGAGAGAGCTTGAGAGAGCCTTGTATCTCCTGTTCATCTTCTTCCTTGATTTTATCTGAAATAGAGAAGGGTGTGGGTCGTGGACGTTGGCACTGTTGCCGAACCACGTAAATCTTGTGTTGTGTGATTGTATGTTTGTTCTGGTTCTCTTGTTTGCAGGTTGCTTGAGTTGTTTAGTCAGCAGCCTCCAACGATCCATTTCCGTTGTGCTGGGAAAGCTCCAAGGATTGCAATTGTAGCGGTTCTGGTGTAGAGCACTCAGTCCTGAAGACTGAGATTCCGAGGTACTCCAGGAGAAGCTCGGATTCACGAACTGCCTAGCCGAGCTCCTCGAAAGAAGGTCCTCGTTTATTTCCCAACATGAGCTCTAGAAAGAAGAAATAGAGGAGAAGGAGAATGAGGTGGAGAAGAAGACTCCAGTCACCAGAGCAGCAGGGCTTCGCCGAATCAGAGATCAGATGCTTTTCAACTGATGAGCAGGGGTATTTATAGGGTCTGGAGACTGGGGTGAAGCTTGGAGAAGAAGTCATTGAATTCGAGCACGTGGGAGCCCATTTCAGACGCCTTTCGATAAATCCATTTCAACATGCTTCTAGATGCTTCTAGACTCCAGGCTGGCATCATAACTGTCTAACTGTTTCGTAACCACCTAACCGTTTCGTAACTGCCTAACTGTTTTGCCAACTAACTGGGCTTCTAGAAGGTTCTGGAAGATCTCATCTTGGGAGTGTCTTGGGAAGAAGAGCTGAAGGCAGCTTGCTTTTCATGGGAGGTGTCGAGGTCCTCCCAGAGGAGCTCGGAATTTGGGAAGTTTTCCGAGGTGGAGGAGCTCGGCCACGGACAAGAATCGAGTAGGGCGCTACAAGGATTGTCACGTGACTTGCACGTGCTTGGTCACCTATGTGCCACGTGTTCCCATTTATATCAACCCTATCATAAAGAATTTGATTTTATTGAAAAAGAACTAATAAAAATATTAAGATTTATTTGAAAAATATGACAAGTAAACATCATAAATTTCTAAAATACAAATGTCTTCAAGTATTGAGCATTCTAGGTATTTAATCTTCATGGTCATGGTCTTCAAGTTAGGTCTTCAAGTCTTCAAAGTCTTCAAGTTAAGGCTTCAAGTCTTCATGGTCTTCATCTTCATGTCTTCAAGTTTTGAAGTCTTCTAGGTCTTCATAGTCTTAATGCCTTCAAGTTTTCTATGTTTTACTCCAGGTCCGATCTTTCTGTTGTTGTATCTTCTTCAATGCCACTGCTTGTGTCATGTCCTTCTCGATCTTGAAGTCTATCTTCGGCATTCAACCAATCCTTTAAGCAAATGCACATCTCCAAGGAAGCTTGGTTCAACCGGCTCCTTTTATCATCTAGCACCCTATTCCCTGCACTAAAACATGACTCCGATGCTATTGTGGACACCAGGGGTGTTAGTAGATCACGTGTTATGGCAGCTAACACAAGATAATTATGCTTTCCACCATGACAAAATATCAAAATTATTAAATTCCTCCGATGTGAGGAAAACACTAAAATTATTTGATAAATACAAGTTTAATTCATGCAAAGAAGTAGTAGGAGAAGAGGAAGAAGAAGTAGAAGAGCTACCATATTTTTTTCTCATCATATTCAATAATTGTAAAGGGGTTTTAGTCTTAGATTTTGTTTGAGAAATATTTTGAACACCATCATCACCCAATTGGGTTGATTTTCTACTACCATAAAGTCCATTATAAATTTCATATATTTCAAAAAACATGGATTTATATTCATCTTTTAATTGACTATGGTCTACACCCATATTTTCATCAAATGAATCTAAAATAAAATTAGCACCTTCAATTTTAAACCTAGGATCTAGCATGTAAGATAAAATATAAATTAGACTAATAACACCAAAATATTTTTGAATTTTAATTTCATAGAAACAACAATAGATTCAAAACCATGATGAAATCTATATTTGTTAAAAATGTCACTAATAAAATACAAATGATGTAGGATAATAAACACCGGAAAAAACTTTTGTTGCATTATAAAAAAATTCTAAAAATTTCCTAATCATATTTCTAACTTCCCAATCAAATTCCCTAATTTCATTTTCTCTAAAATGTTCATTACAAAAATAAGTGATAACATCCTTATACTTATAAACACGATCCAACATTAAATATGTAGAATTCCATCTATGCTCAACATCAACAACAAATTTTTTATATCTTTTTCCATATTGAAGGCAATATTTTTTAAATTCTTGTCTTCTAGTAGGTGAGTTTCTAATAAATAAATACAATTCCTAAATTTTTTTATGTGAGGATCAATAATTTTAAGTCCATCTTGCACACACAAGTTTAAAATATGGCATGCACATCTAATATGAAAAAATTTACACAAAAAATAGGTTTTAAATGATTTTTTAGAACATCAATTGCGGCATTATTATTAGAAGCATTATCAAACGTAATTGAACAAATAGAATTTTCAATTTTATATTTTAAAATTGTGTTCATGATACACCCGGCGATGGCACTACTAGTGTGCCTATATTCTAATTCATTAAAACTTATAATATGTTTTTGTAAATTCCATTCATTATCAATATAATGCGCGGTTACACAAATATAGCTTGCATGATATTTGGAAGTCCAAATATCCGAAGTTAGAGAAATCTTGGAAGAAATAGTAGATAATTCACAAATTAATTTTTCCTTATATTCATTAAAAATCAAAAATGCATTTTTCCTCATTGTATTTCTAGAAACTTTTTTTATATTCGGGAGAAAATGCATTATGAATCATTTTTTCAAACCTAGGATTTTCGGGAAGACTAAAGGGTTATTCATCATGCACAATAAATTTAGCTATTTATTTGCTTGCATTTTCATTAGAAAAATGGAAACAACCTAAATTGGAAGTGGAAATATGTCTTAATTGGGTTTGAGTTAAATCATGTTGCGCTGAAACATGCTTGTCGGCATATCTTTTAAGATGGCTGGTGCCACCCTTAGCTTGGCATGAAAAATCCTATTTGTATTTTTTACACCTAGTCCTGGTGCCTTTGTTTTCAATTTCAATAATTTCAAAAAATTCCTAAACTCCCGAAGTTCTCTTCCTACCGCCGGCACCGCCATCGGCACCACCAATAGATGGTCCGGCATCGTCACCAACATCGGATTCATCGACACTCGGGTTAGTGTTTTCATAAAGATAAAATGGGGAATCATCCCTAAGGAAATTGGATGAATCGGCCATTAATTATAAAATTTAAAATACGAGTTTCGAATTACCTCAACTACTTGTGGGAGAAATTGAGAAAGCCGAAAAAATAGAGGAAATAAGCCCGGGTGATCTCCTTGAAAAGTAGTTGAGGATTAGTGAAGACTTGATGAAGCTTGATTCTGTTGAAGGCTTGAACTTCAAAATTTAGAAATAATTCGATGAACTTGAAAGATTGAAGCCTTGATGATGCCTTGATTGCTTGAACTTGAATGAGAAGAACCTTGAATTTGAAAGTCTTGAATGAGAGAATTGAGAGCAATTAGAAGAGAATCAAGAGATTAGTTTTTGGTATATGAAAAAAAAATTGGAAGAATGAGGGGTTTTATTTATAAATTGTTTCTTATATTTTTAATACCCTTAATACCCTCATAAACTAGTTGTTGGAGAGGGTAAATTTGTCATTTTACTCAAAAGACACAAATACCCCTAATATAGCAGTTTTATAGTTGTTGGAGGGGCTAAAAGGGTCTTTGAACTCTTTATGAGCATTAAAAAAAAGAAAAAAAAAGTGGTGGGTCGTGCCAAGCACGTACTTGATCCTAAGCGGTACATGCACAGCACGACCAGCTATTTGGCGTCGGTGGCATGCCACATGCTGGCCTAAGCCCTAGACGCGGGTCATGTGCCATGCCGGCCCAGCACGGGCCCACGGCCCGCTTGCTACAGTAGTGGGCCGTGCGGAGCACGACCCGAAGCGTGTCGTGCCGTGCCGTGCCGGCAAGGCCCGTATAACACCTCTAGGTATAATTTAAGAAGACAAAAGGTACAAAATACCCCTCGTAGTTTAACCAAAATCTCACTTAAGTCCTTATGGTGATCATTGACTCAAAAACCACCCTATGGTGCCCTAAAAGGGTGCAAATAGGCCCTTCCGTTACCTTGTCATCCATTGGTAAGGATTTGCACCCTTTTTGGGCACCACAGGGTGGTTTTTTGAGCTAGTGACAAGTTTTTTGCCACACGGCATGGCATGATAGCATGCTGACGTGGCATGCCACGAGGCAATTTTTTTTTAAGGATTTCTTTTTGTTTTTGATTTTTTTGAAATTTTAAAAAAATTCCATGTGGCATTTTTAATAAAAAAAATTCAGGATTTTTTTAAAATTTATAAAAAAAATCATGTTTCTTTTTTAAAAATGTACAAAAAAATCCTGATTTTTTTTTTAAATTGCCATGTCAACAAAAAACTTGTCTCTGGCAAAAAAAAGTTGCCACATCAGCAAAAAACTTGGCATGCCATGTGGCATTTTTTTTTTAATTTCAAGCCACATGGCACCTTCACCATTTGGGCAGTTAAAACATGCCCTAACCCTAACACTAAAATTTCAATTTTAACTGCCCAAATGGTGGCGATGCCACATGGCATTTTTTTTATTTCAATGTACCCAAAAATCAAAAACAAAAAATCCTAAAATTAAAAATAAAAATGCCACATGGCAATTTTATATATATATACACCAAATTAAAGGTTTGTCGATGTTAGAGTTTTGATTTTGAGAGATTTTTGTTTGCAATGCTCTACTAGGTACTTGCTTTTCGTTGGTATGGATATGGCCTTTTTTTTTTTTTTTTGCTACAATAACCGACGCTTTCTCGGCTGCTACAGTTCCGAGCTACATTGGGAGAAAATTTTGCTACAGTGAAATATCTACAGTGATTTTTCAGAGAGAGTAAAACTAGCTTTTACAACAAACATCCACGGTATCCAGGAACCAGTTCATTCAAGAGAGAGGGGTAAACAAGAGCGAAATCATATCCAAGAACACCTCTGTCTTTCTGATTATGTAAAATCCAAGGAATTTTGGGAAATAAATATGTTGAAATTTTCTTTAAAATTATTTATTAATTGAATATTTTCCCCAGAGTATTTAACAGAGGAATGAATAGGAGGAAAATCAAGTTTAAAAGGGTTAAAACCTTAACTTGGGTTTATTGGTGGCCAGAAGGACTAATTTGTAATTTGGAAAATTACAAAGGACTATTGGAAAATAGTCCCCTCTCACAGGCTTGGACTCAAATGTAACCTAAAAACGTTCCAGGGATCTCTAGTTAATTTTCTGAGAGAAAACTCTATTAGTAAAGGTATGAACGGCTGAGATCTGATTATCTCATATCATGAAGATCTCGAAGCATTATAACGGCTCACAAGAAGCCACGTGTAGCTCTTAAAACGGATCCATCAGATGGAGATACAGATCCGAGGCAATGAGATAGTTGGCCGTGAAGTGACCACACGGTGAGGATGCAATGAGATTCGCCAATCCTAGATTGGTCTCAAGTACGAGACAGGGTGCATTCATCGGGCCGTTGGACGCGATGGGATCTAGACGTACTATTGGTAAAGTGTTAGATACGAGGCATGAAGATAGGGATCTGGCCGTCCGGTTTTCTTGTGATCTTGGCCATTGATCGAAGGAGTGCTCGATCCGAGACGAAAGGAAATTGTCGTGACCGTAGGATAACGATCAGGCGATCGCGACCATTGATCAGTGAATGCTGATCATGAGGCACCACCTCCTCCTCTGAAACGCCTGCGAACGCCGCCGCACGCTCCGCTTCCTCTTCCGTCTGTTACGGGCGCGAAGACCGGCCGTCGTCGGCCAACCGTTCCGAGGAGCTCACGGGCGCCTCGTCTTCCTCTGCCTATAAATAGGAAGGTCTCCTTGATGTACCGAAGCACAAAGCTAAGAGGGGGAGCGGAGAAGTGGGACTGTCTCTGGCGAGCCTGATCGGAGAAGGCGGGGCTACTTCGGGAGGACCATTTCTGCTGTTGTCGCCACCAGAGGGACCGGGATTCAGGTAGGAACTTCTTCCCGTATTCAATTTTGTGTTTAATAGAGTAGTCTAGAGGATTAAGGCTCGCCGGAGTAGATGGACGGAACCGTGACGGGGGACATGCCGGGAGAAAGAACCAGAGATTGCTGGTGCGCCCGAACTGTAGGCGGAGCCGAGACGAGTCCAACGCGGGTAGAAGCCGGATTCTACTGCGGTGAAGTTCGCTTTTCCCTGAGCTTCCTCCGGTGAGGCACGGTCTGGAGAGGGGGAGAGGAATAAAATATATATATATATATATATATATATATATATATATATATATATATATATATATAAAATTCAAAGTTATTAATTTGATTAGTTTAATTAAATTAATAACTTAGGGGTGAGTTAGTTGATCAAATAAAATAAAGGGGTTAGTTTTAATCTAATGTGACAATTATTTTGTCTAATCAAATTAAGTTGTGGGATATATAACTAGGAAAAATTATTAATTTGTTAGTCATAATTAGTAGTTAATTAGATAATTAACTAGCTAATTGTTTGATCAGACAAATTAATAAAAAGGGATTAGTTATTATAGTGTGACAATATTAATCTAATAATACCTATGTTGGGGTAGGATTAAATAAGAAGTGTGACATAATTAATTTGATTAAATAACTAGAATGATTTAAGGAATTTGATAAGATTTTGAAACCTTGGTAGTATGACAAAATATTAGAATTATTGATTGTATGGTTTGACTATTCTATGTGTGACATGAATAAGTTAATTAAATATTTTCATAGGGTTTTAAACTTAGGTGGTGACACCTATTAAAACATTCAAAGTTTGGGTTTAACAATTCAAGTTCAAACCCGTTTTCCGCTAATCAAGTAATGGGTTAGACTAATTGACCTGGTTGGGTCCGTTGGCTAAAAGGCCCAATGGGCTGGGCTCAAATAACACCCTGAAGCAGATTTTATTATTAACTGATAATAAAATAAAAGACAAGAACAAGGGATCCTAGTAGGTTGAACTAAACCCTAAAACAGGGTAGGACCTTACACCTTAGGGTCATAAATTACCCAAATGACTAAAATGCCCTTCTTTAGTTAAAAAGGACTAAGGTAAAAGCTAGGTTGTATATTGGGCTCAGTAATGGGCACAATTCAACTAAAGTGACTAGAGATGACCAAATAGGGTTTAGACTCGATGAGTAGAGTAGAGTTGACTGGGTTTGACCAAGTTGGGTCTAGAGTCAACTAAAGGATGTGAAAACAGGGAAAAAGGACCAGAAACCCGAGAGAAGGTCTCTAGGACCCGTTAGTGGGCCTAGGCCCAACAAGGACGATAAGCATACATGTGTGATTAGAGACATAGGGATTTGTTGAAATCTTGACTCTAATAGAGCCTATATATGCCGGATACTCTCGGGAAGTTGTAAGGCATTCCAAAGGATACTGGGAAGGCTTCTAGATCCAACAAGAGGTAAGTACACTTGCCTTGTTCTTACCCGGTTTCGGGTTATCTTTGGGCTTGCTTATGCCTTGATTGATTATGCTCATTGATATCATACATGCGTCCTTGACTATTTTAAATTCTTGTTGAGCATGTATGTTGTTTCCGGGATGTTGGTATCCCTATTTGCTGCGGTCTACTGCCCGGACTCAGTGGAGCGTGGGGGCTCCGATAGGGAAGTGTTCAAGGCGGGACCCCGGCATTTACCGCTTTGCGAGAGGCGATTCTCACGGTGGTCTTACCGTCGGTGGCATGGTGGCCAGGTGTTAACACGTATGAGAGGTAGTTCTACCGATTGCGACCGGAGGGTCGAACGACTAGAAGGTCGTGCTTACAGCAAGTAGCTGGACATACTGGTCGGGAGTGATCCTAGGGTTGAGTTTTCTTGAAATTGTGATCTTTTATTTGACATATTATTTTCTTATGTCTTTGTGACCCTCGCAGGGGTACTTACTGGGCTTTCCATTCGAAAGCTCATGCGTTTTGCTCTTTCTCTCTTTTATAGATTCCGAGGTCTAGGGGTGGCTTCGGAGAGAGGTTGACTAGGAAAGATCATTGGGAGGTCCGAGGCCTGGGAGTCTCCCTTATCTTTTATTTTGTAAGTTGTTACTTTGTGTAGGACCCGCATAGAGACCAGACTATTTATAGGGCTTATGGACCCTTATGACTCTATGTTCCTCTGAACTTGAATTTATTTTATATGATGGATTGTTATCTGCTTATCACATTTAAGGCCTTGTATTTGAGTGAAGTTTGTCTCTGCTTGAGTACGGCCGGTCTGTTGACATGCTCGAGGTCCCGGGATCCGGGTCGGGGCGTGATAGATTATTTTACGTTTTGGTAAGAAACAAGGACTATACAAATCAAGAAAACATCATGTTTTTGTGGCCATACCTTCACAAGAAAAGCTTTCCCGTTCGAGGGGGGGAAAAGGAGTGGAGGAACTCGGAGAAGGGGACTTGCAATTCAGAACCAGACCAAGATTTATATATATATATATATATATATATATATATATATATATATATATATATATTAAATTTCAAGGTACCCAAAAATCAAAAACAAAAAATCTTGTCATTTTTTTTTTAAAAAGACATGTCAGCATGCTGTCGTGGCATGCCATGTGGCAAAAAAAACTTGTCACGGGCTCACAAAACACCTTGTGGTGCTCGAAAATGGTGCAAATAGACCCTTAGTAATGGATGACAAGTTAACGACGTTATTCATAAGGTCTATTTGCACTCTTTTTGAGCACCATAGGATGGTTTTTGAGTTAGTGATTATCATAAGGGCTTATGTGAGATTTTGGTCAAACCATGAGTTTTTTTCTTTTGTTTCTTTTAGCTTTTGCCATTTAAGAAATATACAAGTTATTTTTAAATTTTCCACCAGAAAAAAAAAACTATAAAAACTCTTCATTTCACATGCCACGTGCCACATGCCACGTGCCACGTGTAATGGGCTGGTTACTGCGGCGCAAAACGCAAAAGAAAATTTATCTCGGCACTTTTCCCGTTTTCTCGCACGGATTTCTAGCGTTCATATTCTCGTCTCTCTCGTCAAACACTCGAGACTAGTTTTTTAGCTTCTCATTCTTCAGCCCTTTTCCACAGTGTTCACCTCGGAATTCGATTATTTCCATCTGGTACCTTGGAGGATCTACAGGAATTTAAGCTCGTTGCATATCCAATTGCGCTCTTCCTAGGGTTTTTGCTTCTCCTCCTCGAATTGGGTGGTTTTCGTGGATTTGGGGCTCTGGAGTTGTTGCAAGCTTTGGTTGCGAGAAAGACCTAGGGTTAGCGGTTATGGGAACGAGAGGGATTGATTAGGGTTGGGAAAGCTGGGATCTTGGGGGATATTAGTGGGAGACTGTGGAGTTAGGGAACTAGGGTTCCTGAGGTGGTTGAATTGGGCCGGGGAGTCTTGAGTGGATTTCTAGGGTTTTAAGGGTTTGGGAAGAAGGATGTTTTACTCCCAGTTTATTTTGGCCAAGAAGGGACCTCTTGGGACGATATGGATTGCAGCTCATTTGGAGAGGAAACTTAGGAAGAATCAGGTCGCGGATACCGATATCGGCGTCTCTGTAGGTTCGTATCACTGGTTTCTCAACCTTTCTTTTTTGTGCTTTTTTCCCTCTAGGTTTTATTTTGTTACTAATCCTTATAACTTAAACAGGGACTGTGAGAACATCTAAATGGCATTCATTCTTAATTTAGGAAACTGAATTACTTGGTTCTTTGATGAAAGATTTGGTTTTGGCGCTCATGTATATTTCACACTGTAGTTATGGAACTCTTTAAATGCCTAATTGTGGACCTTATATAAACATTCGATTAATTAAATATTTGCATGTATATTTGGTATTGTGTGCAATTACCAATTGGAAACAGTTTAGCAAGTATTAGTGCTAGCTATTAGGATATAGGTCTAAGTTTTTCACCATATGTTTGAATCAAAAGCACTTGGCATCATTTCAAGAGCTTTTTTTAATCTAAAGTTTTTCCATGCAGGGCTTTCGAGATCTTTCCATCCGCATTTGTTGTTTATCTTTTAAATGCGGACATTTTTTTTTTCATTTCTTTGTGCTAGATTAGCCATCTTGTTACGTTTTTGGTTAACTTACCAGTATTCAGATTCCTTTCAACTCTGCTTTTGCTTATGCTAATTTGGATTGTCGTACATATGTTGCTTCTAATTATGTTTTCAGTTTTTATGCAAGCAACAATTTAACACAATGAACCGTTAGGGGATTTTTGAGTGACATGTGGCATTTCATGATGATGCCATTTAGTAATGAATCCTTTGTTGATGGGTTTTCTCATGGGATAGCATGTATCACTATGCTTCTATTATTCATATTTGTTTTCTTGGTAACTTATTAATCAATTGGATCGTATTTATGTACATATATACAAACGCAGATACACATTTTCTGAAGTTTACACCAGGTATGGATGTGACAATATGAATGTTGTTTTAATTTACATGCGAAACTTTAATGGTTCACTTTTGTCATGGTTATTTGCATGCATGAATTTTGAACTATAAAATTAATTGGCATTCATTATCTGTTTATTGCATACATTTTTATGTTGGTGTTAGGGCACACAAATTGGTTATTTTAATAAAGTTTGATAGTCATCAAAAGGATTGGTTAGGGTGTAGATGGGGGTGTGATGCCATATAAATGACAGATATGGGGGGAACCAAGATAGAAGTTTCATTTAGAGCAGAGATATTTTCAGGTAAAGAGTAGTATCAGCATCAAGCTTGATGAGGAATCTGTTTTATTTTTTCATTGACTTTTGTTTGTGCTTTATCTTGGGGTTGGAGACTACTAAATACTTGCTTAACTCTGCCAGAAAGCTTCATATTTTTTCTACTGACCTGTCATCTAATATATATTGGTCAAGTTGTGTCTAGTTGCAATCTTCCTTCCAAGACATGATGAACATTCTCAGAAACATTTCATATCAGGGCTTGACACACAATTTTGCTTTCATGAACTTCTATTATTAACACAGAACCAACTGCAATTGTATTGATTACATCTGTGTAAGGCTTTCTATATGATAAATCTCAAGATTGATTTCCAATGTCATCAGAGACAACATGTAGGTGTTGCTTGCTCATTCATTATGCAATTAGAACTTTCTGAGCCAATGGGACCTTCTCTTTTGATTTCATGTTGGGGTTCTATAAAGGGTCACAATTGAAGATGTTGAATAGTTTGCCACAGAGAGGGCTTGTGAGCTGGAAGATTTTAAGCTACAACTATTATTATGAATCTTAATGACCTTCTTCAAGTGGTCCAAATGCATGGATTTTTAGAAATTTGAAATGTTTAACTAATATTTTATATTCCATTGACCTTTATGTGATCTTTTATCCCTTTTGAATGGTTGATTAGGATTGTTGGATAGTTCTTTTTAGTTCTTTACTTTTTGGGGATTTCTTTTGCAGCTTATGCTTAAATATCTTTTGGATTTACATAACCACTTCAAATGATCAGTGTATAATTCAAGTTGCCTGATTATCTTGATATTTTGTCTTCAGAAGACAAATTGTCTGTACTAACATGTTTTTTTTTTTCCTATGTTTGTCAATTTCCTATTACAGATTCAATTCTTTTCCCTGAAGCACCAATTGCACTTCGGTTATCAAGTCATCTTCTGCTTGGTGTGGTGAGGATATATTCCAGGAAGGTGAACTATCTTTTCCATGATTGCAGTGAAGCTCTACTCAAGATAAAACAAGCCTTTAGGTCAACTGCTGTTGATCTTCCTCCAGAAGAATCAACTGCACCCTATCACTCCATCACTTTACCAGAGACTTTTCATCTTGATGATTTTGAGTTACCTGATAGTGTCGTCCTTCATGGGTTAGCTTTTTCTTCTCTCATTATGCGATTGCATCATGTTTATTATGTATACCTGCATGCTTCTTTGAAAGTTAGTAATTATAATGTGAAATTCTGGAAGATTGGGATTCAGCATTGGTCCTTATAATAAGTCAATAACATGGCTTAACATTATGCAGTAACTCAGTTGATCACCATGTGAGTACAAGGGAGCAGATTACACTTCAAGATACTACCGATGGATTAGGGTATTTGACATCACAGTTTGGATCAGATGGTTGGTAAACTATTGCTTTATCTTGCAGAGTCATAGACTTCTGCTTAATACTAAATAAATGTCCTTATTTTTTTATTTTATTTTTTTGCAGAGCGGTTTGGTGATGGAGACACTTCTCAGTTGGGCTTAGACCTTGATGAGGTAAGCTTTCAAGATTGTGTTTATTATTATTATTATTATTATTATTATTATTATTATTATTATTATTATTATTATTATTATTATTTTGCATGTAGTTGTAGTCTATCTGCTGAAAACTTGTCTTAGCTTTTCCGGTGAGTTTGTCAGTCATGATTCTCTGTAATATAGCTTTGTTGGGGAGACTCTGTTACTGGCCTGTCTTTTTACATTATCCTCCCAATTGCAGATCCTTTATTTTTGTCTCTCCTTCTTAGTATGGTTATCTGTTTTTCTGTATCACTTTATTCTTTCATCCTCACTCTTTCCCCATTCTTTGAAACATAATATCCAAAATGATTTAACTACTCATGATGCGTTAAGTTAAATTTGGAAACCTTGTAAGAAATCATGTACTCTAGAGATATCACATTGAAGGTTACAAACACGGAAGTCATAGATGTTTAAATTTATAACATTTGTGAACAACTGAAAGTATTTCAATGAAATTTTTTCTCACTAATCATTACTTGTATCATCTGCTTTTATAGTGGATGTGCAAAAAAACACATAGAACCCTTTATCTTGTTTCCCTGCATATCTTGAGAGGCATCGAGTCTGTTCTAGATTGTTTTCCTTCCCATGCTTCCTTCCCCCATTTATAGCTACAGCCTACATAAATCTATCAGTTGACTCGCGAGTCATGTTCCCTCGTCCATTCCAATTTCTGACGTGCTGCTAAGTTTTTGTTAACAACAATTAGTTATAATAGAATATTTTGGAGAGGGCAGGTGCAAGAGAGTTGGTAAGGTTGCTAATTAGCTGTTGGAACTTAGGTAACCAGAGGTCAAGTAGACGAAACATCTCTCTTTCTTGGTGATATTGTTTCATTCTTAACACTCACCATACCTGCATTAGTGGAAGTCTTGTGTGCACTGGCCTGGCCTATAATCAGATGCTTCTTATCATGATATTAGGTGATCATTGAATATGGATTTTCTAGTAGCTTGAAGTTTATGGTCTTAATGTTCCAAAGAAATGAACCTGATCTTATAATGCTGACTTTAAAACTTTGTAATTTTTTTTTTATCTTAGATGGGGTTATTGAATTTATTAACTATAATTAACATGATGAGATTTGTTGGTCAGGATGAACAAGTAATTGTGTAATTTCTCTCTTCAAGATAAATGCATGAATATGACTGGAGACCATTAATTAACAAATGCTAAAATTGTACATGAAGATGGTTGCCCAGAAAGAAGTTCTGTAATCAATTACGTATAGGCCATTTTGTGATGAATCACATTGTGAAAGGTTTAGTTGATGGATGGAAAAAGTAGAAATGGAAGGAGGAAACAAATGCATATTTTCTCTGAGAATTTAGTCTTCTATGCCCACATTGTAAATACTTGTTTCTTGATGCCAGGATTTAAATTAATTGTATGTTGAGTTTTGACACCTTATCCTTTCTGTATTACATGGCCTTGGATTTTGATTTCTAATTAATCTTACAGCCTAATATTCTGTTGCTTCTCATAGCTAATTTTTTTATTTACTTTGCCCCTTGAATTTACAGGATGTGTTCTTGGACAAAGTTCCCTCTTCTCAGCATGCTTCAGTCTCATTTGGCACAGAATAGTAAAGCTCTTGCTCTATTTTTGTCAAATTATATAAAGGACAACTGAATGCTTTATTTTGTATTTAATTCTGCTTAGATTTTTGTCAAATTATATCTTGTTGTTTGTTTTCCTGCAATTGAATAGCTTCAGAGGCTACAAAAAAAAGGCTTATTATCTTGTATATCTTTTGTTGTTTATATGTTTTTAAAGAGCATCTCTGGTTCACAAAATGTTTAAATAAAAGTATTGTTTTATGTTTCATTTGGGAAAAGTATTTCAAACTATGTTTTTGATATTATGTGGCTTCAGAAGACATTTTGCCAATGTGCATTCTAGTAATCCTATGTCTTGGAATAGATGCCATGCGATGTTTCTGAATTAAGCTTTTCAACATTTTCAAGTGGTTTTTTTTTCAGAATATCTCTTATGATGTTCATATATTTTCACACCATCTTCAGTGCAGTGTGTCATGATCAACCCATTGTGACTTTCAATGACATGGATATTGTTGAAGGCCAATATGTGGATAAGGATATGAATGCCGTAGATCCAAAGGACTTATCTGAATTTCTCTCTGGTGATTGTGATAAGCACATGAATTTAGATGTGGGGGATATCCAAAAAAATGAAAACACTTCTGGTCATCATGGGTACAACATACAAACTCCTGATCTAAATGAAGTATTTTTTCATAATGATCACATTGAAGGTCCATCTCCCACTAGTGGTCATATGTCTTCTGCTTTTCCTGTTGATGATGTTCCTTCTCCTCAATTAATTGAATGTGGCCAGGCTCCATCGACTCCTAGGTTGATGGAAGAGTCAATACCAACTGATGTTCAAGAAATCCCTCCTTTGATTCCGCATGAGAAAAATTCGCCCGCTTCCTTTGTGAATGCCAGCAAGCCAGAGACCAATGACATTCTTCATCTAGAACTTGATTGTCATGGGGCAATAAATAACAATTTAGATGCAGTAGCAATATCCCCTGAATCCACAGATTTGGTGGTGCCTACCACTACTTCGACTGCACTAGAGTCTGAGCCTCTTGAGCCTCAACATTCATGTGGTGTTGCTGCTGCAGGAAATGATCCTAGTTTTGTAGGAGAACAGAATGTTGATGCCTGGCAGAATGATTTGATGCCTGCTAAAGCTGATGGCCTGCCTACTCTGGATGAGATTGATGATAAGAGAGAAACCACACTCTCTGACAATTGTTCTCCTGGAGCAAAAAACTCAATGGAACCTCTTGATGTATCCCTTCCTGATTCTGAAGCTTCTAAGCCATCCACAGTTAATGAAGTTCCATCGGAGATAAATGGCACTTCATTTGATGGGACGGATCTGAATGATCAGGGGCTTGTACAAGAACCAAATACCGGTAATGATTCTAATGAGAGACCCCTCAGATCTGATTATGTTTTACAACCCTGCAGTTCAAAGTTAGATGAATCCAATATAGTTTCTGTAGAAGGTAGAACTTCCTCAGAAGATATATTACCTCTTTCTTGCAAAGATATGGATCATACATCTGGGACACCAGCAAGAGAGGTTGTACTGCATCCTACTGGATCTTCAGTTGATGTTCTAGGTTTGTTTGATCCATGACAGTCTTTCCTTTTTGGCTTCAATTATTATAAGTAATAAACTTAAATAGTTTTTTCTTTTTCAGGTGAAGATTCCTGCCTAGCTGATGTTCTAGAACCAGTGATACAAGTGCACCAGACATCAGACTCTGTATTATCAGATAATACTATGGGTGTTAAAAAGCCTAGTGAACTATCATCTCTTGCTAATATAAAAAATAATCAGTCAGATCATTTGAACTGCACTTCTAGCTCCGAATTTCCTCAACCCGAAAAAATGCTCTTAGCTCCAACTGGCAATGCTGATATGCCAAATGATTTAGGACAACTTACTTCAGAAAAGGGTGTTACGGAGTCTGATGAAAGTGTTGACCGGAACAAGACTCTTAGTGGAAAAAAACACCGTCTAACAGATAGCATGTCTGCTCTGCAAAGTGGCAGCTCGGACAAATTAGTTGGCAGACCACGTTTTCGAAGAAACAGAGAGCATATACCTGATGATGATGATCTACTGGCCTCCATTTTAGGTAGCAAACTTTTTTATACTGAAGTCTTGGTTCAGTAGATTCTAACATATCAAATAAGAATGCATGAGTTCTATACTATTTTTCATGTGAATATAGTAACAATGTATGGATATTTATGTTTATGGAGTGTGCATCTATAACACTACCATACACTTGTATTGGTAATCTCACTCAATCTGATTCCTTGGTCTGTCAGTTGGTAGAACTCCACATTTGAAAACCCAGCCTACACCACCTCCTAAAGTGAACTCTGCCAAACGACCCCGGTTGAATCCCAAGATCAGCATATTGAAGAGGAAGGTGCTGTTTGATGATACCATGGTTCTACATGCCGAGTATGGTTTGCTTTTCTGATTTGTCTCCAAATTTGCTTTGATATGAATCAAACAATATATTTTTAGCATGTTTTCACTGATAGATCTATGTCTGTTTGGTTGCAATCTACTTAGTGCCATCCGTCAACAATTAATAAATACTGAAGACATACGTCGTATGAGAAAGAAAGCACCTTGTACTCGTTCTGAAATATGGATGGTTCAAAGTTCTTCAGAGGAACTAGAAATTTTTGAGGAATCTATATTTACAGGTAATGTAGTCTTGCTCGTCTGGTGTTTGTCTTGCTTGTTTAGTTCATCCTTCAAGTTTCAATGGGCAACCATTTCTAAATAATGAATATTGATAATTATGCATGACTTATTTGGTTGTCATTTAATTTTGGTTTTAAAATTGAAATGGCTAAAGGTGCTCATGTTTTAAATAGAGAATAGCTTCCTTAAATAAGTAGACTAGTGAGAAGTGAGATTCTGTCTTGTTTGACATGTTATTTATCGTAATAATAGGTCTAATACCCAATCTAGTCCCTCTAGTATACCGAACCGGCCCTTTTGGACCCTCTAATATAATTTGATACTTTTTTGTCCCTCTATTTCCCCAATTGAGAAATGTCAGTCCCTCCCACAGGTCTTTTTGGTCCTTATACATATATCTTTCAGGCCTTTTTGATCCCTGTGCATATGTCTTTAGTGCCTGGATTTTTACAATTGTTAAATTAGAGGAACTATAAAAGCTTAATTTATAATGGAGGAACTAAAAGGGCTGGTTCGATATAATAGAGGGACTAAATTGGGTATTAGACCTTATATGTACGAGAAACAATGATTCTAAGCATGACATTTTGAATGAATATATCAGTTTGAAGGATTAGTCTAGTTAAGGGCAACCTGGTGCTACAAAGCTCCTGCACTATGCGGGGTTCGGGAAAGGGTTGGACCACTTGGGTCTATTGTATGCAGCTTTACGTTGCTTTTTAAAGCGAGAGGTTGTTTCCACGACTTAAACCCGTGACCTTTAGGTCACAAGGCAACAACTTTACCGTTGCGTCAAGGCTCCCCTTCAAGGATTAGTCTAGTTATGAATGGAAAATTTTGGTTATATAAATGGGAAAATATCTAGTAGCAACTCTAGGAGGCTTTCATGTTGTGGAGGGGACTTGAATGTCTACTTTCATTGAGTTAGAGATGAGACTCTTTCATTCAAGGTTTGATTCCCAACTGTTCAATACTTGTTTGTTTATAAACTGGATAGCAGACCCAAAAATTAAATCAATTCATTTTCCAACTTTTGATTGACATCCTATCGCCCATATCTCTCATCTATTTGATCTTTTGATTAAATTGCGCTAACAACTTAGTTTAAAAGTGATAACATTCAACTTTGTTAAGTTAGTTGATAGTCATAGGTTAATTTGTAGCATTATATTGCAACATTATATCAATATTCATTGGAAAGAAGTCTATACATATTTTGTTAATTGAATTTGGTATCTCCTATTTATTTCCAACATAGTTTATATCATATTCTATTTATGATGTTGGTTATTATTTGTGTAAAATTTTGTTTCATCTCCATCATCAATTATATCACAGAATACTATGAATCATGCTTTCTGTTACTCATCTCTTCTATTCAGCTTTGAGGTTTTTTTTTTTACTTTGATTATCCTCTGTTCGGCATAAAGTAATGACTGTTGACTTTCTTTTTGAACTTTCTACTTTATCAGAGCTAAAATATGATATTGTTTTGTGCAGTTTCAATGCCTAGTGATGTGATATGACTGACATTTACTTGATCATTCCTGTCTCTGACCTCTTCTATTATCAAAATTCTGCACTTTCTCGATTTCTGATTTTGGATATTTTGATCAATAAATTAAGATTCACCATTAATTTTAATGAATATTTCCACTGTATCTGTGTCTTGTCTGATATTCTCTGCGGTAATTTAGACATTTGTTTCCCTTTCAGGTATATCAGCAGAGCTACATAGTTTACATACTCGAACATATGCCTCAAGTGGAAATCCAGATCCTCAATACACTGGGGATCATTTTCCTGTAGAACTGTCAAAAGAGGGCATTTTTCCTAGTAGTTCAATGTCTAGAGAAACTTTCAGGGAAAATGTAGGTGAGCAAGTTGTGATATTATTGGACGATGAAATTCAGGGACCATCTAACTCATCTGTATCAACTAAGCCAAATAGTTGCAAAGATGCTGTTGCGTGTGATGATCAAGAGCGATTGTTTTCACAGCCCGATCTACATCAACAAGAACCATCAAACAGCATGCACACTTGTACTCTAGAAAGAAATGGCAGTGATGCTGGAGACATGCATGCTTTTTCTTGTCCAAATTTTGAGAATGGGGTTAAAATATCAACTGATTGTTGTGTTGAAGCAACTTCTACTCATGAAAATGATAAATACGATGCAACTCATGTCAAGATTGATGATGTATGCATGCACACAGAGCAGCAGTCTGTACATGAGTCAGCCCTATATTCTGATGAGCTCAAAGAAATGAATGATGAGATGATACTTTCGAGCAAAAACTTGCCTCCTGATAACATTGCTTCTATGGAGGATGCAGATGGTGGAAGGATTAATGATGAAATTACTGTTACTACTGTCAATGATGATTCAACAGTCCTAGCCGAAAATTCTTTTGCTAATGATGTGGGCCAGATCGACAATGATGTAATACTACTGTCGATAGATAATTGTTCACATAATAAAGGTGGGACATGTTTGCAAACAGATAACTCTGTTCTTCCTGGTGATGAAAACCTTTCAGTTCCAGATGTCATGATGGAATTTATTGAACCAAGTTCAGCTACTATTAATGGACACCAAGCAATGGAACAAATAAAAGAAGACTGCTTGGAAATTGGATTAGATAATGACGCTTTTCAAGAGCAGCTGTTCCTTCGTGAGGAACATCCTAGTGCTGAGGGAGTTCATGGAGAAATGGCTGAAAAAGCTTCTTCATACCCGCTTCAGACTAATGATGAAACTGAAAATATTACCTCCACGGTGGGAGAAAATTCTGGCTTCCGTGGGTATGATGCAGAGGAAAGCACCCCAATGTATTTTACTACTGCAATAGAGTCCAGTGTAAGCTCTTTAACAGAACCGCATAATCTATTTGTACAATGTGCATATGCCTATTGCAACAGTTTCTGGTATAACAAATCTAGTCATGCATATATTACACTACTACTACTACTACTACTACTACTACAACAACAACAACTAAGCATTAATCCCGTACTAGATGGGGTCAGGCTCATGCATATATTACACTGCTTGGCTTTATTGTAGATGGTCAACCTGGTACACACACATAACAGTGTAGCAAAATTTCCATCAGTTATATGCCTAATTAACTATCCTGTATGGCGTTATTGGTTATTTTACTGTCCACTCCATAAATTCCCCCTTCTAATTTAATTTTCTGAGTTTCTTTCTCCTTTTCTGGGTGCAGGACTTCTGCAGTGCAATAAATGGCAACGATACAGGTAGCATTAATCTCTAGTTGTTTGATGTGTCTTCTTGTTTTTAATTCTTGAAACTTCCTTTTTGCCTATGAGTTCTACCTATGTCTAGTGCTAATTTGTGTTTTACTTATCTGAAATCAATTAAAACTCAGACTAACTTGTTTTCGATGAGCCATGGATTTATTAAATTATGACTCTATTGATCATTATTGCTCAAAATTATTCTAACAAAGAAAGTCCATCAATTTTCTCCTCACTGACATTTACCCTCCTGATTCTCTGATACATGATTTATTTATAATTATAGTGTCTTTGGTAATTCATTGCTTTGACCAACTTCACTTGAAACCCTTTTGGTTAATGCGAACAATTTTTTGAAGGCATTTGCAAAATCAGGTACAAAATTTTGTTTCCAAGTTGATAAGTATTTTAAACCAGTACACCTTATTAGGCTCTATGGATATTTCAAAGCTCTTGATTTTTGTAATTGCAACTATGAAGCATAGAGATTATTCAACATGTGAGGAGAATTAGGTGGTGCAAATAAGAAGAGATGCTAGATTGGGCAAAGACTCCATGCTACAAACCTATAAATGCTTAACATTGTCATTTTTTATGGATGAATGTTAAAATTGTAAATTAAAGTGGATAAAAAAAGTATTTTGCCTAAGTTGCCAAATGCTGCATTCTAATGCTCTCTTCACCCATAGGGATTAAGGCTTCTCTTCAATGAGTAAGTTGAAAGTTAACCCAAAAATAAATAAATTAATTAATTAACAAAATTAAAAAAATAAAACATTAAGAAAATAAAAACAGTTCCTATAAGAGATTTTTACATGCTACCCCCTGCAAAATAATGAAATTGCTTGCCACACTGTGTGAGGGAGAATTTTATATGACATGGATAGCCACACTTCTAAGATCTTAAACCTACTTGGAATGTTCCATTATGTAATTTGCTGCAATCATTTAGCCTAATAGATCTACAGTTATCTGTTTAAATGAAGGTGTTATATGTCCTATATTTATTTTTCTAAATCCAAATATGTGTCTATTTACATTTAATTTTAGTTAATAATTGATAATGGTCCCTCCTAACATTTCCTTTTCTGTCTGTAAGAGTTTCTCAATGTCGATGATGAAGACCACTGTGAAGCAGATAATGATCATCAGAATCCTGAGGAGGCCCAATCCCTTGAGAACAGTGGATGGTCGTCACGCACTAGGTGGGCTTATATTGTTAAGTTTGTGCCATTTATACTTATTTTGTTTATATAGCCCAAGTAAAACATAATTTCACATTGAACATTTCAAATTTCAGAAGCAATTAAAAGTAGTTGTTTGCAAATTTTACGTCAAGGAAATTGTTGGATAAACCATGTCTATTTTAATATCACTTAGATAATTTCCATCAAATCTCTATCTTTTTCTGTACTCGTTTGGTACTGTTTCCCAATCTCTTGAGAATTTATTGTTTGTTTCCATGCATTTTCTTGGAAAGCATCTTAGATTGTTTTAAATTTTTACAGGGGGGTAGCAAGGTATCTGAAATCCTTGTTTGACGATGAAGTTGGGCGTGGAAGGAAAGTGATTGCTGTGGACCATCTTTTAGCTGGTAAAACTCGCAAAGAAGCTTCAAGGATGTTTTTTGAGACTTTGGTATGTAAACCCTCTCATGCAAGTAGTTTATTAATCTTTTCTTAAATTTATCTTCTTTTAATCTATTAATCATTGTCGTAAACCCAGTACTATGGACATTTGGAAGTTATTAAGAAATAGATGCACATGTTTCTTGATGCCAATTTATCCATAATATTAGTTCAAGTGAAACAATTCACGGAGGGGCTTCCCACATAAATGATAGACTATTTGCTAGGTTGGAAGCCTAATTTTTGTGTTTTCTGTAGTTTCAGCCATACGACCCCTTTGAGGAATTTCTAGATTAGTAAAGAGCCCAGTTAAAAAGAGGGGGGAAAAAAATAAGTTTCAATATATGGAAACAAATTCCTTGGCAAGGCAAGGCTTCAAACAGATGGATTCTTTTTTCAAGGCATTGCTTGTAAGCTTGCACCTTTACATTTGTTTATAGGTACAGAAACCTAGAGTGTAGCTTCTCTAATTGTTGTTTTCTGTATCAAAATTTCCTAGGCTAGGACTGAGTCTGGTGAAATAGGAAATACAGCAAGGTATTTTGTTTGAATGTGGAAAATTATCGATCTGCACAGCATGTCTTCCAGGACATGGATTATTTTCTGAAGTGCATAAACCAAGGGATACACTTCTGTCTTCTTTTTCATTGATTTTGTCTAATCTATTATCTTATAAATGCAAGACTCAACTAGGAGCCTCAGTCTCACATTGTCTTCTTTTTGGCATATGAGTCTATGAATGTTAGTTTTCTTTTATATTGAAGTTCCATATTGTCATTTTTGTTCTCTTTTCTGCAATATTTGTCGTGCAGTTGGGATTACTTATGTTTATCAGCTTGGGGAATGTATTTGGCTGAAGTTTGTTCATTGTGAGTTTCATTTAACGCATGCTCTCTGGATGCTAGCCGACCCATCCACACACATTTTAGCAACAACTTGATGATGCCGCTTAAATATATACTCTAGTTCTTTATTGTTGCATTATTGGTGACCCATTGAAACTACTAAAGGGATGCATTCTTGGCCACACAACTCCAGAAATGGTCTCTCCTGGAATCTGAGGCCTAGCATAAATTAATCCCACTTTGCATTTGTTTTCTATTTATGGTTGATTGCCCAGGTTGTTATCTACTGATTGGGCTGACTTTAAGAAAAATCATTCATTTTTTCTATATTTTGCATTTATATTGTGTATTGTTGCTCTCATGGTCATGCTTTCTCTAATTCCAATGGTTTAGATCCCTCTCCCTGCAATAGCATTCATCAGACTATAATTTTTTTCTGCAGGTCTTAAAAACAAAGGATTACATCCATGTTGAACAGGCGAACCCTTGTGATATTATCAACATCAAACCACGGGCTAAGCTCTTAAAAGCAGAGTTCTGATCCCCATTCCAGTTGGTCCTGAAAACACAAATGACCTTGTGATTGCACCACATATTTGATCTTGATCAACCCCCTCCACCCTATCTGGTGTTCTGACTTTGTTTTCTGTTGATCCATACCAAAATCCTTCTCTGTTCACTTAGTTATTTTGTGCTGGTTTCGGCAACAGGTTCAGCTGAGTCAATGCAAGTGATAGTAAATCAAAATGTACCCCCTGTATATACATCTATTTGGCAATTCATATCAGCTAATGTTGTACTAGTAAGGTTTATCATTATAGCTTTTGTTGTATTAGGGGCTCAGTGTAAAGTTCTTACTGCTGTTCAGTCATGCTGTATATTTGATGATCTACTTTCTGAGGTTAATAAAGATTATTTCTTTTATTTATACAGTTTGAGATGTTTATCTTTAGTTGAATAATTTCCTGGTTTAGAATTACTTCTGGGAAATCCAAGCAGGAGTTTCCCTTCATTTCATTTGGTTTCTTGTATGGACCGACTTACAGGTAAGGCAGGCTAGGCTTTGTGTACTATTTTACATCCAAAATATTGTAATTGCTTGTAGGTTTTTAAAATTCTGAAAATTTTATTTCTGTATATCAATCTATTATAAAATAATAAAACAAATAAAATTTCTAATGTAACATTAACTTATATTGAGGTGTTTTTGGTGATTTTAATGTTTTTAATATTTAATTGAGCGTGGTATGATCTAAACTGTTAAGATAGAATTAATTATTAGAGAATAAACCCCAAGGGCGCCAAAATCTTGCTAATCAGGCCAACAAGAGTTCTGAAACTATTTCTGATTAATCTCTCTTATTATCAACATAAACAAAAAAAATCCATATTTATTTATTTATTTTCCTGCTAATCATTTCATTTTATTTGGAGTTCTCACTCTTTTTATTCGTTAGTCAATTTCATCCAAAAATTTCAAACTTTGACCAGTACATTCCTGATCAAACCCTATACATGATTATATGATGACATTTTACTAATTATTTAACTATTTATCTGGAGATTAACTTGTTGCCAAACTTTTGGACTAAGATGGCTTTTAAAATATTAAACAATTGAAAAATATTTCCATATGTTTGGTGCAAGGACCTTCTAAAATCAAAATTCTTGCATATTTATACCCTAAAAAGTAAAAATAATCTAATTATATATATCTCTAAATGCGAAAAAACCCTAAATAAATATTAAATTCAAATAAACAAGACACTTCTCCAAAGTTGACTAGTTTGTTGTCCCTTCTCACCAACCATGAGGCAACGACTCACAACCATCTACTCCCTTCTAACATTCTTCCCCAATCCCCTCTCCTCTCCAAACCCTAATAAATTCATCCCCAATTCCCTCGCAAGATCCATCCTTCTCCTCGGAATCCAACCCCATTGCCCGTCCTTCACGAGATTCCTCTCTTCTCCGTCCTCCCCCTACGACGCCATGGACGCAGCGTCGCCTCCCATCAATGTCGTCTCCACTGTCGCCTCGCCGTTTGAGAAGACCCCAGCGTCTTCCATTGATGCGAGCTCGTCGCTCCGAAAGCCGCTCAGCTTGTGGCCCGGGATGTACCATTCTCCGGTGACCAATGCGCTCTGGGAGGCCCGTTCCAGCATCTTCGAGCGGCTGCTTGATGAATCGCGCGACGGCCCTCCGCAGTCCCAGTTGCTCTCCAAGACTCCTTCGCAGAGCCGGACAAGCATCGTCTATGGTTTCGCTAGTGATTATATTCTCAGGGAGCAGTACCGGGACCCGTGGAACGAGGTGAGGATTGGGAAGTTGCTTGAGGACCTTGATGCCCTTGCGGGAACCATTGCTGTGAAGGTATTGCTAGCTTGCGTTTCTTTTATTTCGTGCAATTTGGTTCCAATGCATTGCTTTTTAAGATTTGAGATATGGTTATCTTGCTTGCTGTAAAATTTATACCAGTTATTACAGTTTCATTAGCTTATTGTATGAGTTTCAAGTTAAACTTAGAACTGATGGTTTTTTTCATGCTATGATTTGTCACTACTTTTTCTTTTTACTTGTATACTGTGATGATAGTTTAAGAAAAATCATGGCCTTATGCCTACATCGACAGTTTGAGTATCACCCAAGTGGGGATTGAATTTTCCCATGAATCAAACTATTCTTTAGAACTTATTACCTCTTTATTTCCTTTGAGCTTGGAGATGATGGAATTTAGTATTTACTTATTTACCTCACAACGGACTTAGTTGATCCTCTATATATGTATGCATGTTTGTGTGTTTAAGCATCGGCTTCTAATGGTTTTTTACTTCGGAGTTCTTTGTTTATTTTTTGTTTTAAGCACTTTGCCTCAGTATCTTGTTGTTTTGATTCAATTTTCTGTTCTCTAGCACTGTTCTGATGATGATAGCACAACAAGGCCCCTGTTGTTAGTCACTGCTTCGGTAGATAAGATGGTTCTGAAGAGACCAATTCAGGTGGATAAAGATCTCAAAATATCTGGTGCTGTTACATGGGTTGGCCGTTCATCCATTGAGATACGAATGGAAGTCACTCAGCCACAAGGTAAATAGTAATGATGCATCAGATGGCCTTTTTTTATCTCTTAATGTTGATTGCTAAGCTTATTTCTGACAGTTAATTAAATCATGTATTTTGTTTTTCATTTTTCTTCACAATGGTGTAGCCTTGGTGGCTTATTGTTATTTGTGATCCTTTTCTCACAGCTAATGGAATAGCAGATCCTGTTGTCTTGACCGCAAATTTCACATTTGTTGCCCGTGACTCAAAAACTGCAAAATCTGCTCCTGTTAACCGCCTTTCGCCTGAAACTGAGCAAGAGAAGTTGCTTTATCAGGAAGGGGAAGCACGAGATAAACTGAGGAAGAAAAGGAAAGAAGAACGGAAAAATGAATTCGAAAGAGGATGGCATAGTCTTCATGGGGAAGTTGAGAAGTTGAAGAGTTTGCTGGCTGAAGGGCGAGTGTTCTGTGATTTACCTGCTTTAGCAGATAGGGATAGCATTCTGATGAGGGATACAAGCCTAGAGAATTCTCTGATTTGCCAACCACAACAGAGGAACCTTCATGGAAGAATTTTTGGAGGTTTCCTGATGCACTTAGCATTTGAATTAGCCTTTTCAACTGCATATGCTTTTGTAGGACAGAAGCCTTGCTTTCTTGAAGTCGATCATGTTGATTTCTTAAAACCGGTGAGTAGTTGTCTTCCTACTTTAGCTATTGAATATTAGTCAGTCCTTATTGCTCCCATATATCACAAAATATTAATATAATGGTAAATTACATGTGCCTGAGCATAAAGTGTGCTGAGTGTGCTGATTGATGCCCTTTCATAGGATAATTACTGCAATGTTTTCTTCCTGGTAACCTTTTATTACCTAGAAGCCATATTTTTTCAGTCAGGAGGATGACCTTGTTGAATTTGTTTTTGCTTTCTCATGTTAATTTCTATCACAGGTTGATGTCGGAGACTTCCTCCGCCTTAAATCATGTGTTTTGTACACACAATTAGAGGATCCAGCACTACCTCTGATCAACATCGAAGTGGTAGCTCATGTTACTAGGCCTGAGATCCGAACCAGTGAGGTGAGGCTATTAATGTAACCTTGGAGTTGTATTTATGCTGGATGTTGTTTTTATTTGTATACATATGTATTTGTCCAACTGTGACCATCATGTGTATTTATATTTGATCTTTTTTTTTTGTGGTTGTGTTGTTTCTTTTGGACAGGTATCCAACACATTCTACTTCACATTTACAGTTAATTCTGATGCCTTGAAGAATGGACTTCGGATTCGCAATGTGGTTCCTGCAACAGAAGAGGAGGCACGCCGGGTACTCGAACGCATGGAAGCAGAGAAAATTTTTGCCTAGGTAATAAGCTTGTTGTTGGCTTGTTGTACATGATCAAAAGAAGCACAATACAGGTAAAACTATTTTATCTATAGGGGAATCATCACAGAAAGATCAGCCAGGCTTTTAATTCTGGAGGAAATATACCTTGTTGCAATAAAAATTTGTTTGTCAACTGATGTACAAGAATAGGAAGCTCTTACTTCAAATACTGTTAAGACAAAAGTATGCTTTATTTATTTGTTGGGAATTTTCTTAGACTACTGAATATGCCTTTTCTACTGAACTGTTGCAGGTGTTCAATAAGATTGATTGAAAACATGTTTTTTTTTTTATCATCTCAGCTGGTTATTACTTGTATACAAAATTCATAAATACTTGATAACATGAAAATAATTTTGTATAATTTTCTTGTCCTTGGTCAGAGTTCAATGCACAAGCTTGGTTTTGATTGCATTGTAACTGTTTCTCCAAATACTTTAAGAGGAAAAAAAATTCTCATGATACCGTGGTCGTGCTGAATCACTAGCATCTCCTTCAATTGAGAATTTGGTTTTTTAACTTTCATATCTTGGAATAAAATTGGGAAAATTATTTATAGGTCCTTGAAAGTTTTCAAACTTCCCAAACAGTCCTTTTGACATTTAAATATCCCAAACAGTCTTTTTTTTTAAAGTTACTTTTTAACCCTTTAGGCTAACTCCGTCAGTCTTTTTTGTTAAATTTTTCATCTCTACCCTTGTTGATTTTTCCTGCCATGTCATGCCCCTCCTTTTTTATTAGTGTACTTTACCCATCACACCATCAGGTTTTTGCCATCTTCTTACCACCTTTTTGTACTTTTTGACAGCTCTTCTTTTGCAAGCTTTCTTATCTTCTTCTTCCCCAATCCCTTTTATTCCATTTTGTTTCCATCTCGTCGAGATAAATTTGTCTCTTCTACAATCCATTTGCTCTCCCAAGGTGACGAGCTCTATGACCATCTCATCTCTTCCTCGGTGAGTCACCGGCGAACGCTACCAGAAAAGCATCCACATTCGTCGTGAGTTCTTTTCTCGTTTTTCTGAAAACGTTTTCCATTTCGCATGCGGTTTCAAAGCATATCAGTGCAATGTAAGGCGATCTTTCTGTAGGTATGCAATGGAGACCTTTTGTGCAGTTGCCAGATATAAGGGGGAGGGACTGTCACTCCCTGACTCGGGTCTCGGGACCTCGGGCACGTGCACAGACCGGCCGTATCCAAGTAAAGACGAGCTCCACTCGGATACAAGGCCTATTGTATCATAAAACATGCAACACTGTAAATTCAAATTTCATAAATATTCAATATAATTACATCGGAATCCTTAAAAGAGGGTTCAGTCGCTCTATACATATAAGGGTTCTACAAATTTTCTTTCACAAAATCATATAAGGTTCTCGAACCTTGGTAAACTAGACCAATCTCTTGCGCAGCTCTTGGGATTACTCCAGCCAACTCCCCAACCTGAGAAAAGAAGAAATCCAATGGAATGAGCTTTCGAAAGGAAAGCTCAGTAAGCACCCCTGCAGGGGAAATACAAGGAAGCCGAAAGAAAGTAATCAAACAAAAAGTGATCCAAACATATACTTATCAGAGCACAAAATCATAAACAAGGATCACTACAACAAGCGATAGTCAAGAACTCTTTCACGTCATCTCCCAGTGCTCATCTTAATCACGTCCAGACCCTTGAGTCTGGTAGCACTCATACGTGCACGTACACGGTCAGCGTATCATCCCACTGATGGGTGGACATCTAGGGTTCCCTCCCCCTGGTAGGACTACAGGACGTTCAGAGTGTCCTCCCCCTGAACGCCCGCAACTTATCTGCACTTATTGGAGAATCTTCAGCACGAGATGTAACGAAACACCAACCCGGATGGAGCATAGGCTCACGTGTTTCCATGGCCGCATGCCGATCAACGAGAGTGGTATTTTCAGTTACCATAAACATGTCAACAAGCATACACTAACATAGAGGTCCGACAAATCAGGAAATAATAAATTTGTGTATGCAATCAAGCAACAATGCAGCACATGGTGCCGAGCAAGAAAATCAACAATAACGATATCAATTACTTTCAAACAAGAAGTATGAACGATATTCAAAGCCAAAGAAAGACCCAAAACTGGGCAGGAAACTAGGCAGGAGTAACTTACCTCTATTAGCGATATCCGAAGTCCTTCCCTGACCCTTACTCCTAGTAAGTCTCTATATCGGTATCTGGCAGTAAGGTCTATTTTAGTAACGGAAATAAATTCCAAAATTTTCTAATAAGAACATGCATGATATCCTAATTCGACCCAAGCCCGATTTATGGGCTTCCTAGGCTTTTCCTTGTTTATTTATAGGCTTTTCTCTCTTCAATCACAAAAGAAGCAATTAGCTTAGTGGTTAAGGCCCACTAAGCCCAAGTAATGGGTCCTTGGTTCAAAGCCCCTTCTCTACACCTCTTATGATATTTCTATTTTTATTTTTTTTCTTTATTTTTTTCTTTTTGATTAATCACTCAAATCTGGCCCATTGGACCTGATCCAACCCAATTTGGTTGAACTCAACCATCCCTAACTGATCTGACCAAGTCATTTGACTTAATTGTGCATTGTTCAGACCCAAACCAATTGACTAGACCAAACCCATTATCTTTCTCCAAATTGATTTAAAAGCCAGGTCTGACCCAACCACTAACCTAATTATTAGACTCCACCAAATCAAGTAATTTGACCCCTAATGATTCCAAACCCAATCCAATTGGGCTCAACCCATCTCCCACTTGACTGAATCTAAACAACTCATTGAACCAATTTAAATCAATTGAAGCTGGTTTGTTAACTAATCCAATCAAACCCAACTTAAATCAATTAAGCCAAAGCCCAATTGATTCAGTCTAATCAATTAATACAAACTATACAAGACCCGTTAAAAATTCTCAAACCCGTTAGCCTTAAACCCGTAACCCGTTAAACCTATAGACCAGACCCGTTAGCACTGTGAGACCCGACCCGCTATCCCGTTAACCCTCTTCTTCAACCTCCAGACGACGCTCATCGGTGGGGAAGAGGAACGCGGTCGTCTCCGGCGGTGCCTGGCGGCCGAAGTCGCCTCCGCCTCCGCTCATGATCGCGCCAAAGGTACTCCCAGTGGCATAGACTTGACGATCATCTTCTTGTCGGAGCTTTTCTGTCTTAGTCGAGACTCTTCCTCACCGGCGCTCACCTCCGCGGCCACGGATAGATGAGAGAATTCATCCTCTCCTTCCCTTTCCTTCCCTCTCTCTCTAAGTTATTAATGCATGCATGTTCTATTACTGTAGACGATGGACAGAGAGAGAAAAGACTCACCGGTGGCGGTGGCGCTCGTCCTGATCTCATGGTGCCCGGCGCGAAGGGTGCTCCTTCTACGCGCGATAACTGGTGTCGGCGACCATTCCCTGCTCAATAGCGATCCCTTGATGCTCCTTCTTTCTCTCTTTCTTCTCCAGGCGACAACACTGTTCTTAGACGGTGTACAGGGCTCACGACGAGCTCCTCTATTTATAGAATCTCACCGGTGGATTCAGATAATGCCTCGAATTCAAATTGTAGTTTATCTCTAATCTTAAATTCATGTTTTATCTATACTTTAAATTTTGTTTTGCAACTTCCGGCAATCCGATCAGCTCCGCAGCGGTGTATACGGTGGCATCACGCTGGAGAAGAACCGCTAGGGTGCCTCACGATTGGTACTTCCCTGATGACCGGCTGAGATGCAACACATGTGATCCGATGGTGGATGTCTTTTCTTCGTGCCTCGGATCAAGCACTCTATCATATGGACCGTCGAGATTGTCTGTAACTGAGTGGCTTGGATTTACCTTCTCGCCTTGAACTCAAGTGAAGATCGATGATGAGCGGTCCTAATGTTGCTCGCACAATAGGTACACGCACACAATAATTTAGAGTTTGAATTGAGTGGCCAGATCGCGCCTCGCGATCCGCACGCGCCCAGATCCTCTCATCTCAGCCGTCCATTTATTTTCCACATTCATGTGAGGAATTTAGTTTCTTTTTGCTGAAAAGCCCTCCTTTCTTTAGCTATTTACTAACTGGTCCCTCAAGAGAGAAAACAGATTTCTCGTTAAGTCCCTGAACTTTATGAAATCACATCTAAGTCTCTCATCCAGAGAGGAGTATAATTATCTTTCAGTCCTCAAACTTTCTAAATTTACTTATTGTCCAATCTGGCACCAATTAATCTAGATTACGGATTTAATCATTTTAAATCCCTCTTTAAAAATTTCAAATTTTCTTCTTCTTGTCTAATGTTATCCCATATATAAAACTTCATATACTCTTATCAAATAATAAATATTGTTATCCAATAATTTTGACTTTTAATCAAATTCTCTCATCATCAACTACCAACATAATATTTATCTACATAAATACTTTGTAAAATAACTAGAAACTTTATTTCAAATAAAAATCCTTGGGAGGTTCTCCCTTATTCTCTAACAAAATTCAAAATAATAACCTAATAATGAAAATATAATTTCCTAAAAATTATGGACTTCACAGGGACAAGTGTTGCAGTTTACTGTGTTGACTTCTTGGGCGTCAATACTCACCGAGATATGTGAGTGATGGGGTGTTGAAGTTTCCCATGTAAGGGTGAAGTTTGTCACATCTGATGCACACCGAACTGTTTGCCCAATTGATACCGACGTGGACTTTCAGCGTATGTGCCACATATACCACATGTTCAACAGCGTCGCCGTCGACCTCATTGTCGATACCGTTGAAGAGACGGTTTGTGTGCCCTCCAACTCCTCATTACCGTCGTAAATATCATGTCTTCTCTTTGGATGAACTAACCAACCCGTCAACGTGTCAATGCTCCATCTTATATTTCTTGTATTTTGTGAATTTCAAATTTCCGCTTAAATATATGGGTTTCCACTTATTTTCTGATGTTTCTGTTTAACATTTTTTACTTTCCGTTTAAATATACGGCTATCCACTTACTTTCCGTTGTTTTCGTTTAACATTCGTACTTTCCGCTTAATATATTCCAATCTCATTGGTTGGGGAAAGAGGTGGGTAGAGGCATTCTTCATGGGAGTGAGGTGGCGAGTTATGACTTGTTAGTGGTGAGACCCGCCGGTTCACTCTCACCCTGAGCAGTTTTGCGGCCAGTTAATTCTCCCGAATCCCTTTTCTATTTTTGAGGCTTTGGCCTACTCTGTGTCTCTTCATGTTATCCTGGCGGCACGTCCTTTCATTGCATGTAGGCGGCCAAAGTTATAATAACACTTCTCGGAACCCGAAGTTATACTGACACTTCCCTTGTGCTCCCTCTTGCGTCGCCCTTCACTCTTTAAATAGCTATCGATGTGGCCACACCCTCCTCACTCTTTCCTCTACAGGGTTCCCAGGCTATCCCCCTCGAATGGATCCTTACTGACTGCGCAAATTGCAAAGGGAACTTGTTGGAAGACCTCCATCAGCCTCGAGCCCTGAACTCCGACAAGTTGCAGAGGCCTCTGAGAAGGAGGAGCAGCCACTTACCACACAGCCGGTCTCCCACAAAAGGATCCGGGAGGACGCCGTGGTGGAGTATAAATGCTCCGTACTCTTCCATATGGATATTCGCCGTGTTGTCGAGCTCTACCAGATTTTGAATGAGAACCTAGCCTGAGAGCGCGAGATCGCCTCCCTTGATGTCTACGAGTTCAAGGAATCCGATGAATTCCAGGACCTGGTCTGCAAGGAGGGGCGAAAAGGTGTCGGGGAAGGTTTTAAAATCTTCTAAGATATCTCTCATCATCATCCCGAGCTATACTTGACTTCATTGGAGTTCAAGGACGCCCTTCAGTATCTCCCACCTAGTACCTCTGGTGAAGATACTTGTTGAAGATGCTGTTGTTGCTGCTGGTTTTGGACCCCCTTCTCTTTTTTACTTGTTTTGTTTGCATCATCCTTTCTCTCTTCTTCTTTCTTGTGTTGTTCTTCCGCGGTCTTCTTTTCTATTTTTGTAGTGTGTTGTTTAATCGTACCGTTTATGAATGAAATATTTTTCTTCTTCTCCTATCAACAACTACTTTGAGTGTTAAACGTTAATAGTTTCTAACATGCATAAACCATATACATTGTTTGTTAAACAAAAACAATGTTTGTTAACCGAAAACTTGGTAAACACGCCGCCCGCGAATGTTCAGTGTGCCTTCGTTTCGTACTCTCCAAGTTCAATTGTGAGGAAGGCGTCGAAAAGTGTCCACTGATATCGGAAAAAGGACCATTTAGAAAAGTATCCTCTGATATCGGAAAAAAGGCCATGCGGAGGCACGCGTCCCTCCTCTGCATGGTTGCAACAATGGCTTCTTCCTCCCGTGTGATGGGGACAAACTTGGAAAACTGTGAAGAATCAAATGTTGTATGGATTACGGGAACTCTCAATATTGAACACAATCTAAGAATATTAAACGATAAAGCCTTATATTAAACGAAAACACCTTATATTAAACGGCAAGTTGAAACGTTAAACAAAAACACACTTTATTAAATGGGAAATTGGAAACTTAAAGGAAACGATGACAAACTTAAAGAAAATCTGGAGTACCTCCTTCCCATCGATGGATTTCAGTAGGGGACCAAGGGAGGCTTGCTTTCAGAAGCTATTATCCCCATATCTGAGGATCCATGGTGTCCTCCAAAAGTGCACTTTCTTTCCGGTCCCAGTGACCTCGTAGAACCATATGTTGAGGACGACAGCACATCCTCTCAGATAACCAGTCTGTGTTTCATTCCCTAAACACCTAGACTGCACGCTTGCGGCTGTCTTCGGGACGTCATCCATAAGCCACTTGTGAGTAGCCTGCACCCGCGCATAGCGGTTCAATACAGCTAGCTTGTCCGCGTAGTCTGCAATCTAGTTAGGAATCACACATGAGGTGCTTGGGAAGAGCATTGTTCCCAGGTGGTACACCACCAGTAGCTTGACAAAGTTTTCTTCTTCCCTTCCTTTCATCTTAACGAGCTGGAGAAGTTTTTTTTTGTGTGGCATCTTTGTGTATGTCGTAGACTTTGCCCAGGTATTTGCTTTCAAAAGCCGATTGTTTTTTCTTCTTCTTGAAGACGACCCGCTCCCGATCACAGCAAAGGCCAAGAATGAGAGCAATGTCTTGAGGTCTGAAGGGCATCAGGCTTTCTCCAATCCTAAATTTGTGGGTGCGCTCATCATACCTCAGTAACTCTCCTACAGAACAGGTTCGATATCCAATAATGGGGCAAAATGTATCCTCCTGATAAGTCGTTCCCAATGCCTCCCAGTCATACGGGGTTTCAACTCGGCAAGTATTTCGTGGACCGGTACTGTCACGCCCCAGACTTATCCGGGACATTGGCAAACCTGCCGCATACGTGTGGGGATGGACCCCACTGTGTACACAAGGCCTCAAAACCTGGTCAGAGTATAATAATACAAGGATCTAGATATTAATACTTAAAATTCGAAAGATAACATAAACGAATAATCCAATACTATATACTGGAAGTTCCAAGAAGTACACCAAGATTTCTAACATGACTTAATATATAACATGGCTCTATAAAAAAATACTAAAGACTGGGAAAGGATCCTGGACACCCCATCTACTCACCATCTACCTACTTCTCATGATCTAAAAAAAAAGTCCAGAGATTAATGTGCTTGGGAGCTCAATAAGCATCCACTATAAAAACAATTAACCATGCAAAGTTTTAGCATTATAAGTAAAGCTGAAACATAATAAGATAAGCGAGTAAAAGAAACAATCCAGAAATGGGACAATAAATTTGCAAGAATTACAAATTTATGAAGATATCGTCAAACCATATTATCAAAAGATTTATTTTATACTCAAAATAATATTGTCTCCCAAACTTGCTATGACCACTAATAACCCCGGTGATATGGGTCAGAAACATAAGGCTGTTATTATAACCGACAACACGGGAAAACAGAAGGCTGCTATTGTGACCGACAACACGGTAAAACAGAAGGTTGTTATTATAACCGACAGCACGAGTTGAACTAGTTCACAATCAAAAAGGGTCGGCACGGTCAATGTATAACCCCCATTGACATGGGTCAAAACATAGACCGTTTGGAGACATATACGAAAATCAAAATGACTTTTGCGAAACAATAAATCATAGCAAATATAACAGCTATATCAGAACGTGTTTCAAACAAAGAGATGTCAATAGTTCTAAGTTGAACATACATGCATGGTTCTTTTTGTACAAAAATAGATTGCTTAGGATTTTCTTTTTGAAATATCTGATAAAATCACTAGTCCATCACTTATAGTGAAAATAAAAGCTAAGAAATAAAATAATAATAAATAAATAAAATTTACTTAATTTATAGGTGGACTACTTACCTGACTAAGTCCCAAAACAAATTTCTTAGTTTCCACGAAAATTTCAAGCTTCCTCAAAAGGTCCTAAAGAAGCACAGAGTAAATCCTATAAGATCCGAATACTTTACTAAAATTCTTAAGGTATGAGAATTCCTGCAACCCAACACAAAACATAAAAATTCAAAAGACCAAAACAAAATAAATAAATAACAAATAATTTAAAATACATAAATCAATGAATAAATAATTAATTAATAAAGCAAACAAAAAAATATATATATAAACCAAAAATAATTAAATCAGTTGACAGATAGAAACAATTAGATAAATAAATAAATATTTTTAAATATCTAAACAAGTAAATATCTAAATAAATAACTAATTAAAATAAATATCATAACTCAAAATAGCTCCACTTTATATAACAGTATAATTTAAATTAAAAATATTTAAATAAATTTAAATGCAAAACCATTATACATATAGGTATCATGAAAATAAAAGTTAAATTCAAATGGCATGCTAAGAGATTTGAACCTACAATCTTCTTTTCAATTTTTCAAAACTCAAACAAATCTGCTAGTAATTAAGTACAAATTATATGTCTATATCTAATTATATTAATGAAATTCAAAAACTTTCCATACTGTATAGCCAAATTTCAAAATTCATAATATTTGATAATGAATCAACATATCAATATTTAATTTTACATCTTTTCTGATATTGGATTTCAAAACATGGATATCAGTAATTAAACTCAGACAAAAACACTCCCTGATTCATAAAACAAAGTATTCACGCTCTCCCAGACAGATTAAAAAATGCAAAGATATCCATGTAATTAGACACAAGACGTAGAAAAACCTGATCTCTTCTGATAAATTACATGACAATTTAAAACACAGTGAAATCAAAACCATGATAGGAACTAATTGAAATCAAACATAAATCAAGACTCAATAAATAAATCTAAACATTAAAAAAAAAACACCAATATATAGGTTCATTAAACCTTAACCAAATCTATCATAAATCCCTAGCAATAAACAACAGAAACCTTAGATCTATCCTTCTAACCCTTAACTTTTAGGTCTAACCTAGATATAGGAATGATCAAACAGAACTTACCTTTAAAACCTAAATCCCAACAGATGTAGTCCCCGTCGATAACGGTCAACGGATCCTGCCTCGGATCTGTCCAACTTGAGAAAAATGACGGCGATGCTCGATTGGGAAAAAGAAAAAAGGAACTAGGGTTTTTAAAATAGGATAATAGACTCTTTGCAGAAAGTCCCCCCATGTAAATTAAAATTACATGTGGGCCTTATAGTAAAATTCTAAAACCTCAAAATAGTGGGGTTTTACAGGTACCAAGTAGCACCTATCATTTACTAAATTAGGAGCTATGTTTTCTGTAGCCTGCACCAAGAGAGATTTATTATGGTGGATTCTATAACGCTTAAATGGAAATTGTGAAGAATAAATGGAAACACTGGTAACGTTGGTAGATATAATTCGTAACGATTGTATACCAAACCCATCATCCAGAATACACCAAAAGTCAGAAAGACAGAATAAAAAACCCTAAACCCTATATTTCTTCTTGTGAAGACCCTACAACCTGACTTACCCAAAATCACTTACCAATGTGTTCAATCTTCCATTGCGTAAGTGCATACAAAGCAGGAAAACCAAGCGGAAACTCAGAAAAATCGTGGATAAGCCAAATAACCCATCCAGGGTTCCCAAACATGCAACAATACCTTAGAGTAGCAGCTTTAGTCCGGGTTCCCCAAAAAAGCTTTGATCTCCGGGGAGCAGCAACAAATGGCCGAAGGACTCCGACAGAGGTGGTGGCACGGTGGCTGGGCGATGCGTGTTCCTTGTGAGAGGCCGAAGGGGAAGAGCTCTGTCGTTCCGGCGGAATCGCACCGTCTCGGGAATCCAACCACCCCTAGTCGAGGGTTCATGAGTTGGGGGTATTTTCATCAATTCAGCCATTGATTTTTAATTATTTTTATATTTCATGTGTTGAGGTGCTCCAACAACTAGTTATGTCATCATTAATGATGGTGAAGGCATTTTCATCACAAATAATAAAATGTAACAAAGTTAGTAGATGAGAGGGTGTAAAAATCATTAATTGAAAAAGGAGGGATGTTTTGGGAAAGAGAAAATTTGGGTGGACCATGTGTTCATTTCGAAAACTTTGAAGGATGTTTAATTCATTGATTCCATATTTGATATTTTAGGAATTGATAAAACAATCATACATCTCATTGTTGGGTCCGAGGGGCACCACACAATGGAGTGTGTCCCTCTTTTATATGCCCCACCCTCTCTTATATGCCCCTATGTGAGACTTTGTTAGACACCCAACAATACTCCCCTCGAACAATAACACGCTATACTTGGGGGCTTTATTCGGTACCGAGGATTCCATCCACATCGGTAGGACACTAGTTGTGATAAAAAAAAACCCCTCTATTAGACACCCAACAATCTTCCCCTTGAACAAAGAACCACATGCTCTAAACCTCATCTCAAGCGAAACACTGTGAACATTCACCTTGCTCCGTCGGCTTTTCCCTCGATGGAATGATGGGCTTTGTTCGGCATCGAGGATTCCATCTACACCGTTAGGACCAGAGAAATCTGGCTCTGATACCACTGTTGGTGAAGACTAAGCCCATAATAAAACCGAGAGGGCTTGGGCCAAAGCAAACAATATCACAACTAGCATGGAGTGTGTGGTACACTGGGACCCAACACTCATAACAAATGTTCCCATAAACATAAACTACATTGCCTACAATTAAACATGCCATGATAAATGAATGGATAAAACAGAATAACAATTATAATCAAATTAATTATTGAACAAGAACTTCACAAAAAATAATTTTAAGGCAGATGTACATCTCGAAGGCCTATTGGCTCATGTTATTCTCACCTAAATATCCCTCTATCATATGTGTGGCCATAATGGATCCTACGAACCTTTTACAACAATTTGTACAACAAATATGAAAAGGGCTCGAGTGATTTCAAAAATTTAGTATCAAACCTCAAAATGATGATGAACTCTCATCATCGGAACTTTCAGGCCTCAATGCGTGGAGCATGGGAAACAATGGCAGAAGAGTTGGATTCACTGGCACTGGCAACTGGTGCACTGAGCTAACGAAATGCTTCTCATTGATCCTTCCAACTTCTCTGCATACCTGATCAAGAATGGTTAAAAAGTCTCTTACCACCATGAAAATCCTAAATGGGTGAGCTTCTTCTTTTGCTGAATTCCCGTGGAAATACTCGGTTATTTCCTTTACTAGGGATAATGCAACACTTTCTTGAGCCTGGACCCTTATAATCTCCTCCTCAGCTTTCTTCAAGAACTCACTCATTGCTTCATGGAACTGTTCGCCACCTCCTTTCAAACCCAGAGCTTCATTCAATCTTACTACCTCGCTGATTTTTCCTATTCCTTCAGCAAGCTTAGATACATAGCCGCTCAGAACATCAGAATCCATTGCCGCTGCCTTCTTCACATTGCTGAGCTCCCCTCCAAGTCCAGCAACAACTTGGAGGCCGTGCTTTTTGTGCTCGAGATCGTCGCGTAGAGTATTTACTTGCGTCTTATGCATTGATGGATTGGAGGAAAGACGGGAGCCTTCCGCTTTGATGATTTCTTGGACAACAAAATGGAGAAGAGTGGTCTTGCCATCGGTTCCCTTGACATCTACTAGTTTGAGGAGAGTGTCAAGTTTGAAGGCATGTGCATCACCTCTGTTGGTTCCAACATTCATTCTGTTCCCTGTCTTCAGGACAGCCTCTAGGAGTTTAAGGAATAACCTACTGCTCCTAAGCTCTTCACAGGCTGCCTGTCAATTACACAAGTAGTCAAAGTCTCAGAAGTGACTCTCAATGATATATGGACATCTGAATGTTGATACTTTTGGTACAATGAGCTCGATAATGAATAAAAAAAATGCTTTTGTTGAGATGGATTACACTGTCAAAACTCTTGAAAACTCACTCTCGTTTATAACATGTAAAAAGTATTATGATCCACACACATTGTTTACAGGACAACCAAATTGGATTCTCATCTTCGGTTCAAAGTCAAGTGCAAAACATGTTTGTAATAGTTAAAGACTAAACATAGAGGAAAAGATCTTCATGAGCACAAGTTGGGCATGGCATTAGTCTAAACAGTATTTCAAAAAGCAGAATGCATGCTCAAGGCGGTTATTCATAGCTTAAGAATGAAAGGTAGGGACAGGGATAATGTGTCATATGAATACAAGTCAAAATTTAAGATTAAGTCCAAAATCAGAGAGGGAGATTGAGAACACATTATGTAAACAGAGAAACTTGATAGAGGACATCCATCCTTTTGATTAGCTACCATATAATAGGACAAATGAATCAAGCTATTTAATTCCAAGGAAATTGATCTCTGAAAGGACAGAAAGCTTTGTTTGACTGGTGATGAAGGGTGGTAGGAATCAATGGTACAAGCTCTGGCATGAAAAAGAAACTTACCTCAAGAGTTTCAAAGGACTTCCTGAGGAAATTAACCTCTGAATCGAAATTTGCAATATAAAGCATTGCATCCACTCTTTTAAATGCAAACGGGACATCAATAACAGCCTTAAGAAACTTTTCTGCTGGACCAAGCTTAAATGGAGAATCATCTTTGTACTCTTTCAAGTTAAACTCTTCCTCTTTACTAGGAGCCATCTTTAGCAGAGTCTCCAAAAGGTCAGTTCCCAGGCAATTTGTGTTACCTGCTCACAACAACAACAACAACAACAACAATCTTGAGATTAAATTAAGAAAAATTAGAACATGGGTACATGAAAATTTTAGGAATATGGTAAGAATTAGTTCCGGACAGAGCTACAAGCCTACAATAACTTTCATAGGTAACTAGCTGCCTGACAACATATGAAGACTACTACAACAATAATATGGAACCTGTTGACCACCACCACAGGTTACTAAATAAGTCTAACTCAACCAACTCTCCCATTTGTTTATTAACTTTGCATAAAGTTTACTAAAAGCATTTTTGTTTGAAATTGGTATCGATCTTCACAAAAACTTAACATTGTAAAAAATCAGAAATACCTGAGAGGATTTTAATCTATGGATAAAGTAGCCCATACAGGAATTCTTAGAAGATTTTCATCCATGCAGCAATTTACTTTATCCTCTTCTAATGTTCTCAATTCTCATCTTTCCCACAACCCTATAAAAGTCAAAGGAAACAATACATCCCATCAACTGGCCCTTGAAGCAAGTACTGGTGTTCAAGCCAGGATTTATTGACCATCTTTAGACACTATTTGGTGCTAAAATTTACTGGGTATCCTTTTTTTCCTTTGACTGATGAAACCAAAAATCAAAGAAGAAAGTTTAGCACACTTTACAGAAAATGTTTAAATTTTTTGCAATAGCTAAAACTTTTTTTGTTCCCTTTCAACTTGCTATTTTGAATTAACATATAAACTTCTTCATCATCAGAGCATGCAAAAAAAAAACAAAAAACAAAAAAAAGGAGAGAGAGAGAGAGAGAGAGAGGGATCATTGTTTTTCTTTCTTCTCTTTTCCTCCACCAGAATGGTTCAATTTCTATCCATACTATTTCAGCTATCCATCTGTGAAAAAAATTAGAATTTGCAGGTACAAAGGCAATAAAGAAAGCAACATGCACCAACTTGATATCATCAGCACCTCAGTACTGAGGGAAGTCCTAACATTCAGTGACAAGCAAATAACAACTGTGACAAAAAGCCTAACCTTCCAAAAGAGCTTCACAGACTTCCTCCTTGGTAACATTCAGTGCCCTCAGCAATATAGCAATGTTCTGCGACTTCTTTGGGTCGAGGATCCTGTTCTCCTGTTTCGGTGAGGGAAGGACAGGCCGCTTGTTTATCTCCTTCTCCACTGTTGTAGTGGTGTCCACCGCATTGGAAATGAACAATGTCTCAATCATCTCCTCATTCAACCTGAAAATCAATGAACTCTATCCAATAAAGGAACCAAAAACACATTGACATGAAGGAAGTTCAGCAGAAAACAAGCAAAACGAATCAACTCCAGAGTCATTACTTGAAGGAGCTGGACATCAACTGATCCCACACCATTGCTCGATCTGAGCTCGCCCTGACTTTGTCCCAATGCAAAGGCTTCAACTTTGGCTTCGTATTCTCCTCACTCTTCTCCACATCCTCTATAGCCTCCGCCGGAGTCACTGCCATCGCTGCGGCATTCTTGAACCCATTCGTCTTCTGCGTCAAGAGAACCTCCGGAGTGCTCCGAACCTTATTCTCCCAGTACCCAGAAGGAGGTGGCGGCGGTGGTGGGGGAGGTAGAGGTACCCGCCGCTCCGGCGGGCCCCCGACTGTAAATGAATAGTGGGTGAAACCACTGCTCCTCGCTGGTGATCTCAGAGCCTGCCTGGAAGATTCCGAACTCCTTGAATTCCGATCCGAATTGTTATCCGGTGGCGAGGATGGCGGCGAATGTGGAGGTAGCTTTCTATTCGGGGGCGAAGGAGTTAGCGGCCGCAGCGGCGGCGGAGGAGGAGGAGGCGGCGGTTGCGGCGGTGAACATACCCCAGGATCCCCCGATCTGGCGGTAGATTTGGACCGGAATGGCGAAGAGAGGTTCGGAGACGACGGCGAGTAGGACGGCGAGCTCGAGCTAGAGCTCGAGCTCCGAGGCCCAGGCTTCGGCATTGCCGAAGCCCCGAAGGTCCTTCTCGAGCTCGACCCGAGCCCCGGGCTCTGCTTCTCTGCCGAGGAGATCCTCGGAGAGTAGAACTCCTCGTCGGAGGAACACTCCTCACCGCCAGAACCACGGCGCCGGGCCTGACGCGAAAGCGGAGGGAGAGGACGGAGCTCCGGCGAGCCACCACCAAGCTTTCGATAAGGTGAACTGCCAGCCGGTGACGCCGCCTCGGGATCCGCATTCCTCGCCCGAGAGCTCACCAACGTGCCCAAGTATAACAAGTCCGAAGCCGTGGTGGATGCGACCACAGTGGGAGCTTTCTGGCCGTCGGATGAGGCCGGGAAAAGCCGCTGGCCGTCGGATCGGAGGGCATTTTCGGAATTACGACGTCGGTGGAATAAGAAAGCGAGAATGAGAGAGAGAACACCGAGAATAAAGAGAGGGACGAGAATAGCAGGGAGAAGTTTGGAAGAATGGGGACGAGGAGGGGTAGAATGGGAAGAGGGGAAGATGATGGAGGGAACATTAGCGGGGAAAGTAGGGGTAGATAGGGAAGAGGGGGGAGTCGGAGGGGAGGGGGAGAATGGGAAGAAAGGCTGGGAATTTGTGGAGAAGGGGTATTTTGGGATGGATGGAGATGGAGTGGGGGGTTGGATAGGAGGAGAGGTGTAGGATGGGAAGAAGGGCTGGTGGAGACTTCTACGCTTCTGAGTAGGAATTTGAACAGGGATGGAATAGCAAGGGATCAGGAAGAGTAGAACGAAGAGGAAGGAGGATAGGCGCCGGGGCATTGTGGGAATGGTGAAGAGAAGAGAGAGAAGAGTTGAGTGTTACTTTAGGAACGGGAAGTAGAGAGAGAAGAGTATGGGAGGTGAGGAAAGCAGCTAACAAGACTGGGAACTTTGGAGGGAGGCAGAAGGCAGTGGTTGATGAACTGAACAGATTATTTATTTATTTATTTATTTGTTTATTATATTTTAATTAATTTAGTGGTTTGTGAAGTTTTCTCTCATGGTGGTAATTGGTAAATATTAAAATGATGTGATGTTAAATGATACATAAAATTTTAATTAAAAAAATTAAGAAAATAAAGCAAGAGTCTAATCCAGCTGGGAACAACCATGACACGCAAAGATAGACAACAAAGGGAATCAAAGTGCGAGCATCATATACGCACAGCACATTCAAACCAATGCAGTAAATATAAACTCTAGAGTTTATGATTTGGATTTATGAAGTTGAAGTGTTGAACTAAATAGTTATATTGAATAAAATAAAATCATATCTTAAAATTGAATGTATGAAACACACTAAAATTGGGCGCAAAAGATAACTGTGTAAGAATATAGTTAAACATATAAACATTCCTAATAACAAGAATAATCTAATATAATCTAACATTAATAATGAAATAGGTTAACCCACCTTTTTTTTTTTTCATAATCAACATTAACAATAGGGTTTGACTCATGTCTTATAAAGATCAAACTCTTTGTTTGGTTGGCATGGTATGATAAAATCCTTATGCTATAAAACCTAACAAAAAGAACTAGAAAGGCGATCACACAAGATGTTATCTCTGTGATATTGAAGAGGGAACAATGACACACCTACTCCTGCACATTGTCTATTATATTCACAACAAATCTAGGACCACTTCTACATCCTCTTTGTGATCGATAATCTTCCCACTCAGATGTGACATCACATTTGCCAAACTACTTGTTTGACAAGCCCGCAAATGGTGGAATCTGGTGGTAATGGTAATAACATAAAATATATGACTGGAACGAAATAGAAGATATTTTCAAGATAAACAACATGTTTACACAAAACTAATCTGTCATATCAATTTCCTTATACTATCTTGGTTTGATGTAGCTCATACAACAAAGAAGTCAAAGTTGTTGGCAATGGAATCCATCATCAAGAGAAGCATGGAGTTCTCTCAAGACAAGGACCAGCAATGATCACCAGACCCCAATGTAGACTTTTTAAGGATGAGGCGTCATAGGAGTAAGCCCAAAGGAGCATAGCCAATAGAGACTATTGTCAACTAGGATAGTGAACTCGCCTGTATGTAAAATGTATCCGGCCCGAACTTGGGCCAAGACGAATGTAATATGATTCTATCTTAATGAATTTAATGAATGTGGTTTATCCATAAAAAAAAAAACTGAATCCACATTTGAAACTCAATATTTCCAATTATTTATTTGACCTTCAAATATCATATTTATTGTATACCTAAAAACTCTTTAAAAAAATGACTTAAATTTACCAAGAAAAAACTTCATATATTTTAAAAGAAATCAATGTTACTTAAAATTTGAAGAGTAATTTAGAAATTCAAAACCATTTTTTGTTAATAATTAAATATATTAATTTTATTAATTTTATATCAGTTTCGTCAACCATAGAAGTATTGAAATGTTTTTTTCTTTTTTTTTTAGAATTTTAAGAGTATAGAGAATATTAGTTAAATACATAATTTGGGGGTATGTGTAAAGATACCTAGACTAAAGAAAAACTAAAATTAATAAAATAAAAATCTTAAATGAAATCTCAAATTTCTAAATCACTAGAAAGAACACAACAATTTCAAGGCGACGAAACACTGGAGAGCAACGCATAAATAACTACCGGATTTGCTCTCATGAAAACACGCTTGCAGAGTCTTGACAAGGTGTTATACTTGTACTTTTATTTTGTTATGTACTATTATTTTGTAATGTTAAATCAGTATTTTTTATTAAGTTATGAATGAATGTGATTTATTTATCTATATTTTTTTTAACACTATATAAAAAAAGATTAAACCCATTTTTGGTCCCTGAAAACAAGGTCAATGTTCATTTCCATCCCAAAAATTTAAAATTTGTTCAATACGGTCCACACCAGCATATACTGTCACTTATCACTCCACATCAGCAAAATAACAACCTAAACATAATAATAAAAAGATTATATGTATTTTATTGGTATTCCACATGACCGCCACATCAGCAATATGGACCAAAAATGCCAAAATACGGAATATATAGGGACCCAAAATGTCAAAATATGCAATACATGGGGACCATATTGAACAAATTTTGAATTTTGAGATGGAAATGAACATTGGTCCCGTTTTCAAGGACCAAAAATGGCTGATGAGTCGGAAACCCGCAAAGCATTTACGGAACACTATACTGGCCTAATTGGCACGGAGCGGGATCATAGATTCACTACAAACTGGAATAGATTATTTGAGCACAGGCCAATGCAAGACCTCCACCAACTTGACAACCCATTTACAATGGAGGAGATCAGGAAAGCTGTCCAGGAGTTGAACCCGGACAAGGCCCCTGGGCCAGACGGATTCCCTATGACAATCTATCAAAAAGGGTGGAGGTTTATCAAGGAGGACCTTAACCACATTTTTCAGGACTTGTATAACGGACAAGCGCAATTAGAAAGGTTGAATTGGGCGCATATAATACTCATACCAAAGAAAGAGGTCTCGACCGAGGTAGGGGATTACAGACCGATAAGCCTCATTAATTGCTCAATGAAAGTGATTACCAAGGTCCTCGCCAACCGGCTCCAAACGGTCATCGCTCCTATGATCGATGAATCCCAAACAGCCTTCATCAAAGAAAGATCTATCCAGGATAATATCATTGCGGCCGACGAAATTATCCACATGATGAGGATCAGGAATGAAGAAGGGGCTCTACTTAAGATAGATTTTGAGAAAGCTTTCGACACAGTGGATTGGGAATTCCTAGTGGATGTTTTACATGCAAGAGGCTTTGGCTGCAGATGGATTTCATGGATTAGGGATATCTTGGTCTCTTCAAAGTCAAAGATTATGATCAATGGGCATGAAGGGGGATATATCAGACACAAAAGAGGGCTTAGACAGGGGGACCCCCTCTCCCCTCTCCTCTTCGTCATTGCGGCAGACACCCTAACCACTATGATCGCAAGAGCAGCCAGGGGGAATCTTTACAAAGGCATCAGGTATGGGGAACGGGAGGAAGATGAGATTACCACGCTGCATTATGCGGATGATCTACTAGTGTTCAGCTCAGGGGACATCCAACACATGAGAACTCTGAAACTCATCTTCTACCTTTTCGAAGGACTATCTGGCCTCCGAGTCAATTATTCCAAGAGTCACATTACCCCCTTCCGAATGGAGACTGTGAAAGCTGATGCGCTGGCAAACACCATTAACTGCACAAGAAAGGAACTACCTATAAACTACCTCGGTGTCTCGATCTCAGGCCGGAAGCCGAGACGACCAGAATGGGAACAACTAATTGACAAAATCCGTAGGAGAATTGGAACATGGAAAGGTCGGCTATTGTCTTTGGCAGGCAGGAGTACACTTATTAACTCGGTCATCTCAGCTATTCCAAACTACTGGCTGGCCATCTACAAGCTGTCGGACTGGGTGATCAAGCGGATCGATAGCTTCAGAAGAGACTTTCTATGGCATGGGCCTGAGTTGAAGGGGAAGGCTTATAGACTGGTCCAATGGCAGCGATTATGTCGACCAAAGGAATACGGGGGCTGGGGAATCACAGACCTGCGATGCTTCAACAAGGCTATGATTAGCAAATGGTGGTGGCGACTTCTAAATGGGCATGCTGGTATCTGCAAAAGAATCATACAGAGCAAATACTTTCGAAACTCCTACATAAATCCACATAAGAAGCCCCCCCTCAGAGCATCACACTTCTGGAAAGGTACATCAGAGCAATGGAGTTTGGTGAAGATGGGAATAACAACAACAGCTGGAAAAGGGGATACTGTGAACTTGTGGCAAGACAAATGGATCCAGGGACAGGCGCCGAGTAGCTTATTCCCCATAATAACATAATCGGCAAGGCACCACCACCTAACGCTGGCGGAGGCAAGGGCCAAGCTAACCCAGGGCCACCCAATCCTCAATCAGGGCCCACTCACCCGGGAGGGCCAAAATGAGCTAGAAGAACTAGTGGAAGCAATATCAATGGCTGACGAGGGAAATGAGGACACCAGGAGTTGGAACATGGAAAGCCATGGATCGTTCTCGGTTAAATCACTATACAAGTTCATCACCGATGGGGGAATAAGAAACCAGTTTCCTAGTAACCTCTGGAGTTTGCCCTGCCCGATGAAGATCAAACTGTTTGCATGGTTGGCAATGGACAATAAAATACTCACTTTAGACAACCTAGCAAAGCGAGGCTGGAGGGGGGACCACACACTCTGCTACCTGTGTAATGAGCAGGATGAATCCGTGCACCACCTGCTTATCTCTTGCCCAGTCACAAGACAAATTTGGCAACATTATTGCCCAATGTTCAACCAGTGTGTGCCTCCACAATCGACTGGGGATCTATGGGGACACAACAGCCTCAGGAAAAACCTACACAAAGAGATACGCATGGGATGGGATCTGGCAGTCATGGCCATATCTTGGAGTACTTGGCATGAAAGAAACTATCGATGCTTCCGTAACAAACAACGCGTTTGCTCTGGGATTATTCGAGGGATTGCTTTCTTAATGCTGGCTTGGTTCGAGGCCACCACTGACACCAAGCAGCAGAAGCTGAGGCATATGGAGTCCATTGCTCGCAGATCCTTAGCCATCAACTCTGGAGAAACGACACAAGAACCGGGAAGCGGGGATGACTTTGAAAATGGGTCGACAGGGCAAACCCCTCAGGGGTAATCAACGGGAATTGTCAATGGGGGCACTATGACCGCCTACGGGGGTCCTAGAGCCGACTCTGTACCAATCTATTTTTTTTTTGTCTCCTGACTATTTTCAATAAATGAATGTGGTTTATCCACTTTAACCAAAAAAACAAAAAAATGGCTTTACGCCTATAAAAAATGATGCACATAATTCATCAAGGGAGTTGCACCGACAACCAAACTATGAATGCTAATCACTGATCCCGATTACATTTGTTTATTAGTTCCATGTTTAATATAAAATTTCAGTGCTTTCTCCAACCCCATCCCCATGCACACACATGCATGTTTGGTTGCCAAAGTCTGTTCTTTCTCTTTGGAGATTCTCATGGACCAATTTATATCCAATAATTTATTATACAACAAAGGTCTTCACTAATTAATTTGATTAATATAACTTCTAATTAATTTTTAATCTCAAGAATAGGTTTCATTTCTATATCCTCTCTACTTACACTCTTTCTTAAACTACCAGTCCATTTGTGCTCTCTTGTAAAAATTTATATATTTGATGTAATAAAGTACAAAATAATGAAAGGTAGGTTCAACCTAAAATTTAGTTTGGGGATAACTTTTAGATTTATACTACAATTCATAGTTTTTTATATTTATATTTTATTGGGGTTTCTTTTTTAGACTTAAATCAAAAGACCTATGATGTGAGACTATGTTTGCATCGCTAACATATTTTATCTTTTTTATGTGCTAATAAGTTAATGTAATCAACTGTCTATCATTTTTTGATTGTTTGAAAGATCGAAAATATAATATCGCAATCTTTATTATATATATATATATATATATATGTGTGCGTAATTTTTATATAAATCTAATATTAAGAATATATCAAAGAAATACTTAAAATGAAGCATCACAAATGAGCTCAAAAGAGTTGGCAAGAGGATCTATAGGTTATAGCTATCCTAAAGCGAATTTTATGAATTTAAAGTTGGTATATTATGGAAAGGCAACTCATTTTATAAGACCTTTGTCTCCATTCTCATGTACATATAAATTTTTAAAAAAACAAAATGAATATATGAACTCTATTTTTGAGCACTCAAAGTCTCAAAAGTAGTATGGTTGTAAGGCCCCACATAGTTTGGCAAGCCACAGGGTGTGCATTTGGATGTTTGTAACCAAGCCCTGTCATCATAAATGATAGGCCCTGCCCACTTGAGCCTTGACCCACATGGAGTCCAAGTAGACTTTTGCACCTGTCTAACTATAGAAGAGCTCATTTTACATGGTTCTAGAACGTGGCAAGACCCTGGTTCAAATCAATGGGGACATGTGGCAAACCCCCATTGGTTCAAATCAAAAAGACCCTGGTTTGAAAATCAGGTAAGATGAGTCCACTTCAGAATGGTTCCAAGGCCATTGCTATTTTTTTTTTCTGTCTTCTTTTAGATAAAAGGCCACTGCTATTTCTACCGAACAATTTTTATTCTTTATTATTTATTTATTTTGTTAAGAGGAGAAATATATTAATTTTTTATTGTTAATTTGTAGTTTTAATTCACAGTATTGCAAATAGCTTCTAAGAAATACTAAGAGCCAGCTTGGTTTGGCCGTTTTCGGCATTTTCAGCATTGTCATCGTTTTTCATTTTCCACGAAAACGCATTTGGTTTGCTCCTTTTCGCGAAAAGGTGGAAAATGAAAAGGGTTGGAAAATGGAAAATGAGAAAATGAAAAAAAAGTTGTTTTCTACTATTGGAAAACCACCATAGCATAGTTGTAAAAATAATTATAAAAATATATAAAATATAATTTTTGTCATTTTTGTATTTCTTAAAATATATTTTCTTGAACTTTTGTTATTATAAAAATATATAAAATACCATGTTTGTTATTTTTTTATATTTTAAACTTTATAAAAATATCATATTTGTCTTTTTTATTTTTTAAAATATATTTTCTTGAGTTTTTATTATTATAAAAATATATAAAAATACCATGTTTGTTATTTTTTATATGGGCTTTTTGCAGGTGTACCCCTGAATAATTTTGAAATTGTGTATTTACCCCTGAATAAAACATAATTGCATACATACCCCTGAATAATAGGTATAATTGCGTATATACCCCTAGGGTTAAAATCAAATGACAAACCGTCAAGTTAACAAACGGTAGACATGCAAAATGACCATCATACCCTTTACATATATACCCCTAAAAAATTTGTTTGACTATAAATTTAAAAATACCCCTTTAAAAATTTAAAATTTAAAATAGTTAAAAAATATATGAAGATGGGTATTTTGGACATTTTTTAACCCTTAACCTAAGTTGTAACCATGGTTAAGATTACTTGGTTAACTTTTGTCAACGGATCCTAACAGTAGGGGTATATCCACAATTCAACCTGTTTTTTAGGGGTATACATGCAATTATGATTTTTTCAGGGATAAATATGCAATTATGAAACTTTTGAGGGGTATATAACCAATTTCCCCTTTTTATATTAAGCTTTATAAAAATATCATGTTTATCATTTTTTATTTCTTAAAATATATTTTCTTGAACTTTTGTTATTATAAAAATATCATGTTTGTTATTTTTTATATTTTAAGCTTTATCATGTTTGTCATATTTCATTTTCTGTTTCTTCAAACAGATTCCATTTTATGTTTTTGAAAACAGTTTCCAATAAACAAACCAAACAACTTTTCCACTTTCCAGTTTTTGAAATCCTTTTTGTCGTGAGATATATACGAGATATATCTCAAATGAGATATAGATATATATGGATAAGATATATATGGCTCTTAGATATAGTTTAGTCCCACATCGGTTATTTATATATGATATATATGTTACTAGCTTATAAATAGGCTTCTGCTGTATATTCGATAATATGATTCACTTTATAACCTTTCTCTTAACATGGTATCAGAGAGCACAAGTTTTGAATCATCTTAAAATAATAATTTTTTTAGGGCCGGGTCCTTCTCAACCCGCCCCCAGCTCCTCTGTCCATTGCTGCTCACGTTGCTCAAGGATGCCATGCCCGTTCCACGTCCGCAGCAATCTTCCCGGATCTTCTCCGATCTTCTCATTCTCCGGATCTTCTCCAATTTTCCCAGATCTTCTCCGATCTTCCCGACTCTTCTTCTCATTGTGCATGTGCCCGCCTTCGTGTTGTGGCTCTCTCTCTCTTGGCGCCTACTCTCTCTATTGGTGCTTGCCTTCTGCGATTGCTCTCTCTCTTGGTAGATCTACAATGATTGCTCTCTCTCTTGGTGGATCTATAGGTGTGATCCTTTTCTCCTCTACTCCTAACATGACTTCTTCTCCTCCGGACGACCAGCAACCTTCCTCCTTCTCTTCCCGACGATCCACGGCTTCTTCTCCCCGAGCGACCATCGCACGGCCCTGCCCGCACGGCTCTTTCTTCTCTTTTGGCAACCACCTCATGACCCTTTCTGAAGGGTTTTTGATTGGGCCTCTTTGTTGAGCCTTCTTCTTCTCCGTGGCGTTTGTTTTTTCTTGTGTCCAAAATCAAGGTGGTATCTCACACACCACCTTGAGTTTGCGGGGGACTGTTAGATTATATATAGCTGACCAAGCACATTGGCATGGATGCTCACTTTACCCGGCATTTTGTTCGTGATCAGATGGTTTCCCTTTGTTATCTTCCATCTAAGGTCTAGGTTTCTAATTTCTTCACCAAGGCTCAGACCCGTGATCAGTATTCTTTTTTGCTATCCAAACTCAAGACTTTTGATCCGCCTTTAGTTTTAGAGAGAGAGAGAGAGAGAGAGAGAGAGGGTTATGAGATATAAATATGTATGGATAAGATATATATGGCTCTTAGATATAGTTTAATCCCACATCGGTTATTAGCTTAAAAATAGGCTTCTGTTGTATATTCAATAATATAATTCACTTTATAACCTTTCTCTTAACACTTTTCTTTTTCTGCGTTTTTCACCTTTCAAAAAATGAAAAACAAACCAAACGCCCCTAACCTTAGTATAAAATGTCTAATTTAAAATATTGATTTGTTGAAATCCAATTAAATTTTTCAATAACAATCACCCTATTAAAAAAAAAATCATTTTCAATATCAAAACTCAAGTTCTAAGAAAAGATGTGTAAAACCAAAAAGTATTTAATGAGTTAATATATTATTTTCAAAAGACAGCTATCCACATAAAAATAAAATTAATATTTATATAATACTATTTTATTATAACACATATAAGGGTAAAATATACATCTTAAATAATTGGAGGTATAATCACATCCAAATATCCCCTTAAGGGGCTGTTTGGTTGGGGGTAATGTTTTCACATTCCCGAGAATATGGTGGAAATGTGATCACATTCCCATGTCTGGTTACTGTAGTGGGAATAAGTTAGTAATCCACATTACTAACTTATCCCACATTCCCAACTTGGTGGGAATCCAGAAAGACGCCAAAATAGGTGTCTTTTTGGATTACCAAGTTGATGGTAATGTGAATTCCTATTTTGCCATCCACCCTATTATTATTATTATTATTATTATTATTATTATTATTATTATTATTATTTGATATTTGATCAAAATTTTAGATGCAAGGGTATTTTGGGAAAATGTGCCATAATTAATTTTTGGTATTAAAATTTAATTAGTTTTAATCTAAAATTTTATTTTAATGTAAATTTAAATTTGCTCAAAACTTTATATATAAGGGTATTTTGGAAAATTTGGAACATTACCAAGTTGATTACCATGACCAACCAAATATGAACCAAACATGGTAATACAACATTACCACAGCATTCCCAGGCATATAGTTTTCCCGACTACATTCCCAGGAATGTTACATTACTGTGGTAATATCTCAAAACTTGAACCAAATAGCCCCTAAAAGAGACAACCAGGCATGAGAACCTCACAATTGTGTCGTTCTCATCTTTCATGTGGATGAGAAGACATGAGTAGCTTTATTTAATTTTGAAAGCTCTGGCTTGCTTTTTTAATTTAAATTAAAATTATTTAATTTCAAGCTCAAATCTAAATCGATTTAGTTTTACATTAAAATTTTATTTATAATTTTTTTTCTATACTTCCATACAACAAAAGATTTTAACTAGATAGCAGCCAGGAACATAGTGATTTCAAAGATGAAGACCCCCCAATCCAACCATGAGTGATGGAGCAGCTTGCCAACCAAAGCAAAGTCGATCCATAGTTCATAGAGTGTGATTTTGTACCATGTAGTTAGGAGCTTCCCATGTAACATCTTTAAAAGAGACCTATCATAGGTACAAGATATGTATTATGTTTTTTTATTATCAATGAAAGTGGTTTATTTACCTTATCAAAAAGAAATATTATATATATATATATATATATATATATATATATATATATATATATATATATAGGGACAAGTAATCTAGGGATGTCCCTAGATTACTCTTTGGATCAAAGCCAATGGTTGGGACAAAATAATATGTTTGGATAAACTTTTTCAGAAATGCAGAAGCTGTAAAAAAAGCTGAAAAATTGCTTTTTTTTCATAAGCTAGTGATGTGTAGCTTCTGAAAAAAGTAGTTTTATAGAAGTTGTTTTAGAAAGTGCCAATTACCAAAACACCCATCTCAAATTTTTTCAAAGCTATTTTAAAAAGTGCCAATTACTAAAACACCCTTTATTATTATTATAATTATTTATTTCTATTTATTATTATTATTATTATAAAACTACTTCTGGATTAATCTATCCAAACACAAAAATAACAGAAGTGCTTAACTTACTCTGAGAAGCACTTTTTTCAGAAGTCCTTCTATCAAACTTAAAAAAAAGAGCACTTTTTTCAAAAGCCAATCCAAACAAGCCCTAATACTAAAAAAGCTTAGGTCCAAGTTCACGAATTCAACCTCTCCCCTTCCGCCTCCGCCTCCTCCCCTGACCTCCTCCTCTTCACCTCCTCCCATCCACCCTCCTCAACCCCCGTCGTCCCAGCCCACCACGTCGTTCTCGTAAGTCCTCGACAATCCTTCTATTTTTTTCTAGTTTCTTGAATCTTGTCATTGGATCCTTCAATTCTAGCGATTTCGTGATCTGGCTCATGGGAAATTAGTTTGCTTTGTTTTTCTGCCATGATTTGTTTCTTTTAGAAAAGAAAGCCTCACTATTATAGTTAACTTTTGCATTGCGTGACAAACATCCCAAGAAATGCTCTTGTTAATTCTGAAGTTGACACCTTGAAGTTTACATGTTAATTCAGATTGAAGCAAAGAGATTTGGTATTCTAGCAAATTGGCAACGAGAATACACCATGGAGACCGAGCTGAAGAAGGAGATGACGGCATTATACAACCTGAAGCTGTTCAACCACCAGAAGGAACCTTCTTCTAGTCAGAGTGAAGTACAAGATTCTATAAGAACTGAAAGATATTTCTTGTGATCCACTATTATCTCCACCGTTCCAGTCCTTTCTGTACCTCTGAAAAAACATGATGCAAGATGGGTTGTTTGTATGAAGTTCTGAAGGGTTGCTTCCTACTATTCTCTCTATCAATATTGGACTAAATTGCTCTTAAACTCTCTATCAATTGTTTGTTTTGCATGTGTTGTTATAACTAGTCATTGCAAAGGGAATTCATCGGTCATGCCTCTCTGATTGAAGCTTCTGGTCAGCAATGTGAGCTTAATTTAATTGCATACAATCTAGTCACTTGGGACACTGAAAAATAATTAACATATCAACTGAGTATTCACAAATAAAATTTGGATATTAATAAAAGAGAACCATGACATCTCTCAAACCAAAACCCCCACAAAAAAAAGGTTTTCACTTAACAATAAAACAGAATGATTACAAGCATATACTCTACATGAAGAAAAGGATAATTAAGTAATGTTTACAAAATAATGTGTACAAGCATTAACATGATCTCTAATTGATCTCTTATGCTTGAAATCAGCACCACATTGACATAACCAGACCTTACCGCAGTTCGTCTCATGTCTCCTCCAATCCCCCTTTACCGCCCAAAGGCTCCCACACCTCCTATATGTGAAACTCTTGTCTCCGTGCTTCCTCTTGTAATGTGTCCTCAGAGTTCTCATGTCCTTCAATGGCTTAGACTTTGGATGTCTTATGTTGGCGGAGATGAGGGCGGGGAGGATGTGGGGGCGGGATCCGACGGCAGAGCGACGGAGGAGGGAGGCAAGGTCAGCGGGGAGCACGAGGAGGCAGCCTTGGAGATGAGGGAGAAGGTGTCGAGGGTTTCCGGGGGAGAGGAGGAGGGTGTGGATGACGTGAGGGCTGGTCATGAGGGAGACGGGGAGGGTGGCGTCGCGGAAGAGGTAAGGGCCAAGGAGGGAGAAGAGGCGGAGGAGATCGGGGAGATAGACAAAGACAAGGAGAGGAGGGGAGGGGGAGGAGATCGGGGAGAGAGAGGGAGAAGGAGGCGGATGAGAGAGGGTGTAGAGGAAGCGTCCACCTCGTGCCGCATCTCTATCTCTCTCTTTCTTAACATGTTTTTAGGATTTCATATTAGCCGTTGGATTTTGATCCAACGGCTATCCTAAGGACGTCCCTAGATTTTAATTCTAGGGACGTCCCTAGAATACGTATTTATATATAGAGAAAATTATCGTACAGTCCCTGATAGTTTAGATTCTTCCTTTTCAATCCCTCTGATAAAAACAATATATTTTTCAGTCCCTCTTTTTTCAATTAAATACTTTTTAGCTCCTCCTGTTACTTTATCTGTTAACTTTTCGCAAAAACCTTGAATTGCCCATGTACTTGTAGCCCAAAATCTCATTTTTGTTGAAAAGACAGGTTACTTTTCTATCCCTCCTTTTTTAATTAATTACTTTTTAGTCTCTCTCACACTGCAGCTATATGCTTTTTGGCTTGACTGAAAGTGCTTATTTATGACAGTATAGTATTTAACGAAATCGTATATTACAAACAGTACGAAAACACTTACTATTTTCCTTAAGTACTTATTTTTAGTCGTATCCACTTAGTATTCCTTATATCGGTTTATTATCGACTCGTAAACATTTAACATCATACTTTAGTGCTTATTTTTTACCCGTCTGGGCTTAGTATTCCGCTGTTTTGCTTAGTATTGTCTCACCACATTGGCGAGTCAACGTAAAGACCAAGAGCGATCAAGCCAATTCCATGATTGGGGCGGTTCGGTGTTTTGGCCAGAACTTTGGCTTTAGGCATCGGATTCACGCGTTCAACCCCAATCCGACAAGCTTGTCTCGACACACACGTGGGGTCTACCCAGTTTCTCTCAGTAGAACCTTCCTTCCTCCTCAAATTTCACTGTTTTCCCTGTCAAACATTAGCTTTTTGGTGTTTTTTTTTTCCATTTTTGGTAATATTTCGTTTGTCAATTTAGGATAAAGTTTGAACCCGATTTGACTTAGGATTTTTAGGAGTTAGCTATTTTTTCTAGGGTTTTTAAATTAGATAGGTTTTAGTTTTGAATAATAATTTGCCAAATTTGGCAAATTTAGATAAGATGATAGACTTAGTCTTTGAAGGCTATTTAACCCGGCTTGTGGGTTGATTCTTCATTGAGTTGAATAATATTCTTTTTTCTTAAAATTTCAGAGACTTTCTTCTCTGTTTGTCTTCCCCCTTGCTTGTTATTTTGTCAATCCCTTGGTTGCCACCGCCCGCAGATTAATCACTACCCTACCCGGCGTCAGATGGTATCAGAGATCGTATTCTTCCTGTGGCATCAGCATTAATGGTTGGAGGTTGTGGTGGCCGTGGTGGTCATCGTGGTGGACATGTTCCGACAGAGGAAGGTCCGTCCCGAGACCCAATCGCCTTAAAAGCGATGAACGAGGATCTACAGAGACAATTCGCGGAGTTGACCCAACGGTTGGCTGCGCGAGATTTCGAGGATCCTGAGGTTTCAGACCACAACTCCGAGTCCACCTTCGTTAACCCCTATTCCCGGCGTGGGCTGTACAAAGAGCACCGTGCACGAGAGGAGCGTTACGGAGATCTCGATTTTTGTGTGGAGTTGCCCGAATTTACTGGAACTCTACATGCTGAAGCCTTCATCGATTGGCTAGATGAAGTAGAGAGGATATTTGAGTACAAGGAGGTCCCTAATCATCTGAAGGTGAAGCTAGTTGCCATCAAGTTGAAAGGCCGAGCATTCGCGTGGTGGGAGCAGCTGCAGCGTTCACGAGATCGGCAAGGTAAACTGAAGATTGCTAATTGGGACAAGATGAAGAAGAAGATGAAGGGGCACTTCCTCCCCTTCGGTTATACCGAGATCTTGTTTCAACGATTTCATACGTTGAGGCAGGGCACAAGATCGGTAGATGAGTACACAGAGGACTTCTACCAATTGATAGTGCGAAACGACTTATCTGAGACGGAGGAGCAACTGGTGGCTCGATATCTGGGAGGTCTACGCCAACCATTGTAGGATGTTCTCAGTCTGCACTCGTTGTGGACTGTTTCGGAGGCGTACTAGCGCGCCCTCGCTGTTGAAAAACAACAGAATAGAAAACCACCAATCAAGAGCGATTAGGGCAACCAACCAGTTCGCCACCAGGAGTCCCGCCCCGTCCAGCAACTAACGTCAGGTAGTTCCACCTTTACTGTTCGGTATTACCGATGTGGTGAGTATGGGCACAAGTCACCTGAATGTCGGAAACCCGCTAGTTAGAAGGGAAAGAACTTACTGATTGAAGAGGACAAGGTTGACGAGGCTAAGGAGACTGGGAAGCTAGTTTATGATGATCACAAGAATGACGACGACGAGGTTGGTGATGTGTTGTGTAGGGACGTCCGTGAGACCTTAATTGCTCGCAGGAGTCTGCTGACCCCCAAGGAAGATTCAAGAGATGACTGGTTGAGAAGCAGTATCTTCCGCATGACCTGCACAATTATCGGCAATGTATGCAAGTTGATTACTGATAGTGGAAGCTATGAGAATATGGTGTCCGAGGAGGCTGTACAGAAATTACAGTTGAAGACATAGTGACACCCCAAGCCGTGCAAGTTGTCATGGTTGAGTAGAGACAGTGAGGTAAAAGTAGACAGATAATGCCTCGTGTCTTTTTCCATTGGCGGAAAATATTTTGACAATGCCTGGTGTGATGTTGTACCTATGGATACCTGTCATGTGTTATTGGGGCGGCCTTGGCATTATGATCGTAGTGTTATTCATGATGGGAGGAAGAATACATATTCCTTTAGTATCAAATGGAGAAAGATTGTGTTGACACCCCGACGGGATGAAGCCCCTCCTGACCGGGTAACCAATACTACTAACCTACTTTCTATCTCCAGGGTTTTAAGCCGTATCAAGCACGGAGATCCAGCTCTACCAACAGGGGTGCAGAATTCTGACGCTACTGTGAACTCGAGGATGAGTTTTTTTCAACCCGGGGTGACCGATGCAGGAGGCTCGAGTCAGATGGTGCCATATTGGCGATTCAATGTAAAGACCGAGAGCGATCAAGCCAATTCCATGATTGGGGCGGTTTTGGGTGCGGTTCGGTGTTTTGGCCATAACATTGGCTACAGGCATTGGATTCACGCGTTCAACCCCGATCCGGAAAGCTCGTCTCGACACGCACATGGGGTCTACCTATCTTCGCTCGATAGACCCTTCCTTCATCCTCAAAATTCCATTGTTTTCCCTGTCAAACATTAGTTTTTTTGGGTTTTTTTCTTTCCATTTTTGGTAATATTTCATTTGCCAATTTAGGATAGTGTTTGAATCCGATTTGACTTTGGATTTTTAGGAGTTATCTATTTTTTCTAGGTTTTTGAATTAGATAAGTTTTACTTTTGAATAATAATTTGCCAAATTTGGCAAATTTAGATAAGATGATAGACTTAGTCTTTGAAGGTTATTTAACCCTGCTTGTGGGTTGATTCTTCATTGAGTTGAATAATATTGTTTTTTTTTTTAAGTTTCAGAGACTTTCTTCTCTGTTTGTCTTCCCCCTTGCTGGTTCTTTTGCAATCCCCTGGTTGCCACCGCTCGCAGGTTAATCATTATCTTGCTCGGCATCACTTTTTGTATGATGAGTACATAGATTGCGTAATACATAGTTGTGTGTCGGAAGTAAATGAATCTGATTTTGTTTTGACCAGTTTTGTTATATACTAAAGGTTTACATGAGCGAGTAAACAGATGCGGCGAATAATAAAGAAGGCAGTAACAATAGTACACACTTTACTTAAATGATACACATTCAGTATTCTAAGCAATGGTGCTATGAGAAAAACCATAAGAAAGAAAATAAATGGCATAAGTATATATACTAACCAATAAGTATAGGATAGTAAGCACTTATTATAGGATAGTAAGCAGTAAGCACTTAGTATAGGGTAGTAAGCACTTACTTTACGATAGTAAGCAAGTGATATCAAAGAGTAAGCGGTTACCATATTATAGTACACGACAATGTTTACCTAGTAAACAATAAGAATCTATAGCAGATGTAAATGGGACTCAATTTCTTTTGGCTAGTTTCATCAAGTGTTAAAGATATACATAAGATAGTAAATAGATGCGGGTGAATAATAAAGATACATTGCCAGTAGTACGCAGTTAACGGAAAATAATAAATGTTTAATCAGCGCAACTATTCGTTTGAAGCCGTCTGCAAGTATGGGCTCGACATACTCTAACCATAGATGCGGGACATCAGTGCAGGCCAGGCGAAGCAGCTCACGGTTCATGACTTGTTCCATGAATTGCATCACAAACAAGGGATTCGAGAGAGAAGAGAAAAGAAAGGTTTAGAGAGACAATATATAAAAAACAAGAGAGATAGATAGAGTTGGAGAGAGAAGAGTAAAAAAAGAGAGGTTTAGAGAGAAGAGAGAAATAAACCAAGGGTTAGAGAGAAAAAGAAAATGAGAAATAGAGATTCAGAGAGAGAGAGAGAATAGGGGGTAATGAGAGAAAAGAGAAAAGAGAGGTTTAGAGAGAGAAGAGTAGAAAGACAGAGGTTTAGTGAGAGAGAAGAGAAAAATATACAGGAGAAAGGATTGGGTGAAACGGTGACACCACATCAGCATATACCCCTTCAATCAAAGTCGTTCATTCTCATCACACCCAAAGCACATGATGCATCCTATGGCTCAGCCTGCTTCTCTCCTAAATAAGCCCGAAGAGGGTACGGAGGTCGGCGTCGAGCCCGAGGATTGTGGCAGAGTCGAGGGTGGGCACGGAGAGAAGGCTATAAGCCGGAGAGCCGGCTCGTTGACAGCGAGCGTGCACCCAAAGGGCTGCACGTGGCCACCACGCTGGATCTTCGAGAGGTACTCTGTGATCTGCTGCTCCGGCGGTGATGTTCGTCGGACTGACTTCGAGTAGTTAAAGGACCGCCCGGACTCGCCGGACTGCTCGAAGACGGCTTGCATCTGAGCGTCCATTGTGTACTTAGCGATAGCCTTGCTCACTGACTCGCCACAGCAGGCGTTGCTCGTCCCCGACGACTGTGTCTGAGCGCCGTGGTTCTCGGACGCCATTATTGCCGACCTTGGAGCTCGGAGCAATTCCTTTCAAGAAGAGAGAGAAGTGCAAAGTGAAATTCAGAGAAGGAAATAAAATGAAATTAAAAAATATATATGATGTTGTGGTTTTTGATTGGAGGGGGGTATATGCTGACGTGATGTCCCCGTTTCACCCAATCCTTTCTCAATATACAGAGGGTTAGAGAGAGAGAGAGAGGAGAAGATCTATTGAGAGAGAGAAGAGTAACATAGTCTTTTCCCACCAAAAATAACTCCGTTTGTGGGCATTTGGATTGAAAAATAATTTCCTAAAAAAGAAGGGACTATATTGGAATATTGAAAGTTATGAGAATTATAGAGGGATTTAAGAAGTTTGCAGGGATCATACGTTACTTGCATTTTATATGATTATATATAATTTCGAGTTTATCAACTGAGCTCGATTGACATCGGCTCCAAATTTCGAGGTAGAGCCATCCCTCCATGATACCTCTCAAGCATAGTTTTCAGACCCCGACCAGCCCGGAGGTCCGACCGGTCAACCCGGTGACCCGGTGCCTAAACCGGTCCGGGTCACTAAATAACCCAGTTATGCAAGCGACCCGGTGTGACCGGCGACGATGCAGGCAGCCAAACCCGGTGACCCGACCGGGTTTCTATGACCCGGCCGGGTCAATGTTGTTTTTTGACATGACATTTTCATCCTCAAGTTTTTTCCATTTTTTTATTTATTAAGGGGCAAATATGTAATTTTATTATTAAAAAAAACATAAACCATCGCAAACCTAAATTTAATTTGAAGTTTTCTTATGTATTGGACTAAATTTGACTTGATGTTAATTTTAAACTTGTGTTATGTGTTGATTAAATGTTATGTTAAGTGTGTTTTGAAACTTTGATAGTTTGATGTGTAATTTGAAGTTTTGTTATGTATTGGATTAAGGTTGGTTTGATGTTAAGTTTAAAGTTTAAACTTTTAATGTGGATTGGTTTGATGTGTGTTTGAAGTTTTCTTATGTATTATATTGAGTTTGGCTTGATGTTAATTTTAAACTTTTATTGTGGATTGGTTTGATCAAGTTTTGAACTTTGAACTTTGAACTTTGAAATTTTGTTATATATTAGATTGAGTTAGGTTTGAAGTTAAATTTAAAATTTTATTGTTATTAGTTTGATGTGGAGATTGAAATTTTGAAGTTTTTGTTATCTATTGGTTTTAACTTTTAAGTTATGTTAGGTTTGCATTTTTTTTTTCAAGTTATTTATTTGATAATTATTATTATTACACATTAAAAAATAATTTATAATTTTAAAAATAATATTTAAAAATATTTTTATTAACCCAGCATTGACCCGACTGACCCGACGGTTGAACCGGTTGACCTGTGACCCGGAGCCTCGACCGGGTCAATGACCGGGCCGGGTCTGAAAACTATGCTCTCAAGGCAAGTAGCCTTTCCCTACTTTGCACCCACATATTATAAGCCCAAATCCCTACTTTGCACTCTTAATTGTATGGGGTTGCACCCCAAGCCCCAAGGCTACTTGCCTTGGGCTACAACCCCAAGGTATCTTAGAATTAACCTGGCTGTATAACTGCGAGTAAAGCCTGATATTTTACATCTTAGTCCTTTGAGAAATATAAAACAATCACCATCCTTGGGGCAATACACGTCGAGCTTTGAGAGGCGCGAATTGTTAGATTGGATAACTTTCTCTCCTACCCCGACGGGTCCCTATTATTAGTTCACTTGCGTAGACGCAGAGGGAACTCGGGGCGATCGCAGGAGAAAGAGGGAGAGGAGACGATGGCCATGGCCGCCAAAAACCTTCTTGTCTCCCTCTCCCTTGTAATCTCCTCTGCTGTTCTCTTTCCAAGGACTGAGGGCTCCGGGGATCGGGGTGTTTTGGGCCAGAGCCAACGAGAATTCGATTACTTCGCGTTGGCTCTCCAATGGCCCGGAACCTACTGCCAACGCACTCGCCACTGCTGCTCCTCTAACGGATGCTGCCGGTACATGCTCCCTCTCTCTAGCTCTCCTTTTCTTGGTGGCCTTGATTGGATGATTTGATCTCCTGGCGACTTTGATGCTTTCTTTCCTGTTTTATTTGTTAAATTGTATTTTTTTTTTAAGATTTGTTTTTGGTTATTTATGATTGTTTGTTTTGGATTTGTGAGGTGGTCTGGTCAACATTGTAGGTTTTGTTCATGAGGTATTGGTGAATTTTGTGCTTTTTTATGATTTTCTTTGAAATTTCCTGATGAATCTGGTGCTATTTAAGTATATTGTGGGATTTTTTTTTTTTTTTTGGTTGTTGTTTTAGAGTTGCTTATGTCTTGGATTTCATGTTATTTGGTTTGATTTATTCGTTTTTTAATTCTATTTTGGTAGACTGGTCGTGTGAGTTGATTCAAATCCTCTTAAGCTTGGCTATATATTCGATTTTGAATTGGTGGACCTTTCTAACTTGTTAGCCAAATTCCTTTGCTTTAGGTTGTTTTTTCTTGCAGGCACTGTCAGACTCTAGGGTTTGTTTGGTGAGATTTAGTTTTGGGTTATTTCGTTTCACTGTTTCATTCTAGTGAATTTCTGAAGTTGCTTGGTTTGTGTAGGGTAATTTGGATGATTTTGGACTTTCCCTCCATTATTATCAATTTGTGCGTTGCATTAGTATAATTCCCTGTGACACCGGGAAGTTGGGCTGTCTAGTTGGTGATGGATTATCAATTTTCATTTTTTTTAATGTCTTTTTTTTTATCATTTTCACCAAATGTTTTTCAATTAATATGTAGGTATTACTTTCTTTTCCCCCAATTTACCAACCTTTTTCTTTCTTTTCTTGCTTGAAATTTATATATATATTGTGGTTCTTAATATTTCTTTTTCTTAAATTTGAAAATTTCTTATCTGTCTTTTGATTTTCCTACCTACTTTCCCTTTTTCTTGTTTTCACTTTCTGATAGATAGTTTATTCTTTTAGATGGTAAATTTTTAAGTGTAGTTCTTGTCAATAAATGAGCTGAGGTAGATTTCTATCCAACATCCCCTCTATTAGATGGTTATTTTGAGTTTAGTAACTTCCATAGTAATTGGTTTCATTTATCATGGTTTTATTCACAGTGATTTTTCTGCCCTTTTGCAGGTCATACCCACTAACTGAGTTCACAATTCGTAAGTACAAAATTTTAATGATATAAACACTTCTCTTGTTCTAAAGCAAGAGATGTAAGAAAAGACTAACTTCTCTTGTTCCAAAATTTGAGCAATAAGATCTCTATAATTTCTCAATTCAATTGTGTCACATATCACTTAATGTGTTGCATGACAGATGGACTGTGGCCTGATTATGATGATGGAACTTGGCCAGCATGCTGTAGTAATTCTAAATTTGATGTGAAAAAGGTGCTGAAAATTTTTTTACTTGATGGGGAATCAGTACTGAATTTATTCTTGTTTCTTTTTCAAGTATTGTGTTTTGTTACTCTTTGGCTTTATCTGTATCCAGATCTCATCGTTAATTCCAACACTTGAGAAGTATTGGCCATCCTTAAGTTGTAGTTCCTCGTCACTTTGCCATGGAGGGAAGGGATTATTTTGGGGTCATGAGGTAAGAATACTTTTAATATTCACATGTCATTCGGCTCTTTCTTTTTTCTTTTGTTTTTTTGGTTCGATTAATGACCAGTGTCTTATTCTTTGCATGTACTGGCTATTGAACCTGTGCAGTGGGGTAATGCTACTTAACTCTCTCAAATAGTTTTTGGGGCCTTTTGTCTGTTGCATGTTCTTATTCTAGATTGATGTGGTTCTGTATGACTCAGATGAAGTGTGAAAGTCTTTGTTACTAAGCTTTATTGTTAATTCTAAGAACAAGCATATATAGGAGACATAGAATTATCATCAATTGAATATGGGAGAGCCATATATTAACATAAGATGAATTGCTTCTTGAAGGCTTTTACATATTTCTCTTAAAAGTATTGCTTTCTGCTAAATTTAATGTGAATTTCATCAAATTTGAAGTTATTTAGAGTGTTAGACCATATAATGATAGAGATTATGGGTCTCCATAAGTTGAGTCTTTCTTTTGTGGCTGTCCAACTTCATTGTATGAAAAACATCAATTTGAAACTAGGTGATGAGGCCTTTCATTATAAAGAACACCCCTTGCAATTAAAATACTTTGTTGCATAGTTTAATGGTCGTTATTTTTTATATTTACCATAGTATGGTTGAAGTAGGTATTTTCTTTTACCATTTAGTAGCCTGCAATGAAACACTAGCTGTTCTTTCTGTTATTTGCATGACATTATTACTCTCTCTTTTGCCTATAGAAAAGCACGGGACATGCTCCTATCCAATAGTACAGGATGAGTACAGCTACTTCTCCAAAGCTCTTGATCTGTACTTCAAATATAATATCACGGTTAGTAGAATGGGCTCTTCAAAAGCTTTACTTGGGATCTTACATGTCGGGTTGGAACATCTTGATCATTGATTCTTATTTGTACTGATTTTTCTACATTAAAGCACAAATATTTCCTTATTGAAAGTACTGCTACAAAATCTAATAAGTACTTTCTTTATGTATTCAAATGTTTGTTTTGCTTGCAGAACATTCTAAACAGTGCAGGTTTTCTGGCTACAAATTCTGAGAAGTACTTTCTTAAAGATGTCATTGCAACCATTGAAAATGCTATTGGAGCATCACCTGAAGTAGTTTGCAAGCATGGTTCTTTGGAGGAACTTCGCATTTGCTTCTACAAAGATTTTAAGGTTAGCTTCATCGTCCATTTTGCCTTTATAAAATATGTCTATCCTATTTGATTGAAGATGACACCCTAAAATGACATGATTTTAAATATGCTACCCTTTACTTTTACATAGTTATAAATTGAGTCCTGCTTTTTTTAAAATCTTTACAGGCTTCTCCATGTGTGTGATTGTTACATCTCAATGACTATTTATTCCAAGATATTTTTTGTAACATGATTGTCTTTTCATAGGACCCACTGTACTTTCTATAGCAGGATATGCTTAACATCCAAATTGGGTGTATCTCTATTATTTATTTATCTGTTAGTTTATCTCAAATTTTCATGAATTGGGAGTATAGAGTTCGATTTGTATACACTTAGAGAATGGCATTGTCAAAACTTTCAAGCATAAAAATGGCTTCTCTAGATTTTTGTTAATTTATACATAATGGGGATTGGCAGGAGGGGGTAATCTGCAGAGAATTTTAATAGTATGTGTTATGTATTTATATGCTATTTCCTTCACCACTGCCTTCATTGTGCATGCAACATCAGGGATAGCTGAATGGGTTAATCAGTCCCAAAAAACGGGGATAGCTTATGTATGGGTAGATGTTAATGATGAATGATCATGGCATGAGCTATGCCACTTATGAACTAGACTGCATAGTTAAACACATCCTATTAGGGAAACCGTTCATAGATCTTTGTGTATAAATGAATCTGCCCTTTGCTCCACTTCAAACCTCAGAAAACAACATAGTCAATAAATGCAAATTGAGCAATTTATAACATTGATTTTGTCATGTACTTTATTTTATTTTTGTAACGTGTGTCGTAGACCCCTAGGTGCCCCGGCCTGAAAATGTGATAGTTTGGTAATAGAAGGTAAAAAGAGGGGTAGAGGTAGACCGAGGATTACATGGAGAGAAGTAGTGTCTAAGGACCTACGTTTATTAGATTTTGATCCAGATCTTATCTTTGACAAAGCTACATGGAGACAGAGAATTCATATAGCCGACCCCATCTAGTATGGGATTAAGGCTTAGTTGTTGTTGTTGTAATGGTGGCAAATGATCTTCTGAGCTACAATGGTTTAACCTTCGTTACTGGAATTACAACAGTTGGATTCTAGAAGTGTAGCTTATGAAATGATCTTTTTAGTCAAATATCAATTATATAATATAGTAGAAATGAATGATGAAGTTCCTTTCCAATTTTATGGACTACCTACCTTATTTTGTTATGATCATATCCTTGGAGGACAGCGGAGAACATGATTTTCAGCTTTCTTAACATTTAGATATATTGACAGCTTATGATTTGATGTCAAATATTAGTCAGAGTTTAACAATGGGAATTGGTTGGTAAAGTTTTTCACATGGTATTATGTTTCTTGAAGCAATACAGATTTTGTGTCAGCTAAGTGTCTCTAATATAGATGGTCAAGTTTGTGTCAAGGAATTCATCTATTAGGTGGCATTCAGTTGTGGTTCAAATAAGTTTCGATACTTCGTGTTAAGGTTTTGAAATTTGAATTTATGTTGATGGGAGAAATTTTATTCCAAATTCATCTAAGCTTTTGTGAGCTTTGATTTATTAATATTAAAACATAGTTTTAACTTTAAATTGCATTATTTTAATTAATAATATAAAAGGAGAGCTTTGGCGAATTAAGAAGTTATCGCCACGTACCTAGTACAGGTTCCAAGTTTCAGTAAACAAAGAAATAACAACAACAACAACAACAACAACTAAGCCTTAATCCCATACTAGATGGGGTCGCTATACTGGATTCTCTCTGCTTTCGCCGCATTCTCAAATACGAAATAAAAATAAAATAAAAAGAAATGAAATAAACTGAAATAAAATGAAAAATAAAAAATACATAAATAAATAATAATAAATAACATATAATTTCAATGGTAGATCGACGTTAAGGTAAACAAGATCCCTACAAACAAAGCTAAGCTTAACTAAGGAAAACTTTTAAATTTAATTTATCTAGAATCCTATATTAAAGGTCGACTATATGAATTCTTTTCATTCCACGTCAGCTTCCTCACAAAAGCAAGATCCTAAGACAATATCTAACATAATGCAGGCCCCAGACACCACCTCTCCACGTAATTTTAGGCCTACCTCTACCCCTCTTTTACCTTCAACAACTAAACTATCACATTTTCGAATCGAGCACTGGGGTCTCCTACAGACGTGTCAAAACCATCTTAAACGCTTCTTCTCAGATTTTTATCTTCAATCATAACCGTTTGGACGCTATTGATTTCTAATCTCATTCAATCTGATGCATTACTCATCCATCTTAACATCCCTCATTTCTACACATTCTATCCTACGATATTGAACTTTACAGCTTAACACTCATTCCCCAGATAAGCATTTACCGGGTCCTAATCACACCCTATAAAATTTTCCGCTTATTTTGTTAGGCATATTTTGTCACATAACACTCCCAAGACTTATCAATTTCAACCATCCAAATTTGATTTTATGCTACATCTTCATTTATCATCCCATCATCTTGAAACGGAACCTAAATACCTAAAATTGCTTAACCTTGGCACTATCATCACCTCCCTAGCTTAATTTCTCTTTCATTTCTCCTACTTAGACTAAAATTACAGCCAAGATATATTCTGCCTTACTTCTACTTAACCTAAAGTTTCCTTTACTTTCTAAAAGATTTCTCCATAATTCTAGGTTCGATTTACTCCATCTCTAGTCTCATCCACTGCGACAACATCATCCGCAAAACAACATACACCATGGACGCCATCTCGATATAACTAGTTAATTCATCCATTACTGGGTAGAATGCAAGTACGGGCTCAAGGCGCATCCCCATGTAGACTCCAATCAAGTTATATGAAACTTCTTCAGACGCTTCCCACTGCTCTCATACTCAGAATCGCTTCCCTCATACATATTCTTAATAATATTTATATATTTTACATTTAATGCTTTTCCTCCAATATCAATTAAAGCGACTTTCCTTTGCATTCTATCATACGCTTCTAGGCCAATAAAACCATACTGGAGATCCTTCTTCTTTCTCTCAGATTCCATTAAGTTTCTTAATGTGAAACGACTTCATTGGATCTACCCAAGCATAAAACCAAATCGGCTTCTTCCTGACATCTGCTGATATACCCGAATGACGCTTCTATTACCCTATTCCGTAGAGTTTTATCAGATGACTCATTAACTTAATACTACTCAGATTTTACTGTAATTTCAATATCGCCTTTATTCTTATAAATATGAATCAAAATGCTTCTTTTCTCCAAATTATCCGACATTTTCCCTCTTTTGTGATAGAGTCAAGAGTTTGTTAACCACTCTACCCCTATTTTTCCAAAGACACTTCCAAACTTCAATCTGGGATACCATCTCTACAAGCTTTTCCAAATTTTCATTTTTCCAAATAGCCTCGACTTGGCTAGCCCTGATCTTACGTGTATAAATTTAAAGCTTCCTTTCTATCGCTGGATGCATAAAAACTGTGAAAGTTATCATTATGACTTCAGACAACAATGTTGATCAAAAGTAGTTCCTCCATCTCTCCTCGATTTCCTTATCTCCGCCGTGACATTGGCTGAGACTCATCCCAATTTAACTTAATTTGGTTCAAGTCTTTTCCTTTTTATCTCTAAATTTCATATCTCAGATATACTTCCTTTTCCCCTTCTCGCTGTCCCTAACTTTTGTATAAATCAGCCTAGGTGGATTTACTTCCTGCATCGCTTAACCGCTTCTTGGCCTCCTTTTTGCCTTTTTTTTATACTTTTCAAAGACTTCTATCCATCCTCGTAGTGTAATTTTTATACCAATATCTTTTTTCTTTAATAGCCTTTGAACCTCTTCATTCCACCACCATTCCCCGGCCGGCGCCCCAAATTCCTTTAGAGACCCTAAGAGCTCGCTTCCTATTTTCTCTCAATAATGATTCGACATCTCCTTCCATAAGCCAGATCATCTTTCACATTTCAGGCCTCCTTCTTCCCATATATTTTATCCTTAAACGCTAATCTGGCTTCTTTTTAACGCCCACCATCTAATCCTACTTTGCTTAACCCTCATTTCTGCTTTTACTACGCCTCTTTCTTTCAGAGATCTAATACCACCAACCTATGTCATGCTACACGCTTCTCAAGATATAACCTCGCAATCTTTACAAATAGATTTATCCCTTCTTCGAACAAGAAAGTCAATTTGGCTACAATTACCCATTATTAAACGTAATCGTCACATTCCCTTTTCTTAAAGCTAGTGATTGTCAACACCAAATCATTTACCCAAAGCAAAATCTAATATAGATTTTCCTTCCTCATTCCCCGCGCTATATCCACGACCTTCATGACTTCGCCAGTAGCCATCACTTCAGTCTACCTACATGCCCATTAAGATCACCCCCAATAAAGTTTCTGCTCACTCTAATCCTAGAACTACCATATCCAAATCTTCCCAAAATTTGACCTTATCTTCTTCTCCTCAAGCTCTACTGAGGAAGATATATACACACTCACTCATGTTAATTATTTCTTTTCTCCCAACACTAAATTTCCAAATGTATAATCCCTGCCTCCTACCCTCTTTTCACTTCAACTACTTTGTTCTTCAGTTTTATTTCATAATTATACCCACACCATTTCTACGCTTATCCCTCCATAATACCATAATTTATAAATACGTGGTTATCAATCTCTAAATTGCTTTCCTATCTACCTGGGCCTCTCGCAGAAACATACTATATCTATCCTCCTCCTTTTAGAGCGCCAATTAACTCCATAGATTTTTCTCACAAAGATCCTATATTCCAACTATCAATTCTAATCCTACTCTTACTCTCATGGACTATCTCTTTACTCGCACCGGCCCACTCAAGACAGGTAACCTTTGTTTCATTTAACACCACATCCGCGCCACCATGCTACGGGACAAACTTCTTTACCCACACCCGGCCCATGATGCTGAATCCCTTGCTTATACTCCATCACACCCGGGCATGTGATGAAACCTCGCTTCATTTAACACTACATCCCTAAGCCGACAGCCGGTGAGCACGTCCCAACGATATATATTAGAGAATCCATATCATAAGAGTGACAAAGTTTTACGCTGGCTGTCAACCTACCGCAACCCTCATCCTTTATCCGGGCTTGGGACCGGCTATGCTCGCATCCCTCATCCTTTTTACAAGAGGTTGTAGAAACAACCTCTTGTAAAAAAACCAAAGTAAGGTTGCACACAATAGACCCAAGTGGTTTGACCATTCCCCGGATCCTGCGTATAGCGGGAGTTTTGTAGCACTAGACTGTCCTTTATTTTAATTAATAATAATACTAATTACTGGTTAAATAATCAGAGTTCAGTAAGAGATTTACCCACATGGGTAGATTTGACAGGAAGTTGAAAGATCCCTAATTAATTTTAATTGAAGTTCGTAAAATAAGTTATTCCTATTCTAGATTTTTTTTGCTTGCTTGGAAAACTTGGGATCAACAGGTTATTCAAGTTAATCCCTAACCAAACATACCCTTATAGATTTTTCTCATGAATTCAGTTATATAGTTGTAAATCTAATTGCATCTGTTTGCTTCTTTCAGCCTCGTGACTGTGGTATACGATCCAACACATTGCATAGCTCATTTGTTGGTAGGAGTTCATGCCCCAAACAGATTAGCCTGCCATCATACTCACCTCTCAGTGAGTTCTCTTATTTCTAATGCAATTTTCATGATTCCCGTCCTATATATTTGTCAAAGAACAAGTGGTGCTAGTCAAAGGCGAAGAATTTGCGGTTGAAGGGAGAATGTTTGTTATTTTGTTGATAATAAAAAATGCATGTTTACCATTGTCTTTTTTCTTTCAGTGCTTGAGCTAGGGAATGCAACGGTGACATGGTTAGTCGATGGAGGGCTCTTTTCTCCAGCTTAGTGGCATGCTTGTGTCCATAATATTCTTGTATATGACTGGAGACTAATCGTAAATTATTGGATAGCCTATGCTATATATATATATATTTTTGAATAAGGTGATAAACACCTACCCGTACGGACTTCAAAGAATGTGTATAAGGGTGGCCATTCAATCCCGCAAGTTTATCTCTGGGAGAACAGCGCCACACCCGACCCTGAGCTTACGAGAGTGGAGAATCAATCCCGGATTCATCCACACAGGAGAATGTCATCTCTTAGCAAGTGATCTGGATATCCTATGCTATATTGTGATATTGTGTCATGGAATAAACATGTATATTCAAATGAGGGAATTTAAATATAAGATGTACTTATATCTCGATGCAATGATGTGTATTTGCATGTTAAGTTCTGGAAAAACTCTGGTTGGGGCATCCTTTCAAGGCTATATATTGTTCTTTCCTTCTGAGAATTCATGTATTTGTGTTAACTGATTGAATGTTTTTTATGTGCTTTTGTGATTGCGGATATCATAATTGTTTCAAAGGTTTTTTACATGTATACAGCTCTAAAATCCCGAAACCATACATTTATGTTTATAAAGCTTCTCCTATAGCTTTGGAAGTTTTATATTGTTCACGTATACCTTGTAGTCTTGGTGATTACTTATTATCATTTAATATCGGATGGAATTAGGTGAAATGTTTTTATATTGTTTATATATTCTAAACTACTTAAAATTGCATTTATAAATCTACAGATTATATAATTTTATTTTTTTCATATTTTTATTTTTTAATTTATTATTTATTAAAAAATTATATTTTACTAACATAATTGAGTCATTTGTCAAAATATATATATATATATATATATATATATATATATTATATAATTTTTAATCTCAAGGTTGTTTTATTTGCCAAAATGGCCCTAAAAAGCTTTTTAGCAAGCATCCAAGGTGTTGATTCCCCCTCTCCCCCCAAATAGGCTTATTTGGTTGTTTTTTTGGCCACAGGCTTTCGGTTGTTTTTTGGAGCTAAATGGCCTTCTACATGCCGTTTAACTCTAGAGATGAACTCTTAAGGAGCTCACTCGCCTTTCAAAGGTTGTTAGAGCACTTCCACCGCGCGGGTGGAAGTGCGGGCAATGGGCGATTCTGGCCCGTTGCCAGAATTAAAGGAGAACACCGCGCAAAATTTCACCCGGGCAAGGCGTGGGTCCCACGCCCTGTTAAGCCGGGCAACCTTTGCCGGCGCTAACTCAAGTGTGGGTGGGGCCCACGTTTCTTTTTTTTTTAAATATTTTTTTAAATGCACAAATTACACTCATAATTTAAATTACACTCATAGTTAGATTAGGAGATTTTTCTATATGGAGTATTAGATTAGTGATTTTTTTAAACCATGAGTGAATTTTTTTAAAAAAAAGGATTAGTTAAATTAGAATATACAACATGAATTATTTTTTAAAAAAAATTAAACAATGGATAAAGTTTTTTATGGTATATATATATATATATATATATTATAAAAATCTGTTTATATTTATAAAATTGTTATGCATTAGTTTTTTAAAAAATTCTTCTATTTTTTAATTTTTTAATTTTTTAATTTTTTCATCTTAAATTTATGAATTTGTTTAGATATGGATAATTAGTAGATAATTTTTTATATATGGATAATTAGTAGATAATTAAATATTTCTGGCCACATATTTTAGATATCTTCCTATTTTTAGATTATCAAGTTTAATTAATGTACTTCATTACAATTATATAATTAATATATTTTCATTTTAATTAATATACTAGTTTTGTTTTAATTAATGTCCTTAATTGCAATACAAATAAGACATTAATTATAAATAAAAACTATCATTTAATCAACTAAAAATATAAAAAATATTTATATTTAATGAATAGTGATTGCCAGGGCAATTGAAGGTTTGGGGTGGAAGTTTTATTTTGGATGATAATTAAATTTATTGCAAATAAAAAAATAACATTTAACCAACTAAAAATATAAAAATATATTTATGAATAGTAATTGCCAGGGCAATTGAGGGGGAGGGGTGTAAGTTTTTTTTTGGATGGGTGAATTGCCATGGCAATTCTTGCCCGGGCAAGAATTGCCCGGGCAATTGAGGGGGAGGGGTGGAAGTGCTCTTAAGCTCCCTAGGGCCCATTTAATTGCTTTATGGACCTAAATGGTATTCCACGGGCCGTTTAGCTCTAGAGGTAAGCTCTAGGGAGCAAAAATCCCTTCAAAAAACCTTTTAGCTCCCTAGTCTAATTTGATTGCTTGTTGGAGCTAAAGGACCTTCCACAAGCCGTTTTGCTCCAAAGATAAGCTCTAGGGAGCTAAATGTCGTTTAGCCTTCCATAGGCCGTTTAGCTCCAAACATAAGCTTTAGGGAGCTAAATGGTCTTTCGAAGGTCGTTAAGCTTCATTCAGCTCATTTGGTCGCTCTCTAGAGCTAAACTCCAGTGGGCTAAAAGGCCTTTAAAGGTTGTTTAGCTCGTTTGCCTCATTTGGTTGGTCTCTGGATCTAAACGAAATTTCAAAGGACATTTAGCTCCCTGAGATTCATTTGGTTCCCCTCTAGAGCCAAACAGTTTTCCACATGTTGTTTAACTTCGGAGATAAGTTCTTTGGGGCTTATTTGGTTGCTCTTTGAAGCTAAACAGCCTCCCATAAGATATTTAACTCTATAGATAAACTCTAAAGATCTTAACAACCTTTCAAAGGTCGTTAGCTCCCTGGGGCACATTTGGTTCTTCTCTTGAGCTAAATAGTTCTCCAAATACCGTTTAGCTCTAGAGATCAAGTCTAAGGAGCTAAATGGCTTTTGAAAGGCTTTTTAGCTCCCTGGGGATCTTTCATTGATTTCTGGAGCTAAACGACCTCCCTAGAGCTTAGAGCTAAATGGCCTCTCAAAGGTTGTTTAGCTTTATGAGGCTCATTTGATTGCTCTTTGGAGTTAAATGGCCTTCTACAGGGCATTTAACTTCAAAGATAAGTTATATGGAGCAAAATGGTCTTTCAAAGGTAGTTTAGCTCCATGGAGCCCATTGTGTTGTTCTCTAGTGCTAAACAACCTTCCATAGACCGTTTAGTCCTTGAGATCAACTCTAGGGAGCTCGACGACTTTTGAAAGACCGTTTAGCTCACTTGTGCTCATTTGGTTGCTCTTTTGAGCTAAAGGGCATTCAAAATACTGTTTAGCTTCAGAGATAAGCTCTAGAGGGTAAACAGTCTTCCAAAAGCTGTTTAGCTCTTTGGGGCTCATTTAGTTACTCTTTGGAGCAAGATGACCTTCCATAGGTCGTTTAACTCAAGAGATGAACTCCATGGGAACATTTGGTTATTCTATGGTGCTAAACGGTTTTACACATCTTGTTTAGCTCCAGAGATAAGCTCTAGGAAGATAAACGGCCTTTGATAGACCTTTTATCTCCTTGAGGCTAATTTGGTTTCTTTCTGGAGCTAAACGGGCTTCCACGGGTAGTTAAGCTCTAGAGATAAGCTCTGTGGGGGGGGGGGGGGCTAAACTCATTTGGTTGTTCTTTGGAGCTAAAAGGCCATTCATAAGGCGTTTCACCCTAGAGATGAACTCTAGAGAGCTAAACTGCCTTTCAAAGGTTGTTTAGCTCTCTGAGGGCATTTGGTTGTTCTTTGGAGTTAAACTATTTTCCACAGTCTGTTTAACTTCAAAAATAAGCTCTAGGGAGCTAACGACCTTGGAAAGGCCTTTTAGCTCCCTTAGGCTCATTTGGTAGCTTTATGGAGCTAAACGACCCTTCAAGAACCATTTAGCTCCAGAGGTAAACTCTTTAGTTACACTATGAATCGAAGGCTGTTTAGCTCCCTTGGGCTCATTTGGTTGGGTTTTGGGGTTAAATGACATTTCACAGGTCATTTAGCTCCCCAGAGCTAAACGACTCTTAAACCCATTCAGATTCCTAGGGCTCATTTGGTTGCTCTCTTGATCTAAACTTCATCTCGAAGGTTGTTTAGCTTCAAAGATAAGTTCCAGGGACCTTTTAGATTTTTTTGGGGCACATTTGGTTGCTCTTTGGAGCGAAATGACATTCCACAATCTGTTAAGCTCCAGAGATAAGCTTTAGGAAGCTTAATGTCCTTTCAAATGCCATTTAGCTCACTCAGACCCATTTAGTTGCTATTTGGAGCAAAATGGCCTTCTACAGAATGTTTAACCTCTGAGACAAGTTCTAGGGAACTAAACGGCTTTTCAAAGGTTGTTTAGCTTTTTGGGGCTCATTTGGTTGTTCTTTGCAGCTAAACAACGTACCTTCCGTATATCGTTTAACTCTAGAGATGAACTCTATGTAGCTAAACTGCCTTTCTAAGGCCATTTAGCTCCTTGGGGCACATTTGGTTCCTTTCTAGAACTAAACAGTCTTCCACATGTTGTTTAGCTCCAGAGATAAGCTTTAGGGAGCTAAACAGGCTTTCGAATACCATTTAAATCCCTCAACCCATTTAGTTGCTCTCTGGATTGAAGGTCGTCTAGCTCTCTCAGGCTCATTGGGTCGCTCTTTGGGATTAAATGGCATTCTATAGGCCATTTAGCTCTGAAGATGAACTCCAGGGAGCTAAATGGCCTTTAAAGGTTGTTTACATAAGTAGCACTCATTTGGTTGCTCTCCTGATCTAAACATCCTTTTGAAAGTCGTTTAGTACCCAGAGGCATATTTGGTTTCTCTCTGGATCTAAATGACCTTTCACATACCATTTAACTCCATAGATGAACTCTATGGAGCTAAACGACTGGATATTTAACACCATGGGGCTCATTTGGTTGCTCTATTGATCCAAACATCCTTTTGAAGGCTATGCATAGCCACAATGATATCTCATTCTTCTTTTGGAAAAGTACTGGTGTGCCATAAGGAGGCTTCGAGGGTTGAATGAAACCAACATCCAACATATCCTTCAACTGCTTCCTTAGTTCTCCAACTCCTTTGGTGACATCCGATAAGGCGCTAAGACTGAGACCGTTGCCCCAGGCTCCAACTCGATCTTATGATCCACCTCTCGTCAATGTGGTAGAAGGTTTAAAGGGTGTGTGTGTGTGATTTTAAGGTTTTAACAATTATATACAATGTTAAAAAATTGTTTTTATTTATGAAATAAAGAAAATTTTGATTATTTATTTTTTTGAGAGAGATGGACAAGTTATTTCTTGTTTAATTTTTTATATGCTTTTTTTTAACACCAATATGTTTCCCAACTTTACATTGGTGGTATCCACTTTTTGTGAGAGAGTGGGGAAATGAACTTAATTAGTGTGACAATTCTTTTAAGGCCGTTTATTTAATAGAAAGTGCTTGGAAGTCCAAAAGTAGACTAAGTCCCACATTTATGAAGTCAGGGTAAATGGGGGTGGAGTTACATTTCTCTTATTACATAGTCCCAAGAATACTGAAATTCTTAATATTATGAATAGAATGAAATCTCCATTTGGCAGAAGAGTTGCTAATATAAACATAAATAACATTGGTTATCTCCAAAGTTCGGATTTTGTCGCCGGATCCTTGGGTCTCCAGAGGTGGTCGTCGATCTGGTGCTGGATCGCGTCGGATCTAGTCGTTGGTTCAAGGTTTGCCAAAATGGGGATTTATGACTCCACTTTTGCCTTGTTACTGAAGTGGATGGAATTAGGTTTTTATAATCCCCAATTTCATCCACTTTAGTGTTTAAACTTTTGAAGCAAGGTTGGTTCAAAATTTCAGAAATCCTGAAGCGAGGGAAGTGCCACTATGCCCACTTCAAAAGAAATAAATATTTGAAATGGGTGAAGTTAGCTCATTTCCCTATCACTTCAAAACAAGTGGACATCCCTTAAGATAGTGTTTGGTTGGTTGGATGGGGAGTTACAACCAGGGATGAGTAACTCCATATCCAACACTTTTTACTTTTTTAGTTTGGTTGGTTTTTCAAAAGTGGATGGGAGTTTGGCCTTCCAAAAAAAGTGGATGGGGAGTTACATTTCAAAACCACTTGATGGGCGGTTCCATCCAATTCGTTGAACGGGGCTATACCATTCTTCATCGTTTTTAGGTTTACCATCACCCCCCATCGGCAACCCCACCCGCATCCCCTCCAGCACCCCACCGGCAGCCCCACGCGCACCCCCACTCACACCCCATTCGGCACCCCCAATTGCACCCTCTCCAACATAAGCACTCTCGCTTTCGTGAGTACACTCTCTCTTCGACCTTCTCGCTCTTCTTGATCTGATTCATTCCCGTCCCCCATGGTTGATCTTTCCTCTCTCGCAGGTCGTTCGCGCGTCGGCTTTGGCCTTCGATCCTCTTTGCTTATATATATATATACAGAGAGCCACTTCGCTTTCGCCTCTCGATCTCAGATTCGGGAGCTGTTCTTCAGCTTACGAGAGGTATGATGCTTCTTTCTTTGCATCTAATTCATAGATGATTACACCAATGCTTCTTTTTTTTGAGATTTTTTGTGTTTGATTGAGTTGGGCTGGTTAGATCTGGTGTTACTCTGAGTTCTTAGTGATGTGAGCTTCATGGAGTTGTTTACTGCTAGTTTTTAGCTCCTAGAACAATGGATCTGCTGATTTAGTTCTGTTTTTTGGATCTTTGTATAGTTGAATTCATGTTGCGGATTTTCAAGTTTCTTAAATCTTCAGATCTGTGTGCCTGCTTGTGATTTGGTTGCGGTTTCGCATTTTGATAGTTTATTTGGGCGTACAGTGTTTCCTTTTGGTTGATTGTTAGTGTGAGTCCTGCAAGATCGTAAATGAAAGTTAGCGAGATGGTGGTCTTAGTTTGTAGCTCATATGTGGTAATCCTTTTGAGTAAATGTGCAGTTTAATTGAAGATTAGTATATCATGACAAACATTCAACATGTTATCTCTATTTCTTAACAAGTTACTTTAGAATTGATTTTAGAATTGATTTTCTTTTATTCATAGATGGATAGTAAAATGGAAATATTCGGAGAGGCAGAAAATGAGGCAGCCATGGTAGCAGTGTTTGCATGTTTGGTCCTCTTAAGATGGTATTACTCAAGACGAAAAGTGTGTGGACAGTTCCATGTTCCAAGGCAATTTGAAAGACAAAGCTACCTCAGACGATTGCTTCATGGCTACACAATACAAGATGTCCACCACCTATTTATGAAATTGAATGCAAACAATATCAAAGCACGGGGATTCTTGGGAGCCACTGATGAGATAATGCGTCGTCTACAGGTTGAAGATTACCTTGGACCCCCCCCCCCCGGGGCACAAGAGTAATCTTATGCAGACCACCTATGTTGGAATGTTAGAATGTTGGAATGTTTAATGTTTGTTGGAATGCTTGTTTCTTGAAGGACATGTTACAATTTATGTTCGACAATTATGTTACCTTTATGCTACTTTTATGTTTGTTGGACAATTTGCGGGACATGCTATATTGAACTAGTAATATTTTCATATTTGGAGGCAGACTTGATATTTCTTGCTCTTTGGTATATGTATATATGTTGTATTGATTGTTCAATCCTAGGGTTTGTACAAATTTCATGTTTGGAGATTTATTACAAATAGCATTTTAGATATGGAGATGGTTATGTGATGAAGATTAATTAACATATGATGTGATTGATTCATGGTTATGTGAATAAAAAAATTTCATGTTTTGAGATTTATTAACATATGATTTGATGAAGATTAATTAACAAATTTCATGTCTCCAGATTTATTACAAATCTTATTTAAGATATGAATGGAGATGGTTGTTGATTGATCTTTTGTTTGGATTTAAATATTAATTCTATTGTGTAGTATTGATTGATAGTTGAGAAATAGTAAATGATTTGAAATTTGAAGTATAGGAATGATAACTCACCATTATTATAGCAAACTAAATATATGAAACTTGATTTTATATATATATATATATATATATATATATATATATATATATATATATATATATATATGGCCGTAAGATTATCGCTCATTTAATTTCATTTTTTAGGCACTTAGAGAGTTTTTTTTCTTCCAAATCCAACCGTATGGATGGAAAGAACATCGAAAAATAAGCTATCATGTTAATTTTCATACAATTTGGGAACTTGTAGGGTCTTCATCTTAACGGGTGAAAATTTATAAAAATCTTACCGGTTCAAAATTTCACCCTTTAAGATGAAGACCTTACAAGTTCCTAAATTGTATAAAAATTGATATGCTAACTTATTTTTCGATGTTCTTTCCATCCATAAAGTTGGATTTCCTTAAAACACTACGTAAGTTAAAATAGACGCATCAAGACTTTGCATAAAGGTTACTTGGCTTCTAATCGCATATAGTAACATGCATCGTATATATATATATATATATATATATATATATATATATATATATATATATAATATTCTTATATATTTAATAAAAATATCATAATTTTTTTTAAAATTATTTAACTATAAACAAGTTGAAAGAAAAAATACCTAGTTTTTCTTAAAATAATATCCTAATTTTGAATATTTGAAATTAATCAAAATATTTTAATTGAAATTAAACATTTAAATTAATTAATTTGTTTTAAAAGATTTAAAATTATCTAATCATTAGTTTTTCTCTTAAAATATTTAAATACCTATAATGTTTCAAAAAATTGGTAACCTCACCGCTTCCAAAGAGGTGTAATTATATCCCTCCATCAAATCTATACTTTATTATGAACAAACACAAAAAGTGTACATCCACTTTCTACATCCATCACTTTTAATCAACCAAACACAAAAAATACCCATCACTTTTAGGGGCTGTTTGGTTGCCTGTAACTAGGTGTAAGTAGCTGTAATGTAAAAAGTTTTACATGTAAAATAGTGTTTGGTTTGCTGTGAAATAGTTTTACATGTAAAACCTTTTACATTGTAGGGGTGCTTTTGCAGCATTTCAATTTACGGCCAAATTGGTCGTAAGTTGAAATGCTGCAAAACTTATTGATTACACTCACCTCTCTTTCTTGCGTATCCCTCCTCTTTCCCTCGCCGAACTCCTTCAGTCTCTCTTCTCTCCGGCGTTCCCCAGCGTCATCTCTCTCGATCTCCGGCTCGGCTTCATCAATATAAGCCCTTCCACCGACCATGCTTCCCCATTCTCCTTCTCCTCCTCTTCTTTCTTTCTCTCCTCTTTCTCTAGGGCTCCATCATCGGACCATCTCTGGACCCCCTCGGTTTCACGCTCGGCGTCAACCTCGATGCCTCCCGGACCAGGCTCACCCTCGGAAGGGGCTTCTCCCATGCCCGCCATTTTTTATGGCATCTTTGTTTAATTTGGCAGTTGTCCATGGTTAGGATTTGATTTTGGATGGGATTCTGTAAAAGAAAAAGGAAAAATACAGCAAAAAAGATTTGATTTTGGATGGGATTCTGTTTGTTTTGTCTGATTTTTGTGTTTTCTGTTTGTTGGATGGGATTTGAGTGTTTTGGATAGTGTTCAGTTTCATTTCTTTCTGAAATTGTTGTTGTTTGATGTTTACTTGGAATTCAATCTATTAATTGGTTTGTTTTGGACACTGTTCTACTTGTGTGTTTCTCTGATCTGAGGATTATAAATTTGTGGTCTTTTTGTTATAAAATTTGGAATTCCTTTCTCAATTTTCTTAGATTTTCAAGTATTTGTCATGTTTGGAAGTGTATTACATCTGCAGTGTGTTTCTCTGTTCAAGATTGAGTTGTATTACATCTCTCACATAGGTTCAGATATGAGCTTTTCATGGGTAGCACATTGATTGGTTTTTGTTCAATGTGAGATCATGAACTGGAGCAGAGGCTGGTTGATGCCAAATTGAAGGGATGGAGTTCACAAGGTTGTCTACATGATAGTAGTCAGGAAATGTTTACAAAAGAATGATTTTTTGGAATAAAATTCTTGTTTTGATGAAGTTCTACAAAAGAATGATTTTTTGGAATAAAATTCTTGTTTTGATGAAGTTCCATGAAAACCATAAGTTTACATGATAATGTTTTAAAATGAAAATATTAAAAAACTTGATAGTTTAAATAAAAACCATAAGTTTACAATGAAAATATTAAAAAAATAAGAGTTTAAATAAGATATTAAAAAATATTAAACATGAAAAATTGGATAGTGGGGGTAACCTCACCATTTATTGTATAGGATAATTGTATCCCTCAATTTACATCAAACCAAACAGTGGACAAGTAAATGCAGCATTTCCATTTACATGAAACCAAACAACCTTGATGTAAGTTAAAATACAGTAATTTCAGTTACATGTAATTTGAAATGCATGTAACCAAACAGCCCCCTTAACTCCTCATCCGGTAACTCTCCATCCTTATAAGTTTTTATTTATGGATGAAGAGTTTTTTTTTTTTTTTGAATGGTAGATAAACCACATTTATTGAGATGAAGATTGTCCTTTGATGGACTGAGTTACATGTATCCCGATCATGGTTGGATCAGGTGAATTACATAGGCAGGAGTGGGGGTCCACGGGGGTGGTCCTGACGTCCATGTGCTTGCGTGGCCTCATCCTTAAAGTTTGAGTTGGTATCTGGTGGTCTTTGTTGTCCCGCAAGGTCTCGCGTGGTTTCCAGGCTCCGTCTGATCATGGGCTCCAGTGTTCGTAGTTTTGTCTTTTTGGTTTCAGGTGCCTTGTCAAACCATGAGAGTATTAGGTAGTCAATGCTTCGGATCAACTGTCTGTAAACACGTTGTTTAGACTGAAAGCATCTCCTATTGCGTTCCATCCATATACTCCATGTGATCGCCATTACACCCAGATGCAATCCCATTTGAACTTCTCATTCTATGTGGTTGGCCAGTGTGTCATCCCCCCAGAGATCTTGTATCCTGGTAGGGAGACGAACAGACGCAAAAATGTTGCAGTAGTGCTCCCATATATGTCTTGCGTACGCGCACTGTAGGAGGAGATGGTCCATTGTTTCCTCGGTGTCGTTGCAAATATAGCAGTTCCTGCGTTCCCCGTTCCATTGTCTCTTAGCTAGGTTTTGCAGTGTGAGGATTTTGTCATCCCATGCTAACCAAGCAAAAAGTTTGATTTCGGTAAGGCATGGTGTTTTCCAGAATGTATGTGGTAGCAGACATCTCATCCGCCTATCGCTCTTGAATTCGTTTAGTGATTTGACACTGAACTAGCCATTCGAGGTTAGTTCCCATTTCCTTTTGTCGGGCTCTTGGGTGGGATTGTTGAGTAGGCATTGAGTCACCTGGTAGTAGTACTCATTCGTCTGTGTCGTCAATGGTCCCGGTCTGAGTAGGGAGCCCCCTCTTTGAGCCCTTTGGCGTGCCTCCACGACAGTGAGGTCCCCTTCAACAATCAGCTCCTACAGCTCATGAAATAGGTTGTGGGGAGCCCGATTCTCTATCCATCTATCGTACCACCAGTTGGTGGTTTGTCCATTACCCACCTTAACCGTCATATTAGCCATGGTTATGTCTCTCTGTTCCATCACCCCCTTCCAGAAGTATGAGGAGTTTCTTGGGGTCTTGAGTTGTGGTCTTATTGCGTCGTATGGGTAGTAGTTGTGCGTTATAATTTTGCCACAGATGTCGGCTTCTCCATTGAGTAGTCTCCACCACCATTTGCCGAGCAGCGCGTCGTTTAGGTGTCGGAGGTTGAGTATTCCCCATCCTCCTTGTTCCTTTGGTCGGCATAGGAGCTCCCAGTTCACCAAACGGTAGGCGTTTTTGGTTCAGTCCGCTCCTCTCCACATGAAGTCCCGTCGAATCCCTTCTATGTCTTTGGCTACCCACTAAGGGAGTTTGTAGATTGCCATCCAGTAGTTTGGAATGGCTGTTAGCACAGAGTTGAGCATTGTGATTCGACCTCCTGTTGATAATAGTCGACCTTTCCAGCCATTGAGCTTGTTTTTTATCTTAGCAATGATTTGTTTCCAATCTTCCTTTCTTGGTCTGGAGCCCGATATGCTTAGGCCCAGGTAATGAACCTGGAGAATTTGGGCCGTGATTCTGATTCATCGTTAAGTAAAATGCTTGGGGGTTGTGATTTCTGGTCCTGATTGGGATGATCGCACTCTTGTTGAAGTTGACTTTTAGACTAGAGAGGCTTTCGAAGAGATGGAATAAGAGTTTCAGCACATTGAGATGGGTTTGTCCCCCGGTGCAAAAAACCAGTAAGTCGTCGGCATATAGGAGGGATGATATTTTGTCGTCTCCGCTAGGTCCATATCGTATTCCGCAGAATAGATTGGCCTCAGTTGCTTTGGTTAGCATGGCGGTGAAGACGTCTGTCGCTAAGACAAATAGAAGCGGGGAGAGTGGGTCTCCTTGTCTGAGTCCTCTCCTATGTCTCACGTAGCTTGTAGGGGAGCCGTTGATGAGGAATGATGATTTTGAGGAGAATAGGATAGTTCTTATCCAATTTCTCCATTTTGGACCGAATCCTCGTGCATGCATTGCTTCCAGTAGGAATTCTCAGTCAACGCTGTCAAAGGCCTTTTCGAAGTTCACCTTTATTAGTGCACCGTCTTCACGCCCTTGCTTTAGTTTGTGTATTAGTTCCTCCGCGGCTACAATGTTATCTTGTATACAGCGTCCTTTGATGAAGGCTGTTTGGTTTTCATGCACCAGTTTATACATAACTTTTTGTAGCCGATTTGCCAGTACCTTGGTGATGATTTTCATGGAGCAATTGAGGACGCTGCTCGGGCGGAATTCACCTATGGCCATTGTTGTCTCCTTCTTGGGGATCAAGACTATATGTGCCCAATTGATGCGTTCTAAGTTTGACCTCTCTTGGTGTAGTTCCTTGAAGATTTGCTTCAAGTCTTCCTTGATGAACTCCCACCCTTGTTGGTAGAGTGTAATTGGGAAGCCATCTGGACCTGGGGATTTATCGGCACTCAGTTCCTTGATTGTTAGGTGGATCTCTTCCTCCGTGAAAGGAGCTTCCAGATGGTCAAGTTCCACCTTTTCTTTGGCTTGAAATAGAGTTGACCAGTTGGTGGTTAGTCGCTGATTGTGTGCAGTTCCGAAGAGTGTTCTATAGTGCTCCTGGATTGCTGTGGCTGTAAAACCAACGAATTTTAGGAATAAATTTTTTTATATTCCATAAAATAAGATTCATAATTTATTTAATTCCTTAAGCTTGAAGGATGGAGAATTAAAAAGCTTTAAAAAGGGAATTAAATTAGATTTTGAGATTTTGAGACCAATTAGGGATAATTGGGAGTTCAAGGACCTTTTAGTAGATTGTAAAGTATTGAGGACTTGAAGGAAATTGTCCTCTCATTGGAAAGGGACCTGGATGAGACCTAAGAAAAGTCAGGGACTTAAGAGGAATTTTCCCTACTCACAGAATCAATTGACTTGTAATTTAAAGAAATCCAGGGACTTCTGGAAACTTTTCCAGAGAAAATCCTTATTGTTATGAGCGAGCGGGGCGAGATTAAAACATCTCCGGATTGGTGCCGGATTATGGAGCGTTATTAGGCTCATCCAGGTGGAGCCACGGCGCAAGGAGATCGTCCATCTAATCATGTTTATGGATACGTGGTAATCGAGTGAGGGGCAATGAGTGATCCTACCTGCGGGCTCACAAGAACCACCCATCTAGAGTTGAGTCACGATCTTGAGGTGAGTTGAGAAGATCAGATCGTTGGTTGTGATGAGATCATTACCGTTGATCCCATAAGTGTGCGATCCGAGGCAAATGACTAGAATCCGATCGTTGATCAGGGATTCAATCTAGGACATTGATCTAACTAATGTCGGATCCGAGACAGCTTAGATGCCATTTATATTAATCAAGCGATCCTCGCAGTTGATCGATGAATACCTATCTCGAGGCATGGTAGCTTCTCTCTCAGCCGCCTCGAACGTGAAACCGCCGCAGCGAGCGCCGTCGGCGCCAGCGGCAGTTCTGCTACGAGGAAATTTAGCTTCGCCGGACGGTGAATGAATGAGGGGCGTTGCGTCGGTTCGCCTTCCTTTCCCCTATAAAAACCCGCTTTCGTCCCCGGCGTGAAGAGGGAAAGGAGGCCGGCGAGGGTTGGTCGGAGAAGGAGTATTGACCCCACGGGGGTCTTTATGCTCGCCAGCGTCGCCCGGGGAGAACTGCAGTCAAGGTAGGAACCCGATTCCGACTTTCAAATTGTATTAGATGCATTGTTAGCTTGGCTAGGGCTCACGTAGGAGAGGGTATTTATGGCGTTAGTGGAGCGGCCAGGGAGGGAAAGTAGGTGAATGCGGATGCGCGAAAGTGAATTGTGAGGCCGCGACTGAGCTCTGGGTATCATTTGCAGGCGGTGGGAGCTCTCGGGCGAGGAGATGCCATTTTCCGGCGATCTCCTCCGGTGAGGCTCGGACAGAGGAAGAAGAAGGTGCGGACAGGGAGGAATAAGGCCGGGAAGTGAGCCCGGGACGGAGGGAAAGCTCGGTGCAGTGGAGACACGGCCAAGGCATCCCTCCGGCGATGTCAACGGAGCTCCGGCCGGTCACGGTCGCGTCGGGATAGAGGAAGGAGAAGACCTTTAATTAAAAGATACTCTCGGGGAGTCCAAGAGGCATATCAAAAGGTGACTAGGAGGGCTTCGAGTTCCAGTGAGAGGTAAGTACTTTTGCCTAGTTCCCACCGGGTTTCGGGTTTTCTTTGGGCTTGCTTACGCCTTGAATTGCTTATTACTTCATTGATATCATAATTTGTTATGATTGCATACACTCGTATTTTGTTCTCTTGGACACCTACTTCGATGTTAGTGTGCGCGTGTTGAGAGGTTAGCAACTTTGTAGGGTATGCTTGTGAGTGTTGAGTGTGCCTACGCCATTTGGCCGACACGTGGCGTGGAATCACGTGAGCTTGTACTTACCGGCCGAGGGTTGGTATACATCAACTATCCGCTTTTTTAAGGATTCTCCCATCCTCGAAATCTTTGTTTCCGCCCGATTGGGGGTATCTTGGTAATCTTTCTTTTCCTTGATGGGGTAAAAGCGGTAGTGAACTTTGTTTTCCGTCCCGATTGGGATGATCTGACAAGTGCGTCCATGCTTTGGATAGTAACACTACTAGACCATGGACCGAGGATGGGTGCTCGGTTTAAGTTTGGTAGATTAGGAGATGACTTGTGAACTCTTAGGAGTACTTTGTTGAGATCTTGTTGTTAGGAGCCCTATACGTTGTTATGGTAGACTCGAGGGTTTGACTTATGTGCGTGGCCTGTTTGTGCTGGATTGATGATCTTTGAATTGCTCATATTTGACTTTTCTTATATCATACGTGCTTTTGGTTTCTTTGAGATCTCTGCAGAGTACTTGCAGGCTTTCCTTTCGAAAAGCTCACGCTGCTTCTATTTCTTTTGGGTCCCGAGGGGTAGGTAACTTTCGGACTCGGGAGTAGAGGGGTTAAGGTTGACTTGTTGAGGACCCGAGGTCCTCATTCTTCCTTTATTGAGAAAGATGTTTATATTGTAGGACCCTAATAGGGCCTTGACCATATGTAGGGCATGAAGACCCTTAATGATTTTACTTCGTTGTGACTCTAATTTTATCCTAATATTAAATTTAAGTTATTTGTTATACTGCTTCTATTACTTAGGCCTTGTATTCGAGGTGGGGCTCGTCTCCACTTGGTACCTTGATCCTATCGCGTGCTTTCGAGGGTCAGGAAATTGAATTGGGGTGTGACAGTGGCTATCTCTGATATTTGGGTTATTTCTCTCCCATTGTGTTGTAGCTTGCTGATCCAGTTCCTGCTCTTGCGTTGGTTTGTTACAACATGGAAGAACTTGGTGTTTTTGTCACCTTCCTTTAGCCAAGTTATCCGGGAGCGTTGTCGCTATAGAGCTTCTTCCCAAGAGATAATTTCTTCATACTCCCTTTGTTGGGAGTTGTATTGGTGTTCTTCCTCTTGGGTTAGCGGTCTGCATTCTAAGGTGGTGTCCGCTGTTTTGATTTGGTTCAGTAGATCCGTCTTCCTGGCGGTCATTCGTTCATTCTCTTCTTTGCTCCATTGCCTAAGGTTGTCTCGTAGGTGCGATATTTTTTTTGAAAGAATATATGTCCCATGTCCTTGGTATGTGCATTCCGTCCACCAGCTTTTTATTTGCTCCCAAAGGTTTTCCTTTGCTGCCCATGCCCTATTGAAGCGGAAGGGGTGGGCCTTCCGCTCATGTTCTCCGCATTCGAGGCAGATTAGTACGTGATCCGATCGTATGCGTGGTAGAGCTTTCTGCCATATTCTTGGATTTTCAATTGCCCATTCTGTCGATACGAGGAATCGATCCAGTCGAGCAAATGTTGTCTCTGTTGTTTGTCCAAGTATATTGTCGTCCTCGGAGTGGTGGGTCCAATAGTTGTAATTTGTGTATGACTTCGTTGAAGTCCTAATGCTCTCTCAAGTTGTGTATGTTGGCGCTTCTTTCCTCTCTACTTCTGGTTGAGTTAAAATCGCCTCCCACAATCCAGGGTCCTCCCCATATATGGCGTATGCTTTGAAGCTCATCCAAGAATAGTTGTTTGCGAGCCCGCTCGCATGGTCCATACACCGTGGTGCACATCCATTCCCTGTCGGTTGCTTTATCTAGGAATCTTGCTGTGATTGTGAATGTCCCTGTATGGTTGGAGATTAATGTTTGTTCTGACTCCTTCCAGCCAATACAACAACCACCTCTGGTGTTCTCAAATGGGAGTGTGAGATGGCCGATGTGTGTGGTGCCCCCAATTGATCTCCATATACTCTGGTTCATCATGTCAAGTTGTCTTATATAGACAGAAAACATCGACGTTTTGGTTTTGTAAGTAGTCCCTGACTAGGAAGCGTTTCTTCCGTTTTCCCAGTCCTCTTACGTTCCATGTGATTAGCTTCATAAAATAACTTAGTGTGGCCCGTGGTTTTTTTGGAGGGGGGAAGCTTAGTTGCTTCCGTCCCCCTTTCCTTCACAGCTGCGTTCCTTCTCCCTTAGGTGTTGGAGAAAGATTGTTGTTGCATTCTCCTGGCCTTCCAAGTCAATTCCAACCTTTTTCGCTGTGTCAATGATTCTCTGATCCGGCCAATCCCTAGTGTTAAGGGAACAGTAGTGAGGGAGGATGTGTTCTCTGTTTCTTCATATGTTGGGGGTTTTTCTTTGTATGTTTGTTTTTCTTGTTCTAGGGTTTCCTCTGAAGGGTTGTGTTTTTGAGGTCTTCCTCGGGGTCTTTTGGTTATGGTCAGTGTTGGTGTGTTTTTTGGATGGTGGTTGCTAGTGTGTTGAGTTGGGGCTTGGGGGGTCCAAGGTGGGTTGATCATTGGTGTGTAATGAGGTTTGTGCTCTTGTTGTGATGCTTGTGTTGTGCTTTTGGGTTTTGTTGTTTTAGGTTTTTTGTTTGTGTTTGTTTGGTATGAGGTTCCATGCCTCATCTGAGATGAGGTTCCATGTTCCTTTTATGTATCTGATTGCCACGTTGCTCATGTCTAGCCCAATGTTTGTACCAAAGTTTAGTAAGTGTTTTGGTGTTGGGGAGTGGTGGTAAAATGGAAATTGCCCTGGCGGGCTATTCATTTCATTTATGAGTTGGGTGTTTGGGTTGACATTTGGGGACATCATATTCTCTTGAGGGGGTGTTACCATATATGGCTAGTTTTGGGTTGTGGTTGGGTTAGCCCTTGGCTCCTGATTTGGTTCATAGATGACCATTTGACCCATGTGTTCTTGGGCTACATTTATTGTGTTTGCATCTGGTTCTTGAGTGGGCTGCATTTTTGGTGGGCTTTGGGCCAACCCATCCACGCTTTCAGTTTGAGCACCAGAGGGGCATCCCTTTTGCTTATGTGTCAGGCTCCCATTTGCCAGGTTGAAGCTGTGCGTGTCCTCGTCAGCGGTCGGCTTCGTGGTGTCTTTTTTGACACGCTTCCAGCTCCCACAGAGCGACCCACCATCCCCTGTCCACAGTTCCACGTCATCTTCCACGTGGAGCACCTCGCTGGGCGAACGCTGGCACGGCGCCTAGACGGGCAGCCGGCGTGGCATCTCTTCGCCGCCCGTGACTGCGGGGTAGGTCACCCCTTCCGGCGCCCTAGTACGGCTGTCCGGAGGGGGACTTGTATGGTTTGTCCGGTCCGAGTCGAGTGTTTCCGTCGGTTCTCTGATGTGGATCCCAAGCTTCCTTTTTCTGGTAATCGTCGGCGGCCTTCCATCATCCGTTGCGATCTGCTTCCCTTTGTCCTCCGCTGTTCTGCGTTTGCGGGCTGCTTCCGACGCAGGGCTGGTTTCCTGTTTAGGCTCTGGTTTTGTCTGTGATTGCCAGTGCTATTTTTTAGTCTTCTTCCAACGGCCCCACGGTAAAGGATCCTGGCCTGGCTCCATAACAACTCAGAATGGGTGTCTCCGAGTGCCGATGCTACAGTGGATGGTGCTGGGAAGGCATCGTCCCCTTCTCACTCGAAGGGCAACCTGAAAAACCTCCGATCGGCGACCACAGTTGTTGTCGATGTGGATGAGCTCGCCGTTCGGTTTGAGCATTCTCGATACCGTCTCACGACAGCGGTAGAAGATCGGGAGCCATTCGATTGTCACCCATCGAGCCTCTCCCTCAGCTTTTCCCGGTAGCCAGTGATCAGGCGTCCACAGCGTGCAAACGTAGGTGAATTCTGGTAGCTCAACCTCCCCATGAGCCTCCATTTGCCGCGCTTTTGATGACGATGGGTAGGCAACTAGAAAGGTGCCATCGCTGTATTCCTCCATCTCCCAATTCCAGGCGTCGTCTTCAATCTCCGCCAAGACAACCGCCAGTTTCCGGCGATCCACGAAACCTTCCCTTATTTTCTTGATGGTGATCAGGGTGTGGCTCTTAAGTTCCTCCTTGCCCTGTAGCATCTCACTGTCCAGCGCCAGGGAGATGAAGTGGACTTCATCATTGTCTTCGTCTTCGTTCTTTTTTTGCTCCGACGGTGGTGTAGGTGATGCAGGTTCGCACGTCTTTTCAGGGAGATTTTGTGTTGCTTCTGTTTTGCCAACAATTATTTAAAAGTGGGAGGTGAAAGCGGAGGAAATCAACTCATTTAGTCTATTTCTAGAACAATTATTTAAAAAATAAATTTATATTTAAAAACTCAGAAAATGTCTGTTTTTCATTTCTAAATAATAACATTACCCAAATCAATCCCGTTAAAACCCTAATCATATTCGCATTGGGAGTGTTCACAGACACCAGCCTGGAGTTTATGCATAACCTCCCGCGCGGCATTGTCGTTCATATTTCTAGGGTTTTGGAGTCTTAAGAAACCCTCGTGCTTTGGATTTCAATCAACCCTACTCCATGGCTTCTCTCAAGAGAAAAACCCTAGATTCCCCTCCCGCGGATCCCTCCCGCGCTCCCAAATCCCAGCGAGAGGAACCCGTGCGCATTGACGAGCCTGTCACCTGCCTCCATGAAGTTTCATATCCTGAGGGCTATGTCCCGTCCCGCTCGGCTGCCCCGCGATCTGACGCTGAGGAGAAGAAGCCGGCCAAGGAGTTTCCGTTTCATCTTGATCCCTTCCAGTCAGAAGCTATCAAGTGCCTCGACAGCGGCGAGTCCGTCATGGTGAGAAATTGCTCTTCGAGTACTCATAATGTGTTAATAATCTTACTTCCATGGGCATTCCTTTGATCTTTACTTCTCTATATTTCTTTTGAGACTTTTTTATTTTGTTTTTGTTTGTTTGTTTGTTTATGTTTTATTTAAAGTAGTGTAATGCGTAGTTCAGTAGCTCATTATCTTTGGTTAGCCTCAACTTTGATGTTGCCGGGGTTGAAGAAATTTTTATTCTTTGGAGGGTCTTGTAGGTCTCTGCGCATACATCGGCTGGAAAGACAGTTGTTGCATTGTATGCTATTGCTATGTCATTGAGGGGCAATCAGCGAGTCATCTATACCTCTCCGATCAAGGCTCTTAGTAACCAAAAGTATAGAGAGTTCAAAGAAGAATTTTCAGATGTTGGTCTTATGACTGGGGATGTGACCATTGAGCCGAATGCCTCTTGTTTGGTAATGAATCTGATCATGATTTACTTTTTTTTTTGTCTACAAATACTGGGATGATACTTATTATCCGAGTTTCCTGAATGAGAGATTAATTTGTAGGTTATGACCACAGAAATCTGGCGTAGCATGCAATACAAGGGATCAGAGATTTTGCGTGAGGTGGCATGGATTATCTTTGATGAAGTCCATTACATGCGTGACAGGGAAAGAGGAGTCGTTTGGGAAGAAAGTATTGTAATGGCTCCCAAAAATGCACGGTTTGTGTTCCTCTCAGCAACAGTTCCAAATGCTAGGGAGTTTGCTGATTGGGTTGCAAAGGTTATTTCTTCATTCTTGTTAGTTTCCTTTTTAATGATCTTCACTTTGCACACTAGTGGTTGGTGATAGTTTCCTTTGGGATGAGTGTTTGAACTTTAGCTACAATTTTCAAGTCATGGTAGTTGGAAGTCCAAATACTAGTATATTTTATCCTTTGACATTTTAAAGAAATCACTTCAAATCCTGCGGACATGGAACACATGATTTTGTTTTGATTCAGGTACATAGGCAGCCTTGTCATATTGTATACACAGATTATCGACCAACACCGCTGCAACATCACATCTTTCCAGCAGGAGGTGAAGGCATCTATTTGGTGGTGGATGAAAAGGGTAAATTTCGGGAGGACAGTTTCCAAAAAGCTTTAAATGCACTTGTTCCAGCTGAAGGGGAGAAGAAAAAGAGGAATGGGAGGTGGCGGAAGGATTTATTGGCAGGAAAACCAAGTGAAGAAAGTGACATATTCAAGATGGTAAAAATGATTATAAGACGACAATATGACCCAGTGATACTTTTCAGCTTTAGCAAGAAGGAGTGTGAGATTCTTGCGTTACAGGTGTAGCTTTCTACTCCCAACTTTATTATGTTGGTTCTGTGAATTTTCTTATGTTAAGTAAAAAGTTCTAAAATGTTTTCCTTGATTTTTGGGATGATAAAGCTAGTAAAACAAACTGTGCATAAATAAATTTCTTATATTTTAATTTAAGAATGGCCAAGTTAACTTCAGAAATTGTTGGATTGAAATTCAAGAAGTGATTTTAATATTTGCTTTACCTGCTCATAAAAGCTATTATGTTGTAAAAGCGTCAAGTATTCATGGCTACTCGAGTTAATATGTGTACTTATGGATTTTTTATTTCACCAATATGTATCTGATGTCATGTCTTCGTATTAGTCATGTAATAAGTTGGTCCCAAAGTTCATGAGCTGTTCTTATTCTGCATTGTAGATGGCAAAAATGGACTTAAATGAAGATGTTGAGAAAGAGAATATAGAAACCATCTACTGGTCTGCGATGGATATGCTTTCTGATGATGATAAAAAGCTTCCCCAGGCAAGATTTTATTATTTTGGCTTGTTGCTTTCAGTCTAATTGGTTTAAATAGTCAACCTCTCTGAAGCGCCTGTGCTAATTGCATTTAACCTATTTCAAGGAAACTAATTGCTAGCATGCTCCTTGAGAAACATGTTATGTGAATTTAAAATGTCAGATGATGTTTCTGATTTGTTGAATGAAACTTTCATGTAATATTGTAAAGCTTCACATATAACCAGGAAAAAAATCATCTGCTTGCTATCAATTTAAGTTGCTTTTCCAAATGTACTTAACCTCTTTCTGTTTTAACTATTCTATTTTCATTCCGGCATCTGTGCCTGATTAATTTCTGCATGTACTTTTAGCTTAGGCTCCAACAAGTTTACATATCCTCGAAAATGGATAGAGAAACAGCCAAATTGGGAATGCTGTCCACCTTGTTCTTTGTGATTCAGACCTTTCAGAAGTAGGATAGGTTTATTTCTCATGTCCCATACATGTTGATGTGATTCTCTCATATACCATCTGTATGAATGTTGCATAGTTCTTATAAACTGATGCAAGCATCATTCAACTTTTCCAAAATTTTACTTGATAGGGTTGTCAATAGAAATCAAAATGGGGACCTTGTTATCTTTTATGTATCTTGTTGTACAGTACAGGAGTTTATTTATAAATCAATTTGGGTTCATTGTTTTCTATTCATTCCCCGTTATGTTATTTTGCTTAAATTTCTAAGACAGTGCCTTATAAATGAGAATATAGGACAACTTCCTTGCATCCTGAATGGAATTTTAATTCTTTCTATGTTATGAACTAATGGTGGGAATTTGCTTATTTGAGTTGGAAAACTATAATTATGGATTCAAGAATTAATTTGAGGTACCTTTATGCTTGTTGTTTTTGATAATAATAATTATTATCCTTGTTATCATTATTTGGAATCTGCTTCATACAACTTTCACACCTAGCTGGTTTACCTGTGCAGAATTCTAATGTTTAGAAGATTTGTTGCTGTATAGTTTGATATCATTTTTTTAATATCTGTTTTTTCTTCTTTCATTTTTTTTTCATACCACCATTCCTTGGACAGGTTGTAAATATGCTACCTTTATTGAAACGTGGAATTGGTGTGCACCATTCTGGGTTACTTCCTATCTTGAAGGAGGTGATTGAAATACTCTTTCAAGAAGGCCTTCTTAAGGTTGGTGAGCAAAAGACTTCTTTTGGTTTAATCTTTGGGAAATGTTGAGATACTCTTATTGCAAAGGTGTTTTTTAAATGAATTGTCATGTCATTTTGCGTTCTTCACAATCTGACTGGCTCATTGATGAGATGTGACTTCCTTTATGTTACCTTTACAACAAGAGAGAGTTTTGGACACCACCATCATCCTCTAACACTCTAACCTTTCCATACCCTTTCTTTGTAGTGATTATGTGCTAAGCCTGAACTTGATTTAGAAGCCAGAAGTTGAATTAGCTTCAATGATTTCTTGCATGTGTGAATTATGTGTAACTAGTGAGAGTTCAATTGACCCATAACCTATGCTTCTGCTTGACTTAGGCTCACACACACACACACACACACACACACACACACACACACACACACACACACACACACACACACACACACACACACACACACACACACACACGGTTGTAACTAAAGAATCTAAGAATTTGCAATAATATCAGAATGATTTTGTGATTCTTCACCAAGGTCATATTTGTTTATTAGTCATTATTATATTTTGACCTACCTGATTCATTCTCTTTACAGCTTCCCAAAACCTTAACACAAATAGCTACAGTTTGTAGTTCCATTATTTTTTATTTCAATTAGATCAAATCATAGATGGTCATAGCCAAATGTGAGAAATTATGGTTGACCTACTGACCTGATATAGATGCCCATGTGCTGATGTATTAACAGGATAAAAATCTTGAATATGTATCATTTTCCCTTTTTTGGTTTCTATGTGATTTCTGTAGATGGAAATCACATCCCATTTGTCATTTAGTTGTTGCTGTGGACTGAAACCTTTTCGTTTAGTGTTTATTTGCCACAGAAACCTTCAGTATAGGTTTGAACATGCCTGCAAAGACAGTTGTCTTTACAAATGTGCGTAAATTTGATGGAGATAAATTCAGATGGCTAACAAGTGGTGAATATATTCAAATGAGTGGGCGAGCTGGCCGTCGTGGTATAGATGAGCGTGGAATTTGCATTTTGATGGTTGATGAAAAAATGGAACCATCTACTGCCAAGATGATGGTGAAAGGAAGTGCTGATTGTTTGAACAGGTATGTGCTTAATGCTTAAGGACTTGAAGTTATATGCTGCCTGGATGCTAGATTTTCTGCTTCTACATTTAGAAAATGTTGAACCAAATTTACACTACACTTAGTCATGTTTCAGAGTTTCACTTAATATCAAAAATCCTTTGTTAGGTGTTCAAATGTCATTAAGGTCTTGTTCAACTTTTGAGAAGCCATGAAGTATCACTCCTTTTATGTATAGGTAAGTTGAAGCTGAAAGAAATATGGGTATTAAATAGTTTTTGATGTTACCGATTGTCAGGGTAAAACCATCGAATCATATAGGGTGGAGTACAATTCTATATTTGTTTTGTGGCAGGCATGGATGTGTATTTTCTATCTCATATCCAGATTCAACATTTTGGATTTGGATTTCTTAGTTTAAGGCAGATTCAGGTTGAAATATAAATATTACTTATTGTTGACAGAACACCAATGTCTACATAAATGAAAACATCTGTAACCACTTGAGCTAGTGGTACTGCCTAGATCCTTTATTCTTTCTTTATCTTATTACCACCAATGGTAATTGGCCAGGAAAAATAACAGCATAAATTACATCATCCAACATTAAATTTAGTGGGTATCCTTAAGTGGACCAATAATCTCACTTTATGTGTTTATACTTTCATCAATATAAGCATGCAAGAAAATTCCAAGAATGTCACTTTTTTATGTTCATCTTTTCATTAATAATATTACTTTTGTGTGTTTATGATCCTAACTTGGACAGATAATCTTACTTTTGACTTTAATGCCTTATTCGTGGCTTGCAAGTGTTCAACTTGACCATTGAATCATAGTTAATGGCCTAGAAACATACTGATGTAGCTCAGAGTTGCTTATTGTTGGTTTCATCTACTTACTTTGAATTCTTGTTGCATGATACATAACTCACTCAAATTTTTTATTGGAGTAACAAAAGGATGCAAAATGCAGTTGAGCTGAATGGTGTGAAGACTAGATTGTAACTGTTTTCTTTTCTTTTCTCTCTCCCTCTCTCTCTCTAATAGTGCCTTCCACTTAAGTTACAACATGCTCTTGAACCAAATCCGCTGTGAAGATGGTGATCCAGAGCAACTTTTAAGATATTCATTTTATCAATTTCAAGCTGATCGGGCTCTTCCTGATCTCGAGGTTTGTTGATGATACTTTCTACTGAACTATTTTTTACCTAAAACACTATTTAATTCCAATTTGATATTTTGATAGTTGTTAACATAAATATCTCACACAGTCCACATCCTTCATGCCTCCTTTATCTTTTCAGTTATAGGGCTGACAGATTCTCCCTATTCTTGTCTTGATAGCAGGAAAAGATATTTAGTCATTAGTGAGTAAAAATATCACAAAACATACTTGCTAACCATGCAAAAGAATGATTACAGGCCCTGATACCTAACATATTGACCTTGTTTGCACTCTTCATTAATGTAAAAGTAAATAGAAAGGCTTTCCCGAAACTGACACTATTTTAAGTTTACTAAATTGTCATGGTCCTTTGAACTCTGCAGAAACAAGCAAAACAACTGGAAGCAGAAAGGGACTCGATCATAATTGAAGAAGAGGAGACCTTGAGAGACTATTATGATCTCCTGCAACAGTATAAAAGTCTAAAGAATGATGTCCGCGATATAGTATATTCCCCAAAATATGCTGTACCTTTCCTGCTGCCTGGAAGAGTTGTTCGTCTGCAATGCACTCAAGATGACGAGACACCATCTTTTTCTTTGGAGGATGAGATTACCTGGGGAGTTATAATCAATTTTGAAAGGGTGAAAGGCATAGCTGATGGTGAGGGAGCGTAGAGAAACCATTTTAGAGCTTGTGGCTTTTATGATCAATAATTGGCTGCATTCAGTTTTTTGTATTGAGTTGCTAATAGATCCAATTTTCAAAATTTTGTCACAGATAAAAGACCTGAAGATGCAGAATATATTGTTAATATTCTGACTAGATGTGTTGTGGATAAGGATATTGGCGCAAAGAAAACAGCGAAGTTTATTCCAATCAAGGAACAGGGGGAAGCTATTGTAGTTTCACTACCTCTAGCTATGGTGATCCCCTCTATCATTTTTATTTATTTATTTATTTTTAATTATTATTTTATAGAGTTCCTTGTGTTTAGAAATGCCTGGTAGCTTGAGCAGATTGATTTGTGAGCATGCATGATTAGCCACACAGACACGTGCACACACACACAAAGAAAAAGAAAGAAAAAGAAGACATGAACAAGCCTGATTTTGTGGTCTCGGTGATTATTTTTTGGTGTTCCTCTTTAATTGGAAGGCTTTGCCATATCATCAATATTCTTTTTTTACAGATTGATGGCTTAAGCAGCATATGCCTTCACATTCCCAAGGATCTTTTGCCCACTGAAGCTCGTGAGAATACCATAAAAAAGCTTTTAGTGGTACTTTCCAGATTCGAGAAGGATGGGATGCCTCTATTGGACCCTGAGGAAGATATGAAAGTAAGCTTAATCATCCATTTTTTTTCTTTTTCTTTTTCTTTTTTTGTTTTTTGATCATTCATGATATTAACATGTTGTTTGTATTCAGGTTCAACTTAATTCGTATAGAAAGCTTGTGAGGAGGATTGAAGCCCTAGAGAGCTTATTTGACAAATATGATGAAATCCGCAACTCACCTTTGATCCAGCAAAAGCTGAAAGCCTTGCATGCAAAGAAAGAATTAACAAACAGAATCAAATCAATCAAGAAACAATTGCGTTCATCAACAGCATTGGCCTTCAAAGATGAACTAAAGGCACGTAAAAGGGTTCTTAGGAGGCTGGGGTAAGTACTGCATCTCATACATCTCTATCATTTTATGCCAGTTGGCAAAATAAATTAACTGAGTAATTACTGAATAATGGGTTTTATAGTATCTATTGTGTAGCCACACTAACATGTAGGTATGCAAAAAATGAATTATAATTAATATTCAAACCTTGCAAAATGAGGTTAGATCAAAATCCAAGGTGTATGATGTCAATCATAAGTCAAGTAGTGGGAGTAGATCAAGAAATTTGATTCATAATCAATATTCTGAATGAAGATGGAATAGAAAGTCTGTTTGGAATCAAGCTAGTGAGAGATCAAGCGGTATGGTGTTGTAGCCTTGTAGGTGTGGTTTCATTTGTTTCCCGCTTAGCTTGGTCATGGCGAGAGTTAGAGATGGGGAGGACATTTCCTAACAGGACTGCTGGTTATCTGTGTTTATGTTACAAATTGTTAGTTAATGCTATTGACATTTCCATTGGTTGATATTCCATGTCCATTAGAGTGAAGCATAACTGACTTATCCATAAAGAAATAGATCAGTTTTCCATGTGACTCCTAATTTAGGAATCAGAATAGTTTAGGAAGTTGTTGGGCATGTCTTTGATATATCTTTTTACTAATTCATTATGCTTTTGGTTTTGATTTTTTATGTTTCTCCCAAGGCTGAGTTTGGATTGAGAAAAAGTGGGAAACTGTTTTTTTTGTGTTTACTTGAATGAAGAAGTGTCAAATGAGTGATAGTGCATTCCTTCCCATCATTTTCATGCACTTCGATTTTTTTTTTTTTTAATTGCCAATAATTTTTTCTCAATCGAAACGCATCCTAAATCTCATCTTCAATATGTTTCAGATATATTACTAATGAAGATGTTGTGGAGGTGAAAGGCAAGGTTGCTTGTGAGATCACCAGTGCTGATGAGCTGACACTTACAGAGCTCATGTTCAGTGGGGTGTTCAAGGATTTGAAAGTAGAGGAGATGGTTGCTCTACTTTCATGTTTCGTGTGGCAAGAGAAGCTACAGGATGCACCAAAGCCAAGGGAAGGGCTTGAAATGTTATTTTCTCAGCTTCAAGAAACAGCAAGAAGAGTTGCCAATGTTCAGCTTGATTCCAAGGTACATAACATCTATCCAAAAAAAGGTTTTCTTATATCTGTTCACATACCATATTGATTTATTTTCCCCGTTTATAGGTCCAAATAGATGTGGAGGGTTTTGTGAATTCATTCCGAATGGACATAATGGAAGCAGTGTATGCATGGACAAAAGGGTTTAAGTTTTGTGATATCATGGAGATGACACCTACAGTATTTGAAGGCAGCTTGATCAGAGCTATCAGAAGAATAGAGGAAGTCTTGCAACAGCTTATTCTGGCTGCCAAATCCATTGGAGAAACCCAGTTTGAATCCAAACTGGAAGAGGCTGTCACCAAGATCAAACGAGATATTGTCTTTGCTGCCTCCCTTTATATATGAAGATCATGGATGCCAAAATTTTGTATTAGTTATTATTATTATTATTATTTTATAATAGCTACTTTATTTTAGAATTAGTTGTGATGATTAATTTGCAGATATACCCACGCCTGTAAAACTGCATGTATTTGTATGAACACCTGAAGAAATCATTCTAGTGTATATACCGTTACCCCCTCATATCACTCCATGCGCTGCTCCAGAACTACACTGAATCGTTTGGCTACCCTAGCGTCAAATATATATTCCTGCATTTTTTATTCATTTACTTAATTTGATTTTTATATTTTTCTATCCTATTTCTCTATCCTCTGCTTTGAACTCCTATTAATCTTTTGAATACTTTCCTGCAGTTACAGTATCAGTCCTGATATCACACACCGCCCCATCTTTGAGTACTGAAATTCATCAACATGAAAGCTTTGAGAATGCAATTTGCTAAAACTAAAATGTGACAAGTTTCAATTATTTTTAGTTAATTTTTTTTTACCCACCTAAACAATACTGCTTTTTTAATCCGCATTTCAACTTTTTTAACTCTAAAAAGGTAAAAAGCCAATTTTGGTCCCTAACCTATGGTATATTGTTCATTTTGGTCCCTATATTATAAAAATGCTCAATACAATCCCTGAACTATGGGGGTTTTGACAATTACGGTCCCTGATGCTGACGTGGCAGCCAATTGATATACGATCATTTTTTTATTGTGATGTGGCGGTCTATATGGCGGGTCTTTGATGGCGTGGCGAAATGACGTGGCATAAAATAATTTTTTTGAACTATTAAACAGTTATTAGCGACTCAACATGCCGCGTCGGCGTATCGCGTAAGCATGGTGACATGGCATGCCACGTGGCCTGCTGACATGGCACAGAAAAATAAAAAAAACTAAAAAATCATAAAAAATATTTTTTATTCTATAGCCGACGTGGGTTGCTGACGTGGCATGCCACGACATCATGTTGACGTGGCATGCCACGCGACACTAAAAAATTTTAAAAAAAATCAGAAAAAATGGGCATCCTCCATTTTTTTATTTTTTTTATTTTTTTAGTGCCACGTCAGCATGCCTTATCAGCGGCCCACGTCGGCCATAGAGGATTAATATATATAAAAAAATATTTTTATGCCACGTCATCATGACATGTCAGCAAAAACCAGCCACCTAGATTGCCACGTCATAAGAAAAAAATGGGTGTATTTAACTCGTATATCAACTGGCTGCCACGTTAGCATCAAGGACCGTAATGGTCAAAACCCCCATAGTTCAGGGACTATATTGAACATTTTTATAGTACAGGGACCAAAATGAACAATATACCATAGGTTAGGGACCAAAAATGGCTTTTTGCCCTCTAAAAAACAGTTGAAATTTTTTATCATTCATCCCTCTTCCCTCCCACCTTGACGCCTCCGGCGGCGCCGAACCCTCGCCGGCGCTCATCCCCTCCATCCGCCGTCTCACCGGCGCTTATAAGGTTTGTTGGACTCTGGGTTGTTTGTTTGTGATATTCTACGCCCGGCATTGCCATGTGAGAGGATGGTGTTGGCGTGATCTCGTTGTGGCGGCGGCGTTCCTTACTATCGTGACATCATCGCGTGCGGGGCATGCCGCTTCTTTGCGAGGGTGTTCGTGGCGCTTCCACCGGGAATTCACGCTTGAAGCCGCTACTCGCCAATGCCGCTCCTTGGCTGCGCCACCGTGGCTGGCACCCTCGACCAGAGTTCCCGACAGTCTCCCTCCCTCTCCAAGTCGTCCGAGGTCCAAGGCGTTTCTCTCTACGCCGGCCTTGGCCTGGGAAACGCGGTTCTCCCCTTAGTCTACGGCGACATCATCCGAGAATATGTTTTGAATGCTAAGAAGCCGATTTGATAGAAATTAGGGTTTTTAAAATTAAGTTTAAGATTTTTATAATTAAGATTTAAATTTTAATTAAAAATTAGAAGTGGATTAGTCATCTAATCTGACAGCCGTCTCACCGAGGTGCTTTTTTGAGATTTAGAAAAAATTTCGATTGTTTTTTAGAGTTAAAAAAGTTGAGATGCTGGATCAAAAAAGTAGTATTGTTTAGGTGGATAAAAAAAATTAACCTTTAATAATAAAGGCATGGAATCACAATGTTCCACATAATACGGGAGAAACATGTGAAAGAAAACCAAACATTAATGATCATAATTTCCCTCTAACCCTGTAAGGAAATTCAAAAAGGGGGAGCAACTGCTGCAGCATCAACCCATGAAGGCCTTTTCGCATTATAATAGAAGTGGGCGATCATTTGCACTAATTCTTCTGATGTTCTGAACTCTGCAAATCCAATACCCGTATAGCAATTTAGATCAAAGATAAATAGATCAACTCGAAATTTGGAAATAACGAAGAAATTAGAATAAAAAAAAAACCCACCTTTCTCTCTGTACAATATCCTGTTTCCTCTTAGAAATAGTAATTGAGGGCCTTCCCGTACTTTAAGAGCATAGGCTAAATCCGTCTCAATGTTGATATCAATCTTGACAGTCTATCAAGCAATTTATGGTACAATCAATGGTTGCAAAAGAATCAAACTTCATCAAGATATCGACACATATGAGAGCATATATCAGATTGTTCCGACATCAAATGAACAACATGCTAAAATTTTATTTTATAGAGGACAAGGGAATTACCCTCGGGGGCAGCCGATCCTTGGCACTCCAATATACCTTGGCCGCCTTCTCCAGCTCCATCAAAAGCTTCCAGTTATCAGCTGCTCTGTTGCAGCACACCAGATGCAGATTTATCCAAGAGTGATTAGGGAATAGGTTTTACTATAACATATGTGTAAGATCTTGATTAAAACTTAAAACAGTTGTTGCTGTCATCATACTTTTAGGCATAATATTCATTCTCCCACAAATACGGCACACATGAAAGCTTGCTAAACAGAATAAAGTCCTTAATCTAGGTGAGATGGAAGTCTTGTCTTCTTTTGTTGATAATGGAAAGCTACATATTGAAATTCCTGTATAATCTAATTTACAATCAACAAAAGTCCCTTATTTAGAGAACCTGCATATAAGCAATCACCTTAATACTCTTGAAATCACCATGTCATTTCAACAAAAACCTTTGTAAGAGAAATTAATCTCTTATGTATTCATTCCCATAAAAATGAAAGATGAAACTTTGAGTCTTCAAACTTGATTACTTCAATTTTATACTAGGATTATAAATACAAACCTTAGTCTGCTCACATATTGAACAAGTTTATACACCTTTTCACAGCTGTTCCATGGTATGCAAAACCAGTAGGCACTATCATTACAAGCTAACTGATTTCTCACACTTAAGCTTGTGCCTGTGTTCACACCAATATCTACATATTCTATACCTTTTTATTTTTGCATGCAAATATTACTAATAACAACATAGAAACATAACACAAATTCAAAATCGAAGGAAAAGAACCTGTAAGAGAAAAGTGGAATTCTTCTAAAGAACCCGCAAATTCTAAATTTAGGTTTTCACGGGCCCAGCCTTTTGCCCTAGCTTCAGCATATGAGGATATAACCAGGAGTCAAACAACACTCAACAGGAAGAAGGCACACTACCTACAACCACTACTTCCCCTTCTCCAAAACTAGGGCCTTGTTCAATTAATCACAAGGTCTATTCATTTGATGAGGCTTTCTAAGACATCAACATTCAAAAGACAATTTCACTATCAAGCTCAAACATCATATCTATCTCCCTCTCATGTTTCCTACATCCTCCTACTATTATGTCTATCAGCAATCATACAAAGCAAGATATAAATGAAATCAAAGTTGGCGATATAAGAAGCAACAGCAGTATTGAAGATTGAGAAGAGGGTTTAATGCATGCATTTAGGGTTTCTCTCTTACCTTTTATAGCGCTCAAAGACAAGAACTATGAGAGGACTCGGATGATACGCAAAGCTCTCCCATTCCAAGCAGTTGATCTCCTTCACCCACCCCTCATCCAACTCCCCCTCCCAATCGATCTCCACTCCATCATCCCCCACGACGTTCTTGATGGGGTGCTTGTCAAAGTACTCGGATGCCCTCACTCCCCACCCCACATCCGCATCCAAAGGCCAGTCATGGTCCTCCTCCTCCACCACCAAAGCATCAGCACCACCATCCCCCTCCTCTGAATCAGACCCCAATTCCTCTTCTTCTCGTGGTGGTCTCTCCTTAAGGAACTCCTCCTTACCCTCAAGTACCTCGGCGTTCTGCTCCCGGATTGAGGCGAAGGTGCTTTCAAGGGAGGCGCGAACGAAGTCTTCTATCGCCGCCGCCTCACCCCGCCGGCCACGACGGGGCTTTCGGGGGATCGTTGTGGGAATCTCATCGCCAGGCGGCTCAGGCTCAACGGAGGAGGCGGGTTCCTTGGGCTTTGAACGCTTCCGAGGATTGGATTTGGGATTAGGGTTTTGCGCTGATGCGAGTATAGACAAGTCGGAGATCCGGCGGTGAGGTGGGATGGAAAGAGAGGAGAAGGGGACGGAGACGTAGATGGAGTTGGAGAAGGAGAAATGGAGGTGAGAAGGTTGCTTGGGGAGGAGGCCATTTTGGAAGATTGAAGACATTATGCAGCATATATATATAGAGAGAGAGAGAGAGAGAGTGCTGGTGCTCGTTGCTCACGGAGAATGGAAGGTGGCGAGAGAGAGAGAGAGCGAAGCGGGATAAATGGTCTTGATATTTCTATCACGTTATTTCTTTTGTTCAACTTAAAAAAAAAAAAGAAGAAGAAGAAAGATTTGTAAAAAAATTCCCACTTACTGTGTATATATATATAAAAAAGAGATAATATAGAATAAATTCCAGTGTAACATACCACCAAGAAATAGGAATTCATGTATATTAATATACTTCCAAAAAAATTTACAATTTTGTGCATAGCCCCAAAAAATCTTGTAGGCTTTCTACTTTTGTATCCCTATGGTCAAAATCCATGCTAAAATTTTCAAACATATATATTGTTAACCTCTCAGAAAGAAAGAGGGCGACCCACAAAATCAAAGAATTATTCCAGGGGATACATGCAATTTCATGTTACTGTTATCATGGAAGAGAAGTAATTCTCCTAATAAGTAATAAAGTACATGATTATATTTGATATTCAAATATTAGATTATAACCTTTCCACCACAAAGTTCATGTATGAAGAGTAGGATGAAAGAAAAATACAGGAATATCCAAGGATCATCATCCTGACACCAAACTTAGCTTTCTCTTCACATTGTGTGGACTATGGAGCATGAGAAGAAAAATAAATACATAAATCTATCATTGCCTAGAGAAAGATCCCGTTCTTTGAATGATAATCACTATGAACAGCAATTCAATGATGTAAAGTCAACCAATTTCTTCATCTAAGAAATGTGGATGCTGTCCCTGGTGTTGGAACAATGTCTTCAAATGGCAATCACTCTATGAGGAGCAAATCCAATTGAGTAAACCTAACTTTTCTAGCAGTAAAACTAACCTTTCATCATGCAGCAAACAATCCAAAGTACAAAACAAGATCAAATAAATATCATTTATTTCAGGCATTAAAGATGAGTCAAATATCTCAACCAAAACATTCCATAACCTCATGGTTTTGAGATTTGAACAATCTTGGTATCATTACAAATCAGATTTTGAGAAGAGGTTAAGTTCAGTGAAGTGTTCACAAAAAAACATACTTCATACTTCCAACAAAAGCTTATTGCTAGAGCAAATGAATTGGGAGTAAAAATATGTATATATAATGCTTACATGAATTAAATTCCTACCACAGAAAAGCAGGCAAAACATAGGATGGGTGGGCATCATGTTTGTGGACCAGAGCATGGACTGCATCCGAATCAGCAACCTCTCCAAAGCTGCCAAGTCCTAGTTCAGTGGCATGAATGCCACCTGTAATGAATACCGACTCAATTCCTGCTGTATTTGCACCTCTTATATCATGGTGGAGAGAGTCTCCCACAGTAATGCAATCACAGGCATCCACAGCAGCCATGGCCATTGCTGATTTATATATCACCTGACACCCAATTTGATGCCATGTTAAGCAATAAATAACTATAAAGTACATAAATCTGTTTTCCAGAACCCAGAAACAACAGGGGATTTTAACTGTCAAGAAAAATATTCAACGACAATTTGCAAAGGAGGATTTCATTATGACCAATCAGGTTTAAGGATACTGAAGATTACCAACAACTATACAAATTTTAATCAATTAACCTCTGCGTGAGTAATGGAATGAGATCATTGTCTAACTTGCAGTTTGTCAGCTGTTACCTTATCAGGTTTCCCCATCCATTTTACTTCACCGCCAAGCTCTTCATACTTGGCTGCTAGTGTACCTAATGGAGGAAAAAGAAACAATATTAGCAGATTTCAACACTATAAACCTGGAAGACACAAGATATTCAGGTGACAGCCATTTGTCCACAACAAGAGAGGTATCTTCAGCACATTATGAGATTCAGAGAATATCTGTGATCTCACCAACCTTACCTGGCATGACACGCAGAGCTCTAGCCTCCACAGTAACATAATCAGGATTTGCTACTATCATAGGTAATTTCCTTATGGCACAATGCTCTAATATGTGCTCAAGTTCATCAAGGTTCATAGGGAGTGGATCACCAGATGGAAGGCCAAGTGCTTCAGTGCCATGAGCTAGTACAAAATCTGCATCTTCCACATTTCTCACTACTTGCAAATTTAAACCCTGCAAAAAGGTTGATAAATAAGAATGAAAACCAATGCATTCAACATCTATCAATTGTTGGTTTGATAACTATTGCGCCAAATGCAAAAAATATCGGCATATGTTTTGTTAGCCATAACACATCAGATGAAGCCACAATGTTGAAGGAAAACGATCCGCAAGAAGGAAAAAAAAAATCATTGAAGATGTAGAGTTCAATATTGAAAAAATGTTTAAGCACATCAAAAAGCTGGGCATCAATGCGCTAGGTGATAAAAAATCACATGAAAAACTTTATCTGTAGCATTTAGAAGGTAAAATGTTCAAACAACTGACATGTACCATGAATTTAATACACTAGGTTCTCTTCTTTAGGACAAATTTCAATATGGGATGTTCATTTAGCCAATACTTAAAAAAATGATGCAGAAGAAACTCAAAATCTCAGCATACATCAAGAGATATTGCACCTCGACCACTCCAGGTCATGTGGATGCATGATCTTCCTAGTGCTGCGAACCAGGGATCATCCCTCCTGTTACAGAAACAGACAAAAATAATGTAAGGCTGCTGATGGTTGGGATACAACAGACTAACCAAAAAATTAATGCACCTTTTTCAACTGACAAATGCAAGAGAACTTCCCCATCATGAAGGACAAATTGATAATGATCATAACTATTGAAATTAAAATGTCTAAATATATGGAGAAGAGGATCACAAAGAAAGAATAAGAAATTAAATATATTAATAAATCAATTACTAAGAACATCTGTATCTCTTTTATAAATGGTGGAGCTTTATGATCATATTACTCCTGTACTAATTTCAAAAGGGCACTTAAAACATGATTTGAATTTCTAGTAGAGTTAAAATAAGAAATTAAATACTTTAATACATCAATTACAAAGAGCATTTTTCTCTCTTCTATCCATGGTGGAGCTCTACAACCACACGGTGAATTTCTAGTAGAGTTAAAATAAGAAATTAAATACTTTAGTACATCAATTACAAAGAGCATTTTTATCTCTTCTGTCCATGGTGGAGCTCTACAGCCACACGGTGAATTTCTAGTAGAGTTAAAATAAGAAATTAAATACTTTAGTACATCAATTACGAAGAGCATTTGTATCTCTTTTATCATTGGTGGAGCTCTACAACCACATGACTCCTGTAATCATTTCAAAAGGACCATAAAACATGATCGGAATTTCTAGTAGAGTTAGTCAGCGTGATGACTTTGGAACTTTAAGTTATTGCTAGGATTTTTAAGCTTAACAATTCAAAAGGCCCAGTTAATTGAAACAATGGCACCTTGGGTTCATTTTGCAATTTAAAGAAATTGGGAACTCGGAAGATCATGGAAGTGTGAAAGTTACTCTAGAGATTACAATTGATGAGATAAGGCTAAATCAGCAGGATTTCATTTGGCCAAAGCAAAGCAAACATCTAACCTTTCAAGGTACTGATGTGTTAGTTCTCCACTTGTGATGGTCCCATGGAAAAGAAGTGGATTAAATCCCAAGCTTCCCAACTTCTCGAAGGTGACAGATGCTCGTCTTGAAGAATTACTGATTATGACCATTTTAGCTCCATGGCTAGCTAGCTTTTCTACTATTAGAGCAAAATGGCCCACAATAAGCCCTTCACAGTATGGTGAATGAGAAAACTGATAGTCATAAAACAAACATACATGTCGAAATGGCACCAGGATATGGTCTTTTTCCATCATGAAGGACTCCAAACTGATCTAAGAACCATGCCTGCAGGTGTAGTTATGGCGATGTTTGAAACCATGAAATAAATTTATTCCATGCTTTAAGAGAATTACAAACTAAAATTTCATGAAAACATCACAGGAGACCCAAAGAATTTACATATAAGTAAAAGATGAGATATATGTTCCATGATACTAAGACAGCAAGAAAATTTTATCATTGTGCACTTGGTAACAATTGATCTTGGTGATCAGCATAAAAATTCCTGTACACACCAACATTGATGTTTGATACATATTACTGGTAACCACAAAAACTGACTATTCAGATTCATATCAGATGCATAAAGAAATCAAGCAATGATCCAACTCTTTACTCTAAAAGAAACAGGAAGCAAAGAAAAAAAAAATTCCTAAGAACTCTACCCATTTCTCTGATTCACACAGACCAATTAACCTATGAAAGTGAAATCTTCAGGTTCGAATCACTGCAGTGTGGCTTGTCCATATTTATAAAAAAAGAAAAAAGAAAAGAAAAAAAAGGGTGCAATCTTCTCTTTCCACCTTAAGAGAAATTCAAGCATCTCGACTCTAACAATCAACAGAAATCCAATAACTTCCCTAATAACACCACTGCCACACCAATCTAAATACACATCACAAATTGCAATTCAGTCACCCAATCTTCTAAGTCGTCAATCCAGCCACATTAAATGCTTCATCATGCTGCTCTCATGCTAAAATACAACAAGCATAAAACAAAAAGGCAAAAAACACTCCAAACCACATCAGCAAGAGCAATCAAGAGAGAATTTCGATTTCCAGGTTCCCTTTTCCCCATTTCACCAAAAGAAACAAAAGAGACACACACATGAGCATTCCATTCTACATTAAGATCCCATTCACTAACATATCTGAAATATTTCTTTTCCCAAAGGATTTCAAAAACACACCTTGTAGCGACCTGATTCAGCAAGTGTTCGGATCCCATCAAGGCACCGGAAAACTCGATGGAGGTCGCTGCCGGAAATGCCGGAGGCCGGAGGAATTGAGCACCTCGCCGCCATCGAGTCCCCTGGAATCGAGCTAGAGATTCCACGGAAGAGAACAAGATGAGTGACCGAGTGATCGATAAGGTCTGACCCTGGTCGGAACCCAACCAGAACGGATAAATTCTGATAAATTCGGCGCCTTCTACCATACCTTCAAGGCGTGGCTGCCTTGGAAAAACTTGCACCCAAAATATATGGAACTCGCCCCATCAATCCAAGGTCTATTGGTATCTGGGTCATTTGTTAAGAGATAGGATTTTTTTGAAGATGAGCTCGGGATCGAATCCCCACTCTTGTAAACTAAGGATCGGGTGTGGCGTTGTTCTACCGGAGACTGAGCCTGCAGGATTGAGCGGCCACTCCTGTCCGTGCGGAGGGTGTTTATCACCTTATTTAAAAAAATATATATATATAGAACTCGCACTACCACCACCCTAGTGGGCACCCCAAGTTATGCTACCTTGGTTAAAACCCAAGGTAGCATAGAATTTACTATATGTATATATATGGGTAAACGACATAAATGGTCACTAAATTATGTGGGGGTTTCTATTTTGGTCACTCAACTAAAAAAAAATTTCAATTGACTCCCTTAACTTATTATTCTCTTCCAATTATGTCACTATGGCCTACGATGTTAACGACAAGCTGACGTGGCACAACCAACTTACCACGTCAGATTGAGTAAATAACATAAATGGTCACTAAACTATGTGCGAGTTCTATTTTGGTCACTCAACTATTTTTTTTCTTATAGTTAATTCCTGTAAAATGCTCATTATTCTGTAAAAGTTAATAAGTTAATAAAATGCTCATCTCTAGATGTTTTTGAAATTAATGTTGATTTACATCTAGCTTCTCAAACCATCAGAGAAATAGAATATACACCACTTTCTTATTTCAACGTCAAGTCATGAAAATCAATGAATCAACCCTATGTTTTATATAGTTTTTTGGCCATCCTGAGATGTTCCCCAAAACCATTAAATTCAATCTGTTTGCTAATAGTCGTTGACTTGGTGATTCTCAAAAAGCCTATCTTGTTTACTCATCAGCAACTAGATCATGAAGACAATTATCAATAGACTTATTATCATAACCAGACAACATCTCTGAAGTCAATTCTTCCCCGTAGTGAAGATATAAATCAACTAGCTATAAAGAGAAGAAGGAGAGAAGGGGGAGGAGAGACAAAGAACCAGCTGAAAGGCCACCTACCTTCACTTCCTCGCCTGCACGGTCACCATTCCGGCCACCATTCCGGCGATTGCTCGCTCTCTTGCCCGATTCCACGACGGGACGACGGACTAGGACTCTAGTGAAGAGGCGAAAGAAAGGAAAAAGGGGAAAGAAATGAGCTTTTTATTAACTTATTAACTTTTACAAAACAATGAGCATTTTACAGGAATGAACCATAATAATTATTTTTTAGTTGGTGACCAAAATAGGAACTCGCACATAGTTTAGTGACCATCTATGTCGTTTACCTAATCTTGGCTGTGACGTTGCTTGCCACATTAGCTTGCTGTTAACGCCGTAGGCCATAGTGACCTAATTGGAAGAGAATAATAAGTTAAGGGAGTCAATTGAAATTTTTTTTAGTTGAGTGACCAAAATAGGAACTCGTACATAGTTTAATGACTATCTGTGACGTTTACCCTATATATATATACGGGGGTTCTAACATCAAGTCGGCCGGATCACTGTGCTGATCCGGCCGCCTCCCATTTTGGCCCCTGGAGCATATTTGAAGGATTTCCAACCGTACAGATGGAAAGATCATCGAAAAATAAGCTAGCATGTCAATTTTTATACAATTTGGTGACCGTTTGGTTCTCCCACTTAACGGTTTTTATTTTAGGGAAATTTTAACTGTTCATAATTTCAACCATTAAGTGGGAGGATCAAACTGTCACCAAATTGTATAAAAATTGACAGGCTAGCTTATTTTTCGATGATCTTCCCATCCGTACGGTTGGAAATCCTTCAAACATGCTCTAGGGGCCAAAATGGGCGGCGGCCGGATCTGCACAGTGATCCGGCCGGCCGCACTGTAGAAGGCCCGTGTATATATATATATATATATATATATATATATATATATATATATATAACAATTGTAGGGATGTCAATGGGACTCGACCCCGACGAGGAACCTGATTCCCCACCCCGACGGGGCTGGGGCCGAGGCCGAGTTTGAATTCCCCGTCGGCTCCTCCCCGCCCAGTCCCTATCTCCGTCCCCGAAATATTTAATATAATATTTTTCTTATGTAAAAGATTAATTTCCTCCTCACAAATTAATTCAAAAACATTGATGCATTACTCTTTTGTGAAGCTTGTTTAAGATTTTATAATATATGCACATGTTCTCTATAGAATGGAGGTAATAAGAAAAGATATTTATAACTTATTTAATGACACCATTTTAAAAAAAATTCGGGGATGGGGAATCCCCGAACCCGAGTAATCCCCACGGGGACGGGGATGGGGAAAATTTTTTCCCTGTACTCGAGTTCGGGGCCGGGGTCAGGGATGAGGTTGAAAAATCGGGGTCAGGACCGGGGAATGTATCCCACAGTGAATCCCTGCCCCATTGACATCCCTATACAATTGCAGATCATCACCTTCAGAATTTACACATTATACATCAGCTAGAAGCTATTAAGTTTTATCTACACCCTGGAGGTTTTTCTGTGATGCTTATAAGCATGTAGAATAGCTTTTCTTTTATAAGCCTGGCTGAACTCCTACATCCTTTCCTCAGTAATAAAAACTCCACACATTCTACCACTGACCATCAACATATACTAGAGCTCCTACTTGACTTAAAGCTACATGCTTCCAATTTGTGAAGGCATTGAACTCAAAACCACTCAGAGACTGGTTGCAGAGTAGCTATAGCAGCAACACCAACACTAAGTTGATAGGTCTGATTTGCTTCACCATTAATAAGCTTTTGTATCCTTACCAAGATACATGACTTCAATTAGTTTATGAGTAGAACACTCATACCCAACCATTCAGTTAGAATGAGTCTCGAACTTCCTCACCACTTTGATTATATATTAAAGAACTTAATCACTAGTAGGGCTACTACAATGTTCAGCTTGAACATTTTGATTGATGTTTACTAGATGAATTGCACCCTTGACGTGATCATACTTCAGAGCCAGTTCAATTGGGCCATGCATTATATAATGGTCAACACCTAGCGAATAATATTTTCTAGTCTAGGAAGTATACAACCTTTAGACATGTATTGATTTACAAACCAACCACATGAATTCTATCAAGATCCAAAAGTCATTTTTCACATTTTTCACATGATTATGGACTTGTTACATTCAACACTTATATAATTATGAAGAATCTCATGTTGAAGATTGACAGGAAATCAGCTGGAAATCAGCTTGAACACCTTGAAGATTGATTGGAAATCAGCTGGAAATCAGTTTGATTGAAGATCTTGAAGATTGGAGATTTTCTTGATTGGAGGATTCCTTAGTTAGAGGATTTCTTTAAATTATTTGAAATATTTCCAGATTATGTAATTTTCTTTCCTTATTTTCATTGTTAGGTGAAGTTCTATAAATTGTAATGAATTGCTCCAAGTGAGTATGGAAGTCTGAAATGATGAAATGAAATAAAAGGCTTTCAACATGTAGTTGTTTCATCTTGTCTGTTAGTCGTTTCTTTGTTACAACTTTCTGTGCAACTTTCAACACCTCACTCATCCATAAGTCGACAACATGAACTCCATAATAGACCCAAGCTAGGTAATAAAGATTCGGGCAGTTTAGTTCCCTAGTACCCCTGTGTGATCGAACTAGAAGAAATCTATGAAAAGCATTGGTTGATTCAAGGGCGAGCATTAATGTTATGCTTTACATACTTTTTCTGAAATTAGAGCTTGGAGAGCTGTAGCAAGAAGGATGACCTTTGCAATCAGCTGATCGCTCAGTGAAACATCCTAGGGGAGTTATGGAAGATGTACTAGTGAAGGTTGACAAGGTCATATTTCCAGTGGACTTTGAAATTATGGATGTGGACAACGATATGGAAGTCCCCATCATACTTGGTTGACTGTTTTTATCCACCACCTGAGCCTTGGTCAATCATCATGAAGACAGAATGACATTGCGCATTGGAGACAAAGAAGTGATGTTTAAGCTGTCAGAAGTGATGAGAAACACTATGGACCACTACCATACTTCATATTGCATCGATGATATTGACTTCATCACTTCTGATTGTATGCAGGAATTGCTATTCGTGGATCCATTTAAGGAATACTTGGGTGAGCTCGATGACGGACCTAGAGAAATCAAAAAGAATTCAGCTGAACCACAAGAGAAGAAGCATCTGGAACACAAAGTAAAGAAGAAGAATAAGCTGCTCCCTTAGGTAAAATCATGGAGGAAAGTGGATAAAGGTAAGAGTCGCAAAGACAATTGGGTCCGAGACGAGGTAACACAATGCTCAAACATCAACCATGGTGAGTCTCTCATTTATTCTAGCTTAGAATTTTCATTGTTCGACAATTGCTTCAGCTGAATCGGTGTAGGGATTTGTCTTTTGAACCTCCATGATGAAAAAATAGGGTACATCAAGCTAGTAACATTAAACAAGCCCTTCTTGAGAGGCAACCCAAGGTTTTTATTAGAATTTGATTAGTTTTTTCATCTTAGTTTTTAGTTAGTTTTAGTGTGTTCAATAAATTGATGGTGTCCTTGAGTCTTGGAATTCTGAACTTCTTTATCCATTCTCATAAGATGTGATTTAGAGTCCAATTAAGAGATTTTATACTTGCAGATAGTGTTCTTAGGAGTTTATACATGTTCTCACACGAATAGAGAAGAAATAGGGCACATGAGCATATATACAGGTCAGATGCAACCGTATGGATGAGCCAGAAAACCAAACGAGATCAACATATGGGTAACATATGCCCGTATGAGTTGAGAGAGACTTGAATTGAAAAGTGCCGCTAGGCCATACGGGCAGCATACACCCGTATGGTTCCGACAGAAGGCCATACAGGGATCCATACAGGCATACACACCCTTATGGCCGCCAACTTCTTAATTTCTCTCAAAAAATTCAAGCCATACAGTCTTGTATGGTTTCATACGGTCCCGTATGGTTCCCCAAGAAAGCTAAATGGGTGGTCCATACGGGCCCATACGCCTGTATGGACCCAATTCTTTATATATCCCGGGCGTTTACTCACGACCTTTCACTCTAATTCTAAGTATTGTTTGTTCTTCCTCGCCCATGTTCTCTACACCTCCTACTCCCAAGGCCTTTCTTGACATCCCCAAGCAATTTGGACTTTGATTTTCAACAAGGAGAATCATAGGCATGCCTCCATCAAGTAAAATTTTCTGCAAATTCTCATTGTTTGTTCTAGCATCCTAGGGTTAAGAATAAATAAGATTTTTGAACATCTTTCGTGGATTACATGCTCATCCTAGAATAAAATAAGCCACCCCCCATATTTGATTGAAGAAAAATTTAGGTATACATACATCCCTACCCCGAACGGCCCCTTATGGGTCCCCCTGAGAACCATATGGGCGTATGGAACCTGTAGGTCCACTACCTAGACTCAGCAATTTTATTTTATTTTTATTTTTATTTTATTTTTTGCACTCACACTAGTTCAATTTTCTTTCAGAGATGCCGAGAACGAAGAACATAAGTACCGAACCCCGCAAGCGCCAGCATGGCGAGGATACATCTTCATTAGTATCATAATTCATGCAATAACGCTTTCGGGAGTGCTATGAGCGACTGACTAAGAGGAGATTTAGCCAAATCCGCACCATTGACTGGTCAGTCCTGCAGCAGCTAGGGATAGATAGATATGTGCGCAAGATGATCTTATTTGGAGGATGGGATCGGATCCTGGGGATTAAGGAGTCACTCTACCGGGAGCTGATATTGGAGGTACTCAGTAATTTTGAGCTGCCAGTATGGGTGCGGCCAGATACAGATAGGGTGCGAGCCTTCACAAATTGGGTACGCCGACCATACAGTTCGATGTGATATGGCGGCGCACCCAATTTGAAAAGACTCTCACCCTACCTGTGTCTGGCCGCACCCGGACTAGCAGTTCGTGGGTGCGTCCAGACACAGATAGGGTGTGAGTCTACACAAATTGGGTGCGCCAACCGTACAGTTAGATGTGACATGGCGGCGCGCCCAATTTGTGAAGGCTCGCACCCTATCTGTGTTTGGCGCTTCACAAATTAGGTGTGTCACTCATACAGTTCGATGTGACATGGCGGTGCACCCAATTTATGAAGACTCGCACCCTATTTGTGTCTGGCCGCACTAGGACTGGCAGTTCGTGGCGACGCATAAATTGGGTGTGAGTGTTCGTACTGATCGATGTGACATGGCGGCACACCTAATCTATGTTTGTACCGATTGATGTGACATTACGACGCACCCAATCTGTGTCTGGTCGCACCCACACTCGTAGTTTGTGGGTGCGTGACCGGCCAATGCCAGTCACAAAACCAAGGCTAACATACCTTGGTTTTTATCCCAAGGTATGTTAGAATTCACCCCTCATATATGGTGCCCTCTATGAGACCTTGGGCCTTGGGTTGCCTTAGGTGCGATCACACTTAAAATTCACTAAACTGCACCTACCTCCCGCACCCAAAATACACTAAGATGCACTCAAAATACACTACCTTGCACCCTAAGGCAAAATGCCTTGGGAATAGTACCCAAGGTCTCTCAGAATTTACCCTCATATATATACTTCTTTCAACTGGTTTTTTTACTTTTTACCCCCTTGAAAATCTTGAAACTATATAGGCAACTCCCTTTCAATTAAAAAATTAAGAGGAGAAATTTTCAAAAATAACCCTACAAAAGTCAGTAATTTTTGAACCTCTAAAAAAATATCAAAATTGTTTTCCATAAAAAATTAGTTGAATGATGATCAACTAAATATTTAGTAGGATATATACCTAATTAGTAATCATACTCATTGCTAAGATTGATATGGAGTTGAGGAAATTATAATTGAAATATTAAATTCAAGTGTAATTCACAGAGCTTATACCCTGATTATATGACAATTAGATGTGAAAATTATCAGCTCAGGATTCTGAAAATGGAACACACATCAGTTGTAAAAGATTCAATAGAACTGATCAAACAAACTGTGGTAACATTGAAATTGATTATTGTCACTGAATCATGCTTTTTTCCACATAACATTACATCTATCATTTTGAAGTATATATTAGATCACCAGAAAAGTTAGCCCCTGGATACTCGTAGACTGTTTCGGTTAAAAGAGTGATTTTTCAGCAACTCAGGCTTGTAGAATCAGAGGTAACTGCAACGATCTGGACAACCTCCATATTCATCAGATATTGAAGTCAACCAACACATCAGGGTGACAGATATCTGCATGTTATGACATTTTCCTCGGTCTAAGGCTTCTTGGTGGAGAGTGCAAAACATAGCTGCAACTAAAATAACAGTATCTGTCATATTCTTTTACTGATATCTTGTACTTCAGTAGATCAAGAATTTTGCCTTCTCATGTGTCAAATAGGATGCCGAATTCTTCAAGGAAATGAAATAATATTAAGTTCAAACTGGCTGATAGATAGATAGATAGATAGATAGATAGATAGATAGGAAAAAATTAAAATTATTTAATATATAAAAAAGCTAAACAGACTCAGTTGAGATATAATGTGTTAATTCACTCTTTGACTGTTTGTAGGATTGAACTGGAATCTGAGGATACCTTTCGAAGTTTTGGATGTTTCAACCACAAAGATGAGCACTTGCTGCATATGATATCCAGACTACTGGCCTGGTCTTCTGCCAGGGGGCAACCTGGGTATTTGATCCTCCTGCAAGATAATAGATGCCCACCAATCACTCCACTATAATATTGTGATGAAATATTGACTAATATCAATTGGAAAAGTGTGCAAGGGTGTATGTGTGGGAGAGAGAGATTAACAGGCAGCTGAAGCATTTCATGGTAGAACCAATGCATGCGCGCCTGATTTCCAAGAGGTTCTTGGTTGAAGGGACCCTGTAGCATGTGAGACGGTTAACTTTGAAAAGCAATCTCAATAAATAAATGAAATTAATCGAAGATGAATGGAAGACATACATATTTCATTTTCACCCTGCTATATACCAACCAATTGAAGAGTGAACTATGCATTAATGTATCATAGATAGAAGATGTAGTAACCCAAGTATAATCTCATATTGCATAGAGAGAAACACAAAAAAACCTATTTACATAAAATTCAATTAGAATAGATACATATAAAAGAACGTAATACTGTTTTGCAGATGAAGTACAAACCTGTAGCATATTATTGTGTTGTGCCCTTGATTGAGAGTCAATATGATGTTGATGGTTGATAGGTACCCCAAAGTGGCCACCAAATGACAAGTCATTGGGAGAGATTTCCTCCTAGATTTAATAGACCAAGGGTTAAAAATTAGTCATTATAAAGCAGGAGCAACAATACAGAAGTAAAACTTTGAAGAACCAGAATAGTCAGACCATAAGGTTGATGCCTCCTTGAACCCCAATATGATTGCCAATATGTGCAGGAGTACATCGAACCATGTCACTTTGTTCTCCAACCAAGGATGTTCTTAGAGAATGCTTGCAGATCAGATCAAATATGTAGATAAGTGACGAGAAAGAGTGGGAACTAGAATTTAAACAAACAAGTCTCTCAAAAGAATGAAAATACCATTTCCTGATTAGCTACTACTGTGGTTTCCATTTCTGACTCTTTCCTCTTCTTTGGTGGCCGACCTCTCCGTTTTCCTGGTGTGGCATTAGGATTCTTAGAACCCTCAAAGGAACATTGATGTGACTCCAAGGGATTCCCATTGCTTTCACTCAACATAGTTACACAATTTGCAAGTTTTAGTCGCCTATCTCCAGTGTTTTCATCAAGAAGACACTCCTCTGCCTCTTTGATCAACTTCAACGCAAGTTTATATTTATCATCAGACATGACCCCTAAATCAACCAGTTGATGGCAACACCGCGATAAATAACCATAACGATCCACTGAGTTATTCACTACAATTTCATCAGAGGAACGAGACAAAGCATGCAACTGTTTGCAGTCCTTTTTCCAGCGATTAAGAATGTAATGTGATGGAATCTCATAAATCTGTTGTGACTTAAGCACAGAAAGTGCATGTCGGCATAGGAATCCTTTAAATTGGAAACAACCACAGATGCACTGAACTTGGAGTTCATCTGCATTGTACGAAACTTCATGATCTTTATAAACTGTTTTTTTCCCATCCTCCATATAAACTGATTCTTTCACTTCAAAGGTAGAGATTGATCCTTCCTGTTTAACCAGTGAAGCATCACAATACATTGTGGCCTTCAGCTCTTCTTGGAATTTTTTGAAAATGTTGAGTGTGTACTGTTTAGAAAGCTGCTCTTCCATATAAAATTTTGAGATCAAGTGACGGCTTTTGTTTAGTGACTCAGAATCTGCTTGAGCTTCCTTCTCATATTTAGTTAGTAAAGCAACTTCATATTTGCAGATAAACTGCTTAAAGGGAGTCTCCCTATGCAGCAGCCCTTCGAAAAATGCCCCCATGCTTTCGTTACGATTGGTAATGGACATGCCTGCCCAAAAAGCATCTTTGAGAAAAGCAGGCACCCATGAATGTCTGATTTCATAAATCAGGCGAAACCATTCACTACCTTCAAGGCCATAACAATCGATAATTTTCTTCCACTCCGTTTCAAATTCATCTACAGTCAAAGAGTCACATACTACTTTCTTCAATACATCCTTAACTGCTTGATGCTCTTGAAAATTTCTGAGTTTTTCTGGAATCTTTCTCAATATTTGCCACAAGCATATACGATGACGTGCGTCAGGGAAAACATGGGAAACTGCATCTTGGATGGCCTTACAGTGGTCAGTGATTATGGCATTTGGGGGCTTCCCAGACATACATGCTAGCCAAGTCTTAAACAACCAAACATAAGACCCAACCATTTCATCTGAAAGCATACCACAACCTAGCAATACAGCCTGACCATGATGATTAACTCCAATAAATAAAACAAGAGGTGTAGAGCATTTATTACTCAAATGCGTTGTATCAAATGAAACCACATCACTGAAATAATCATATGCCATCCTAGACCTAGAGTCAGCCCAGAATACACTTCTCAAACGACTTTCCTCATCCAAATCAACCAAGTAAAAGAAGTTTGAATTTTTCTTCTGCATGCGTGTAAAAAACTGCTGCATAGCTTCATTGTCTCCTGGCCCAAGCCTCAAATGACCTCTTTCAGCGGAATTTTTCAATTCATCTTCATCAATGGGTAAATTTTCATTTCCACTGTCACGTAAGAGTGTATGGGCAAACCTGTTAGGTCGTATCACCCTGTCACTAGATAGTATTTTGAAGCATTTCAAGTATCGCTTCATCGATGGATTTAGTGGGTGATTATGCTCAGTGTTCACTTTCTCCAAATGCAACAAACCATCAGCATGCCTCTTCAGCCTAATTGATGCTGGGCAGTTTGTTTTTGCTGTCACTCTCGACTGGTAGCGTTCACTTCCTCTACCCTTCCCCCACTTGTGACAAACAAGTATTAACTGATAACATTCCCCATTTGTGGTAAAAGTCGACCTCCTCACAGCAGTACCAAATCCCAACTTCTGAGCATATTGCTTATAGAAATTGCAGGCTTCTACATATGACGTGAATGTCATCCCTACGGTAGGTATATTGTCTTCACTTCCATTTGCATTATCCCCATTCACCTGATCTTTGTCAGCTCTGCCATCTATTTGATCACCATCCTTAAGAGATTTGTTACCATCAACCTCATTCAAAGGGATATCCTTGACAGAACCATCTGGCATCTCCTAAGAAAGTGAAGCAAACAGATATATGTAGTCAGAAAATACCAATAACAAGTACCGCATGTTTTTCCTACCACATACATGACTTCTGTGATCACATTAAAGGATATGCAAATTTGTACCTTCTGTGTTTCACCATCTCCTCTTGGGCCTGTATAATCTCCATTCAAGGAAGCTTCCTTGCCCTCGCAATGAACCTCTTGCATGGAAGAAACAACCCCCTTGTGCACATTCAAGGACCCATCGACAACTAAAGGTTCATCCGCCATCACCTGATGAAAAAACATAGCAAAGAAACCAACCATTGACCAAAAAAGAAAACACATAGCATTGCTCTTTAGCATGAGATTAAACATGATGATACTCAGCATAAGTTTTTATAAGAAATATGTGCGTGTGTATGCTTGTAAAATGTAAACTAGGGATAAGCAACAAAAGGCATTTCTCTTATCAATACTCCACCTGCAGTTTCATTTGCTGCAAATATCCAACTTTTTTACATAAGAAGCAAATTGAAAAGTGAAAAGTTAACCAAGCTAGTATCTTTAAGAAGCACAAGAATCCAATTCATGATATGCAGTTTTCATAACATAATAGTAAGAAGGAAAAAAAAAAAAAACCTCTTTTAAAATAGATTGCAAACCGGATTTACACATTCAGCGATTTATAAAGAAAAAGAACAAACCAAACTAAAATTTTACTACTAGTCCATCAACATTTAAAGAACATAAATTTAAAAAAAAAAAAAAAATTGATCACAACAGGCCACCAATCATACATTCCAAGCAACAAATTTCATTGTTTAACAGCTCAAGAATTTCATTTACTATCAAGATAACGGAAATTTTAAAAAAAAAAGGAAAAACAAACAATAAAAAAGCAGGCCGAATATAAAAAAACTGGAATTCCTGAAAAAAAATATATATAAATAGGCAACTCTCCCATCCTATCCAAAACCTGCAAATTTAGGTCGGAAGAACAAAGACCTCACCTTGAGGCTTGATATCAAGACCGGATAGCATCCAGTTCTCAGGTAATCGCCAGGGTTTGGGATCGGACTAGGGTTTCGGGGCCGGAGAGAACCAGCGAATGGGGGTGGAACCGTGGAGGCTGAGGTAAGCGTGCACGGTGAGAAATTTGGTGCACTTGGCGTAATGAATTCCCTAACAGACCGAAAGTTTACACTTTAAGAAAGTAACCCAAGACAAATGTCCAATAGGAGCGGAAGTTACGGTATGGTGAGTTTATTGGGTAACTTTTTGATATTTCAACAGAAATTCCGGAATGGTGCTTCGTGACCTTAGAATTCACCCCCCAAAATTACAGAAATAAAATTTTCGTTTCTCCCCTTGTAAAATGCTAAAATTATGCATGAGCCTCCCTTGCCTATTTTTATTGGGATTATTTAATTAAAGTAAATCATTTGGCTTTTTATGAAAGGATTAAAGCCATTTTTAGTCCCTATATTTTCAACGATGTTCGATTTTCGGCCCTCAGTATTCAAAAAAATCTTCGCTACGGCCCCGTATTTTAATGTATTTGTTCAAATTGGTCCACTGCGGCACATTGGCATGGGCTTGGCATCGAGTAAATACGGTTATTTTTTCGTGATAATGCATAGGTGGCATGTATTGATGACGTCCTACCATGGCGTCTTTATCTTGGCATTAAGCACGCGGGCTGAAATTAGCATCTTGGCGCTGATTTTTATTTTTTATTTTTTTATTTTTTGTAATGAGGATGCACTATGCTGACGTGGCATGCTGACGTGGCATGCCACGTCAGCATATTATGTTATCCTCCACATTTCAACATAGCCTTTAAAGTAATATTAAATGGCCACATCAGCAATAAGTAGAGATGTTGTCACAACCATATGATCTTATAGAATATTAAAATCCAACCGATGTTTGCTGATTGTCACACATTAATTTTATTGCTGACGTGGCCATTTAATGGTAAATATGCTAGTATTCAAATGTGAGTGGCCCCTTTAACTTTCCCTTTTGTTCTTCGTTTTCTCCCGTGGTGGTCCCTGTGGGCCTGCTTGATCTAGCGAGGATTCCCGCGCTCTCGACGGTGTTTTGCTCAGCCGGTGTAGGCAAATCGTCCTCCTGTTCATTGTTTTGCTTGGCCGGCCTCGTAATCTTCTTAAATCACAGGTAAGCCAGGCGATCTTGTGATGTTATTATCTCTCTTTTGTTTCATGAAGTTTTCTCGAAGTGATTTGGAACTATGGACCTCTCAATTTCAGTTTGGAAGTCCCTCAACGAGAAACAAAGAACACTTTCTTGATTTCTGTCATATTTTATGAATTTGTATTCTTTTAGGTTTTAGGGTTTTCTATGAACTATGAACTATAGGTTGCTCAATTTCAAATGCAATTTCGAACTATGGACTTCTCAATTGTTGTTGTTTTTGAAATTCTGGTATTGAGTTATGAACTTTAGAACATTGTGTGGAGGTCTTGCATCCCCAATGTTATCATTTATCGGCAAACAACATGCCTTAGTTTTGAAGATTTTAGACAAGTTTTTAGATTTAAAACTTGTTTGATGATGCTCTAATCTTGTGAAATGCAATAGAAGTAATATCATTCTATTGGTTATGGGAATTGATAGGAGTTCAAGCTTTAAAGCTACAAGAAATTATTTATCCTTTTTAGTAGTTAAAGAAAACAAGCACAGAAGTCTGCTAAAGCTCACTAAATTAACTGCTAGTAAAAGAGAAGTAGAGAGACTAAAGAGAAAGATGAGACATTGTTGTGCTTTGGTTTCAATTTCTTTTGATTTACTTCACTGAGAAAGATGGTTTTTATCTATGCTTTGCAATTTTTATTTTCTTACTCTGTTTGTGTAGTAAGAATTCCCTTGTTTGCAATTTTTGTAGTGCTTTCTTGATGGGGAGAATCGGGACTTTTTGTTGGTGGACATTTCATCGAAAATGGTCTACAATACGTGGGAGGGAGTACACATATAGTACAAGTGAGCCCAAAGGACTTCAATTCTGAAAGAAATTTGGTGGAAGTAATTGAAGAGTTGGGTGAAAAGGAGATTGTCAAAATCCATTACAGGATACATGCAGGAGCTAGGGAATTGGAGAATTCACTGGTTATTGTCTGCGATAATGAATCATGCTCTAGGATGCTTGAACATATACAACAATGCGGAAGAGTTGAAGTGTATGTTGAGCACCCAGTAGAAGAAGCAGGAGACAATGACAATGCAGATTATGTGATTGCAAGTAGGGGCAAAGAAGCTGTGATGGAGGATACACACATAAGGCCTCACATAGATATGGAATGTGGGAGTTCTACAAATTCCAGAGGTCACAGATTCCCCTAGCCCATGTGTAGTTCCCGGTGAAGAGGGTGCACGAAAGAGAAGATTCGAAAGGCATTTCCATATCCATATTCGAGAAGATGATGATCCAATATTTTACGATGAAGAGTTTGTACACTTGCAACAAACCAGGAAGTGGAAGGCAATTATGCATACAGCGAAGGAGAGTGCGTAGGTGGAGAAAGTGGGAGATGTCCTCGAAAGCGATCTTGGCGGCCTTTTGACAACTTCTCGATGAAAGCGGTGAAATTTGAACATGGGAGAGTAGTGAAATCCAAGACACCTGTCTTTGATGAAAGAAGTCCGACACCTCTCTTTCAACTTGGGATGATAGTTGAGTCTAGAAAGACATTGAAGGATGCAATTGTGAGACATGCTGTTACGACAAGGAGGGAAATTGTGATTGTTAAGAATGATAATCAAAGGGTGAGGGCAAAATGCAAGGACCCTGACTGCCCATGGGTATTATATCTTTGGATTTGATGAAGCTTCCGGTAATTTCCGAGTTAAAACATTGGTGAATGAGTTAGCACACTTGCATTTGGACATTCAAGAATAAAAGAGTCACATCATGAAGGTGTTGGCGTAACACATGCTACAAACAAAGGCGAGAAGCTACGGTACAATGAATGGCACATAGATATAAGAAACACCGCAAAGAAGGAACTAAAAGTTGATGTGACATTGAGCGGTGTAGGAGAGCGAAAATTCGGATTTTAAATTTGAACTGCGAGTGGACTTTAAGGAGGAGTATGATGCATGGGATTATGCGAGAATTAAGAAGGAGCAACCACGGTAGTTCCATACTACTTGAAGTAGACAGCATGGCCCATCGATGCCCTATCTTCAAGGCTTTCACGTCTGCTTTGATGCTTTTAAAAAGGGATTCTTGGCGAGGGTTATGTCAGTATTATTGGATTGGATGGTCGCTTTACGAAAGGCCCTTGTAAAGGAGAGCTTTTGATCGCTATTGGTCGAGATAGGAACGACCAAATGTTTCGGAAATAGCATGGGTGTTTATTTGAAGTGGAGAATCGAGACCGATGGGAGATGGTTCTGCAGACTTAATGGAGGACTTGGGTATTGAAATTGGAGATGGATTGGCATACGTTTATGTCGGACCAACATAAGGTATTTCATATATTTTTGTTTAACTTTTAGCGGTCTACTAAAAATACCCTAATCGAGTACTTATCGTTTTTTACTATTTGCGAGGTGGACCGGACAAATTTAATGGAGGAGCTCATGCCTTTTGGTAGTACGCATGAAGATATGCGACACATTTATTCTAATTGGAGGAAAGTGCACAAGGGCAAGGAACTTCAAAAATTATTTTGGAAAATTGTGAAGGCAAACACAATTCGAATTATGGAAATCTTTCTAGAGGACATTGGTAAGAAGAGCGAGCAAGCAAAAGGAAGACTTGTTAAGGATTCCACCTGCAGTGTTGGTCGAAGGCATTCTTGAGGGGCGACATGCAACGCGTGATGTGGTGGAGAACAACATGTCGGAGACCTTTAATGCAATTGTAGTAGAAGCAAGGCATAAGGCCATTGTCTCAATGTTGGAGGACATAAGAGTGATGTTGATGAGACGGATAGTGGCAAGGAGAGAATTTGTTGACAAATTTAAAGGCATGTTCGGGCCTAGGATTTGGGCAAAAATTGAACGGAGCAAAGAGGGAAGTGCACAAAGTTACTTAGAGTGGAACGGGCAACATGGCTATGAAGTTTACCAGGCAGCGGATCGATTCATTGTAAATTTGGCAGATCATACATGCACATGTAGGGTGTGGGACTTGACGGGGATACCAAGTTGCTCATCTTGCTTGTGCATCTTGTTTAGAAAAAGGTCATTGAGGACTATGTGTCCAGTGGTACAAATTGAATCGCTCGAAGCCATATATGCACATGCACTTCAAATCCAGCTTAATGGGAAGAAGTTTTGGTAGAAGACTAATTATGATCCAATCCAACCACCCCCACAAAGGACTCGCGGGAAGGCCCAAGAAGATTAGGAAAAAAAGGAAACTTGGGAAGCTGGCGAGTGGTGCAAAATTATCAAGAAAAAGGCAAAACAAAAGACACGCAAAACATGCTTTAGGTTGGTCATAATTCTAGGAGGTTATTAGCGGCAAAACAACCCCCCGTAAGCTTCATTGTCTCTTCATTAAGAGGATGTGAAATCTTACATGAGTTCACTAATATTCTTTTTCTCGGAGTTCTTTGGGCAGTGTGCTGTCGGACTTATTGATGAAGCTGGAGAGGTAGCCAGCCGATCCATCTGTCAGAGTTGAAGCAGTTGTTGATCCAAGTATCACAACTGAAGAGCATGTTGTTAATACAACGCAGACAGTGACACACTTAAGAAAGAAGAAACAACCTGCAAGCAATGTTGACCAAACTATTGGAGTCCAAACCAGGCGCAGCAAAATGTTGCTACAATCCATTGAGGGGACCACACAGGACGTAAGTGTAGTTTGCAAGTGTCGTCACTTTAATTTAATTTACTTATCTTTTCATTTTGGAGTTCATAATGCTTGTTATGTGCAATGCTCTCTACTTAATGCTTGTTATGTGCAATGTTGTCTACATAATGCTTGTTTTAGTTGTAATTTAGTTAATTTTTTCTCATTTTGGAGTTCCTAATGCTTGTTAGGCTTGTTATGTGTAATGTGAATACTTTCAAGTTGAAGGATTTACTTTTATGGAGTGCATTTGATATGCATGGCGGTCATACTTTATAAGTATGAGTTAAAAAGGTTCTTGATCTTGTTTTTTGCTCGATAAGTAGTTATGTAGTTCTTGAAGCTTTGTTTTTAGTAGCTCGTGGTTTCTACAACCGCATGTGCGCCATTTGAGAGAGAAAGAGTGAGAGAGAGAGTTGGGAGAGTTTTAAATTTGTAAAGCACTACACTTGGTTCAATTTAAAACATTTGGTCTTTTAACCTATCTTAGTTTAATGATTCTTCGGTAATTTTTTGGAATCCTTGGCATTGATGCAGTTTTAATAGCTTATAGAATGTGTAGAGAAAACACTAGAGAAAGAAGAAGTGCAAATATATATATATATATATATATATATATATCAAAGCTGGCTCTTTGCATTCACAATGCTTGAAAAAAGACCCAGAATTTGAAAGTTCAATAAGAGAGTTGGGGATTGGAAATTTGAATAGCAGAGGCAGAGAGGTAGGTGATAGTACAATGCAAGTAATTCCCCTGCTCTCTTATTTGATGCCCTTAGAAGTTCACATGCACCAAAATTTTCACCAAACTATTCAACACCATAGAAGTACTTTAGGGCATAAGGGTGACAAACAATGGGGAATCAATTGTTGGTTTTTTCATAGATGATGTAATTCTTCATTAATGAGTGATTTCACCTCTATAATTGGCTACCTTTTCTTTTCTCTCTCTGTAACTATAAGAACTGATACATGAACTTGGTGAATTTCAGAAGCATACTATCAAGGATGTGGAGAGAGGAAAGAGGAAGAAAGGGAATGCTTCTAGGTCGGTCATCCCCACGCAAGAGAGCCATGTTTAAGGGCTACGGCCTCTACTGTTTATGTTGGTGGCATGTAGGATGCAAGTTTATGCTTCTAAGTAATATTGTCGTTGACTTTTTTTTTTGTAATGAACAAATATTTATTATGCATGTATTGCATATAGGATGCAAGTTTTTGGGTTGTTATATGGGTTGCAAAAACAGATAGGCCTTTTTTTCCCAGCTTTTTGTAATGAAGCGAGGACATGTGATTATGTTTTTCTTTGCTTTGTTATATTGGCTCCAAAGCAGGTCTTTGTTTCCCTATTTTTTTGTAAACATACCCTATTTTTTCAATATTTTTTCTGATTGTTTTCCTATTTTTTTTCATTTTTTTTAATTTATAACATTTTTTTTAATTTTTTTCCTTATTTTTCTGATTTTTTCCGTATTTAAAAATATTTTCCTGATTTTTTCATATTTTAAATTTTTTTTTCTGATTTTGTACATAATATTTTTTTTCCTAATCTTTTTCATATTACCGTAATTTTTCCTGAATTTTTTACATATTTTTTCCCATTTTTATGAATGCTTTCATATTAACCCTTAAATGGCCACGTCAGCGATAAATTGAATGTGTCACAACCAACAAATATTACTTTAAAGGCTATGTTGAAATGTGGAGGATAACATAATATGCTGACGTGGCATGCCACGTCAGCATAGTGCATCCTCATTACAAAAAATAAAAAAATAAAAAAATTAAAAAAACTGCCACGTCAGCCAAGATGCCGCATACTTTCAGCGCCACGTCGGCAAGATAAAGACGCCATGTAGGTCGGACGTCATCAATACATGCCACCTATGCATTATCCGAAAAAAAAATAGCGTATTTACTCAAGGTATGCCAAGCGTGATGCCACGTCGGCACTGTGGACCAATTTGAACAAATACATTAAAATACAGGGACCGTAACGAAGATTTTTTGAATACAAGGACGAAAACGAACATTGGGTCAAAATATAGGGACTAAAAATGGCTTTAATCCTTTATGAAAATCTATGAGTAAAAGTTTTTTTTATTTTTTTATTTTTTCGACATAGGGGATAAATCCCTCCATATAGGAACGTCAAGGGGCATGGCCTTCGTTGACGAAAGCCCTTGATCCCTCACCATGCGCATACAGATGTGGGGACTTGAATTTAGGAGCTGTGTGTTCACCAAGTGAATTACCCAACTTGTTCCTCCCATTTACGGGGGGCGTGGACTCAAACTAAAGCATGCTCAATTAAGTGAATTATTCAACATATTGGATCCGAGATATCACTAGACCAATGGTCCTTTGGTGGTAAAAGTTTATTTTGGATTGTGAGAGACTAGGTATATGAAATTCCGCTAAACTGGATCCATAAGTGTTTAGTTTTTAAAATAATAAATAAATAAGTGCTCCTACTAATAAAGAAAAGGTAATTCAAACACAACCCAAATTAAGTACATATAAGTATTTATTATTTAGCTAATTAAATCAAAATTAAAATAATGAAAGTATAGGAACTTTGATTGTTCAGTAACTTTTCCTCAAATGGCAAATAATTTGCTTAAAAGCTAAAAATCATTTTTATAATCCTAGTTGTAAAAGATAATTATAATTGCTATTTGCTTAAAAAAGATTATCAATCATTTGAGACTTCTATTTAGCATATTAATGGGTGAGCTGGTCATCCATCCGAGACAGGTGTTAGTCTAACTCGCATGAAAGAAACTGTTTTTTTTTTTTTTATTTCTTATTATTTTATGAGAGCTATTTTGAGTTTTTTTTGGCATTTATTTCATGAAATTGCTGAATTGTATTATTATTTATTTAGACGAATAAAACAATGTTTTCAGGAGATTAGTGTCTCAGATATTTGCAAAACAACTAAGAATTATTACTAATTGACTTGCTTAAATGTAATTATTGCTATAATAGTTGTTGCTCACATGACTCAGCAAGTGACATATCATCAATGCTATAGTAGTATAAATAAACATTAAACAAAAAAAATCTAGTTATCGATGATCAAGCACAGCTACTAACAACTGAAACAAACCCCTCAACATACAAATATAATTTTTAATAAAAAAAAAACATACAACTATAATTTAAAGTGACAAACTAATGAAATTAGCCCCACATCAGCAACAAAATTGCCTTACTAACAAATCAAATCATAATTTAACAAAAACAATTTTTTAGTAAAAAAATAAAACAAATTTTACTTGTAGTTCAATAACTGAGAATGCACTTGTAACACCTACAAATTACAGAATTCCAAAATCTATTAAATAATGAAGATAGAAAAACATAATAAAATACCAAGTAACCATGATGAAAAGACATGCCAGCAAACACTACCTCTCCTCTAGCACCATCCGGAAAATGAGCCTGAATTAACCAACCATGAATTTACCCAGTACAAACACAACACATACAAAAGCACTCAAATCCTGAAAAAATTTGTTTAGTGCCAATGTGACCATATATAAATATTTAACAGGAGTTCAAAGTGAACATTTCGGGAAGTTTAACCAAAAATTACCACATGAAAGTCAAAATTTGAAAAGCATTCAAACAGAGACCTGAAGGTCCAAGGGCAATAGAAGTTCCCTAATCCTGAATAGTAGGATGCCGTGACACTAAACTAAGCTGCTCTTTCAGTCATCATCTTCCTCATCATCACCGGCAGCTGAGTTAAGAGCATTCAATCGCTCAACCAGCTTGGCCTTTCTCTCCTCATAAGTCAGTTTCTTCAGGTTATACCTACATCATGTAGCAGAATTAAGTTGAGAAACAAGCTACAATGATGATTCAATTGACGTTTAAAAAGATAAACATAGATCTTCAAGTCACTTGCTAAAACATCACCGCATAACAGAATTATGTTGAGAACCAATTTCAAACACAATAAAGGGCACAGGCTAACAGTGACGATTTCATTGATATATGAAAAGATAAACATTGATTTTCAAGTCAGTTGCTAAAACTTCACCTTTTATGCTCCTTGGGGGGCTCCTTGGTAGATTTCACTGGCATCGGGTCAGCTCGAATGGCTGCATGCACCTTCTTGTACATCTCTTCTACATCATCAGCCTCAATTCCCTTCTTTATGTACTCACTGAAGTGTGACTGGTATTTCTCAGGCTCATCCTCTAGCAGAGCCTGAGATAAAAAGAAATTCAGAAAAATGAAGTTCAATATTATCTATTTACCAAATGATAAATTAGAACTTGTATCATGTAACTTGATGGCAACAGAATGCAAAGCTAGAGTGTGACAAAGGGATTTTCAATGTGGGAGAGTTATTGTTGAGAACAAATTAAAGATTTAATCCCATATGTAGTAACATGCATGGGCAGTCAACGGGCTGGAACAAATCAAACCAATATAACAAAAAAGAGGATGATGACAAAAGCTGTAAAGATCAAGTGCAAATGCATACCCTCATGTAAGAAGCAACATGACCACCAAAGATATACTTCCTATGAACCTCTGCATCAAGTTGCTTGTCATCCTTCTTGAAACCAGCAAACCGCTTTTCACTATGAGGAATATCAAGACCGCCATCTAATGCTCCCTGATTTAGTGGGAGAAAAATGAACTATCAAGAAAGTGCCATAAATTCCCAATATATACAAGGGAATGATCATAATTGATAACAAAAGATAAATCACAGCGTCCAAAATGACAGGGAATCTTAATAAATGCATAGCATCAGAAACAGTAGAGAAAGTGAATGAAAACAATGTAGAAAGAACTTCCAAAATGATGAACCAAACATGAAAAGAGGCTTCCACTGAAGAAGGCTTATCCTGGTAGGTGACCCAAGTCTTTGGCCAGCTTGCTTTTTCTTTCAAATAAAAAAAAATTGCTTATACACTTTCACCAAAATATATTTACAGCTCAAATCCTCATGATTTCCAAAGTTGCAGATTTTCTTATTAATATACATGTCCTTTTTGTTAGTATTGACATCTAGAGCTGGATATTTTTCTCTTAAATTCTGTTTACAAAATATCTGTCAGTTTCGATAATAAAAGTTTCATTGACATTCAATTTAAACTAGGAAGTACAAATACTTTTCTTATTACTTAAGTGCACACATGACTGAAAAGTTATGCACTCAACACAAGCTGAAGCCGGAAATAATACCAAATTGATGCCAAAAATGGTGAGAACATAGAAGATGGTACTATACAATTAAAAAATAGTCTCCCCCGAGAGCTATCAATAATACTATGACATGCTGAACTTGCCTTAATTACTAAAAATGAATACATTGAAGAACATATAAAAATATAGAATATTGAATTATAGATAACCTTGAGGGCACCAAATACGCGGTTTCCAGTGGTGGTTCGAAGAAGACCGACATCCAAGAGAGCACGGAAAGGCCTCCTGCTCTCTGCTGGCTCAACTGAAAAGTCCTCCCCAGTGGCCTGCACAAAGTAATCAATGATTCAAACCAAACAGGTAAAAAATAGGAGCAAAGTAAACATTATATACCTCAACATTTCCCTGATATTCCTCATCCATTTCAAGCATCTTCAAGACACGGCGGGCCAAAAGAAGGCCAGTACAGTATGCTGATATTCATGGTGAATATAAATAAGACCTCAGTACAAAATAGCACCACGGATGAAATGAAAACATGAAATTCACAGAAGGTGAAAATTTCAGATGAATACCTGCAGCATAATTAGTAAGGCCAACTTCTAGTCCATAACGAGGCAGCTCATGGGCATAAGCTGCAGCCATGACTATATCACCAGCAATGCTTGCAGATACTATTTGTGCGGTGATATCCTTGTTAGTCTGATCAAGTCTAGTTAAAATAACAAATTTGTCTATGACAATCAAATTAAATACATACAAAATAATGATAATAATAAATTTTGGATACAAATCGAACGACAAATCGATATTTGGGAGTGTTGTATTTATTCTTGTCCTGGTTAATGAGGCGAATCCTAGCCCGGTAATCAGTCTTGCCCGCTGCAAACCAAAATTATCATTTTGTCAATATAAAACCGGCACGAATAGTCCTGTATTATAGCATGATATATGAATAGGAACATTACCTCTCCTTCTCTTAAACTTCACTTGAAAGCGCTTGAAATAAGCCTTGCTCTTTTGGGCTTTCACAAAAGCCTACAATAAATATAAGATCAGCTGACAATGTCATGATTTAGACAAATAGAACACTCGGTTTTAATCCAAGTACATTGAAGTCTGATCTAATGCAACATGCCTGAATAATTCATTATAGATGCTAAAACTTTCTCAGTACACATCCATCTGATTTAGTTAATTCTTACTTATTGATCTATTTAATACATCATCTAAGCTCAGCCCGCAACTAAAAGAGAATAAATCCTCGATCCCAATCTCCATCTTTCTCCAACATTCCTTGCAGAATATAAACCATTCTCAACATCTATAAACTCACACACAATTACTACGAAAACTATAACAGCAAATGCTACATCTAAATCACCTAAACATGCAAAAATCATCGGTTGTTTTGAAGATTACTGATCACACAAGAATCAAAATATCAACATAAAATGGCACACAGATCACGAAACAACGATCAATTAGGGCTTCAAACTCTTACCATTGCTCTTCTCCGATGGGTCTCTCGCCTTCGCGACCTCCGGGAAGGGGGGGAAGGAGGAGAGTGAGGTGGAGGCTCACTCTGGTTTATAAAACCCTAGGAGCAAAGATCTACGGCTGTGACTCTTTATTAGAAAATTAACGGCTGAGATATTGCTTGAGTCTTGAGTCAAGGCAGTCTAATGGGTTGGATTAGCCAGGTCAACCATGGATGAGAACCGGCTGTGACCCGATCACGGAATGAATCCGATCGTCCAACAAGCTCGTCCCTCGTAATGTATGCTGTTGCATGCGGCTCCCGCCATTCGAGTTGGCTCATCAACCCTGTATTCATTCGCAAATCCAGTAGTGAAATTGAGACGTTTTCCCGGTCAGGCATCACAATCTGATTGAATCGATAAGGAACAAATTGCATGGATGAAAATCGGGTCTAGACCTGACTGTCCCACTGGTTTGTTTGCCCTCTTGTAAGCGGACCAGTTGGATTAGTTGAGAAACAAATTGATCTAGAGATTGATGGAATGATTATTTTTTTCTTTTACAAAGGCGACAAGCGCCAACCCGTCAGGGGCGGACAACATGACGAATGCACGTGCTGTCATCTTGCGGTCGCGGGGTGTTGAACCCGGATCTCTCCCAACCAACAACACCCTATGCAAGGGATCCAATACCAATAGGCCAAGAGGCCGTTGGTATGAAATGAATATTTTGTTGACCAGAAAACAAAGAAAACTAGAGGGAACCAAGTTTGATTTGCATTTTAGAAGTCAGAATTTTGAAACTCGGTTTTAAAGGTGTCAACCGAACTGTGTCATCCGTGGACCGACATGGCTGTGCTTTAGCACTGCCCGGTATAGACCCAGGCCTGTGTTGAGCCAGCACCTCTCGGCCCGTGGGTCGACACGACACATGGCCCATGGGCCGGCATGGCACGACTTGTATGTCGGCCCAACATGGGCCCTCTCATGTCATGTCAGAATAATGCTATGCAGAGGGTGTTTGTTGTGAGGAGGGATCTCTCAAGGAGAAGGTGCTACTAGGGTTGTTATATTAGGCCTTGCTTGGATGAGGTGAAGGAGGGTTTCATAAGGTAAGGTAATGTAAGGTAGGGTAATAAGAGGTTTTAAATCATATCTTGTTTGAATAGAAGGTAAGGTAAAAGGAGGTTTTTAAACCTTTAGGTGTATGGTTTGAAGGTGGAGCTGGATTTTGGGCCGTCTTTGGCCGACGCGACGCCAAAGAAGAATCGTCGTGCTGTGCACGGCTTGGAATGAATGAATCGGGTCGTGCCAGGCACGATCCAGTTTCGTGCCAGTGCCAAGCCGAAACCCCATGACCCGCGGGCCGGCACGGCCCAAATATGAAAAATTTCATGCCCGTGCCTTGCCTGGCCCGCAGGCCGGCCCAAAATTAGACATGTGGCAGCACTGTATGTTTCCACGTGTCATGTTATATATATATATATATATATATATATATATATATTTAAATATATTTTTAAAAATACATTTCTTATCCTACAGTTCAGTCTTGTCATCATTTATATGACAAGATTGTTCACTGACTCATTGAGCAGAGAGCTATTCAGTAAAAGAATTTTTAGAAATATATAAATAATATATGAGTGAAATTATGTCATGTGGCACATCTAATGCTGCCACGTGACGTTTTGATTTTTTAATATTTGTAGAAGCCGTTGGTTCGAGAAAAACTTGCATAGAGCTGGCTCTATTGTGGTATTTAAAAAATGTTTTAAGTATTTTTAACTGTACGGATGGGAAGATCATCGAAAAATAAGTTAGCATGTCTATTTTCATATAATTTAGTGACCGTTTGGTCCTCCCACTTAATAGTTGAAATTTTATAAAAATTTCAACGGCTCAGAATTTTAAAATTTCAACCATTAAGTGGGAGGACCAAACAGTCACCAAATTATATAAAAATAGACATGCTAACTTATTTTTCGATGATCTTCCCATCCGTACGTTTAGAAATATTTAAAATATTTTTTAAATATCAAAATGGAGCCGGCTCCACCTAAAGATAGGTGGAGCAGGCTCCATACAAGTTTTTGCCCGTTGGTTCATACCTCACTTTATAAATGAATCTTTAACATTTTTTTTTCAATTCATTCAATTCAAGCTAAGAGATGAGAAGATTACTCAATCTAAGAAGTCAAGATGGAGAGATTTGGCTTTCTCTTTTCTAACTTCAGGCCAAGCTACCGGGAAAAAAGAGGTGAGAAGAAGAAGAGGAGCAACAATGGTTGTGAGGAAGCATTGGCGATGCAAAGCAAGAATGTTTTAAAATGCTATTTGAAGGCTTGAAGTTCTTTTCTTCATTGACATCGAAGATGAGTTAAAGGTCAAGCCGCCAAAGATATCCGATTTGTATCAACAGGAGCCTTTGCTCTACGTTTTTTTTTCCTCTCCTCTTGATCTCTCTTCGTGAATGAGATCTTCTGTGTTTTTATAAAGTGGATAATATTTAGATTTTTAATTTATTTTTTATGATTTTTTCAATTTTTTTAAATTTTAAATTTTATAAACGGGCCGTGCTTGGCCCATGCCAGAGCTGGCCTCGGCACGAGGCACGGCCCCTGACAGGCCGGACCGTGTCGGGCCGACTCTAGTGGATTTGGTGTCGGGCTCAGCACGGCACAAATATTCAGGCCTTGCCCGACAAAATCTGCAAGACGAGCCGCAGTGCTTGTACCGGCCGGCCCAAAATTCAGCTCTATTTGAAGATAATGGGAGGTAAGGTTATATGCTAATTTTACCAAAATACCCTTTGAAGAAATAACTTAATATTTATAAGAGTTTGAATTTATTTAATGTTATATAATAATATTCAATTAATATTCAATGTTATATACTAATATATTCATTTATTTAATATTATATATTAATATTAAGTTAATATTCAATATTATATTCAATTAAATGGCCAAGTAAAATGTAATACATGAATTAATTAATTATTTATTTATTTTCAATATAAGTTTTATTAATTTGCAATAATTAAAAAAATTGTTTTGCAACAATTTCTTGAATTTCTTTAAGTATATAAATCTAAGAATCATTCTCCCTTTTTTTAACCATTCTTTTTTCGGACAACAAAATACAATAAGCTTCAAACCATTCAACAGCATTCAATAGCATTCAACACATTTCCATGCCAACAACATTCAACAACATTCAACATCTTCAAACCATTCAACAACATTCAAACAATTCAACAGCATTCACAACATTCAACAGCTTCAAACCAGTCACAAGCTTAAGATCATCCAAACCATTCAACAACATTCAACACATTTCACATTTAGCAGCAAAATTTGGCATGATAATAAGATTCACATTTCCATGAATCTTCAAAAATCAAGCATGCTAATCAGTCACAAGCTTAAGATCATCCAAACCATTCAACAACATTCAACACATTTCACAATTAGCATTCAACACATTTCCATGAATCTTCAAAAATCAAGCATGCTAATCGGAAACCATTCCTCTTCACTTCATCATAATATAGAGAACCTTCAAATGGAGTAGAGAACCTGTTTTGGCATGATAATAATATTCATACTTGTTTTTGATAAATCACACAGGATTAAATATGAAGACACCACACGAGTTAAATAGGACCAAGATGGAATAAAAGAAAAGGACCATGAGGTCTTTTCATAACATTAATATTCTAAAACAACAAAGTCATTGACAAATTTAACAATAATGGTCTAAAACAAAGACAACTCAAAACAAAATCATTCAACATTAATAGTCTAAAACAAACCACAAGAGAACAAACATAGTTCTACAAAAGAACAAGCCACAAAGACCCTCCACTAGCACTTGGCACCATAGTTGTGTCAAAACCTACAACAATGATATACACAATTTTAACACATATAGGTTAAAATAAACATACACCGAATTATTCAAGGTTGGCTAGAAAGATGATGCTAACCTTAACCTTTAATTTTGTGGTTCATGCCCATTGCCCATCAATCTCAACAATAAAGACTTACGGCGTTCATTTGGGCATCTAAACAAAGCTTCCAACATTTTGACATCCTTGAGGAGGAACAAGTAAGCATCGATAAAAAATGGTTCTAAGAATTCTAAATTGGTAAGCATGGCCCACACATCAAAATCTTTAGTTGGATCTTTGTTAGTCTTCATCATAGTGTTGGCAACTTTAATCATTGCATTGGTTGATTGCATGATAGCATTAGCTACATTATCAACTGAATTAGACAACTTGTCTTTATCGTTGTGACCATTGCATCATTTGCCTTTCTTGGACTTGAAGAACTTGGAGCTTCAAATTGTGCTTCTTGATTTGTAGGTAATGGTGATGCTTCATCTTCAACATCGTTCTCACCCAAGTTTTCTAAGTTTATGGTGTTTTGGGAAACCAATAGATCAATTTCATCAATTACATTTCCAGAACAAAAGTTTTCAAAAGTATTTCCTGAATTTTGCACTCTTCTTTGTCTCATCTCCGATGCAGTTTTAGCATGTTGCCCAGTTGCTCTATCTTGTCCATACAGTTGAACCAATTTTTCATAGTTTCTCACACTCTTGTTCATCCATTCAGCAGCTTCCGGTTTGGCCTACATATGAAACAATGTTATTAGCAATATGTATATTACATTTTACTAATATTAACAAAAAACTAACCTCAATTAGATGTTGCCACACTTCAGTCTCAGCACTCCACATTTGTGTAGTGGGATTCCATGCGAATCCACTCATTCCATTCTTGAAAATATCATAACATTGAGTAAATGACCTTTTTATATTTTTCATATGATTTTGAGCATTTTCTTTGTCTATTGGCTTATCGGGAAATTTACTCTTTAACTCGAGGACTATGCTTTCTAGTGCATGCGTAGTAAACGTTCCCCCAACTCTATTCCCCATTGTTTGTTGATGCAAATATGCATCAATTAAAGCATCATCCATATCAGGTGTCCATGTGCACGTCGCATTTGCATCGGGAGCACTAGAAGTAGTTTTTCTCTTTGGCATATTTTAATCTACATCACGAAGAAAGCACATTTAGTTAACTTGTAAAATTAACAAAGTATTTCTCTTAACATTTATTCTTCTTGAAGCATTTATTACAGAAAATCATCATTGGAACAAAACTGTTTACTTATACAAAGTTGTTAAATAAATAGTTAATGTTGGAAATCATATGAATCATGAATAGTAACAATATAAACTCTATATAAACAATAACCAATAAAAACAACAATAAAATAGTAACAATAAAATAGTAGCAATACCTATCTAGGATGTACTCTTCATTTAATGGCAACTCACATTCATATTAGCAAAGTGAAAGTTTTAAGTTTTAACCACAATAAAATAGTAGCAAAACACAAAGTATACATATTTGATACATCAAGGATTTTCATTATAATTAATCCACATTTCATCAGATATGTCATCTCTAATAATCCCCCCTCGAATGGTTTCTTCATTATTTTCCCTGCTACTATGATGTTCCTCTTGTGCTTCATCCCCAAGTTCGTTCTCAGCTTGTGCAAGTATTGTATCATTAGGGTCTATACCTATTAAATAATTATGCAAGATACAACATGCAAAAATAATTTCCTTTTGTGTTTCCAAACGATAATGTGGCTCCGTCGAACTCCATATTATAGGGAAACGCTTCTTGAGGACACCAAATGCGCGTTCAATAGATTCCGTAAAGATGCATGGCGAAGATTAAATAATTCACGCGCATTTCGTGGTGGAGTTCTTGAATACTCCTTCAAGTGATATTGTTCCCCTTTGTAGGGTGTAATAAGCCCACTTGTCAACATGAATCCCGCATCAACAAGATAATATTTTCCTAAATATAAATGCACTTTGTTATTACGCTTTCATGAAAATATAATTTGATGTCTTATAAAATATTAGATTATATCAACTAGTACCTTCTGGAATTTTAAGAGGACAAGATCTTGTTAATGCATTTTTCATAATTCTCGAATCTGATGGTGTGTCTTCCCACCCGGGTAACACATATATGAATTTCAAAGCAAATGTGCACGCAACCAACACATTTTGTGTTGGGTATTCCTTTCTTCCACGATGTTTGGGGGCTTCTTTGCTAGAAACTTTTACACGAATATGTGTTCCATCAATGGCACCAACACAGCCCTGCCACCAAATTTTATATTTTATTCTCACCATGCACACATTTGTAGTAAAGTTATAATTGAATACACATTTGATTACCTTGAAGTATGGATAGAATCTGTTGTTGTTCAAAATTTCTGAAGGTATTTGTGAGCCATCTGGTTGTGTTATGTATTTGTTCTCTAACTCCACTATAGCTCGTAATACATTATGAAGATGATGAAAAATAGTCTCACGTGAACGACGAAAAAAGAAAGCTAGTTCACGATAGGAGACATTATGACCTAATAAATAGAGTGTTTTGGCAACTTGTTCCTCGACAGATACTTGTAAAGTTGGTCTAAGACACCCTCTCTAACCAATATATCACACAATCCTATGAAAGCTCTAGGACCCATTCTTATTATGCTATGGCATAGATCATTTGACAACAAATGTGACATTAGTTCATCTCTTGCCTTTTCTCCTTGAAGTCATATTTCACGGTTGATTTGATCTTGAACATGTGTACATTCATTTTTTTCGTGTTGCAATCCAAGCAACTACAGTAACAACAACTTGAGCCGCTGCTAAATGGTGCAATCGCTGCAAATTCTTGAAATTGTCAAACATAGCAAACATATTTTTTTCATTGTCCATCCAAACATAAAAAGTTTTTTTCATCACAATTATAGCATAATCACAATCAAACTGAACAACCTATGTTACCAAACATTGTAGATACATGGATCACTTTTATAATTCAGAATTAACAACATGGAACACTAAAACCATTCACATGCCTTTTCATCATTAGATTAAGAAAGACTACTCATTGGGCTCAACAAACCAGAGGTCAAATAAATCAAAAAGAGAGAGCCCAAGATCACCAACCTACACAAAAAAGAAACAAACAAGTCTTAAGTTTTAAGATTCTAAGTATAGGAAAAGTTGAAAGTATGTAGCATTAGATTCTAATGCTACATTTACTTTAAGATGGTTGACATTGACATCAAATAAAAAATACTATACTATGCAAAAAATATTGTACATTTAATTTCATGAAGGCATATGCAAATAATTCTAATGACAATTTAGATAACCTATTTTGCTCAAATCATCAAATAAAGCAGAAAAAAGAATCCAGAGGAATTCTTGATTTTCCTCACTGTAAATGTAGTATCAAATATATTTTTTTGCTTAACTGAGTCAGGAGGTTCGTGTTGACTCAAATACTGATTCTTGGGCTACATAGAAGTAAATTTGTTTGGAGAAAAAAAAAACTAGAATGAGAAAAACTATCTATTTGATAGAATCAAATATGTGTGATATGTTGCCCAAATAAGAGTAATCATACTTTTCAATTCAGGTGTCTTCTTGGACTCAAAGTTAACCATAGCTAATTCATCTCACATAATTAAATGTATCACAAACCAAGGTGACTTAGATAATTCGATTTATCACAATAATCTACAAATCTCCCACCAAGAGTCCAGTGATTTCATTTCCACATGTTGTTACTTTTTTTCAAAACATTTCCATTGACTGAAGACAACAACCAAAAACTCCCCTTAAATAACACTCACGCAGAATGCCCACTCAAATCAGTTTTAACCAAATTCACGAAACAAACTTCAAAAAAAGAAAGTAAAATAGGAATTTTGGCATAACTTCTCTGGAGCAACAAAACACAAGAAACCAAATCACTAATTCATCTTTTCGACAATGAACAAGGGTTGATACTACATTTACAGTGAGGAAAATCACAAATTCTCAGGAAACAAGGGCTTTATAGGAGAGGAATATTAGAATTGGTTTGAGTTGCAAACACATTGATGAACTCACCAATCCAAAAATGAAACTCATCTAGAATTTACCCAAAATTTAGCAACCATAGATACCAACTTTATCCAACATGAAACACATTAACACATGATAATTTATATCTACATATCAGCAGAAAAATAGAGTGTAATTAAATCCATGAAAATCAAGGTTATTTCTTGCTCTTCTTTGGTTTCTTTGCAGTTATAGGTTTTCAAAAAAGCCCAAAGAACCCACAACCAGAGACCTTCGAAGAAGGCGGGTCCTCAATATGTATCTCTCTGTAATATAGGTTTGGAGTGAAGAATCAGAGGGCACAAACCTGGAAGAGAAGGAAAGGGGATCGGCGATGAGAAGAGTATCCTTCGCTTTGCAGGCGAATGTCGGAGCGCTCTGATTGTTGAGGAATTTGGTGAGCAGTGGAGAGATGAGGGCGCTCAGCACTAGATGTTGCGAGATAGGGTGAGGCGGCGTTCGTGAGGGGCTGAATGTTTTGATTAAAAGAAATTCAACAGTAAACTAAAACAACAATCAACCATCAAACATTAAGCACATAAAGCACAAATCATTCCTAATAATACTGAGAAAGATTAGAAAGTCAAGCTTGGGTAGGGCATGTAATCACACTGTACTAAAAGCTGATTGCGCCTCTTTTGTGCAAGGAATCTAGTGAACTCTCTGACTAATAGGATATTGTAACACCCTTCTCCTTTTCAGGGGACAAGTGTCATACCAGCCAGGTCAGGGAGTGAACCCCGGCCTAAGGCTGTATAAACTAAGAATTTACTCATAATCAACGCTAATATTACGAAGTCATAAAGTCAAATACGATAATAGTACAAACCATAAAGTCATAAAATACAAATACAAGTCTATATAGGAGTTGACAATACTCCTCAAATCAAGAACACTAAACTCAAATACAAGATATGGGCCAGACAGTCAGAGCCAACTAAGGTAGACAAGACCCTATCCTCCACTCTAGGCACGGTCAGGTACCTGTCTACTACCTGCAAAATGTCACACAACAATAGGGTGAGCTACAGGAGCTCAGTGAGGTACGAATGCCACTGTCAAGTATGAACATACCTGTATGTCTTCGATAATAGATGATAAAAAAAAGTGAAGTAAAGTAAAGTTATAAACTGAACGATAATAAAGCATGAAGATAGAACGCTAAACATAGACATGAAAGTCGATGCATTATCTTCAATTGCTTATATGAATCATGCTCATATCAATAGAAAACAAAATAATCTGCACATATGTATTTCTTTAATCATTTATTATCGGTACAGGAAATGATTTCCACATTTGTCCTGGATGACCAATCAAAGCCAGTAGCCAACATGGTTGGACCAATCAACAACAGGAATGTTGACAATCTGTGAAATTAAATCATCAATATCAATCATGTTAATGTCAATTGCACCTCTATTTCCATATTGCGGAACTAGAGTGGAAACGAGCGGACCAATTAACACCTGATAGCTCTCCAGTCGAACCAATCAACAACCGTTGAGCTATAGTATATATACGTATACTAAGCACCCCATGGGTACGGAAATGAGGTTTTATTTCTTGAAATCAATAGGGTTTGAAAACAAATAGTTTGGACTAAAAACATAGTTATGAAAACAACCCTTTCCCTACCTAGTATTGTACTCTCTGGCTCTATCCTAGAGCTACCTCTAGTGCAGGCAAGTATGTGAGTACGTTGCAGTGCACTAATATTTCTATCAATCTTTTATTTCTATTTCTGTAATATTTATATGATTTCCACATGCTTTTCAAAGAAATAGTTTTCAAATCCCGAACATGATTAATAAGGTCATGCTTGAACATTCATAGTATGTTATGAAAACTAATAAACTCATAACATGAATTCTAAAAGAAATAAGTACGATGAAAATATGGGAAAAATACAGTAAATTTCCAGTTGTGTTCCCTCACCTGAGTCTGAGTAGTTCCTAAGGCTGGCTAGGTCCTTCGACAACAACGACCTTGCCTTTGCCTTTTCCTTGTCCTTAAAATAAAGAAAATACGGACTTTCAGAAGTATGAAAACCGTATTCTTATCTCGTATTCTACTTAGACTCATTAAAATATGATAATTCCATCAAGTCTAAATAAAACACAAATTCTCTTAGCAATTTCTCTTAGCATGAACTTTGTGTCTCTAATAGACTTAAAATACGGAATTGTTCAATTATAAGTCTTAGCTCTAAAAGCTTCTAGCATGCTTCTTAGATGTAATTAAATGCTAGACATGACCATGGAGGTTTATTCAACCATAATTTACTTAAGATTTTCTACAAAAATTCGGCAGTACCTCCACTATTTGGAGGTCCCCGAAAATTATACAAACATACATTGATCTACATCTAGTTATTCATACAAGCATAATAATTCAAAGATTAGCCTTTCCCCTTGGTTCAATCGTCACATTCTCATCAAGTTTAATAGCTCGGTATCATGAGCTTGTTGTTATTCCAATTAATCGATTATTCGCCACCAAAACCAAATTTCATGCATTCAAATCCTCCCAACCCATACCAACCTCACGACGTTAGGAGTCGCCGGAGGAATGAGTCACCAAGTGTGCTCTCAGCTGCAGGCCGGAGAAAGAAGGGGCAGACAGACGGGGTCGCAACTCACCGGATCTAAGGTAAAGGGGTGCTGGCCGACACTCAGGCGATGCGCAGCTCGAGGTGGCGTCAAGGGCTGCAGTGAAGCGGCCCGACGGACAGGGACTCCGACGGGGTTGCAAGGCCAAGCGAAACTCGGCCACGGCGGGGCGCGTGGGCGACGCTGCAGGCCTAGGTTGCGTCGGCCGAGCTCCGGCGCCTATAGGGAAGACGGACAGGTGGAGCAGGGCTCGCTGCTCGCGAGGAAGGGTGGAGAAGGTCGGGGTGACTGCGCGCGTGGGTGAGCTCAGGATAAAGAAGAAGGGAAGTGGGAAAGGTGTTTAATTCCTTTCAATTCCCATAACCCTCAGTCCTTATTCATACACACATGTATTATTAAAGCAAATCAATCATTGGTTTTTATCTTTTGTCACATGATCACTATATAAGCACGGGAGAAGAAGAAGGTCTCCGACCAGATCCGCTTATTGCGGATTTATATATATTGATGAGGGTAAAAACCGAGGAGCCTGACACTCGATACGTGGATCGATCCTGTCCTTTGATCCGTCACAGTAACCTCCTCGGGTCCCCCCTTGGAGTTACCCCCTTCGGGAGACAGAATGGAAACAACCGCCTTGGTTCACTTAAGGCGAACCTCCTCGGGAAATTAGCCCATCTCTTTGGTTTTCAGAGGCAGCACTTCCAGACCCAAAGGAGGCACCACGAGCCCCAAGTCCGCAGGCAACACCATAAACCGAAGGACTCGACACCCTTCTAGAAATAGTTACAGTTGAAACCGTTGGGATCTAACTGAATGATAGCCTGACAGTCTGGAAGCATCTAGAAGGAAAAGCCATTAAGATCTAACTGAATGATAGCCTGGCGATCTAGAAACATCTGGAAGAAAGCTGAGCTGTCAAGCTAACTAACTCCAGCTGGCACCCACGTGGCCTATTAGGAGCTAGCTCACTAGGCTCCACGTGTTCTATTAAGGATGACTTGCTCCCCAAGCAACACCCCCCTCTGGGAACCTATAAATAGAAGAGCTCACCAAGTCATCTTCAAGGACTGGATGAACGGCGAAGCCCTGCCTCTCTAGATACTCAAACTCCACTTGTAAACTTGAGATTCCACTGATTTGATAGTGATTTCATCTACGATCTTGGAGATTTTCGTGGTTTTCTCCCCGATTTGGGGTTTCCACCTAAATTCTGTGTTGATCTTTCTTCTTCTTGAGTTTTTCTCTCTCGATCCTTCTCAATCTCACCCAGATCGATCCCCAACCAAATTACAAATTTAATTGTTGATCTGAATCACGGATTCTTCTTGATTATTGCATCAACAATTTAGCGTCGTCTGTGGGAACGCCTTGGACGAGAAGCCATGCCTACAATGAGAAGATCCAGGCAAAGTTAAACTCAAGAGCAGCGGATCCCTGCATCAGGGGTCGCTCCAGCTCCACCAGTCGCTCCCCCCACGGGAAACCCTCACCCACCAACCTCATCCCCTATAATTGATCCTGCTCCTAGGATGGTGAAGATCCCGGAGGAGAGGTACAGGTCGATGGAGCGTCAGATGGTGGATCTCACTCAAACGCTCCTCTCGGTGGAGAGGCACGTTTCTCAAGGAACGGTGCCAAATCACCTCCATCGGCCGGTAGAGAGTCGTGACTGGTCAGCTGTGCACACACTACGCCACGGGAGTCATCACCGCGAAGAGGTAGGAGCCGAAACTCTTCTTCTAGGAGTTCTTATTCAATTCGTCCAAGGCGTCGACAACGTTCTCGGGCTCGGAATTCACGGAGAAGGAGGCAGGACTCCTCTCCGGATGGTTCCATATCACCTGAGCCGCACGGGAGGCATATGCATCCCGACAGCTCTCACCGAGAGGCCGCTCCCAGGAGCGCTCCCCGAGGCGTTCACCCTACCACCATCGTCAGAAGGACTACTCCCTAGGGTGCCACTCACCCAACCCTCCACCGACGAGGCATCGTTCACCCAGGCGCCATCGGTCCCCCGGAGCACCTCACCGGGCCTATGGTGAGCGGAGAGGGAGGACTTCCTCTTGTTCATCGAAGTTATATTCTCCTTTTGTTAGGGAAATTTGGGAAGCTCCTTTCCCGAAGGACTTTCGGGCCCCACATGTAAGATACTACAACAGGACTACTGACCCCCATGAGTACGTGGAGCGCTATTGCACTGAAATAATGGACAACCACATTGATGACGCGGTTCTATGCCGTTCCTTCCTGAAGACACTTACTGACATCGCTCACGATTGGTTCCGAAGCCTCCCATTGGGCTCGATATCCAGCTTCGACCAGCTGACTGACCTCTTCTTTTGCCGGTTCGCTAACCGTCGAAGGTACAAGAGGAACCCTGTCATGCTCCTCAGATGTAAGCAGATGTAGGGTGAAAGTCTTCTGGACTACTTGGATCGTTTCAACAAGGAGGCCGCCGGAATGAGCGATCAAGACTCCATTATGGTGGTAGGTGTGGTCATGGATGGGCTTCGGGAATGTCCTTTTTTGGACTCTATTTCGGGGAATGTCCCCAGGAACTTGTCCGAAGTGATGAGTAGAGCCCAAGAATTCATTGCTTCTGAAGAATTCAAAACCGGATGGAGAGAGGAGGCTCTACAGCGGGTTCAGGAGTTCCAAAAGGAGGAACCGAGGCGGGAAGAGCATAGGAGCTCCCGTCGTGGTGACCAGAGATCGCGGAAGGATGACAGAGCCCCCCGCTCGGATGATCGAAGACCTCGAGACCCCCAGATGCAGTCAAGGAGGGCGAGGTATGACAACTACACTCCTCTTGTTACCTTAAGAGAGAATGTTTTGATGCAGATCCAGAACAAGAAAATCCTGAAGCACCTTGAACCCATCAAGGAATCTGGATCCATGAAGAAGAGCAAGAAGTATTGTGCTTATCATCAGGTCAAAGGGCACAATACAGAAGATTGCGTCCAGCTCAAGGATGCAATTGAAGACCTGATCAAGGCGGGGAAGCTTGATCAATTTTTGTGCAAGAAGGCGACCTCAAAGGAGAGCCCACCACGAAGGCAAGAGGCCCCTCCCAACCCCACAAATCTTGATATCAAGCTTTTCTTCATTGCTGGGGGCCCTGGTTGCCGAGGGGAGAGCTCTTCCCCGAGGAAGCAATATGCGAGGATGGTGGCTTCGGTTCAGGAGACAGCCTCTCTCAAGAGAGGTCGTCCATCAGCTCCCATCACCTTCTTGGATGAAGACCTGCGTGGAGTCTACAACCTCATGATGATGCCCTGGTGGTGGCAGTCAAGGTTGGGGTCTTCACCATATACAGGGTGTTGGTTGAAACTGGGAGCTCGGCTGATATTATCTTCTGGGACTGTTTTGAAAGAATGAAGATCGGGAAAGAAAATCTTAAGCATATCCGATCCCATCTGGTGGGCTTTGATGGGAATTCTCGCCATTCAGAAGGCATGATCTCTCTCCCGATGACACTCGGCACACCTCCTCGGGCGTTTATTGCGATGATCGACTTCCTGGTTCTGAGATGTCCTTCCAGCTACAATGCGATAATGGGCAGACCCTCATTGTGTAAGCTGGCCGCAGTACCGTCCCCATACCACCAGAAGTTGAAGTTCCAGACCGAAGAGGGCAGTGGTGAAATACGAGGTGACCAGGCCTCTTCTCGCCAGTGCTACTCTACTCTTTTGAGGCATCAAATGGGAGAGTCGAGCCGAGCCGCCGAGACATTGACCTTGGAGGAGCTCCAACATGAAGATCAGGAAAGAGAGGCCCGCCGTCCTGTTCCAGTTGAGGGGCTGAAAGAATACCCATTGGACCCAAATCTTCCCGAGCGAACTGTGCGCCTCGGGGAAGGGCTGGAGTTAAAGAGACAAAGGGAGCTCCTCGTAATACTGAAGGACAATGCTGATGTATTTGCTTGGACCGCTGAGGAAATGCCTGGAGTCCCTCGGGAGGTGATCGAGCATCAACTCAATGCCGATCCTGCAGTCAAGCCAGTCATTCAGAAGAAGAGGAACTATGCTCCGGACCGCCTCGCGGCTGCTGAAGAGGAGGTCGATAAGCTCCTTAAGGCAAAGTTTATTCGGGAGGTCCAATACCCCGAATGACTCTCTAATGTAGTCATGGTCAAGAAGTTCTCCGGGAAGTGGAGAATGTGTGTAGACTTTACAAATCTCAATAAAGCTTGCCCTAAGGACTACTACCCCCTGCCTCTCATTGATAATCTAGTAGATTCTACTTCTGGATATGAAATGCTTAGCTTCTTGGATGCGTTCTCGGGGTATAACCAAGTTTTGATGGCAAAATCCGATGAGGAGAAAACATCCTTTATTACCTCCCGAGGCACTTATTGTTATAAAGTGATGCCCTTCGGATTGAAGAACGCGGGAGCTACATTCTAGAGGTTGGTAAATAAAGTCTTTAAAAAGCAGATAGGGAGGAATGTTGAAGCTTATGTTGATGATATACTTGTGAAGAGTCTCTCCGCTGAAGAGCACGCCTCGGATTTGAAGGAAACGTTCGCAGCCTTGCAGGCTTATGAAATGAGCCTTAATCCTAGCAAGTGCGCGTTCGGGGTTAGATCGGGGAAGTTCCTCGGGTTTATGATCACACATAGAGGAATAGAGGCGAATCCCGAACAGATCTGAGCCATCATGGAGACCAGATCCCCGAGAACCATAAAGGAGATACAAAGTCTGAATGGGAGGTTGGCTGCCCTCGGGAGATTCATTTCAAGGTCTGGGGAGAAAAACCTTCCTTTCTTCAAGGCCCTCAGGAAAGCACCGAAGGTGGAATAGACCGAAGAGTGTGAATTGGCACTGAATCAACTGAAGGAGTATTTATAGTCACCTGCCCTATTTGTGAAACCAAAGCCTGGAGAGGAATTACTTCTGTACTTGGCAGTCACTGATTTAGTTGTTAGTTCGGTCCTCACTAAGGATGAAGGGGGAATCCAGAAGCCAGTCTATTATACAAGTAAGGTCCTTACTGATACCGAATCAAGGTACCTCCCCCTCGAGAAGCTGGCTCTTGCCCTTGTCACATCTGCTAGGAAGCTGCGGCCATATTTTCATCTCACAAGATAAAGGTCCTCACAGAGGAGCCCCTGAAGCAAGTACTTCACTGTCCCGAGTCCTCTGGGAGATTAACCAAGTGGGTAATCGAGCTCGGCGAGTATGATATCAGTTATGAGCCGCAGACAGCAATCAAGGCCCAGGTACTTGCGGATTTTATTGCCGAACTAACCATAACTGACGGGGAGTGTCTTCACCCGTCAAGGGGGTCTGAATTGCAGGAACATTTCGCCGCCAGTGGGTTCTTTACACTGGTGGGTCTGCAAATTCTGTGAGTTCAGGAGTTGGAGTGGTGTTATGATCACCATCAGGATGGAGCACATCGACGGTATTGAAGTTCAACTTCAAAGCAACCAACAATGAGGCTGTGTACGAGGCAATGATAGCTGGTCTACAGCTTGCCCGAGGCCTGGGAGTTCAGAACCTACAAGCCAATACTGATTCGCAATTGGTAGTTGGCCATATTACCAACGAGTTTGAGGCTAGGGGGAAAACATGCAAAGATACAGGGACATAGTTCGGAAGCTCATCGATAGCTTCCAGAACGTCCACATTAACAGGGTTCCTCGAGAAGAGAATCAAAAGGCTGATCTCCTCTCAAAATTGGCAACTACTGAAGCGGAGGTAAAGCAGCCCATCAACATTCAGTATCTTGCTACGAGGACAATTGAATGTAGGCCTGTTGAGGAGCTCCTCGATATCAGCAGCGGATAGTGTTGGATGGACCCCATTTTGAATTATCTCCAGAATGATACTCTTCCTTCCGATCCGAAGGAGGCCCGTCGGATCGTTGTCCGGGCGGCTCGTTACAGCATAATTGAAGGGCAACTTTACAAAATGTCCTTCACCTTGCAGTATTTGAAATGCTTGCGTCCTTCCGAGGTGAAGTACGTTTTGTGTGAGTTCATGGTGGGGAGGCGGGCGACCACCTCAGGGGGAGAGCTCTGGGTCACAAGGTGCTTCGGTAAGGATATTACTGGCCCACATTGGCTAAAGACGCTGTCGAGTTCGTTCGGAAGTGTGACGCCTGCCAGCGTCATTCAAATATCCAGCGGCGCCCTTCAGCTCACTTGACTTCGATTGCAAGTGCGAGGCCATTTGCTTTATGGGGGGTTGATATCCTGGGCCCGTTCTCCGTCGGGGTTCGGCAAATGAAGTTTCTTATTGTTGCCATTGATTACTTCACCAAGTGGGTCGAGGCAGAACCATTGTCATCAATCAAGGAGAAAGCTTGTGAAGCATTTTTATGGAGGTCAATTCTTTGTCGATTCGGGATTCCCGTGGCTTTCATAACTGACAATGGTCGCCAGTTCGACAATTCTGCCTTCAGATCGTTCTGTGACAAGTTCAATATTGAACACAGACTCACTTCAGTTACGCATCCACAAGCAAATCGGCAGGTAGAAGTAACTAGCAAAACTCTTCTCCATGGTCTGAAGACAAGGGTTCTCAGTCATGGATCTTCTTGGGTTGAGGAGATTCCAGGAACCCTTTGGGCATATCGGACCACTACCCGAACCCCAACTGGAGAAACCCTGTTTGCTCTTGCATTCGGGACAGAAGCGGTGATTCCCCCTGAGACAAGAATACCAACTCCCCGAACTCAAGTCTTCAATCCTGAGCTGAATGAGGAGCGGCTTAGGGCGGAGCTCGACCTCCTGGAGGAGAAGAGGGATGAAGCAAATCTCAAGGCGGCTGCATATCGCCAGAGGGTGAAGCGCTTCTATGATAAGAAGGTGAAGCCGGTAACCTTCCAACTTGGAGATCTGGTTCTAAGGGCGAACAAGTTTGATGGGAACAAAAGTCGAACAGGAAAGTTGATCCCAAACTGGGAGGGACCATATATTGTTCAAGGAATTGTGAGACCTGGAACATACTGGCTTGTTAGGATGAATGGGAAAAAATTGAAGTGCCCATATCATTCTGAGCACCTTCGAAGGTACTATCAATAAAATCAGTCCTTCAATTGCAATTTCTTGATAATTCCATTCTAGTTATTTCTATGAACACCTTCTTGCAAACATGTGCCAACCTCGGGAAATAACTTGAAGTGCTTCGATCGCTTGGTTATGATCCCTCCTCGGGAAATAGCTTGAAGCACCTCGATTGCTTAGCTATTATCCTCCTTCGGGAAATAGCTTGAAGCGCTTTGATCGCTTGGCTATTGTCCCTCCTTCTGGAAATAGCTTGAAGCGCTTCGATCGCTTAGCTATTATCCCCCCTCGGGAAAAGGCTTGAAGCTCTTCAATCGCTTGGCCTTACCACTCCTTGGGAAAAAGTTTTAAGCGCCTCGATCGCTTGGCTATAACCCTTCTTCGGGAAATAACTTGAAGTGCTTCGATCGCTTGGTTATGATCCTTCTTCGGGAAATAGCTTGAAGCGCTTCGATCGCTTAGCTATTATCCCTCCTCGGCAAAAGGCTTGAAGCACTTCGATCGCTTAGTCTCACCTCTCCTCGGGAAATAGCTTGAAGTGCTTCGATTGATTGGCTATTACCCCTCTTCGGGAAATAGACAAGTAGAACTTCGATCAAGACTCAAACTCGAAGCATGACAAACAAGCTCATTGATTTGAAAACAGAAGAGATCAATTCAAAAGATTTTATTCACAAGAAATTCAAGTTACAATTCAAGTCCATGGCAGAAAACTAAGCCAAGATAAAACAAAACAGACAATTGAGCTCAAGGCTGAGGAACTTCTTTGCCATCGGAAGTGGTGGTAGGTTGATCAACGGGGGAAGCCACGACCTCAAAGTCAACCTCTGCTGTTCCTTGATCCCCTTCGGTGGGAGCACCTTCAGCACCAGTTCCTCCATCTTTTCCCGACGAAAGGTCCTCTAGCCACTCGTTTTCAAAATCAGCAGTGGGGTCTTCACCGGTGAGATATTTAAGACCCCCTTTGTAGGTCAGTGTCGAGAAGTCTACTGGGAGGGTCTTTAAAATTTCCTCGAGGACCACCTGCAAAACCAATTCCCGAAGGACCCAGAAAGCGTCAGAGCCCCCTGCGAGGAACCTGATGTCATATCCCCCAGCCTTCTCGCTTGAACAGATGGCTTCGGCATGTTTGAATTGATCGGAACAAAGGCTCAATGTTTCTTGGTGAGAAGCCACCTTAGAGGAAAGTCTTTCTTTTTCAGCTTCCAACGAAACGATGAGGCGATTCGCCTCATTGAGAAGAATAGATTTGTTGTCCAAATCTCCTTGAAGCTTATTGTTCTCCTCTGTCAGAGTCTTCACCTGCTCTTTGATCCGAACCAACTCTGAGGCCGTCTTGCCATATGTTTCTGACAACTGCGCCCACTTTCCTTCAGCAAGTTTACACCTATCTTCCAGGGCTCCTTAGTTCTTGATCATCTCGTCAGCAACGGCCCTATACCTCCTGATTTCGTCTTCCAGGGGTCTGATCTTCCCCTCCAGCTTCATCTTTTCATCAAGAAGTTTTTGACACTTTCTACCAGAGGAGTCCAAGGAGGCTTGAATTTTATCCCTTTCTGCCTTCAAGGCGGAAAGCTCATCTTTCAAGTTTTGGAAATCGCCTTCTCGAAGAGAAAGTTCAAGGCGAAGATCCCTCCTCTCCTCTAGCAAGCGGGCAGCCCTATCAGACAGGATACTATTCTGCACAGAACAATACACGGAATATTAGACGAAGCAAGAGAAGAACGTCATAAGAATATGAAACGACCAAATACTTACGGAGATGGCAGTAATTCGGAGATGGGCGGCTATTTCATCTTCTTCCAGCTTGTCGAGTCTCAACTCCGAGTCTTCGGAACGGAGAAGCTCCAAACTGAAGGCCGCGGATTCAGGATTGAAGAAAAGTCCCTCTAGAGGGTTCACCTTCATTCCTTCTGAACTGCTCGCGATAGGGGCCTTTTCTTTTTCCCTATGGCCCAGACCCTCTTTCGCGGGTGGAGCGGAAGTCATTATTTCCGTGGGCTCTTCAATCCTCAACTGTCCCCTTCTCGACCGCCTAAGAGGAACAGTTGGTTCAGGAACTGGACTGGATTCCTCCACAGAGGGATGAATAGGAGGTAAATCTTTGATTGCATCTCCCAAATTTATTTCCTGAACTGGGAGCTCGGGGACAACAGTAGTAGGAGGGATAGTTGGGTTCGGACGAACACGAAACAACCTCCCCGAGATTGGAACCGCGTCATCACTATCCACTTCCTCGATAAGAGTCAGCGTTGAGATCTCCTCGGCGATCCTGGTAGGAGGGGCAACGAAGGTACCCACCTTCCTCACGACGCCCTTCTTTACGGGGCCACTTGCTTCGGTTACAGGTGCTCCCGAACTCGCCCGAGAGGTCTTATCTATTACCTCGGGCGCTAAGTCTAGATTCTTTCCTCCCGCGGTACCCCCCCTTCTTCTGTGGAGGTTCTTCAGTTATTGTGGCTCGGGAACTTTCCCTCCTCTTCCACTTCTCAAGTTTCGAGGCTCTCAGCTGAGCCTCTTTTGCCCTCATAGTGGACAGCAAGTTCCCGGCAGCAGCTCGAACATTGACAGGCCTTTTATCTACAGAACAAATACAAAAGTTCAGATTAGCGATGTGAGAAGCTAGTAACCAGGAAGAAAGCAGATTTCGACACAAACCCTACCCAAGATGGTGTAGAGGCTACTAGCTTGAAGAATGTCCGAAGTAAGATATGAATCGACTCAGAGATCGAAACATTCTAAGAGTTTATTGTATTCGCCCTCCTCCTCTTCATTGAAATCTCTCTTTTCCATGGGATGAGATCTGGGAGTACCCCACTCAGTTCGGAATGGGAAACCCTTCGAACTAGAAACAAAGAAGTATTTGGATTTCTAGCCTTTCAGTGAAGAGGGCACAGAGCCGAGGAAACGGTGATTCTGGCGAGCCCTGAAGAAGTACCAATCGGTGGACTTATCACGACTCAAACCAAAATAAAATTTAAACTTATCTACAGTGGGATCAATACCGCTATGAAGACAAACAATGACAAAGAGACAAAGACATCTCCAGGAATTGGGAGCGAGTTGGGAAGGACAAATATCGAATTCATTTAAGATGTCTACAAACAATTGGGGAAGGGGAAGCCTAAGACCACCAATCAAGGCTTTATAATAAACAATTATTTCCCCTTCCCTTGACGGGGAACTAGCGCGCTCAGAAGCACTAAGGATCTTGTAACTTAAAGGAGAAGGAACTCCAGAGATGCTATACTCTACCGCTATTGCATTAATTCGTTCAGAGGAAAGAAGACACGGGTACTCGTTTGAACAGGCATTCAGACCCGGATTTTTAAAGACAGGTTGAACTACCTCAGCTTCTTGTTCAGGGGAAGAAACCGCAGAATCGACAGGTAAAGGAGGAGATCTCGTACCTGGGGCCATTTGATGGGCACTCTGAGAGGAAAGAAAAAATCCTAGCACGGGCTCCTTCAAGGGACAGGCGAGAGGAAGAAGACGAAGAAGAAAGCAAATCTTTGACGAATTGGGGGAGATCTCTTTAAATATGACTCGATCAACATTACGATATCTGAACCCTCGTGATCCACTTCAACGGTCCAGATCCCTTCGCGAAGAAACGGATGATCTGAAGCGCCCATTCAAATTCAGACATCATGAGGTCAAGATCAAAGCATAGACTCGGAACTTGTCAGATGAACGCTACGTGTCGCCAATGATGGGACTAGCCACCATGTTCAAAGACCATCATTTCTTTAAAAGGCACATATCTTTGGAAAGACACAACGGCACACTAAAAAGCGCGTCGCATTAAATGCGCCTTACCGCCAGGAGCAGTGAACCGATGCCACGTCGGTTCGAGAAGTTAGCCCCAGATCAAGCACTGCTTTGTGACACGAGGCAACCAAGGACAAGACGGCCAAACTTCTATTTCCCATATGCTTAGCTAGCGCAAGTATACTTGTGGGGGGGGGGGCGTAAAAACCGAGGAGCCTGACACTCGACACGTGGATCGATCCTGTCCTTTGATCCGTTACAGTAACCCCCTCGGGTCCCCCCTTGGAGTTACCCCCCTCGGGAGACAGAATGGAAACAACCGCCTCAGTTCACTTAAGGCGAACCTCCTCGGGAAATTAGCCCATCTCTTTGGTTTTCAGAGGCAGCACTTCCAGACCCGAAGGAGGCACCACGAGCCCCAAGTCCGCATTCAGCACCATAAACTGAAGGACTCGACACCCTTCTAGAAACAGTTACAGTTGAAACCGTTGGGATCTAACTGAATGACAGCCTGGCAGTCTGGAAGCATCTAGAAGGAAAAGCTGTTAAGATCTAACTGAATGACAGCCTGGCGATCTAGAAACATCTGGAAGAAAGTTGAGCTGTCAAGCTAACTAACTCCAGCTGGCACCCACGTGGTCTATTAGGAGCTAGCTCACTAGGTTCCACGTGGTCTATTAAGGATGACTTGCTCCCCAAGCAACACCCCCCTCTGGGAACCTATAAATAGAAGAGCTCACCAAGTCATCTTCAAGGACTGGATGAACGGTGAAGCCCTGCCTCTCCAGATACTCAAACTCCACTTGTAAACTTGAGATTCCACTGATTTGATAGTGATTTCATCTCCGATCTTGGAGATTTTCCATGATTTTCTCCCCGATTTGGGGTTTCCACGTAAATTCTGTGTTGATCTTTCTTCTTCTTGAGTTTTTCTCTCTCGATCCTTCTCAATCTCACCCAGATCGATCCCCAACCAAATTACAAATTCAATTGTTGATCTGAATCACGGATTCTTCTTGATTATTGCATCAACATATATAATAAATATTATATTTTATTTATTTATTATTTAAATTATTCTTTACGTCTTTTCAGTAGGTCACGGACCCACTATACTTCATGGGTCGCATCTACCTGCCCGACCGAGATCCATATTTTTCGGCTTTTGACTCGGCCCGATCTACTTTATCGAGACTCCAATTCTTGTCCGGTATCTCCCGCTTAATTAATCTAGATTAATTAACACTTAATAAATTTTCCAAACAATTAACCGAGATTACTCTCTTTAACCCACCTCCAACTATATCATGCCTAATCGGCCTTGCCCAATACGGCCTTCTTTGGCCCAATCTCGTTGCGAGGCTGGATTTTAGATTTATTAATTCCTGATTTTCCCCTTAATTGGGTTTAAAAGTAATTAATTCATTTTTTGTACTAATTAATGTCGTTAAAATTTCCAAAAATTTTCTAATTGTTTATTTAAAAATTTCGGGGCGTTACAGATATCCTAACATATGCGTCGACCGGCTCCTCCTCGTATGTCAATGCTCAACCAAGCTTCTGAACGTCAATGCATTCCGGTAGACTCGAAGTGGTCAGCCCCACTTGGCACAAGGCCTCGTGGTCAGCGAAATATCTCGAACAGCAAATAGGAATATAATATAACATGATAAGTCTGATACAGACACATACATTTTATCACCCATAACCTCTAGGGTTCAGGTACCTTGTACAACACGACTTTACTGAATCAAAACTCAAAACTTAAAACATGTCTAAATCTACTGAACTTAAGGTTCTCTCACTCAAAGAAAAACAAAATAGAGGTTCGCAAACCTCAACAGCAACCCAAAGCCCCGCACGACGGCTCACATCACGTTACTCTACCGGATCTTCCGGATCTGAAAAAAAAGAGAAGAGGGGTGAGTTTCGGGAGAAACTTCGATACCCGGCTTATCAAAATCTAAAGTCATGTATTAGGATAATATCATAAACTTGGAATTTGTAAACTTTACTGGGCACCATAGCGGCGAAAAATGATCAAAACAAAACATCAAAATAAAAACACAATCCGCAAGTCATCTCCCCGGTAACGACGGCTAAAGCCGACAACGACCATTGTCGAATGGGACTCTGGAGTCCGGTAAGGCCACGACGGAATACGTAATGCATACACCTGCCACATCGGTACCACCGACTGTATACCGGCAAAGACACCAGAGCATCACGTATGGGCATAATGCCATACGGGGGAATCCTCAAAATTATTCAAAAATTCCAGTACACATGACTTTACATACAGAAAATAGCTCAATTGAAAGAAGTTATCAAAATTATACCTTGTTACATAAAATTAATATGGAATTTCAAGACAAATGTTTGGTGATATTAATAAATACTTACAAATGAGTTCAACCAAGCTATTCTTCGTAGCGATCTCTGCATTTATATGTCAATATCGATAAGTCTAATTCTGTCAAGATAGTTCTCTAAACTATCATATTGCTTTTTATTTTTCACTCTTAATTTTCTTTGGTAGTTATCTATGTCTTCATCAACCCACTCAGCAAAATAAAGAGAAAACATCTCTCTCTCTCTCTCTCTAAAACCTCTTATGCTTTCATTAACCCAATCAGCAAGGCCCACCAAGCCATGAAAGTCAAGAGAGACACATCTTTCTCATAAAACCTCCGTGCTTTTATCATCCCTATGAGTAATTTACTCACCAAACCATGAAAAGTCATGAACGTAGAGAGACACATCTCTATAAAAACCCAAAACCCAAAAAGAATTAAAACACACTTTTTCTCCCCTTTCTCTATAACATGTAAGAGTTCTCTTTCTTCTTAACACCCGTTGTTCTCTTTTACCTCTTTCCAACCCAAAGGCCTACAAACAAAGTGTTTTAATTCATGATTGTTCACGAATCCACCTCTATTTCTTCTTCTTTGTGGGCTACTTGGATGATGGTGTTCACTACCATTGCGGCTATGAGCTCTGGTGAGATCTCCACCATACGGTTCCTTCGCTTCTCCGGGAGATGAGGTTTCACAGCAGACCGCTTATCCTCCAACCTTAAACTTGAAGGAACATGCGGCTCACTAACACTAGAGGGAACTCTTGTTCCGAAAGTGTGCTTACAACAGGCTTCTCTCCCTCTTATAGCTGGAGTTCTCGAGGCTGAAATGGGGGTGGCTGGCATTGGAATGCCTCGAGTTTGTGTTTCTTTGATGGACAGCGATCTCCGGCTCCACGCCTCCCATCCGAAAAGAAGACACTTGTTGGTTTCTCAATTCCATTATCGTGTGGCATCGACAGCTAAGCTCGAGGAAACAATGCATTGTTTTTAGTTTTCCTTGTGATAAACGGTCGATCTTGGCTGTCATTATTGTGGACTTTTCTAGCGTAAAACCCTCTCAACATTCTCATTACATGCAAGTCTATGAGAGGATTTTCTTTCTAAGTCCCTCCCTTATGTTTATTATAGATACGTCCTACTCTAGTCCATTATTTTGACACAAAATTAAGGTTAGTAAGGGCTTTATTACATCATCAAAGAGTGGTTTTACGGTCTTCCCCTCTTACAAAATTTGGAATCATGAAATTTGTTTCTCAAGTTACACGTTAAATAAGTCCTGGATAGCGTGTCCTTATATGTCATCTTGAAATTCCCAAGTAGCTTCTCGGCCGGAATGAATGACTCCATCATATTTTAACGTAATGGAATGACTCGATTTCACCAAGATTGCTCTTTGTGGTCCAGGAATTTTACCGGTGGTTCTTCATAGGTCATGTCTTCTCGAACTTCTACGGTGCGTGGTGGATCATGAGGAGATGGATCGTAAATATATTTTCAGCAACATGGAGACGTGAAATACGCTATGAACTTGAGTCAAGTCGGAGGTAAAGCTAGTCTATATGCAATGCTAACTAACAGCTAATCTCAATCTCAAAGGGTCCTATGTAAGCGTGGACTAAGCTTTCCACGCGTTTTCCAAATCTCATAATTCCTTTCATTGGTGAGACTTTAAAATCACCGTCCCTACTTGAAATTCCAACTTCGGGCGGCGTTTGTCAAGATAGCTCTTTTGGTCGGCCTCGTGCTTTTTAATCTCTCCCGGATTAGTTTGACATTAGCCTCTGCTTTCCAAAGAGGATTTGGTGTGCAACAAGTTTTCGTTCTCCCATCGTCACTCCCAAAGTACGCAATGCCTCCCATATAAGGCTTCATATGGTGCCATTTGGATACTTACTGGCCCATAACCTTATGTTATAGGCAAACTCGCAGAGAAAGATGTCATCCCCAAGAGCCCAAATTCCAAGGTACATGCCTTAACATATCCTCTAATATTTGAATAGTCCTTCCAGTTGTCATGCATCGTCTGTGGGTGAAATGTCAACGCTTGGCGGGTGCCTGTGCCGCATGAAGTCTTTCCTGTAATCTAGAAACAAACCTCGTACATCTCCGCTGAGGTGATCTGCATCCTGTAATCACGATTATTTGCTCAATGTATAGTCGTGCCAATTGTTCTGAGTGTGGTACTTTGGTAGTGGTATGAAATGTGCCGACTTCGTTAGTCGGTCCACAATTACCCAGACAGAATCATGACCTCGCTGAGTACGAGGTAACCCTATGACGAAATCCATAGTGATATGTTCCCATTTCCACTCAGGAATAGGTAATGGTTGTAACAGTCCATGTGGTTTTTTGTGTTCTGCTTTCACCTGTTGACATGTAAGGCATCGTGCTACAAACTCCGCAATCTCACGTTTCATATCACGCCACCAGAAATGAGCTTTCAGTCCTCTATACATCTTAGTACTTCCTGGGTGGATCGTATAGCTCGAGTAATGAGCTTCTTCCAGAATATCATTCTTCAGATCTGGAATATTGGGTATGCAGATTCGATTTTCAAACCTAAGTGCTCCGTCCTCATGTACCCGAAACCGTGTGGGCACACCTTGTTCGATCTTATTCTAGATCTTTTGCAGAGTTGGATCTCAGAATTGTATGTTGTTCAATTTTATTCAACACCTAAGGTCATAGGCGTAAAGCTAGCCAGTGACTATAATACGGTAAAATAATCTCCAATTCCAGCTTTCTCATATCCTCTAACAAGGATCTTTGTGTTGTTAGGAGCGCGGCAACTCCGTAGTTGGGGTTTCTGCTGAGGGCATCAGCTACCACATTAGCTTTGCCCGGGTGATAGTGAATATTTAGATCATAGTCTTTAATTAATTCCAACCATCGTCGTTGCCTCATGTTTAATTCTTTCTGCGTGAAAAGGTATTTTAAACTTTTATGATCCGTATATACTTCACAAGGTTTGCCATAAAGAAAATGTCTCCAACTCTTTAACACAAATATCACCGCTGCTAATTCCAGATCATGTGTGGGATAGTTTTCTTCATAGGGCTTCAACTGACGTGAAGCATAGGCGATAACTTGCCCATTTTGCATTAAGACACATCCCAAGCCGGTTTTGCCAGCGTCACTATAGACAGTGTATCCGCACCCACTTTGTGGTATAGCTAAGATAGGTGCAGATATTAGTCTCTGTTTCAACTCTTGAAAACTTCGTTCACATGTGGTGGTCCAGATGAACGGGGTCTTCCTCCGAGTTAATCGAGTCAATGGTGCCGACAACCGAGAAAAACCTTCCACGAATTTTCGATAATATCCAGCCAGGCCCAAGAAACTTCGTATTTCCCGAATTGTAGTTGGTCTCTTCCAGGCAATAATTGCCTCTACCTTCTTGGGATCCACAGACACTCCATTTTTACAGATGACATGCCCTAGGAAGGCTACACTATCCAACCAGAATTCACACTTGGAGAATTTGGCATATAATTGATGTTGTCGCAGGGTTTCCAATACGATCCTCAAATGCTCAACATGGCTTCCACACGGAATAGATCAAAATAACATCAATAAAGACTACTGCAAACTGATCCAGATAACGCTTGAATACCCGTCCATAAACACCGCCGGAGCATTTGTAAGTCCAAATGGCATTACCAAAAATTCGTAGTGCCCATAACGAGTTCTAAAGGCACTCTTTGGAATATCCTCCTTCTTGATACGTACTTGATGATATCCGGATCGTAAGTCAATTTTAGAAAATACTTGCGCCCCTTGTAACTGATCCAGAAGGTCATCAATCCGAGGCAAAGGGTACTTATTCTTAATTGTCACTTTATTTATTTCCCTATAATCAATGCATAATCTTAACGTTCCATCTTTCTTTTTCACAAACAATACTGGTGCTCCCCAAGGTGATATGCTTGGACGAATAAATCCCTTTTCCAACAATTCTTCCAACTGCTTCTTTAGTTCCTTTAGCTCTGCAGGGGCCATTCTGTATGGGGCCTTAGAAATGGGAGTTGTACCAGGTACCAAGTCAATGGTGAACTCTAACTCTCGTTCCGGCGGTAACCCTGGCAAGTCTTTTGGAAACACATCCAGATATTCCCTTACAATTGGAATATCGATTGCAGAAAGATTACATTCTTTAGTTTCAGAAATAGAAGCCGGAAATCCCCAGCAACCACTGTCAATCAGCTTCCATGCCTGTATAGCAAAAATTTCTCTGACTAATGTGAAGTTTTCGCTGCCGCAAAAAGTAAATTCCTCCATATTTAGTATCTTAAAGTGGATCCTTTTTCTGTGGCAATCCACTATTGCATATACGGAAGAAAGCCAGTCCATCCCGAGGATGACATCATAGTCTTTCATATCCATCACATGTAGATCTGCCAATAGCTCACGGCCCTTGATTGCCACGATACACGCCGGGACCATTTTGCTAACGACTCTCGCAACACCTATCGGTGTATCAACTTGTAACTCATAGGGTTGTTTAGTCACTGGCAACGAGTGTCTTCGCGCAAATATTGCAGAAACAAACGAGTGGGTTGCCCCGGGGTCAAATAAAGTGCAAGCATAACAAGAACTAACCGCAATTGTACCTGCAACAACCGTGTGAGAAGCCAGTGCATCCTCTTGAGTCAACGCGAACACTCGCCCTTGGGTCACTGGTTTTCCTTGCACAGATGGTTGAGTAGCGGAAGATGGTCCTTCAACCATTTTCCCTTTATGTCCTCCAACAGTTTGTCGAGAGGCACCATAAGACTTTTGTGGCCCGGACGATGCACCGGATACTCCTTGACTGGTTCCCTTCTCTGGCGATCTTTGGGGACAGCATATAAAATACCTGTGGCTTTACACGAAACACGCGTCGCCCGTGACTTTACGACACTCTGCCAGGGGGCCCCCACAGTGTAGCAACATCTCGGTAACATTACTTGAGAATGCTTGGTCTCCTGTCCCTGATGAAACGGCAGATCGGTTGTAAGGTTGAGGCCGATGCTCAGTCTTTGATTGTTCGAACTTACCCCCGGACGACTGACCACGGCGCCACTTCCGTCCTTTATCCTGTTGTTGTTCTTTTTGTGCAGGATTCTGAGTCTCTTGATAGATAACATCAATGTATTTGGCTCGAGCTACTAATTCTGCGTAACCCGTACTCATAAACCGGCTTAACGCCTCTGCTGTAAAGTGAGGCGTAATCGGCCTCGAATTTACGTGCTCGAGTAATATCATCGAGTACCGCAAAAGAAGAAGCAAATCTAGCTAGGCGATCAAACTCTCTCCGTATTGTTCAAACCGCCATACTCCCCAGGTTAATTGCATAAATTGGTGATCATCACATAGCCATCCTTCCTTATGCGAAGTATTTAGCATAAAAGGCCTCCTAAATTCCCTCCATGTATACGAAAAGGGACCCCCTTCCCGAGTCAGATTTCTCCATGTAGCCAATCTTCGCGACCGCCTTGTAAAGTAGGTCACAACTCTAATTCGAAGCATCCATTGTTTGCATAACATCAAAGCGTTTTCTCTAATAGAATCCAATGCTCCGCATCTTAAGTGTAGCAGCTCCCCTCAATGGTGCGTGACTTTGTCCTTCGGAAATCTCCTAACAACCCTTTGTTACCTTCACGCGTAGTGGCGGTTGGTGGCGGTTGTCTCTGTTGTTGCCTCTGTTCCCGTACTAAACCTACTACTTCCCGCACCAGCTCCATCATGGATAGGGAAGGCACGCTTCCCGCTGTCTCGGGACTCGGTCTCACCGGGGTCCCGTTCTCGGAATGGGCGGGAGCTTCTTGTTCCCAATTCATTTCCATAGTTGTCCTTGTCCTGTTGCCATAAAAAAAATAGGAACCATGTCAAGCAACCAGATATAACAGATAACTCATAGTCATTCATAGTAATACATGAGTTTGTACAAACACTCCATCCATACTCATACTAAACACTCCATCCATACTCATACTAAACACGGCCGGGAGCACATTGCCAGCTACCAAAAGTCTCTACACTCACACTCAATAACAAAAAGACCACGTCGAGAACATGACACATTTAGTAAATGCTGGGGGCATGGACTATAGGGTTGTCCCTCCCGGAATGGGGATACGTGCATGTCCCCAAACTATGCGTCTCTGGTACTGGAAGGTCCACCCAGGACATTGCACACTCGGTAAACGACGCTACCACGATCGTATACGCCATGGACCTAAAACATATCTACAATCGGTCGCCTGGTGACCGAATCGACGACATAAAGGACATATAGGAGTCCTACAAGGAGTCATCGGATGGTATCCACCACAATCCTGGCATCTCTCAGCCTGCCTACTGCGGTCCCGACCTCGTAACACTGGAAATACATGAGAACTCCGATTGCCGCGAGTCCCAAGTAAGGTAATGCCACTCTCAGGGCCCTCTCCTATAGTCCTACTGGAGGTAGAACATGATCATCCGATTCAGCCGAACTTCTTATGCCGAGCTCATGTAGGCCGAGAAGACTATGTGACTCTCGCGTCGAGAATTCGATATGAGGGCAGACCTACCCCTGCTCTCAACAGCTCCTCCGCTCCCTGACCTGCTCTTTGATGAGCAATGTTTTCCTGCACTTCCTCCATCCCGTCCGGAGAAGAAGATGCTGCTGGTATATAGCGGCGGCGTCGATGCTGACCTCTGGACATAATCAAAACAACTGCCAACAGAATCAATCATCAGTCAAAAGCTTAGTCTACCCACGCCCACTCACAAGTTGAACATATGTACATATGTACCTAAGTTCATAGGGCAACTAGGGTGTCTTTTCAGGCTCACGATACCACCCTAATGCACCAACCTAAGCTTGAACGGGTTAATCACGGCAGTACTCAAGTAGGGGGGCCCCATACAGTACAAGGCCTGGGTGGTCAACAGAGAAATGCTCCAGAGCAACAATATAATATAATATAAATTACGAGCAGTCTCCATACGCATACATTTTATCACCCATAACCTCTAGGGTTCAAAATTACCTGTATGCAACCGCGACTTTACTGAATCAAAACTCAAAACTTAAAACATGTCTAAATCTACTGAACTTAAGGTTCTCTCACTCAAAGAAAAACAAAATAGAGGTTCATGAAACCTCAACAAGAACTCCAAAGCCCTTGCAGCATCTACGTTACTCTACAGGATCTTAGGATCCAAAAAAAAGAAGAGGGGGTGAGTTTGGGAGAAACTTCGGTAGTACCGCTATCAAATCTAAAGTCATGTATTAGGATAATATCATAAACTTGGAATTTGTAAACTCCTTTATCACCATAAGGGCGAAAAATGATCAAAACAAAACATCAAAATAAAAACACAATCCATGATCATCTCCTGTAATCTAATTTTGGCAAAGTCCGGTAAACGACCATTGTCCGAATGGGACTCCAGTCGATGCGCCACGATCTGATCGGAATACGTGTAATGCGCATTACCGCGGCCGTATCATTCACCCCACGGCGGGTATACCGGACAAGCAGACACGAGCATCCTCCGGTATGCATAATGCCATATGTGGGGAATCCTCAAAATTATTCAAAAATTCCACATGACTTTACATACAGAAAATAGCTCAATTGAAAGAAGTTATCAAAATTATACCTTGTTACATAAAATTAATATGGAATTTCAAGACAAATGTTTGTAGTGATATTGCGATAAATACTTACAGTAGTTCAACCAAGCTATTCTTACATGTATCTCACGATTTATGTCAATGTCTCCGATAAGTCAATTCTTTATGATAGTTCTCATAAACCATATCATATTGCTTTTTATTTTTCACTCTTAATTTTCTTTGGTAGTTATCTATGTCTTCATCAACCCACTCAGCAAAATAAAGAGAAAACATCTCTCTCTCTCTCTCTCTAAAACCTCTTATGCTTTCATTAACCCACTGAGCAAGGCCCACCAAGCCATGAAAGTCAAGAGAGACACATCTCTTTCTCATAAAACCTCCAGGCTTTTATCATCCCTATGAGTAATTTACTCACCAAACCATGAAAGTCATGAACGTAGAGAGAGACACATCTCTTTCTCTATAAAAACCCAAACCCAAAAGAATTAAAACACACTTTTTCTCCCTTTCTCTCTCTATAACATGTAAGAGTTCTCTTTTCTTCTTAACACCCACGTTGTTCTCTTTTACCTCTTTCCAACCCAGCAACCTACAAACAGGTAGTGTTTTTAATTCATGATTGTTCACTGAACCACCTCTATTTCTTCTTCTTTGTGTGTTAGGCTACTGGATGATGGTGTTCACTTACCAGCTGGCTATAGAGCTCAAAGTGAGATCTCCACCATACTGATCCTTAGTTCTCCTGACTCGATGAGGTTTCCACGTGGAACCGTTATCCTCCAACTCCTTAAACGGCGAAGGAACATGCGGCTCACTAACACTAGAGGGAACTCTTGTCTGAGTGTGCTTCATGAGGCTTCTCCTCCTCTTATAGGTAGAGGCTCGGGCGAGGCTGAAATGGGGGTGGCTGATGATTGGAATACCTCGAGTTTGTGTTTAGATGTTGATGGGCCGATCTCCGGCTCCACGTCTCCTGATCCGAAAAAGAAGACACTTGTTGGTTCTCCACGACTATCATTGTGCCGCTGCGGGCATCGACAAGTAGCTCGGAGGAAAACACAATGCATTGTTTTTGGTTTTCCTTGTGATAAACACCGATCTTGGTTGTCATTGTGGATTCTTTTCACTAAGAAGAAAACCTCTCCAACATTCCTATACATTACATGCAAGTCTATGAGAGGATTTTCTTTCTAAGTCCCTCCCCTTATGTTTATTATAGATACGTCCCTACTCTAGTCCATTATTTTGACAATAAAATTAAGGTTAGTAAGGCTTTATTACATCATCAAAGAGTGGTTTTTACATCGTAGCACGTTTCCAGGCAGGTGCAGCTCGAGTATTGCCCAAAAGCTCAGGTTTTGGATGCTCAAAGATGAAGATAAGATGAGGAAGAAGAAGAAGAAGATAGTGATGGGCAATAGCTTCAGTTCTTAAAAAGGTTTTTTTTTTTCAAGTACTATGCTTTAGGGTTTTACCAATAGCTTTTTATAAAGCATTCAGTCCAACTGTTATAAATCCAATCGTTGGAATGAATTGAGGGTTGAGATTAAATGGGCTTTGTATAAGTTAATGAGGTTAATAGTTTGGAAATGAGATGGATAAGAGATAGGCTGAATTTGGTGTTATAAAGTGAAGTGGGTTGGGTTTTGAGCAGACCCAACCACTTCAGTTCTAACAGCCCCTTACTAACCCAAAAGTCAAGCAATACCACTAATTGACATGACATATATATAATGTGTATAACTGTCACTCCCCGGCCCCAATTCTCGGGCCTTGGGCCCGTTAACAGACCGACCGTACCCAAGTAGAGACGAGCCCCACTCGGATACAAGGCCTAGGTAATCATAAAGCAATAACACGTATGCAGCATAATAATCAAAACATAGATAAAGTTAGAGTAATAACAGTAGAAGGTACATCCTAAGGGTATAGGCATAATATAATGTCAAATACATAATTGGTCCCATGTGACTCAAATAAAAAATATCCTCACTCACAATAATAATATAAGAGGTAACTAACCTCAGCAAGAGTCCCCGTGTCCCACGCACAACTCCTGTGGCTCAAGTCCGCTACTCCGATGAATCTGAAAAAGAGAGAGAACAAGTGTATGAGTTTTCGCAAAGAAAACCCAGTAAGCACCCTTGCAGGGATCATAAACAAGTTATGTATAAGCAAGAGATAAGCAGATGAAGAAAATTGATAAACATGACTAAACCAAGCAAGTGGGGCCACACCCCACGCCAACCAACACTCGGGAGTCTCAAACCTACCACGAGGAATCATCAAAGGTAGGGACTCCTAAGTACAACCTTAACTCTGGAAGAGTGATTCCAAGAAGATTCTCAAAGTATCCCTCGGACAGTTATCAACCTGAGCTGGTATCGACCCTTGGTCGGAAGTCGGTAGCGCCACCTCTCATACGTGTCGACACGGTCAGCGAATCGTCCCACTGACGGGTTTGACAACCAGAGTATCATCCCCCTGACATGGATTACCAGGATGCCAGGGTATCCTCGGCCCTGAATGTCCTATCGGAGCCTCGCTCCACTGTATCGGGCGGAAGAATCCACAAGGAAGATAGCTGACATACACCCATCCAGCCGGCGCACGAGCACAACATGTTTCAATGGTCAAGTGCCTGTCACCAGGTAGGCATACCCAGCAAATACAAACATACATCGAATGGAAGTAAACATCCAACAATCAAACACATATGCGCTAGCATAGAATCAAAGAAGCAATACTCCAACGAGTCAAGTAAGCATGGAATCAAGGAAACAATAATCCAAGGCATCAATAAGCATACATGGCATCAACAACCAAGGAACCAACCAACCATTGATTGGGACGTGAACAAGCATGAGATTAAGAATTAGAATGATAAAGGAGAGAGCCGAAGGCACTTACCTGTAAGAGTAGGAGTGTCTAACAGCCGTCTGGTGCCTCTCCCGATATGGCTCTCGGCGTCACACTAGTATCTGATAGATAGGATAGTGCCTTAGTACTCCATGTGCTTACATTTATTTATTATGGGTTTATCAAATATTTATGCCCCCTCCAATTCTAGGGTGGCCTTTAATCAAGTGGCACTCTTCCTAATTATATTTATAATGTTCTAATGTCCAAAAACCCATAATTTATCTAATAATCAACCGGAGTGGGCCACGACCCATAAATTACTTCATCCTTGACTGGGCCTTGAGCCATTTGTCAATACTAATCCAAATAAATCACTGTTTGGGCCCATTAATCACATGTTTAGTTTTTATTAGTGAGTATTATAACTCATTAACGTTCAAGTGTTTCCAATCATCCTCTGATCCTATGAAGACTTTTATTGACTCCTCTTAGAACCAATGAAACCTAATGAGAGGTGACAAACTCTCTTTCTCTATGTTTATTGAGTATGTTCCACCAAGTCCTTCATGCAACATAGAAGGGAATAATATGCTAATTCTTATTATTATTATCATTTCACTCTTCGACTAAAGGCTGTTCACACTCAACATGGCAGCACCAAGCACCCATCCCCCATGCATATGCACATCTCCATAATACTAATACATCCTTTCCCACTCCCAGCTCAGTCAAAGAGCAAGGGATGACATGAAATGTCAACACAAATCCATGGTTAGATCAACACAGGTGCCCCTTGAAGGAGGTCCATACATGGATCCTTACTAACCTCCAGCCTTCACAAGAGCTTATTAACCCTTCTATCTCTACACACTATTGTGTACCATATATTCATACTTATATATGACCACCACCAACACCTAACCATGCATGTTTGCAGGTAGGGTTATCAAGTAGATTTGCAGCTTATTAAGGGGTGCAACATGCATGCGCTCATCCGTCCAAAACCTATGAGCTTCCCCAATTGCTGCTTATAGAGAGAGAGAAGGAGAGCGAGAGAGATGTATGCTTGCTCACTAGAAGTAGCCGTGCTCCACGGGGTGTTCCGGCTGTCGTGGGTGTCCTGAGGATTGTCACCCCTCGTCTGTTTGTCATGCGCTCTCCAAACTCTGATGAGGTTACCTGGTGAATGTTGGAGAAGTACTCTAAAGACAATCACCTTTGGCACTTTATTTACAAATTTATTTATTTAATAAAATTCTTCTTCATTATTTAGATGTTCATTACTATGAATATGATATGAGATCTTAAATCTAATTAATGAAGTCCATGATACAACGCATAGCATGAAGGAAATTATGATAGAGATCATAATGTGGGATCCCTATCATGTGTAATTATATACGTATCTAAATATCCCTAGTCGAAGGACCAATGAGACGGGACATCATTGATCCATCAAGACTAGCACATGTTATGCTCCTTGATCTGATCAAGCAGTTGTTCTCACAAGCTGTAAGCATGAAGATGTTTTGAGTGAACATGTAGATGCTCGCTGCAAGTTCATTGGATGACCTACCATGAGTCTTCACATGGTTATCCTATTAAAATGTCAGTGATGATCTCATTGCAGCAATGGTGTAAATATCCTTAGACTTGAGGTACACAAGTTATCTTGGATATGGATCTTGTGCTTTGACGTCATTCCTATGTTTCCCCTCAGGGGTTACTTATAGGGTGGTGATTGGGTACAGCTTTGAAGTATTCGAAGGTATTTGGGTAGCCAATAGAGGATTTACCACTCCTGATAGAAGGAGAGTATATCCATGGCCACTTGTTGGGTCATTACTCAGGAATCTCTGGCCAGAGTAACTTGTCATGAAGATGGTCTTCAATGACTAAAGCTTTGAGTAATGGATCCCATAGGACGAGAAACTAATACTTGTGCTAGGTGTGACATAGTCAGTCTAGTGGGAGTTGACACATAGGCCATACTCCGAACCAAGTTGGTATAAGATGGTAAAGGACAAATTGCACACTAACATTGGCTGCTGAAAGGTTCCAAGTCAGACCACCTGACTTTCCGGTCAATTGGGGGTCATGATGTATTGCTAGATGCCACTCATGATCTATTTGTAATCAATGGTTGATTATGAATGACCAACATAACCGGGAACCTAATGGGTCACACGCATAGAAGATATCAATGAGGTATAAAACGGGTTTTTAGGAATAGATTCTCAAACGAGAGAATTAAATGGAAGAGAAAGATTGTAAGTCAAATTTGATTATAAGTCAAATTTGATTGTAAGTCGAATTTGATTATAAGACAAATTTGATTATATGTTGAATTTGATTATAAGTCAAATTTGCTTGGAAGTCGAATTTGATTATATGTCAAATTTGATTAGATTGTAAGCCAATTTGATTTGGGCTTCAATCAAAGTCCTAATCCGAAACAAACCCTAATCTGATTAGGGAGGCCTATAAATATGTGATACTCTAGGCTATAAAGATATACTTATTAGTAATTGATAGAGATCAATAGTCTTTTCTCTTCTCTCCCAAATCCTCTCAAGAACTTCCACCATAGCTAGCACCTTACGTGGAAGATCACCCCGTCCCCTTTGAGATTGCTTCTGCGGATCTTCTCATGGAAGATCCGTTTGGGCTAGTATTTAGAAAAATTTTAATTTTTTCGTTGTGCCATGTATATGATACATGCTTTTGATTTTCTACAAAACCCTACAGTGAAGGGATGCCCGGCTCTACCTCTCTTCGTTACCCGCCACCAAGGCGCTTAGAAGGATAGATCACGGTTAAGGCTTCCATCAAGCTCTCCGGCAGCAGGAGAGGGATTCAAAGCTCCAATCAAGGGGTGGTGCAGAGAGGGAGATGGTATTCAAAAGGGGAGGAGAAGCACTCCTGCTCATGCCTTTAGATAGGGGTCTTTGTGTTCATTGTAGTCCTGTGAAGACGGTGATGGAGGGCTCGAGGCGGTCCCATCAATGGAACGAGTCGCTGCTCCGCCTGTTCCATTGGTACAGTAAATCCGGCGCTCCGTGGTACAGTCGATCCGCGGTTTGGATATTCTCTCAGAGGTTGCTTTAGTGCTGGGTGAATGGTTTAACGAGAGTCGCTGTCCCGCCTCAGATTCATGCCCTTCACCTAGATGGACGGCTGATGCCTTGTGAGATAATTACACTAGCCTTTTAACTCCCCATACATGATCACATGTGCCTCGCCCTGGCCTTTGTGCAACACATGCAATTAGTCACCCTCTCTATATTCACATCTCTAATGAGTTATCACATCGTTGCAACTCTCTTCTCACAAGACCACCTCCTTCTCCTTGTTTATCTCTCTATTATTCTATGTGACATGGCTGTCAACCTAACTCGTTCCTATTATCCCATAATAAGAGAGTAGTGAGAGTCCAATCTCATTGGGTGGGTACCGTACTTTGCTCATATTTCAAATCAGGTACTGAATTTCAATTTGTATCAAAACTGACACTAAACTTTAATTTCATTTCACTGGCTGGGTACATTGGGGATTCCGGTTGAAAACTGCTGACGTGGCCGCCGGAGCTCCACATCATACGATGCCACGTCAGCAATTTAATCCACGTGGCAACTTAATAAAAAATTATAAATAATTTTTCTAACTTATTTATAATTTTTTAAAATTATTTATAATTTATTTTAAATGATGTCAGCCACAAACCACAAAAAACTAATTTGCCCCATAGCTTAAGTTGCTAACATGGCATCATATGACGTGGAGCTCCCGCGACCATGTAGGCAGCTTTCAACCGGAATCCCCAATGTATCCATCCAGTGAAATGAAATTAAAGTTTAGTGCCAGTTTTGATACAAATTAAAATTCAATACCCGATTTGTAATATTGGTAAAGTACAATACTCACCCAAAAAATTAACCCTTTTATTATGCTATCACGTGGGGAAACCTTACCTTATGAAACCTCCAGGGATCAAGAGAGAGGAATGAATGGTCAACAGCATGAATAGTTAGATAATTCAAGGTTCTAGAAGCCTCCATCTTGATTCTCAGTGGGTTTTATATTATATTATTTATTTATTTTTATTCTATTCTATTCCAACCTGCAAACTTGATCACGTGTAAGCTTTTGTCAACCCACATGTATATATTTTTCAATATACATGATATAATATACTATACAATATAATATATAATATAATATAATCCTCATGCATTTAGGGGGTGTTTGGTTGTTGGAAGTGCACCGAATCCGTGGAAGTTTAGAAGTGGCACTTCCATGGAAGTCTGAGTTCCATATGGAAGTTGGAGTTTGGTGTGTTTGGTTGACGGAAGTGAAGAGCTATTTCTGTACACTTTCGTTGTTTGGTTCACGGAAGTGGGGCTTTGGAAGTCTGAGTTCCACACTTCTGGATGTTTGGTTGGTGGAAAACTGGGGTTGTGGTCACCACTATTGTGGGGTGGTGAGGTTACCCATGTTGGAACTTTTTAGTTTTTATTTAATATTTAAATATTATAAATTGAGGTATTAATGCTTCATGAGTACCAAATAAATTATTCATATACTTGTCTTCTATATTTAAACTATTTTACTAAAACTGTTAAAATTTTGTAATTTAATCTAATCTTATTTACAAGAAAGTAATAACAATAATAATGATTTTATCTTAATATATAAATAACATGAGTGTGTCATTAATAAATGATGATTAATTTTAAAATCTATCACTATGTTTGTTAAAAAGGATGCATCTCAACGTATGGACAAAGTAATTTGACATTGCCAATAATATTGAACAATGTTAGCATAAACTAGATTAACAAGAAAATAAAATATAACCATATGTGTAATATCAAAGAAGATATTACAAGCTCCAATTCATTTAAACTCTACTTGAAGAAGTAAGCATTCACAGAAGAATCTTTGGAAAAGAAGAAAAAAACATTTTAAAAAGACAACTGCTTCATATATCTGGAGGTGATAATTAGAATGATTTGAGAGAAACAAACGGGAAAATAAATCCATGACACATTTACTAGGGTGAATGAATAAAAGTAAATTTTGGGATATTCTAAAAAAGAATTGCATGATAAGGAAAGATAAAACTCAGATAATGCAACTTGAAGCTTTGGATATCTGTAACATTATACATTGAAAAGCAAGAGAGACCATTTATAAAGAATCCTGGCTTAGATCATACCTGGGAATCATGAGAGCATCCTTTTTATATTTTACTTTCTTCTTAATCAAGTTTATGCTAACATTGTTCACTGTTAAAAAATCAAACTCAAAGAAGATATCACTGTAATATCAACTTGTCAACTAGATTAACAAGAAAATCAAATATAACCATCATGGCAATTGAAAATCAAATATAAGTTAGCATATTTCATAAAGGACTATACAGTGAATGACAGATACCATGTATTTGTTTTTAGCCATTCTACACATGATTCAAATACATGGAAAACCTACCATGAAAATAAACAAATATGAAAGAGATACAGGTACTGAGCATGTACACTAATAACATGTTTTTTTTTTAAATTAATCACCAATTATATCTTCATAAAATTTCACCTTTCTGAGATCTAACTCACTCAAAAAAAGAAACAATGAACCTAATAATAATTCACCTAATTCTTAATAACTAACAAAAATTCCTTGTGTCTGAAAAAAAAACAAAAAAAAAACAAAAAACAAATCTCTTTGTTTCACCGTGAATACAAACAAAAGGACTGGATTGAACCAATCTCTCTCTCAAGCTTAAGGAAGACAGAGGAGGCACATACGGAGAAGGGTTGCAAGATGACAAACGGTGAGAGGAGAAAGGAGATGACAAACGGTGCTACAACTACTACTTGTGTTTAGAGATGACAAGGGAGAGGAGAAAGGAGATGATTACCTTCGTTTGGAGATGAGGGATGGTTCGGAGGCCGGAGGGTGACGAGTAGCAAGCTTCGTGCGATGGAGGCGTTCGTCGTCTGCGAGGAGATGATGCCCTAAAGAATCGCGATCCAGGAAAGAGGAAAGCTCAGGGGGTAACCAGAGCCCATCACGTGCTTTTCACCCACCGAAGTGGGACTTCGGTAGCACAGTCAAAAATCACGGAAGTCCCACTTCCCAACTTTTTTTACCGAAGTCAAAGTGCTGAAGTCCGTACATTTCAGAAGTGGGAGTTCCAAATTTAGACCCGATTACCGTGAAACAAACACACCGAAGTGACGGAAGTGGGACCACTTCTGTCACTTCGGTCCCCAAATCCGCGAAACAAACACGCCCTTAATGTGTCCCTTAGCTATACCCCATATATATATATATATATATATATATATATATATATATATATATATATATATATATTCATGAAGGCCCATTTTCATTTGACTCCCATCCTTTAATTAATTCCGAGTTAGACCCTTACTTGACTAAAAATAATTAGTGCCACATCAAAAATTTAATTATTCCATAATTTGTGCGGATTTTACAACAACACTTAAAGTAAATTTAACTGAAAATATATTTTTATCAGAAGAAGTAATACGGAAACAATTGTATGAGTCATTAGAATAAAGCAAAGAGATGAAGTGTATATTTAGTTGAGTTCTTGGGCTTACACAGGACCATAAATTGAGGTGTTCTTAGGGATTTAAACCTTAGTTTTCTAGTAGAGTCTCCAACTGATGGAAGTGTAATAAACTAGGTCTTGAACTACATTTCTTGAATCAACATTTAACAAAGCTAAGGATTCTATGCGATACTTGAGTATGACGAATTGACAATTATTTGGTCATGCGCACGATACCATTTCATGGAGATTTTAGGAGAGTTAACCCACATACTCTCACAACTGCAGCCTGACAATGGTGTCCACATAGGTGAGTGTGGGATCGAATACCCGCTTGGCATCATGTCTGTGGAAAGACACCAGACGATATATCGAATCACAAATGATTGTTTTTTTTTATTTCATGTTTTATTTTGTGGGTTCTTCTATTCCTAATAGAGGCAAGCATCTATTATTAATTACCCCGAAATACCCGAATGTGATTTCGGGAACCTGCGATTAAGGGCTCAATTACAAATAAAGGCAATAAATAAAAGTGAAAATCATAATTTTTTTATTATATATCCTCTTTTTTATTTGGGAAAATTCCAAAAAAAAAAACGTGGTTTCATAGATTTGCAAAATAGGGACACAATTTTTTTTTATATATAAAAAAACCTTGTGGTTTCTCCACCTAACAAAAAAAGGGAAAAACCATTAACGACGTTAACTCATACTTAGTTGGAAGGGTCTTTTCGTCCAATCACATAAGAAAGAAGAATGCTTTGTTGGGGTTAATCTAAACCTTAAACTCTATACCGGAACAGGTACACCGTGTGCTCCTCGAGTTGTCCCAACACAGCGGAAAGGGATCGGTGGAGGGGACTGAACGAACAACCAACAACCTGCACAAGATCAAGCAAGCACAACAACGCACAACACGAGGTTTTAATATGGTTCGACAACTTGCCTACGTCCACGACCCACACCCTTACTATTTCAGAGAGATTCAAAAGAAGTAGAAGATTACAAGAGAAAGCTCTCTCTCACTCTTAGTGCACACACACTTCACTGCTCAAATCATTCAACATATAAAGAGGAAGAAGACACATCCCTTTTATATCTCCTTCACTGGTATAACTCTCAAGACACTGAGTGCAACTAACATTCACCCTACTCCTTACCTAGTTCCTTTAGGAATACCTTCAACCAAATCAACACCTTACACACGTACGTGACTGCAACATACTCTGCCTCGGTCGAGGATAAAGTGATCATCTTCTGAAGCTGTGATCATACTATTGCTCCACTCCCGAGAGTGAACACATAGCCTTGGGTATTCCTTCGAGAATCCAAGTTTCCGGCTAAGTCAGATCCACATAACCAATCAGTTTGATGCTTGAACCACCAAAGCATAGACTCATCCGAGATTTACCTCCCAGATACCTGAGAATCCACTTCAATGCTTTCTAGTGCTCCTTTCCCTGATTGCTCATATACCTCGCCACTACCCCGACTGCATGAGAGATGTCGGGTCTGGTGCACGTCATGGCATATATGAAAGAACCCACTACTAAAGCATAAGGAATCATCTTCATCTAATTTCACTCCTCGTCGGTGGTTGGGGCTTGCTTTTGAGATAGTCGAAAGTGTGCTACAAGGGGAGTGTCAACCAATTTGGCACTCTGCATGTTGTATCTCTAAAGAACTTTCTCAACATATTTGAACTGTGATAGCCTCAGCTCTCTCTTCTTTCTGTCTCGGATAATCCGCATCCTAAGAATCTTCCTTGACGCAGATCCTTCATCACGAATTCTTGAGATATTCTCTTCTTGAGATTCACAATCTCACGCATGTCAGACCATGCAATCAGCATGTCATCGACGTATAGCAGTAGTATGATATAAGAGGAGTTGAGGTTCTTGAAGTAGCCGGCGACCGAAGCCCCGGTGAACGGCGACCGTAACTATAACGGTCCCAAGGTAGCGAAATTCCTTGTCAGGTAAGTTCCAACCCGCACGAAAGGCGTAACGATCTGGGCACTGGCTCGGAAAGAGGCTCGGTGAAATAGACATGTCTGTGAAGATGCGGACTACCTGCACCTGGACAGAAAGACCCTATGAAGCTTTACTGTTCCCTGGGATTGGCTTTGGGCCTTTCCTGCGCAGCTTAGGTGGAGGGCAAAGAAGGCCTCCTTCTGGGGGGGCCCGAGCCATCAGTGAGATACCACTCTGGAAGAGCTAGAATTCTAACCTTGTGTCAGGACCTACGGGCCAAGGGACAGTCTCAGGTAGACAGTTTCTATGGGGCGTAGGCCTCCCAAAGGGTAATAGTAGTGGTTCGAGTGACACCGGTCTAACCCAACTGTCTGTATGAACCCATCGAACTTTCTATACCATTGTCTCAGAGCTTGTTTTAGACCATACAAGCTTTTCTTCAGCTTACAAACCATCTTCTCCTTGCCTTTCTCTATGTATCCTTTCGGTTGATGCATGTTGATTTCCTCCTCCAAATCACCATGAAGGAATGCAGTCTTCACATCCAACAGCTCAAGGTGAAGGTCTTCCACCGCTATAATGCTCTAGACAGCTCGGATGGTTGCGTTCTTCACCACTGGAGTAAAAATCTCTGTGAAGTATACTCTATGTTATTGCTCAAAGCCCTTGACTACTAGTCTAGCTTTGTAGCGCTTGCTTCCATCGGCCTCTTCCTTCAACAGGTAGATCCATTTGTTATACAGAGCCTTCTTTCCCTTAGGCAGTTTAGTCAGCTCCCAAGTGTTGTTTGATGACAATGAGTCCATCTCATAATCCATAGCATGCTCCCACTCAAGAGATGAATCTACATCGCATGCCTCTTCAAAGCTTTTAAGCTCGCCACTATCTGTCAGCAGTAGATAGTTAAGGCTGGAGTCATACCTTACAATTGGTTTGTGTACTCAGCTGCTCTTCCAGCCAATTGGTGTTTACAGAGGAACTCCCTAGGATTGTGGGTCGTCACTTCCATCATCACTCGGCCGACCTTTTTCTCGGTCGCCTTCATTCAAATCAGTCGGTTGAGATGCTTCTCAAGCAGAGCTTGACTTGGCAGACTCAGCTTTAATAGCTTTGTGTACACTCTTGACACGTGGGGATTTGTTCACCTCAAAATCTATGAACTCGGAAACACTCTTCCCTTTTTGTTGATTTTGACGGTCCTTGCAAATCTGACTCGTTGAAGACAACATTAATGCTCTGAATCACCTTCTTTTGCTCGGCATCCCACAACTTGTACCCATAGTTGTCAATTCCATAGCCAATAAAATAGCATTTGCTTGACCTGGGGTCGAGCTTCCCTCTGTTCTCAGGCTCAACATGTACATAGCCTGCACATCCAAACACCCTTAAGAAATCAAGTCGTACCTCATTCCCGGTTCATGCCTCCTCGAGTAAGCCTCCATCTAGGGAGTAGGATGGAGATCGGTTGATCAGGTATACCTCTTTGTCTACGGCATAGGTCTAGAATGTGGTCGGAAGGCCGACATGAATCCTCATACTCCTAGCTCTCTCCAGAAGTGTCCGGTTCATCCGCTCTGTCACACCATTCTACCTCAGCTATTGGGGGGTTGTCAAAAGTCGTCGGATCCCGTCATCATCACAATATGACTGCAATTCCCGACTGCAATACTCTCCTCCATTTTCGGACTTTAGGCACTTCAACTTGAGCCCTGTGTCATTCTCGGCAAGGGTTTTCCATTTGACAAACAAGTCAAATACATAGGATTTGTTCCGGCAAAAATAAACCCATACCTTGTGAGATGCATCATCAATAAAAGTTTCAAAGTATAGAGTACTGCCGAGATATTTTACCTGAGCCAGACCCCAGACATCCGTGTGAACCAACTCCAGGCACTCCGATTTCCTCTGCTTGGAAACCATGGTGAAGGTAACCTTCTTTTGCTTGCCCATGACACAGTCTTCGCAGAAGTCCAAATTCAACTTCTTCAGGTCAAGAATCTTCCCTTTGCTCATCAGAACTTGCATGCCCTTCTCGCTCATGTGGCCCAATCGCCTGTACCACATTGCGGTGTTTACTACCGATGATGCCACCGGAATCGATGACTGTTTTCGACATGAGAACATGTAGAGTATGTCGACCTTTTTCCTCTTAGCTACTATGAGGGAGCCTTTACTCATGCTCCAGGTATCACCAACAAACTTTGTAGCTACTCCTGCCACAACTAATTGGATGACCGAGATCAAGTTCTTCGTTAGACAAGGCACAAATCTGATATCTTTCAACATGAATACTGTATCGTCCTCTTGCAGCAGCTACACATTCCCCTTACCAATAACTTCACACGTGTTGTAATTGTCGATATGCACTTTGTCGAGGTCTGCAGCAACAAAACTGTCGAACAGCTCTCTGTTGTATATAGCATAGAAGGATGCACCAGAATCCACTATCCATGTATCACACTTGTTTTTCCATTGACAACAACATACATTCGGTATTCCTGGTAAGGTTCACAGTATTCTTGCCTCCCTTGTCGCTAGAGGTGTCCATGGGCCAGGCCGAGTCAGGTTCGGGCAGGGCCAAAACTAATAATAATATGCTTGCCCAAGCCCAGCCCGACCCGGTTATTCGGGCCTATACTTTTGTCCAAGGCCCATCCATATTTTTAAACACATAACCGAGGCTCGCACAAATCCACCCATATTTAATTTTTTTTAAATTAAAACTAAAACTAAAATTTATTAAAAAAATAAAGTTAACATTTTCAAATAAAAATAATTTAATAATAAATTAAATCTAAATGAGTTTTTATAGAAAAATTAAATTATACTAGAATTTTACACCTTTAAATTAAATCATACAAATAAATTGTTTAACTTTATTATAAATAATTATAAATAACAAATTTATTTATTTTATTTGTACATAATTCGGGTCGGGTCCGGGCCTAAAGCATCATACCCAAGGCTCGACCCATTTTTAAACGAGCTCTTTCCTTTGTCAAGGCCCAATGTTCGGGCCTAATATTTTCGTCCAAACCCTCCCTTTTTCGGGCAGGCCTTCGGGCTTGGGCGGGTAGTCGGACACTTGGACAGGTCTACTTGTCGCCCTTCGGTGGAGCAGTGCAATCCCTCTTTATATGGCCGACTTGGCCACAATTCCAGCAAGATCTGTCCTTCTTGCCAAATCGGGACTTAGAACGTCCTTGTCGGGGTTTCCCCCGACTGACATACCTTCCTCTCTGTGACCGTCGCCCACGTTCATCCAAGGATAAGGCTGAGCTTAAGCTTGTGGAAGCCTCGTCGTCCTTCCGTCGAATCTCCTCAGCCAACATTTGTGGTGCCACATCACTCAACGCCAGATCAAAGTAGCAATAGCCTCTCAGGGTTAACCTCAGAAGCCTTTCTAGGAACAATATCTCTTATGTGAGGTAGTTCTCAAGTGCTACTCTTTGAGCATTTTAAAACTTTGTATCCATGTTCAGTTTTCTCTCAATAGTGAAGAACGTTGACCATTCTCTTCAAGCGTCTAGCTTTCAGTTTATGCTCTCTCCATCCGCATTGTTGCCACCTCTTTCTCGAAAAATCTTCTTCCATCATAGTTTCTTTGTTTCAACATCCATTGCTTTGATCAAGAGTATCAACAGCTTCTACATAATCCAGTGGCTTGCCTTTGATTTGAGCTTTATTTGATTCAATTGAAGCATCATTTATGGATGAAACATCCAAGTTTTTCAGAACATTTGTATCTGCTAATCAATTACTTGACCTAGGATTCTATGGAACACCTTTTACCTGGTGTAATAGTCAACAAGGTTTTGCTAGGAGATGGGCCAGATTAGATAGAGTTTTGGCAAATAATGCCTGGTTAACCCATTTTGATTCTTATGTCAATAAACATTTACCTAGAACTAGTTCTGATCATTCACCTTTGTTTCTCACAGCTAAATTCTTCTCTCAGGGAAAATAGAAAATCTTTCGCTTTGAAAACCATTGGTTTGAATATGCAAATTGTCATCAAAATGTGTATAAGGCATGGACTTGCAAAACAAACACTACACCTATGCATGCCTTTAATCACTACATAGCAAAAACCAGAGCATATCTAAATAAATGGAAATCAAAAGGCAAATCTTTACTAGACATGGATATTATTAAAACAGAGGAGGATATAATGTTCCTAGAATCCTTGAAAACCACTGCAGTTTTACCAGAATTTGCTGGAATATAACCACTGCAGTTTTACCAGAATTTGCTGGAATATAGCATCTGAATCTTCAGGAGTGGAATGTACTCCACATGCTAATTTCATGGCAGGAAACTGGCTATTGAGTAATGGAAATTCAAATGAAATCAGCCATATGTCAGCTAAAGCCCTGGTTGTTACATGTGCATGGAACATTTGGAAAGAAAGATGTGATAGAGTCTTTAACAACAAGAGAAGGAGTCCAACTGAGATCTTCTAACAAGCAGTAAAAGCAACTTATGAATACATTGGGAGAACAAGAGGGCAGATCAGGGAGCATCTTAATACTTCTGTACACCGTAATACAGTTACAATTATGAGTGATGCGGCTTGGGTTTCTAATTCACCTCTTTGTGGTATAGGTTTCATAATCCTGACGGGAGCACAGGTAATTATCCTAGATAGATGCGCAACTGAGGAAGCTGAGTCAAGTGTCCAAGCTGAGATTCAAGCTATGGGAAAAGCTATGGAGCAAGCCAGGAGATTGATGATCACAGTTGACAGGGTGTGCACTGATAGCATACAGGCCCTGGAGTTGATCAACAGCAATGATCCTCAAGATCAGATGAGACATCATGTAGAAATTATGCAAGTTAGAAGAATGCTCAATCATAATCCAGGTGTGCAGCTAACCTATTGTCCAAGGGAACTTAACTACATTGCTGATGCATTGGCTACACACGCGAGAAGAAATCCTGCATTATCACATTTCCATCAAGGCACTGACAGGCCAAGATGGCTGAATGATTTGGTTACTACAGCTGGGCTGTGTTTTGGTTGATGCACTTGTATTTTGCTTTCTTACTTACCTAAAATAGCTCTTTTATTGTCAAAAAAAAAACTCCCCTATCATATTTCAAAGAATCACTGGCATGAAGTTGATGCATTTCTCCCACTGTTCTTCAAGCCATTGTTTTACAGGTATAACTTTGTCATTGGCATCTACATCTACAAACATTTGTTGGTCAAGATCTCCAAGTGCTATGGATCCTTATGATATATCAAATTTATTGATTATTTTGCCATTAGCTTGATTTGTCACTGAAGCACTATGCAAGCTATCTTCAAAGGTGACTTTCCTTCAACTTGCATTGATCTAGAATGAAGGGATCGATTGCATCATTGCGGCAAACAAACCGTGGATCCGGCTCAGTCTTCACCGTGAGATGCAACTGAGCCAAAAAGGTGCTCTTGGAGCTCCTTCCTATTGAAATCCATCCAGTAAGCACGTCGTCCGGCTAATTTAAGATCGAGCCCGTCGGATGACTAAGCCCCTATCTTAGCGATCTAGATATTTTACCCCATAACAATTTATTTATTTTGTTTTTTTTATGTGGTGCAATTTGAATATAAAATTCAAAAAGTACTTTTAAATTTATTATTGGTTTATGTTTTTTTTTTTTGTAGTAATTTAGTTCATAGTAATCACATTGATTTCCATGTATTTCCTTGTATGTTTGGTGAATTTCGATGTATCTGAACAGCTAATATTTTTCCCAATTTGTAAATTTTCTTAGTATCCCGATATTGTTTAGAGGGTTGTTTATAGGTTCCAAGTTCCAACTATTATGGTGTTTTATTATATCCTAGGTCTCAAATGTTAACTTCAAAAGTAAAAATTAATTTTATAGTAAGTTAAATAACGACTAATCATCTTATATCCCTCCAAAATCCAACCTAACATATGAAGTCAAAATATATGACTTATCTTACATACAATCAAATGAGTTCAACTTGTCTAGTTTGCGAACCAGGTAAGTCCCTGGTTCACTGCCACATGGCGTCACGTGGCAGTGAACCATTAGTTGTGGGTTTAACTTTGTGTGTCTAGGGTGGTGTTGGGTTGTTTTTTATTTATTTTTTTAGGTGGTGGTGGGCCCCCACCACCACAAAGTCAAACCTACTCACTGTCACATGGCGCCACATGGCAGTGAATCAGGGACTTACCCAATCAAACACCCCCAATGACTCAACTTACATGTGGGGGCATTTTAAACATTAAGGAGTTCATTTCATTAAAAGTGTCTGAAAGTATAAAATGGGACAAAAATCCCACTTCCTTGGAGTGGTTAGAAATGAGGAAAAAAATTATATTTTTTGTGGTGGCACTGAAGGGTTTTTTTTTATAGGGTCAGGATCATGGGACACACTATTTTGACACACCATTTGACATCCTTTTTCATTCATTGGATTGTGATTCTTTCAAGGGTTGAGATTCATCTCTTTTTTTTAAATATTAAGTAATATTTAATATTAATTTATTGAAAAAGTAAGTATAATTTATTTTTGTCTCTCTCCTCCTTTTCTCTTTCAATGCACACTTTTCCTTGTTGACTCTTCATCTTTCTTTTCTCATTCATCCATCTTCCTATCTCTCATATCTAGTTTCTCCATTCTTCTCTAATTATCAAAATTTTCAGAAAGTATTTCTAGTGACTCTAATGTCAACACCTTCTTCTTCATCCGTCGCAGAGTCCTCTCCCTCCTCTAATCTTAATCTACATGAGGTATGTTTTCCATTCCTACTATTAACGTCACACGTCTTGTGATGGTTGTATTTGACTTTCATTTAGTTTGGTATAATTGCTATTGAGGCCTCTGAATTCTTTTCTAATTCGTTGGGGACCTCATTGGAATTTCTTGGCTTTGATGGTGATGACGATTGTTAGTATTGTATGATTTTTGGATTTATTCGTTTGGAGACGTAATAAAGATGAAGTTCACACTTTTGGGTTGCCCTATGTTCTGCTTTTTTATTCTTTGGTGGCATATTCTTTTTGTTTGATTTGGTATTGCTAATGTGTAATGAATACAAAGTAGTATAGAGGAAGTTTGCTTTTTGGTTGTTGGAGATAAGAAGTAAACGTGCAGGGCAAGGTATAATTCTTTGACTGGCATAGTGTTGTATCCTTATCTCTGCGGTCTTCTTGGCAAGTCAATGGCCAAACAGCTAAAAGTGATTAAAAAATTGCTCACTTTAAAGACTTTGTTTTTTATGTTATGTGTTGTGATGTGATTAACAAAATTGCAAGAGCATTCTCTATCTTTTGAGGTGTTCCACTTTGCTATTTGTTCAATGGATTGCAATTCCTCGAGTCTTTTACATTTATCTCCATTGTGCTATTTGATTAGAAACTTCATTAATTTAGGTTTATGCTTGTGTATTATCAATCTAATAAAATGCATCTAACATGAACTTGAATTCCATCTAGGCAATGGATGAAATCCAAGAACAAAATTGTGAACTAGGCAATAATGAAACCGAACGAAAAGATTTAGAAGAATTGCAGCCACCAAATTTGGGAATGTATTTTGATACAATGGAAGAAGCAAGAGAGTATTATGAAGAATACGGTCGACAAAAAGGTTTTTCAACTCGTATTCGAAGTTCAGTAAAGAGGCGATTGCGCTTAGATGATGTAACAAGTGTCCTATTTGTTTGCTCACATGAAGGAAAGTATGTCTCTCAGACTAAGAATAATGATGCTAGGGAGGAGATTGGGGATACAGAAAATCAGAAAGAAAAAATAAAGAGAAGTTGTTCAACAGTTAAATGTGATTGCAAAGCTTGTTTGCGGGTTACCCATGACAAGCAAAACAGGAAATGGAAAGTTTTAAAGGTGGAGGATTTGCACAACCACAAATTAGTTACCCCAACTAAGAAGATAAAAATGAGGTCGAATCGGCACATACCTCAAGCAGCTAAGGATATGGCTAAAGCATTTCAAAGAGAGAACATGGAAATAGCGAAAGTTCCTTCAATTTTTGGTGGTGATCATATTGGCTTTGATAACAGGGATTGTTACAATTATTTGAGGAATGTTAGACATAAAGAGTTAGAGGAGGGAGATGCACAAGCAGTTCTCACGTACTTTAGAAAGAAGCAAGCTCTGAATCCTCAATTTTTTTATGCAATTCAATGTGATGAACATGGTAGAGCAATAAACTTCTTTTGGGTGGATTCTCGATCTCGTATGGCCTACCAATATTTTGGTGATGTGGTCTCATTTGACACCACATATCGAACAAACAAGTATGGTATGCCTTTTGCCCCATTTACAGGTGTAAATCACCATTATCAAACTACACAATTTGGATGCGCACTTCTGCAAGATGAAACAGAGGTTATATTTACATGGTTATTGAGACATGGCTTGAAGCTATGGGTGGGCGTCCTCCAATTTCCATTCTCACAGATCAAGACTTGGCAATGAAGGGGGTAATTGCTAGAATTCTTCCTACCACCCACCATCCTTTATGCATCTGGCACATCAAGAAGAAATTTGGGGAGAAGTTGTCACATGTGTACTATAAAAAATCAAATTTTAAGAAAGCGATGAAGCAGTGCATTTGGTCAACATATAAGAAAGAAGATTTTAAGGTTCAATGGAAGACCTTAATGAGTGAAAATGGATTACAAGGTAAGTCATGGGAATGGTTGGAGAATCTTTATGAAATTCGTAAGTCATGGGCACCGGTTTATAATTGTCACATATTTTTTGCTGGAATGAACACGACAAGACGTAGTGAAGGTGTTAATGCTTTCTTTGATAAGTTTGTTACCTCCACCACAAACCTTAGGGAGTTTGTTATGAAGTATGAGCAAGCATTAAAGAAGATAGTAAAAAGGGAAACTAATGAAGATTTTGAGTCTGAACACAAGTTCCGTATTGTGGAGGACAATGAATTCCTCATGAAGCATGCAGCCAAAGTGTACACTAGAAATATGTTCAACAAATTCAAGGATGAAAAGAGTGAAGCCAATCGGTACAAAGTTGAAGTTTTTGCAAGTGATGACCAATGTCGGTCATTCATGGTTAAATCAAAATTTGGAATTTCTGAAGAGTTTTTGGTCAAGTTAAATTTGCAGACTCTTGAAGGCAATTGTGAGTGCAAAAATTTTGAGTTCACTGGAATGCTATGCAGGCACATATTGAAAGTGTTTTTTCGTGAAGACATTGATTTAATACCAAATCACTTTATTCTTTCAAGGTGGAAGCAAGAGGCAAATAAGTTTAGGATTATTGATTCAGAAGGATTTGTGAGCAATAATGGAGAGGAAGAATTAGAGGCATTGAGACTAAGTCATATGTGTCAACAAGCTACCAAATTGGCTTGTATAGCTGCAAAATCAAATGAGGCATATATAAGTTACATGGAAGCTTTGAATGAGTTATCCAAAAAGATTTCTAGTTTGACCATGCCTAGGTCTGATGTCAATGCTCCTCAAGAGAAAGATGACGTGCCTGCTAAGCCTGATGTGCCTGTTGAACCACCTCAGGTATTACTTTTGAATCCAAACATTTCACAAACTAAAGGCAGGAAAAAAGATGGAAAGCAGAATAAAAATTGCAGTAGCTCCGGCAGATACAAAAGTGGTCTAGAGATAGCCTTAAACAAGAAGAGAAGAAAGTGTCATTTATGCAAAACTTACGCCAGCCATGACTCCAGAAATTGTCCATTAAATCTGGAGAACATATAAGCTACGCCCACAGTAAGTGATATAATATTTCGTATATATAGATCTTGATGTCAATTGTGATGTATACATCTTCCATATAGTCTAAAATCTATGCTTTATTTGTCAGGTGGAGCATGAACATGGTGGTGTTAGGCAAAAGGCAGCCCACTGACAGCTTCTAGCCGTTTCATTATTTGATCTGCAAAAGAGGTTGTTGGGTAGCTGTTTTTCTTTTGAGGCTGGACGTAGGTTTTTCAGAAAGCTTGCTGCATAAGTGGTTGTTGATTTTAGTGTCTTAACTCCTGGACAATTGTTAGTTGTTGTAGTCAAAAGTACCTACGTTAATTAATGATGGATTATAGTATATTATGCTAGTGTTTTCTTTTTAAGTTTCTTCCACTTCCATTTGAAAAGCTATCTAATCTTCAAATTAATTTTTACAAGTTTTTTATAGTATATTATAGTGCTCATGAAAAAAAAGAAAAAAAAGAAAAAAGGTTCTGAGTCATATGCCGTTGGTGAAGAGCAAGAAAAATGATGAACAAAATATGAACATTGATGAAATGTTCAATCCAAAAAAGAAGAGGTTTTGTTACAGTGTATTAAACAGGAGAGAGAGAAGATGGCTGGAGGAGAAAAGAAAGATGAAGAGACAACAAGAAAACGTGACGCAGAAAGAGAAAAGGAGAGAGACAAAAATAAATAATACTTACTTTTTTAATAAATTAATATTAAATATTACTTAATATTTAAAAAAAAAGATGAATCTCAACCCTTAAAAGAATCATAATCCAATGAATAAAAAAGGATGTCAAAATGTGTGTCAAAATAGTGTGTCCCATGATCCTGACCCTTTTTTACATGTCAATACTCATTTCACCCATTTTGATAATAAAAAATACTAAAATAAACCTAAGCTAAAAGAAAAAAGTACTACTTTAACTCCCTAACAAATGAACCGAAAGCAGTAGAAACTCAACCACTTCAATGACTTACCTATCACTTTCAGTGAAATGAACCACCCCTAGGTTAGGTTAGGCATCTTTATGGGAAGTAAAGAGGCTTAGATTTATCTAGAAAAAAAATGCAAAGGGAAAATGGCTGCTGGGAAAAAAATCTCACAAAAATTTCCATTTTACTTATATTTAAAATAGTTGATCAACTAATCTTGAACTCCATCCCCAAGTAAGTCCCACATGGAAGAAGTGGATCACAATTTTGTATTGTACTCTAGCAATGTACCACCATGATCCAAGTCCTCCCAACCTCAACCTATGGCCTTGATCTTTTGTTACCCATCTGTGTAACTTTTAATCTCACTGAATGTGGCTTATCCACCTTTAACAAAAACAATCAAGTGAAACGAAAATACTGATAAATTTTTAATGAGCTTACCTGATCTAAAACTTTTTCATCAATCATATATAAAACCAACTTTTACTTCCTAAGAAGCAATATGAACCATACTCATCCATCCATACACTCAACAAGATACTCCACTAGATTGTTCAACATTATACTTGAGCGAAAATCAATGGGAACGTTATAATTGTTTAAGAATACATATATCATGCATAGATAATTGATGGTATTAGACAGTGGATTTAGCATCTACATTTAAGATTCAAACATAATTGCAAAAACTAATGTTGCTACTAAATAACATTCAAAGTGAGTTTCCAAAGATAGTTAAAAATAGCAGTTGTTCAGCAGCTCCCTTTGTCTGAGAAGCAAACCTTGTTCTACTGGTTCTAAGCTAAGTACTAGATGCATTTCATCCACATAGAAGGTTGTGCAATATGTGTAAAACCTAGGAATAAACTGTCTACTGGCAACCGATAAGTAATACAACTTAGAACATAAACATTACAAAACTTGCTCATATGTGCATTTAGACATACTTTGTACACATCATAGAGCAACAATGACATTGATCTGTTCACATACATCACACTGCTAATCTAATAACTTCTCCAATTTTACCATGTACCTTTTCAAGCAGGCGCATCTATTGGCAGGAAATATCACTCTCGTACTCCTCTTCCAACTTGAGCTCAAAAGTATGGTCGATGTAAGGGAAATAATGTTCAAACTCAGGTTTAAGAGGAGAATCTTCAGTTTCTTCCTCACCTGGAAAAAGGGAACTTCTAATAAATGATTAGACAGAACTTTTTTTTTTTCAATAAAGTTAGCAGCAATTTATATAGCTTGAGTTATTAGTCGTACATATCTACATATGATTCTCAATCATGTGTAAGTGTGGTATTATATTATGTGCTGTTATAAAGGAACCTGAATACGAGGAATATCTGGCCAAGGGAGGAAGCTCCTCTGGTTCTGGCTCCATCTTCAAGACATCCGTGGTATCATCCTGCCTGGATTCCTATGTTCAATGGATCTGAGTTAATTCATCATAGGACAAAGAATCTGAACTCATTTCAGTAAATGAGCCTTGATATCACCAGGGCAAAGATGCTTTCAAAAGCTTTAAGCCAGAAGGATAGGGGTAAGCAGTTTAAAATTTGTTTTTCTGACCTAGCAGGATCTGAGCTTGAAAATTTCTGTAGTATCATAGATGAATAGAAATGGCTCTCATGATATAGAACAAAAACATAAAGGATAGTACATTAAAGACAAGGTTGAGTGAATTTGATTCAAGCAACCAGACTATTGTGTGAAACATGCCCTATGAACAATTAATAGATACAGAAAGAATGTAAAACAAAAACTAAAGAAAAGAAAATAAATGCCTATATACAATTACATAAACACCAATAGAATGTGTGCCATAATCTGTAGAAGTAGTACAGACACACCTTCGTAAATACTAGTGGTGATATGAGCTTTTTGTGCTCCAACAGTATATCAAAGCTAATATCATATATTGGAAGAAATGGTTGAGTGCTACATATATAAGTGAGTTTCCAACAGTATTTATTTTAGTGCTACATATATTGGAATAAATGATTATGGAAATGCTTAGTTATGAGAATACTGATAACTTTTATTTAGCTAAGTAGAACCTAAAATAAATACTTTACTTTTGATTAGTCCACTTAAATGTATAATGCAAACTACAAAATGGTGGTATTCAGGAACATTACAATCCTTGATTAAAAATGTAAAAGAAATGGTATAAATGGTATAATGATATTAACTAGATACCTCATGTGGCATTCCAAGGCCATAGGTCAGATCCATCCACTCATGCAATGAAGACATTACCATCTCAACTTCATTTCTTACGCCTGAGTTGAAGAAACATCGAACGCATGGTATCATATATCTAATTGAATTAAATTAACATGCCAAGAAAAATGAAATAAATGAGCATAAAGAGAAAAAGAGAGTATATTTCTATTTACGTTCTTCCATCTGCTCCCTTGCTAGTTTCCTTTGGTCATTTCCTGTAAAATGTATCTCCTCAATTCCCTCTTTAGCCCATTCTTGACACTGCTTGATTTCCTCATCCGTCAAGAAACTAGTCTTCGATGCATTCTTGATAGTCTCGCCATCATGTGCTTTAGGCTTCTCCTTCAATGTGGAGCCTTTTGTTGCACCTAAAGGTACAGGTTTGCTAACTTTTGAAAGATCCCTCAGAGCTACTCTGCCTTGATTCTTAGTCTTCACAGTCTTTGACAAACCTGCCTTTGCCCCCTCAACACCTTTTCCTACAATTACAGAAACTTCCATCAAATTCAACCCAAATAGAAGCTACATTATCTCATGATTGATGAAAATGACTAATACCTCTATGAATTGGAAGGTTTTCATTTTGAATGGCAGCAGGAATATGAGAAGCCATAACTATTCAACTAATCCTTTCTGAGCCAAAAAGACCAGGTAAGAGAAATCAGAAATTTCCTACATCAAGAAGAATATATAAATAACAACTCATATCAGGTCGTCATCATTTTCAAAAAAATAAAATAAAATACAATAGAATATCATGCTTTCTCCATAATGGAAAACTCATGGAACTAGAAACCAATGGCAGGATTCACCATCTTCTCCAACCACCCTGGAAGGATTTATGTTTGTGTTTCGTCAATCTACTTCTAGAATATTCTTTCAAATGATACCTAACTTTTGGTGGGGGCTATGAATATAGGCATTGTAGTAAATCCAATGTCCACAAGATCGTATTTACTTAATACGAAGAAAAGGGATTATTTCAGTTTCTATATAGATTTAGTGCGATATTAGACATTAGAAGTCCGAATAGGGTAAACGTAACCTTCCGAGACCCTTAGGGCATAGGGTCTAGGTCGTGAAAGATCATCTTTGAGAATCAAAAAATCATTTACAGAACCTTCCCAACCAGCAATAACATGCATGAATTTCAAATCTGGGTTGCAAGAGGTCAGAATGTTTTGTGTTTGCTCTGTGACTCAGTACTTTCCTTATAGTTCCACTCCAACTCTAGGATCTACGTGAGTCTTGTTTAGGAATCCAACACAATCCTAATCCCAACTAACTTGTTAGATTGTTCACTTCTTGATATGGACTAAAAGTAATCTAATGCATCCAAACCTTAAATAAGGTTAGTACCTTGAAATAAGGGTAGTAGCTCATGTCATAATCTATATTGGGATGAATTGAAATATCAGGTTGCTTCACTAGTTCATCTTGACCCCAAAGATGACTCGCAGAACAAAGAAGAAATAACAGCTCACTGTTGTACCCGACCATATGAAGCCAATCTTCAGTACCCTATTTTTGGTGTGTGTCCTACTATGTGTAAAAACATCACCACATGTTCCTCAACAACCATGTGGATTGTATCCCACAAGTGACCCCACTCCCGTTGTCCTGAACACAACTTGAAGAAGAAGTTCTTGTTCATATATAGGTACTGTGTGAGATATGCAGACCTCCATCCAAGATACAGCTTATGTGCACAAAGCCTTTGGATATTCCTGCATGATAAGGGATCCCGGGAGATAGTTCATACTACCTCCTTTAGTGGAATTGAAAGGCTAGCACTACAAAAATGGTCATGACTATCAGGGCATCGATATATATTAGGTCCTTTAAGTATTCATTGTCCATAATGTCCTAAAATGAGAAGCACAACATTAATTGTCAGGGCTTACAGTTTAATCAAACATGCATACCTACATCAACCTATCTGAGGTGATAAAATCATAAGTGAATAAAATCAATAACCATGCATCAAAATGTCATTGCATAAGTTTAGAATGTGTGTGGTTTTACCGTTTCTTTCATATTGTTTGTTGTACTATAGTGTAATAACACTACTAGTTTTCTAATGGTTTTGCTAGTACTACAGGTGTATGATGTGGTAGAAGAACTTCTAATTTTATATGATCAGTACTACCTTTGTGGAAAGATTATATAGCATGTAGTATGTTGCACATTGGAGTACTTGCAACCATAAAAAAAAAACTCGTAATAGAATAGATTAAAGGATTAGAAGGATCAAGAAGCAAAAAAGTGACACCTATATAACAGAATAATGACAATTTTTTTAAAAAAAAAAATACATGATTGAAAACAACATTATTTTTAACACTGCATACCTACCACAAGAAATATCTACTTAACTGTTATGGATATAGTTGCAATTAATCTGTCGTAGAATAGACAATATTTACATAAATATAAACAACCACAAAAGAGGCAAATTTTTCCTTTGTAAAAACAAGATTAAAAAGGTGAACCCCCTAAAAAAGCACAGTGTTTCTATATGGTCACTTTTGCCACACCCTTTTACTATAAATTTGAATTAAGAAGTGCACATAACCCACAACATTCATCTATTTATAAGACTGGATGTAACAGTGGCTTATTATAATAATGTCAATTTGTGCCATTTTTTAAAGACTGCAGTAATGTGGATTGTGGCTGCATGCTAATTTAGATTTGTAATAGAATACCAGAGAACTAGAAATCATAGCACAGAGAAGAATAAATAAAGTTCAAAGAGAAAGATGAGTAGAGAAATAAAAAAATAAAAAAACACTTGAATGAACAAAAATGTATGACCAACGCCTTCAAAAAATATTTTATCAAGCGTTTTCTATAAAGTAGAAATGAATAGAAGTGTTTAAAGTGATCCATATATGTTCTGTAAAACTGAGTTAATCAACCACTATGCAAGTAATGTGGTTTAAAGTTGTGGAAAAATTTGTGGGAAAATGCTTAAACAAATAAACATAGCTGGGAAGACGGTAAAGATTGAAATGAAAAAAAAAAAGACAGGAATAACAAGATGAACACCTGAATGCAATAAGGGACAAAACAGCACTTTTAAATAATAATAAAAAAATTCCACAATACTTTTATATCAAGTTGAAATAAAAACAAGATGTCCAAATACCACAGATTTTAGGTATTGAAAGGTAATTATAGCAGGAATAAGAACAGCCACCTGACTGAAAACAAAAGCATATTCAACACTTTTGGGAAATATTTTCACAATCATATAAAACATGTGATAAGAAGAAGTCCCCAAGTATGAAAACAGTCAAGTATTAAAGACAGAAATTAAAAGCAGTATATGTAAGTAATGTTAAACATCTCCCCCTTCAAATAGGATTAAATAATCAAGACATATACTCTAAAGAAAGGATTAAACAATTATAAATTGATGTGGTTATGCAGTAATGAACTTGTCATAAACTATGCAATAAGTACAGAAATAAACTTAGTTGCAAGAAATGTAAAGTCAGGAAAAAGGATTTCAATTTAAGAGGATGATCAATAGAACCAATAAAGTAACACTGTCAACATTTTGATAGTCATTCTATATAAAGTAGTAGTTAGAAGAAGTTTCCATCTAACACAAGCATTGTATTCATAAGACAGGTAAAATTATTGTGATTATAGCCAGAAAAAACATGAACTTCAAGATTATAATCTAGACATGTTTTCTAAAACAGTGAGCAAATAGTCAAATATTTACGCAACTACTGTGGTGATATCTGGTGATAAAACCAAGATGAAACTCTGAATAATTAAAGAAATTTACATAGATGCAGAAGATACTAAGTGAGGGTTAAACAAACTTGAAAAAGAAGATGACATTATCAAAACGACAGTATAAAAAAAATTAAGTAGGACTACATATAACAGTGTTAAAGATCATTAAACATTGATACACATAATTGAACCATGAGCAAATAATCCACTCATGGCTTTTAAACCTACGAACAAGCAACTAATGAATATGTAACGACACCTGGCAATGTGGGGTGGCGGGGGAGGGAACACATGCTCAAAAGGATGACCATCCATCACAATCAACATTATACTTTAGGTCAATACTTAATAAATAAACATTAATTTTACACACATACATACAAAACAAATAAAAAATACTCAACTATATAGAAATGTAAACAAATGATATACACAAAAATATACACTTTGTGGTGATCAAGAAGTGATATACACAGAAATGTACACACAAGCAATGTGGGGGCAAAAACACAGAATCAAAAAGAAATTCACCTGAAAAAATACACTAGCATGTGCACATTCCTTTTCTGTAACCACTAAATCCAAGAAGTGGCCAAGAAATATAACAAAAAGTTTATCCACAAACAAGTTCAATACTTTGTTTGGAAGATCATATAAAAAGAAAACAGATCCTGTGAATACAAAGCAGAAAACCCATGTATCACAATAGGAGTTTGCTCAGAAACAAACTTAAACCAGATGCAAAATGCTTTTCAAAGTTTTCACATGAGATTTAAAGAAAATACTTCAAAAAAACACAAAAAAAAAAAAATCACTCACAAGATTTGAATAAAGGGGAACAATCATCAAAATTAACACAAATGCTTCATAACTAAAATAGAATAAGATCACATAAGTGGAGGGGAATAACTCATGGATTATGCTATCCAACACAACAAAATACCAAATTCATAGCATTGAGAGTAGATCGGGTGAGTAACAAACCTAACAACGGGCATTCACCAAACTCTCACTGGAAGAGGAAGGGCAGGTTGAGGAAAAAATACGACGAAGGGAGAATCGACAATTAGCTGATGATCAAGGCACCAGACAGCCGCAGCTCCTCACCAAAGCCCTGCAAAAGAAAAATAGGTGAACAGTTGGGGTTAACCAAGTATCAAATGAAGGAAAAACATGTGAGGAGTTCATACTTGGTGTTCAAAATCTAGAGAAAGGTAGGCGAAGAGAATCAGAGGAGTGCGGGTCCGTGGCTTGAAAAGTAAATACCTGGAAAAATAGGGATTATATGGGGATACCGAAACTTGGGGGATTATATAGAGATTTCAAAACTATACAGGGACTATATATTACTTTAAATCTGAAACACTGCCAAAATCATAAATGCATAACCTTATAATGAAATTGAAAGCTTAAACACCGCCACCATCTTTGGAAACCTTGAAGCACAAACTGACATGAGGGTCGGATTTTCTTGTATTTTTCTCGAGTGATTTGAGGAGATTAGGGATTTGTTGAGTTCTTCTAGGTTGTGTGGATTGGGGAGCTTGGAAGCTAGGTATAGGGTTTGATTGAAGAGGATTGGTGTAAAATCCGCCTCAAAATAAATAAAGATTTATTTTTCTAGAATTATTATGTGGCAATTTAATATGGTGAGCAGTGAAATTTTGGAAAAAAATCACAGGTCTGAATAATCCAGATTAATTAAGAGTTAATTAATCAGGATAATTATGTGTTAATTAATCCAGATTAATTATAGATTAATTAATTCAGATTAATTATCGAGAAAAGAAAATAGACAAATATTCAAATCCCGGGAAAGGTGGATCTGGTCAAGGACTGAGATGGCCCCGTGATGCCACAGTATGCCCGTGGTAAAGGAGTTGACTAAAAGCCAATATTCTCGGATCTGATCTGACGAGAGACAAACCCTGTGGTATTACAGTGCACCCATGCCACTAGGAGCCAAGTCGAGGACCTGTGATGAATCATTGTGACAGCATGTGAATGCATAGTGAAAAATGAACAATAACCTCGTGATATAATAGAAGACATGTGAGTGCAATAGGGAAATAAGGACAAAACACTTTAATTAATGCAATCAATAATAGAGCATGTGACAACATAGTATGATGGAATTTCATACTAATTTAATTAAATTGCTATACATAGGAGGAGAGAAGACTTAGAGTTAGAAGTAAAATCAAATCCCTAACTCAGCTGCTTTCCTTCTTCTCCTTTCTCTCGATCGTGAGGTTGAGCATAGATCTGGACTGAATCGCGTCCATCTTCAGAGGAGTTTCGACGACCTTCACTTTACCGGCGAGCGGCGGCCTAGTTCAGGCGAACGAGACCCCCGGCCAGCCACCCCGGCCAGCCACCCCGGACTCGCGCCCGAGCTTTTCTCCCTTCCGGCCGACACGCGCTGTCCACCTCCGCGCGACAAACCTCGGTGATCGAGCGCCTCCGCTCAGTCGCCTCGCGTCCGCCTCAAACCGATCCCACAGCACCTGTCTCCCCTTGGCGTGCACGCCCCTGCACGTGACTGGCGACCACCCCGTTCGTGAACGAAGCTTGAGCTCAGGCGGCCTCTTCCGCGCCCTGACGAGCTCCGGCAGCCCATCTCCGACCCCGGCGAGCACTGTCTTGCCGCTTCCCCTCCTTCCTAGCACTCCGACGAGGGGCAACAGGGGACAACCACAGCTCCGACTCGGGATATCCGAGCTTAGACAGCTCCGGCGCCGCTTCTTCTCCGCAATGGGACACGCATCAGTCGAGGGTGAAGTTCCTTACTCATTATGATTGGGATTATGAAGGAATTAAAGGGGTTAATGCTATGAATTGAATTGGAGAAATGGGTTAATTGAATGTATATTAGATTGATGAATGGACTGAACATTATATGCTTCCTTGGGGTGAAATGAAAGAAATGTATGAGTTAAGTTGATTATGATGAGTGTTGTATATTTTCGGGGTTTATAGATACAAAGGAGACTCTGCCGAAATTTCGTTGAATTACTTAGTTTTTCTCCATGTTATGTATCACATGTTTATACTCTTAGAAAGCATGTTAGGAGCTCGATATATGCTTAAGATGAAGTGGATTCTATCCCATAACATGTAAGGCGATCATGTTACCTAAAATTTCTATTCCCGTATTTGTTCGTACTCCTTAGGAACATGAATATTCCGGATGTGTGGAAGCATGCCGTAATTAACTTCATGTCTCTCCTATATATTTCATCGAGACTAAAATGATAGTTAAGAATACGACTTTGGCATTCATCTATATATATATATATATATATATGAAGGGTATTATGAGACTGAGAGTTTTAATCCATCTGCTAGATCCCTATTCGGACGCATGAGTCGCGACGAGGATCGAGAGATTTTCCTCTAGACCAGGTAGGCTCTCGCACGGGAGGTTTGTGAGTATTCCTTCCTCCTACCTTGCTTTGATTTTGTGCTCTTATTTCCTCGAGAGGTTCCCAATATATATTCGAGATGGGTTTCCTCATATGTATCGGCTTTATATCTCGAGGAGATTGTTGCTTTCATGTTTTTCTTATGCGTATTTGAGTAGAGCTTACTCCTTAGATACGTATTGGCTTCCGATCTCGATGAGGTCACTGATTATTATATATTCAAGATGTTGCTGCCTTGGATATATATGTATACCTGTTGTTAGGTATTTGTACTAGCAATCTCTTACTTTCAGGCATGATACATCGGACGGAGACCCCGGCAGAGGGTGTATAATATCTGGCCACCAGGCCCCGGCAGAGGGCGTATAATATCTGGCCACCTGGCTCAGTCAGAGAGCGGCATTTTCTGGCCATGTGCACATGATTATTATTGCGCTATCCGGCTTAGGCCGAAGACGATACTGATGGTGTCGTTGATGTCGTAGACATCTTAGTATCATATATGCCAGAGATTGAGTACTTCTGTGGATTTATTCACATTCCAGTTACTTGTTATTTGCTAGTGATTTATGATTCACTCGCATGTTTGCTTTTGATCTATCTTATTTCTTGCTTATGGCTTTCTCCTCTTTTATTGCTTATGCGACCCTACTGGGCCTATTTCTTTAGGCTCATGCACTTGACTTGTGTGTTTCTCAGGTTCAGACGAGGAGGAGTAGGGTCGAGCTTAGGCGGGGATATACCGAGTAGTTGACTCGGTTACTTGTATTTATCTCGAGGTCTGCGTACCTCTTTTATCTTGTGTGAGACTTGTATTTTGTACTCCTTTGTTGTATGGATTTCTAGGGGTGACTGGACTAGATCCTAGTCTTGGGTTGTGTAAACCCGGTATTGTGTTTGTATGGAGTTGTATAAACTCCTTTCTTCTTTTATCTTATAATTCCGCTGTTATCATTTGTGAAACCCGAAGATTTTAGGTTATTATTTTTTCTAAAAAATCTGGATCAATAAAAGAAAGTCCCGAGGTTGGATCGAATCGAGTTTAGTGGAATAGAAATTCTAATTATTTAAATAATAAGATAATTAGAAAGGTCCCTTGAATTTGAAATGAGAGATGAAATTGGATAATGCCTTAATTAGGGTTAATAAGAGTCATCAAGGACATTTTGGTAATTTCAGGAAAAGATTGGGCTTAATGTAATTAAATCAACAAGGTCAAATTCATCATGTCACCCGATTTGGGTTAACCTCGTAGAGATTGATATGAGATAAAATAGATAACTATAAAATTAGATTTCTCAAATACGAATTATGCTATAATCAGAATTTAATATTTGAGTTGAATCATGATTATCTAGTAGAAATAATCTACAATAGGGAATTGTAAATCTACTAGAAGATAATATTTGAGTTGAATTAGATTTATCACTTAGAGATAATTATAATTCGTTTATAATTGATCCTTATCTGGAATTTAAATGTTATATAATTAAGGTCAACTCGAATTAGATGAAGGTCTATCCCGTAGAGATAAATCACAATTCAATCACGATTTATCTATATCTCAAATTTAAAATTTGAGTAAGATTAGAATTCTCATATCTATATAAAGGGGGATATAGTGGGAGAATTGAGATACAATTTGTTGAGGGATTTGCTAAGGGAGGGCGGCGTAGAGTGTGAGGACACGCTAGGAGGGAGTCTCGCGTGATTTGAGACATCATTGATAGAGATACCGACGTAGAGACATATCAGGAGTAGGAGTCCGGGGAAGATCCCAGCTATCGTTGCAGAGGTAAGATACCTTTGCCTCGCTTCTACCCTTGTTTGGGTTCCTTTGATTTGACATATGCTGTTCTTTGCATATTATTTTATTTGCAATATCTGTTTATTTGATGCATACACATACTTGCTTTTGTTATCTTCCTTCTTTGTATGTGTGTGGTTGAGCGTTAGGGGTAGTGCTTACTGATCACGAGGATCCGTTGACCGGCACGTGGCTGTGGAAACGCGTGAGCCTGTGCCCCGTCCGGATAAGAGTACAAAGTTTCACTACTTGTTTGTTGAATGCTCTTTTGGACATGCCCACCCGTGGGCCGACACTTGATCATAGGCCATGGTCAGGTGTGCTGGCCGGGAGGTATGTGCCAACTGAGTTCTGATCTTCCGCCTGGTTGCAGTGGAGTCTGAGGCTCCGTTTCCCCGTCAGTGGGGTTGATTCGCTGGCCGTGTCGACATGTGAGAGGTGGCGCTACCGAACGCAGCGAGGTTAAATTCGCTTCTGACTGAGTACATTGTTTGCGATCACGAGTTTGCGTTTTATGATTCTGACTGAAATTTGGTATCGAGGAAAACCTTGCTGAGCCATTTTTTGACTTCCTATCCAGGGCTCTGAGGGCCGTAGCTGGATTCTAGGATCTGATTGTGTGGGGTGTAGCCCCTTTGCTTGATGATTCGTTGATTGTTGATATCTTGTTTCATCTTACCGTTTTGAGATCCTTGCAGGGTACTTACTGAGCTTTCCTTTCGAAAGCTCACTTCACTTTCTTTTTCTCTTCCAGGTTAAGAGGAACAGATGACTCAGGATATGGAGTTGCGCGTGGGACTGGGATAGGTTGGAGAGGTCCGAGAACCTCAGTTGTGTGAGTGAGAGTTTCATCATTAGGACCCTTATAGGGCCTGAGTTTGTATAGATTGTTGTATAGGGTATTTTGAACCCTGATTTTAGTTACCGCTGTGATAACCCTGATTATGTATATGATTTAATTGAGATATTTTATTGATGTATTGTTATCTGTTATTACATATTTAGGCCTTGTATTCGAGTGGGGCTCGTCTCCACTTGAGTACGGCCGGTCTGTGGACGTGCCCGAGGTCCCAGAATCCGGGTCGGGGCGTTACATCATTACCTTTGAATAATTATCTTATAGGAGTCTCTGAGGCCTTGCGCCTGAATGGGGACTAGTCCCTGTTCGAGTGCGGCCGGTTGTCTACGTGCCCGGGCCGTGGTTCGGGGCGTGACAATTGGAGGAGAGGATTGAGGGATTGAAAAAAGATGGGGAAGCCTGTGGTGAAGAAGAAGAAGCGGTCAGAAGGAGGAGGGAGATCGAATGAGTCGACGCCAAAGCATAAGTTCATCAGTGAATCCAATCCCAGTGTTTGATGATGATATGAGGATCAGATCTAGCTTTGGAAACCTCAAGATCCTTAATGCATAGCCTCTCTCGCTCTCATAAGGTAGCCAAGCTTTATCATTCTCAGGATCTCGTCCGCCTTTGTTTGTAGTTTGGTTTTTTTTATAACATTGTACTCCCTGAAAAATAGTGATATTATTCGTTAGATCCTTGAAATATTTTTTATAATTTTTTATTAGCCTAGCCACACTGCTGACTAGGCAGTCCAGAGTCATTTTAAATTGGATCTAGGGTTAAAAATAATAAAATAATTTGAGTAGGACCATTTTGACAAATAACCCTAGCAATTTGCCAAACTGGCTTTGGTGGATTTGTTTTATTGCTTTTTTTTGCCCCAGGTCCAATTAATTGCCAAAATGGCCCTGAGGCTGCTTAGTCAGCAACATGGCTGGCTACTGACTAGGATAATAAAATAATATAAAAAAATATTTCAGGGACTTAAATAAAAAATATATAATTTTTTTACAAGGACCTAAGTGGAAAATGTTAGATTTTGAAAGGGTGGATTTGTTGTGGAGCTAAATGGTCTTTGAAGGCCATTTAGCTCCATAACATATCTATTGCTAGTCTTTCTGGAGCTAATCGACCTTTGCCATAAAACTTGGTTTTTGCTCTTTGGAGCTAAACGGTGTGTCACACTTCATAGTGAACAATAAAGATATTAATAGAGAGCAACTATTGGTGTTTCTGGAGCTATTGTTAAGTGAATACATTTTCTTTAAATTTCAAAATTTTATTTTATTGTTCAGATTATTTAATATCTTTATTATTTTTTCTATATGTGTATTATAGTTACACTTCATAGTGAATAGTACTTCTAATATGGCTTCAATTATTAACATTGTTTTCCTTTTAAATGTTGTTGTATACCATGATAGGTTACAATATATTTGTAGACCTGGTTGGGTTATTGGTCATCTTCCTTTTCAAGTGCCTCAGAATGCATGAGACAAATTCGACTTCACTTGGACAGATTCCACGTCGAGTGGATAGACACAAACACGCTCATAAATAGCTGGATGATGAGGTTGATCCATCACAAGGATAAATGAGATTAATGAGGCTAACCAAATAGAGCTTGTAATTAAGATAACTGATTTAGCTTGAGGATAGAGGTGCGACATATAGACAAAGGCAAACACAGATGTAGGGAGCTCGAGGGCGTTGATGTTTTTTGCATGTTATCATACTCTTATTTTGTACTTATTATAAGATCAATCTACATATGGACTATTATGAATGTTATATGGTGTGAATCATTTTTGTTATTGTACCTTTATTTGTAATTGATTGAGATTTGTTAAAATTTTCAAGCTAGCATCTTATTTTTGTTAATTATTTCATATTTTTTATGTTAGCAATTTGTTATAATGTGCTTGTCTGTCATTTCTTGGATGTGTAGAATATTTATGTTTGGTGATAGGGTTAGGAATGAAAGGAACATGTGTCGCCCTAGTAACCAGCCACGTGGGGACGTCTCAGAGTACCTCCCAGAATCTCCCTTAACTCTAATCATGACTCTATAGTTGGCCGAGCAACTCACCTATTCGGTCCCGATCTCCAAACCATCACAACGCCTTCCTTGTTCGGTCTTCTACTAAGAAATCCACTTATGGCAGTTGAAATGAAGAAACGCCACTCAGAGAACGTCCAAAAACTTCGAGAATCTTCCAGATGAAAAGGCGGTTAGGCGGTTAGAATCCAGGCTGGCATCTAGAAGCCTCTAGAAGAAGAGTGAGCTGGCTGATACCAAGCTGGCATCCAACGGGCATCCACATACTCTATTAGAGGTGGCTTGCTGCCCAAGCTACACCCCCGCCCACGGGCCTATAAATAGAGGAGCTCTTTAGCTCATTCTCAAGTTCAAGCACTATGGCGAAGCCCTGCTCCACTGAAAACTTAGCTCCTCCTTCTCTTCCTCAAACCTCCATTTCCACCCACAAATGGAGCTCTCTGGTTGTAATCCGAATGATATTCTAGTGGATTTTACTCTCAACTGAGAGATCCGTGGTTTTCTCCCCGATTTCTGGGGTTTCCACGTTATATCTGGTGTCTTTATCTTGGTTTTTGATCTTCTTTTCGATTTCTTGGTTGAACTTCTTCTCACCTTCCAAATATAAATTCAGATGTTGAGAGGAATTAGGGTTTCATCTTAATTTCGCATTAACATTTCGAATAGGTGTGAATTTATTGATGTGTAAAATATTTATGGTTATATATTGATTTATTTTTATAATAAAAATGTTGTTTTGTCTTGTTCATGATTGGTGTACAAAAGATGGTCCTTTGTGAAGTAAAAAAGCTCTACAACACATTTTTGGGTTTTGCTGTGGCGTTCCACTGTTCCAGGCATATGCTTCTATAAAGCCCCTTATTTTTGGAAAAAACAACCATTCACGAATCGTTTTACTCTAGGGATTTTGAGAAAATAACCTTGAAAGTCTATTTTACTTAATAAGAGCCAAACCCATTAGATTATTGACCAAAACTACAATGTCGTTTTACTCCAGAGGTTGGGCTTTATGAAGCAAAATGATCTTCTCAACCAGTGGCAGAACCAGAAGCAAGATTAAGGGGGTGCTGACTTCAACTAATTTTTTTTATAAATATTAAAAAAATTATATTAATTCAAACTTAATATTATTTGTTTATGCTAATTCCTCTGTTTAAAAAATAACAGGTTTTATTTTCTTTTTAAATCTTTGAGTACAGGTATAATTCCATCCATGCTTTATTGGAGGAATATCTGTAAAAAAACATAGAAATCACAATATAAAAAATGATTGATATTGGAAATAAGTTCAAATAATAAAAGAAATCACTAAGATTTATTGGGAATATATAAGTAAAATTTAAATTTTATAAGTGATATAGTACTAATTTAAAAAAATTGTAACTAATAAGATTTGAACCTAGGTCTCCACATCCAGAGTGTGGAATTTTAACCATTAGACTACAATATCATTTTGTTTTGTAATATGATAATAATATTAAATACTTATAACACTAACTTCATGGAGGTAAAGCTACTCCTGGAGCCATGGAGGTAGAGGCCCTTCTTGAGTCAAGGGGGTACTTGAGTACCCCCTTGACACCCCCCCCCCCTGCGCCCCTATTCTCAACCCTTGATTTCTTTCCTTTTCTTGAGTAAAATGGACTTTCATGGGTCGTTTTGCTCTAGGGCTTGGACTTTGTGGATTACAAGAGCTAGAAACCAAAGGGCTTGACTTATATTGAGCAAATAGTCTTTCAAAAGTTGTTTTGCGCCACAAAGCTCAAACCCTTGGTTTCTAGAGCAAAATAGCCTTCCAACAAAAGCAAGGCCATGGCATCTTGAGTAAGGGGGTGTTTGGATTAGCTTCTGGGAAGGCCAGAAGCGTTTTTTTATAAGTTAAGCGCTTCTGGGTTGAAATAATGTTGTTTGGATTAGCTTCTTTGCGGAAGCAGAAGCTACAAAAAAAGCAGAAACACTACTTTTTTCAGAAGCTGGACATGTGATGCTTCTGAAAAAAGCAGTTTTCCAGAAACAATTTTGGGGTTATACAATTACTTAACTGCCCTTATGAAATAGAGATATGACAGAGGTTTTTAAGGTTTCTCTCTTGCATCTCCATCCCAATTCCCATCTACTTTGCCTCCCAGATCTGAAGACCTTCCCTCCCATCTGCCCCCTTGGCAAGCGTCCATCCGGATAAAGAGGGACAGCGCGAGCTCCACGATCGCTTCAGCCCGGCGGCATCGGAATCAGGGTTTCGAGCTGAGCTTGATTTCTAGATTTTTTTCTAGATTTTAGGGATCTCCACGGTTTGGAGAGTAGTGGAGCTCCTTCACAACCTGAAAAGTTAGCTGTTTGAGTAGGAAGAATATTGGAAGGACCAAAAAAAAAAAAACACAATAAGCTCGATTTTAGTCTCTCAGGGTAAAGAAATGACAATCATTGAACACGACTGAAATTTCAGTGGTTTGTATGTGATTAGTTTAGGCCTCCATTTACATTGAGCTCAAAAATGGATTTTTTTAATGTATGTCATGTAAATATGTTACTTTTATATATACTTCAGTAGTTTGTATGTGATTAGTTTAGGCCTCCTTTTACATTGAGCTCAAAAATGGATTTTTTAATGTATGTCATGTAAATATGTTATTTTACCATCCCTTTATAAAGGTGTTGGTTGGTAAAATAAAATCTGGTTCTCAACTGATTTTTATTCTGCGTTATAGAAAAAGGAGAGTGGAAAGAGAAGGAAAGAGGATCATAACCTTGCAAGGAAAAGCAAAGATAAAAAGGTGAGCTTTTATTGATGTTCTACTCAGTCATTTCCAATTAGGTGGTATGATATCCAAAATAGGACTTGTTCTAGTGCCTGCATGTAATGAAAGATTTGCAAATTTCTGTGTGCTTTCTATCAGAGTCTTTGAATCAAGTTATTGTTCTTAACTTTCTGTTCAAATATCTTGAGCATCTGGTACTTTCACTAGTTGGAGTTTCATAATCACTTTACAAACCATTCCTTGTGCATTTTCCCCTTTTTTATTCAACTTCTCATAATTTTTGGCTTTAATTTTTTTAGTTACTTCATTATTTCTTGTTGCTCATTTCAACAATTGCTGAAAATTTGGTTGCTCACCTGTGTATTAAATTTCTTGGTGACTTTAGTGTCTCCTTGAAAAGTTGATAATGTTTGATTGAATCTTTTGAACAGTTTTAGTTCTCATTATTTGTATTGAAGTTCATAAATAGAAACCACTAGTTATGATTTGATTTCTCACCTTCTAAACTCTGAATTGAAAGAGGATGGTATTTTTGCAGCTAATAGACTTTGCTAAAGTTCATATAACAATCTTCTTGTAGAAAAAATCTCTTTGAAATTATTTGGTTGTTGAATTGATGGACAATACCTTTTTAAGGATTATATGCAAGTGAATCAAGGCAATAGGAGAAGTACTTGATATTTTCAATAAGAGTTGAGGAAGTGACTTCCAAGCAATTATTTTCCTGTTTGTAATTGATAAAAATGATAATTTTCTTAGTGATCAATCCTTGAGTTTCATGGTTGGAATTTCAGTGGTTTGTATGAATAGACCCACAACATGATGTCTTGCATCCTTTTATTGTTTGCATATTGTTATAATCTTCAATTCAACCTGGATTGTATGAATAGACTCCACAACAAGATGCTACTTTTCTCATGAAGATGCTACTTCTTAATTGATATGTGGGTTTTGTTTTTCAGTGAGCTGAATTATTTGCGTTCAAATGTTGTTGTGTACTAACTGGTGAATGTTTTAATTCTTCTTAGGGAACTTTTGTTGCGGGTATTAAGGAAGAAGTTGTCTTGTCCCCTGCTCATATCTTCTTGTTCCTTATTGCTACAAGAGAAGGTATACTTTTACTGCTACTTTTTCTCAATTTTTGATTGGTGAACCAGTGATGAACATTGTCATTAGCTTGTTGACTGCAACTGTTGCACCACTAATAGTTATTTACCAAAGTTCTTTCATGCTAATTAGAATACATCAAGACTGTTGTGACTATCTCATATACAATGTTTTGAAACTTTGTTTTTTATTGGCTTATGTTAATTTATGCTCACAGACATCTTGTCACATAAATTAACTGTTGGACATCACCATTACTTAATTTATGTGTTGGAGACTTTTTATATGAATCTTGTCACACAAATTATTATAAATACTAATTCTTATAGGTGCTCTTAACAGATACTAATTATTATAGATGTTGTTAAAATATACTGATTATTATAGTTTATTGAAATCTTATCATGGATAGTTTATGAATATAGCTAGTTTATAATATATATAGGCTCACAGTATGATAAGAACATATTTGTACTGTTTTCTTATATACAACAAGTTTATATTATTGAATCATCTCTAGATTTTGTATATATATATATATATATATATATATATATATATATATATATATATATATATATATATATATATATATATATGTTTTTTTTTGTTATTTTTGATTATAAGTTAATGCAATGTATTAAGGGCACACGTTCATAATACTCATTGAACATGGCTTCGAAACTACCACCCAAAAGACTTGTGCAAGGGACAAATATAAGTGATGGGAATATGGTCGCATGTGAAAATATTCCAAAAGTTAGATGGGATGACACAAACACTGAATTGTTCTTAAAGATTTATGTCGAAGAGGTCCAGGTTGGTAATAGGCCACACACACACTTCACTAAAGAAGGTTGGAAAAACGTGATCTCAAAGTTTGTTGTGAGAACATGGTTGAGTTACAATTACAAGCAATTGAAAAACAAATGAGACTCACTCAAGAAAGAGTTTTCTTTATAGGCAAAGCTAGTAGAGCACCAGACAGGCCTTGGTTGCTAAGAGGACAGTTTTGGCAAGTGATGAGTGGTGGGAAAGAAAAGGACAAGTAAGCCTATGAACTTCTTGGATAATCATATTTTTATTTATTCATTATATAATTTTTTCCTTGAAAATATTCTAACACATTGTCTTTGTTTTATTGTTTTGTTTGAAACAGGAAAACCCAGAATATTTGAAATGGAGAAAGGAAGGTCCAAAGTTCTTGGATCTGATGGAGATCTGCTTCAAAGATGTGGTGGCGACAGGCTACATGGCATTAGTACCATATGCGGACCCATCTACTGATAATGAAGTCTCTAACCAAAATGTTTACACTCAAATGAATGAAGTAGAAGTGGATGCAGATAACTTTGATGATGACGGTGACAGTCCTGAACAATATAATGATACTCCAAGGGGAGAAACTAGTACAAGACAAGATAAAAAAGAGACGAAAAATGTTACGTAGAGAAGGGAAAAAAGTGCAAATGAGAAATTGCAGGAATCTTTTGACCATCTGATTACTGGGATGGATAATATGTCCCGTACAAGTAATGCAAGAGTTGAGAATGATGATCGTTGTAGCATAAACAAATGTATGAAATTATTGGACATGGTGTTGTGGCTTGAACGAGGAAGCCCACAATTCTTCCTTATGTTGAGGTTGCTTCCAAAGAAACCTTAAAGGGAGCTTTTTGTGTCACTAATGGGAATGGATCCATCACTTGTTATTGAATTGTTGAGAACGTTTAGTATGGACAACATCGACCTGATTTAGCTTTGACAGATGCTTTTGGTTTATGGGTTGAACTTGTTTGTTATGTATTTGCTTTATGTGTTGAACTTATGCATTGAAAATTGTGTTAAACTTTTGATGGCTTTGCTTTATGTGTTGAATGTTGTGTTATGTGTTGAACTTGTTTTTCGTGTCATTAGATATGTTGAACTTGTTTGTTACGTATTTGCTTTATGTGTTGAACATTGCATTAAACATTTGCTATGGTTTATATAGGGTATAACTCTAAAATGGAATTCTTGTCCGATTCAGATAAAGAATCAAATGACACAATGTCTGAATCAGAAGAAGAAGTTAGCAATTTTGATATATAGAGGGATGAGTACATTGGAAGAATGTTTGTAGGTGCGGCAGATGCACAATATCAATATATAAAGTCAATGTTGAAGTGTGAGAAGAGACATCTTCATTAACTGGCCACAAGTGGGTTAATGAAATAATGGACGGATCGGACACTCGTTTCTTCGAGCAAGTCCGAATGAGAAAACCTGTATTTAGGAGATTGTTGGTTGAGCTTACTCAAAATTATGGACTAGAACACACGAGAAATGTCATTGTAGAAGAATAAGTAATAATGTTCTTATATGTACTTGGACAAGGAGCAACTTATAGGAATGTGGAGGAGAGGTTTCAACATTCTGGTGAGACAGTGCATCGACAGTTTCATCGAGTACTAAAATCTGTTCACAAACTTGGAAATGATATTATTAGACCGATGGATAGGAATTTTAGAGTTGTGGATGAGTACATTCGGGGTGACGAGTAGGGCTGTCAAACGATCAAGCTGTTCGTGAGCAGCTCGAGATCGACTCGGTAAAAGCTCGAGCTCGGCTCTGAATTTCAAGCTTTCTAGCCGAGCTTGAGCTTCAATTTCGAGCTCGAAATTAATTTCGAGCCGAGTCAAGCTCGAAAGTTAATATTAATATATAATATAAATAATAATAAAATATTAATAAATATTAATAAATATTATAATACATAAATAAAAGATTTAATATTTAGTATTGAAATATAATATATAATATAAAAAATTAATTTATAAATAAGTTTTTAATTTCAAACTAAATCCGAGATTACAAAATTATAATTGAGTTCTTAATTTCAAGCTTTCGAAATTAAAATCGAGCCGAGCTCGAGCAAACTTATTCGAGCTAATTTCAAGCTCGAGCCGAGCTCGAGCTCGAGCTAGGCTATTTTGAGCCGAGTTCGAGCTAGGCCCAACCCGATCAAGCTCGGCCCGTTTACAGCCCTAGTGACGAGAGATATTGGCCTTACTTCAAGGATTGCATTGGAGCAATAGATGGAATTCATGTGGTCATTCAAGTCCCAGCTGACAAACAAATCCCATTTATGAATAGAAAATGGTACACATCAACAAACATTCTAGCTGTATGTGACTTCAATATGTGTTTCACATTCGCGCTTATTGGTTGGGAGGGATCGGCGCATGACACACAAATACTAATGGAGGCTTTAAGAAATTTATCTTTGAAGTTTCCTCATCCACCAGAAGGTTCACATTTACTTGAAATTAATTTTAGTATATATTTTTTGTTTTCTTCTTATTATTTTTTTATTATGCTTTTGTAGGAAAGTACTTGTAACGCCCCAATCCGAATCCTGGGACCTCGAGTACGTCACAGATCGGCCGTACACGAGTAGAGACAAGCCCTACTCGGGTACAAGGCCAAAGTATATATAGTAGATAACATCAAACTCCATAATACATAAAGCAAATAAAGTGCATAAGTAACATAAAATAGTCACAAGGGTCCACTGCCCTCCAAATGTCTGAACAATAAATCCTACTGAGTCTCACTCAACAATAAATAAGAAGCAAAGAGGTTCTGAACCTCAACAAACCCCGTCCCACGCACTATCCCTCAGGGTCCCGCCTCCTGCTCCTGAGGACCTGAAAAAGAGGGAAAAGAAAGAGGTGAGCTTTCGAAAGGAAAGCTCAGTAAGCACCCTGCAAGGAATACAAAGGTAAGATATAAAAAACATATCGCATAGCATATCAATAAGCAGTAGGATCAATGTCCCGTATCCTGGAAACCTAGGGGTCTACCACAAGAACAAGGTCAACAGTAAGACCCCTGTCCTATCTGTGTTCCTCTAAAGACAATCCCCAGGTCAGTACCATCCCACAGCATCTGCTGCCGACGACAAATCCGTCGCCCACGGTAGCGCTACCCCTCTCTCATGTCGACATGGTCAGTGATCGACCCCACTGACTGGCAGGGACAACCAGAGTATCATCCCTTTGGCCAGGAATGCCGAAACACCGGGGTGTCCCGTCCCCAACGCTCTCACATAATCCGGAGCTCACCTGCTCCACTGAATCCGGGCGGAAGACAAACCAAAGCTAGGGATGCCAACATCCCAAAAATAAACATACATGCACCAGAATCCAACCAAGTCATAAAAAGACATGCATGTATCTAAATCATAACCAAGTGTGATATCACGAATCAAAATCAGAACAAATCCAAGAAAACCCGAAGCCGGGTGAAAACGAGGCAAAAGTACTTACCTGAAATCGCAAAGTCTAGTATTCCACGGAAACTCCTCCCGACGCATCCACGTCGATAACTGGTAATGACAATCACAACTCAGTATCACTACCCACACAAAGTGAATTATTAATATTAATAATATCAATAATGTAAAATTCCTGAAGTTAATGCGCAGTCCCAAAGAACTGCTCATAACTTTTGATCCATAAATCTTTTTGCGTTGAACCAAGGCTCATTGGAAAGATCTCTTTCTCATCTTTCCAACGGTACCTCACGTTCCTATCGGGTAACTACAGGCCGCCCAGCTGTCCCTCGAAGGGGACAGCTAGGCTGTAGGCCTATTACACAAACTTAACTTAAATAGTATAAACCTCTTAGTTGAGCCCATTAGTCAGGCCCAAGGCCCAATTCAATCAACCCAATGTAACCAAACACAACCCAACTAAATGATCCTACTTAACTACTCCACAATACAAAACCTCCTATGCATAACTCCTCTTGATACTAATTTTTTATCAAAGTCAACCATTCTTTAATACTCAAGCCATCTATAACCCATGCAAGCCTTTAAATAACTCCCACACTTCACAACTCATGCACAGCCAACATCAACAGAGATCTTATAAACCCATGCTAGCTAAAACTCCATGAACCCAAGCTAATCATGCATTCATTCTATCATACCAAATCACATTTTAACAAACTTATGCCATGTCTACCCTAACCATGGAAACATCACCATCCATAGTTCTACAGCCCTCACATACCTTGTTTGCACACACACAGTGTGCACCTAAGCATGATTAAAAATAATAAAAAAAAAGAATCAAAGATCTCAACCCACTGTCAACCTCATCACAAACCTATTCATAAGTCAACCCACTGTTAAACCTCAACCCACAGCTGACCATATTCATCTAAACCAAGCCGTTAACCTCTCTGTCAGTCACACACCACATCCTGTATACCTCTTGAAACCAGACTATGCTCTTAATGAATAAGGTGTCCAAGAACCAATTTCCTCACGAACCATACCTAAAGAACTCCCCCATGATTAACTTCAAGAATTATCAGCACATGCAATCATCTAAACCACACTCACACATGATCATCAAGGCATCTCATTCATCTATAACCTTTCATCCTCATGCATCAATACTACCATGTTTGCTTAGCTGCTACCAATCCCAAGCCATTCCTAACCCTTTCCAAATCTGAATATTTCCTGACTGAACATTAGTTGTCAAAATTCAGTCCCTATCTTTGGCTATGCTCTACTCTTATTAGGCTTCCTTGACTATAAATTTCTTCAGAGATTTGGACATCACACAGGCCTTTATTAATCACTGACCAGATCTATCTCTCAGTGAGCATCTTTCATCCTCCCAAACTCTTTTGTACCAACTAAATCAAGGTTTTCCTGCTATGCCTGAGAACTTCTACACCTGAACCCATCTAAATTATATTAACCCAACCAAATTCTATCCTGCAAACGAATGTGCATGATTATATATAGGTTTTAATAACGCTTTAAACCCAAGCCACTGCCTCACACACACTCGTCCTATTATTACTGTTCAGAGAGAGAGACTATCTCTTCTACTCACAACCAACATCTATTCCATCATGCATGAGTTCATGATTTTAAAGAAAAGAACAATTACTAAACAAACTCAGCAGTAGGGATGGGATCACTCACTTGAATGCAGGCTTCCCACGATGCACTGCGGTTGTCGCGCCAGGCGGATCCGGGACCTCGTGGCGATGCGCCGCAGCCGTACCCAAGTAGAGGCGAACCCCACTCGGATACAAGGCCTAAGGAAATCATAGCAGATAACAAATACCTCAAAATTTAATAATCAGATAATACTCCAGTCAGCGAAAATCTAAATCAATAAGGGTTTACATACCTACATATGGTCAAGGTCCTATAAAGGGGTCCTACAATAACACCACCTCGAGAACAAGTGTGACATGAGGTTCTCGAACCTCTACAAAATGTTAACCCCTCGCTCACTTAGAGTCAGTGCTTCTCCTCGGGACACGAAAAGAAAAGGGAAGCAAGGCGCGTGAGCTTTGACGAGAAAGGAAAGCCCAGTAGAGTACCCCAGCTTGAGGTCACAAGACATAAATGAGGCAATATGTCAAATAATAAGGTCATAACATCCAAGAAACACAACTCTAGGAGTCTACCGAGAAATAATCCAAAGTGCGACCCACAGTACTTGAAGCCCTCGAGCCTGTGATGAGTTTCAAAGAAAACTCAAGAATCACCCGGCCGGTATGTCGGCTATTTCGCACGTAAGCCGCGACCTTTTAGTGCGTTCGACCCTCCGATGCAATTAGGTAGAACTACACTCTCCTACGTGTTAACATGGTCAGTGTACCATGCCCGGCGGTGGTAAGACCACCGAGAATTGCCTCTTTGGCAAAGCGGTTGAAGGTCACGTCCACGAACATTCCCCTATCGGAACTCCCTAGCTCCAGAGTCAGGGCGTGGGAACAAACTCAACCTACACACACCCACCTTGGAGCCAACACAAGCCCGTGTGTCTCTATGGTCAAGTGCCGGACAATAGGAGGCTATGCTCAATGTAGTGCATACTCTGCGGCGCATACACACGCACGCACACAAGCACCGCGAACCTCCACGGTATCGCCTCGGTCATAGGTTGGTATGCTTTCGGTGAGCATCAGCGAAGAGATAGTGAAACCACGCACTCCCTATCCCGGTTGAACGAGGGCTTCACGTGTTTCCACGGACCCGCGTCTTAGATCAGCGAATCCCTGCGTGATCGGTTAACACTACCTCTAGCACACGATCACACACATACCGGGAAAGACATCAAAAGAATATGTATGTGCATGCATCCAAGAATATCCGGTACCAAACAAAAGACATGCTAACAAATAGCATACATTAAATCAAAGAAACAACTAGCCAATAAATAAAGGGAACTAGGCAAGAGCACTTACCTCTTGTTGGAACTAGAAGTCATCCTAGTATCCTACGGAATGTCTTACAACTCACACGAGAGTATCGGCATACATAGGCCCTATTAGAGTCAAGATTTCAATAAATCCCCATATCTCTAATTACATGCATGCCTATCGTTCTTGTTGGGCCTAGGCCCACTAGCGAGTCCTAAAGACCATCTCTCACAGTTATTAATCCCTATCCCATGTCTCCATGTTCTTTAGTTGACCCTAGACCCAACTTGGTCAAACCTAGTCAACTTTGCATTCATTTGTCGAGTCTAAACCCTATTTGGTTATCTATAGTCATTTTATTCAAATTGGGCCCACTTGCTAAACCCTTTTATTGACCTTTGCGTGTATAACTCTTTAACAGTAACCAAGTTCTCTAGTCCTCTTATCAAACAACACCTATGCTATCCTTAAATCATTCCCATAAACCAGTAACCTCAAGTTACCCATGTTTATGCTTTCATGAACCTTCAAAGATAGGGATAGATTGGATTTACACTTTTCATGATTATGTATATAAATTCAATTCATGAAACCACCCATGGAGATCAAACTCCAACCCTTGGACCAATTCTTTACTCATTCATTCCCCCATCTATCCTTATAACCCATGCATTCATACATATATGAATCCTCATATTTATCACCACATAAGTGAGAGATCACGAGGAATTTAAAAAACTCACGAGTATAGATGTCTCTGACACTGAAGACAAACTGACCATCCAAACCAGATCTCCACCGTTCAGATTGGGTCAGGACAAGTCTTCACTATGCTTACCAAAAATCAGCTCGATCAGACTAGAAATGATCATCCAGATTGAAGCAGATGATGGCCAGTGCGATGAGGAAATCAACGGTGATAGGTTACATTTCACCCGAAACCTACTCTACGGACACCAAAACAATCTTAACATTTCAAAATGAAGAATAAAGAGTCATGAATAATCTTGCAAAATTTCAATACGATCCAACGGTGAAAATGAGTAGGAATGGCAATGAACATAGGGCATGCTCAATGACTCCTTTGAGCGAGAAATTCCCTAGTCTCTTAAGCTTTCTTCTCTTTTTCTTCCTTCTTCTACCTCTCTTCTTGATTCCCAATGGCTATAAACTTTCTCAAACTTGCTATTGCTCTATGCCAAGCTTCAAGATTACATGCTTTATATAGGCCTCACAAGTGTAACCTCTACAACTCTTACATTCTAAACCTCCCCATAAATCCCAAGATAACACCCAAATTATTCCAACCTTTCAAATTCATGCTTACGGTACCCTTCCCATTCCAAAGCTTCCTCATAAACCCCAAGACAACACCCAAATAATTCCAACCTTTCAACTTCATAACTAAGTTAACTTGACCAAGTTTCATTTAACTAATTCACCGATTAATCCAATTAATGGGTTAACCTAACCCATTTATTTAATTCAAATCAATGTCAAGCTTAATCAAGTCATTGATTAACTTAAATTTGGATTAGACCACTTGCCTCTTTGGACCAACCCAAGTCATTTTGATTCAATCAAATTAATTTAACTAGCTTGGATTCAACCCGATCCTTCTTTGTTACTTGACTAACCTTAGCGATTAGCTTGATTAGTTAAGCTACATAAATTCAAATAATGGTGTAGAACTAATCTTATTACTGATCAACTCCAAGGTTCAACTTAATCAAGTTGACTAACTCAATTACCCACTAGACTAAGCACTAGTCATCACGTTAAATCAACTTAGTCTAATTAATTTGATTTTCTTAAAATTGATCCAAGCCCTTGATCCAAATTAAGTTGATCAAACTTACATTCCAAGAGTTAGGGTTAGATCAATTGATTAATAGACTAATCCTAGTCTTCTTACTTAATTAATCTAGTCACATCTTATTAATTTGCTCAATCTCAATTTGGGCCCAAACCCAATTCGACAAACAAGGTTAACCCAAGTTTAATCACAAATGATTAAAATCAATTGAACCCAATCCTTTTTAACTTTCAACCAAGTTGTTTGATTTAATCAACCCAATAGATTGGTTCAACTTAATTGATTAATCGTTGTCACATTAGGCGGTCTATTAACAATACTTAATAACCTTAGTAATCTCTTAAATTATACCAACCATTAATCAATTAAATATGTCACGCACATAATAATAAATTATTCTATTATTTTGTCACACTACCAAAGCTTCCCATATAATCAATTTAATTAACCTAGTTAGTTAACCAAGTGATTGTGTCACACACCTATAATTCCATAGGATTATACTCAAGCATAATAGTTAATTGCTTTTTGTCAGCTGCCAAAGTCACGTAGTTATATCAACTATACAAATCAATTAATCAATTAATTGTCACACTAAGGTTTTAAACCCTTTTTAAAACTCTTAGTTAACTATAATTAACCAAGTTCCTTATTTAATTATTATTTTGTCACACTACTATGTTCCAAAATAATTAATCAAATAATTGTCACACCTCCATACAAATCATTTTAATCAACAGTGATTAATGACCTTAATAATGTCACACCACCTAGGTTTTTAACATTAATTCAAAACAGTTGATTAACCCCCTTAATGTTTGTCACATCCAAAGTTATTAATATTCACTTAAATTTAACCATCACCTAAGTTAATAATTAATTTAATTTTTTATCTTCTCCTACCTCGGTCCTTGGTAGTAGAGCCCCTCTGGGAGGGCTTCGGCTGGGAAATCCATCTCTCTCCACGGGCGTTTTTATCACGGCCATGACCATGACGCCGCGAGCCGTCTCGGTAGCGCCCAATAGCTTCTTGGCGCATTAAATTGGTTCCCGATTCCCTCTCCGGGCCTCCCTACAGCCGGTTCCGTTGATGCGCTCCGTGAGCCCTAAACCGCACTATCAATGCATCAAGCGAAATTGAAACCCGGTAGAGAATTCATACCTTAATTAGGTTCTTAGGTACCAGGGTATGAGAGACCCACGTGGCGAATCCCCAGCCTGCGACCAACCCTGTGGCTGACCTTCTTGATTTTCTCTTTCTCACTATTATGCCGAGGCGGTAGGGTGGGGTTCTTATAGGCCGGGGCAGGCCGTTGATGCGCTCGGCTTTGTCCTTGGATTCGTGATTGGTACATTCCCTTGAAAGCATACAGGGGGAGAAGAGTGAGCGCCCTATGATCGTGGCCGTTCCGAGTTAGGTGATGGGGTCCTTAGTGCCGGGATCGGCACTTCAGCTAGATGGGCGCTGAGATCACATCTCTTATTTCCACGGTCGATTAAAAGCGGTTGGCCTCGAGTTAGATTATCATCAAAGATTAGGTTGAGATTTAATCTCACTTTCAATACGGATTTTCTCCATTTTCCTAGCATCCGCGCCCCACTTAGATGGTGATTTATAAACTACTACGGTAGGATCATCCTTACCCAACCTTTCTCCTTTGCCTGCATTATTTGGTATCACGATGAGATGGATTCAATCTCAACTTCGCATGCGTGGCTCTATGAGAGCCTTTATAATGCCTCGAGATAAAACACAGTGCAGAGATGGTCTAATCTGGTAGTTCATCCCTCTTAAATAGATTTTCTCATAAGAAAATTATCCAGAGGTCCACGAAATATTTTTAAGCTTACACGAGCCCAAGCACGTGAAAGGGACAATTCCCATAGTCCCTAATATTTTCTTAAGTCACAATTAAGTCCTTCCTGTGAGAGAGAGAAATTTCTATTTGGTCCTCGATTACTTTCCATAATTACCAAAGAGGGTCCCTCTGACTCCCAACTAACCCTAATTAGGGTTTTAAACCTTTAATCCTTTATTTTACCCTCTTTCCTTTAATTAAATAAACCACCAATCCTTCCTTTATTTAATGAATTCATCCCAAGAATTCATTCATTCCTCTTAATTACCAAAATACCCTTGGTAGCCCCAATTATACCCAACTAGGGTTTTCTCTTATTTCTTGGTTTAATTACCAAACTAATTAAAGGGAGTAAATACAAATCCATGTATTCAAAGTTTGGGAAATTTTCTTTAATAAAGAAAATTTAGAAATTTGCTTCTCCATCAAAATTTCGTTTTGATCAAACCTCGGGGGTTTTCCTCATTTTCCAATTAAATAAAACCCAAAAAGAAATTTTAAATCCCTAAAATTCTTGGGTTTTACACCAGTGAAGTTCTTGGGTTCCGTCCTCTTCCTCACCGCTCTCTGCTCCAACGAGCCCGCCTGCAAGATGGTTGAGAAGTGTTTCTCTCGCCCACAAACAATGGTGTGGAGCTTCCCGAGAGTTCCTTGTTCCTTAAAATGATTGGCGACTTCCAACGGATAAGAAGGGATCACCCTCATCGTGGTGACGGTGGTTTCGGAAACTGCCCGGGTATCTCGGACGGGTGGAACGGGCGTCGCGCACTGCTCAATGGGGAGACGGTGGGTTATATGCACATTTGCATAATAGCCCTCGAGCTTCTTTTAAATTAAACGCAGCTCAATTGTAAAGAGAGACAAAATTCCTTCCAGGTCCTCCTAAAAGAAAACTTTACATATGCAGGTCCTTGAGAGAATGTAAGAGAGAGCAAAATATCCTTTTAACCCCCATAATCTCTGAATTTACATAATAGTCCCAGAAATCTTTATTTAATCACAATAGACTCCAATTAAATAACCTCCCATTTTGTCAATTCTTCCATATAACAAAATTAATCAAAAGGATTAAAAATCCAATTTATTCACAAATCCTGGATTTTACAGTACTACCTTGTGGATTCTGGATATCCTGCAATAAAAGGTTTTATGGGGCTATACAAGAGTGCAAGATATCATGTTCCACAATTTAGGATGTCTCATGCCTTTAGGTCTCCAAATGAAATATTCAACTATCATCACTCCAGTTTGAGGAGTGTTATAGAAAGAACATTTGGGGTTTGCAAGGCAAGATGGCGGATCCTACGAAATATGACCAAGTACACGCCAAAGGTACAATTCTAGATTATATGGTCAAGTTTTGCTCTCCACAATTTTATTCGAAGAATGGGGAATAATGATTTGGATGTCCTTGAGAGCAATGAAGACATAAACCAATTTTAAGAAGTAGAACGGGGCTTCGAAGATGATGATGGTGAGTTCACTTGTTTGGCAACAACCAACCCAAGAAGATACCCAACAAATGATCACGATTAGGAACACTATTCGGGACCAACTCACCCAAATCTCTCATTGATTTTGTAGTTTTTTTAAATTATTGTTATTGTTGTTGAAGTTGTTGAACAATATTTTTGTTCTTATTGTTATGTTTGTTGTTGTAACTTTTTGTTCTTGTTGTTAATTGTTGTTATGGATGTTGTAATATTGAAAAATATTAATATTGTCATGGTTAATTGTTGTTGTAATAGTAATGATAACGTTGTGATGTTGAAATATCTCTTGTTCTTTCTCATGTTTTCATTTGTGAACATTGAATTCAATGAACAGGGCTGATTTTTTAATTTGATGTTTGCCAAGTTTGCTTTGATTGCATTGTATAGTAGCTTGAATTTGGCATCCATTTGTACTTATTACAGGATGGATCTAAATTCTCTTGTTATACTCATAATAATAATAATAATAGTAATAAATATGATAATAATAATAATAGTACTAGTTTTAATACTACTACTACTACTACTACTACTACTACTACTACTACTAATAATAATAATATTATTATTATTAATAGTATTCATAATAATAATATAATAGGGGCAAATTATCTTTTAGTCCCTGGCACTATTTGACACTATTCTCCACCCAAAACACATACACTCAAAACACTATTACACAAAACCCCTACACACCCCCAAGGGACCTATAGGCAATTTGGGCACTATTCAAGGGACTAAAAGTTAAATAACTATAATAATAGTGATAATAATAATAGTAGTTATAATAATAATAATAATAATAATAATAATAATAATAATAATAATAATAATAATAATAATAATAATAATAATAAAATATATATGATAATAATAATAGTAGTAATAATAGTAATAATAATAAGAATAATAACAATAATAATAATAGCATTAATAATAATAACAATAAAAATTATTATTATTATTATAATTATAACATGTGAGAAGCACTCTATAACATGTTAATAGTAATTAAAACATGATAATATTACTTATATCATGTGACAAATGTACAATAATTGAGATATATCATAATAATTCATTGAATGTCCATTTTAGTAATTTGCCACTGAAAAAGTCCTTTTGGGAATACACATCCAAACAACTTCCCAAATATATAGTGCTTCTGAATTAACATATCCAAACACAAAAAATACAAAAGCACTTAAGTTGCTCTGAGAAGCACTTCTTTCAGAAGTCCTTCTAGATTTTGAAAAAAAAAACACTTTTTTTTAGAAGTCAATTCAAACAAGGCCTAAACTGGCTTTTGAAAAGCCCTTTTACTCTAGGGTATGAGATTTGTGGAGAATGTTGTTTTGCTCGGTTTAATTAGGGATTGAGCAAAACAATATTTCAAAGGCTATTTTGCTTGTTAGACTTAGGGTATGTTTGGATTAGCTTTTTAAAAAGCGAAATTTCTCGAAAAGAACTGTTTGTTTTTTTAGGAAATTTGAGTCGTGTAATGCTTACGAAAAAGCAATTTTAGAAAAGCAGTTTTTAAAGCTTTTTTTAAGTTAAACACTTTTTTTGGAACCCAATCCGAACAGGCCCTTAACCGTTCCATTGTAGAATACTGACTACTCCGGAGCTCTTTTATCAGTTTGACAAATACTTTGATTCTGGGTTACAAAATAATAAAATAAATAAAAGTAAAATAAAGTGGCCAACATTGAACGCATATATAATAAAGGCCATTAGTTGGCAGGGGCCCAGGTGAGTTGAATTGAGTGAAGCTGGGGCGGTTGTATTGGACGAGAGGCTGGCAAGAGCGGCTTCGACGAGCCACACGCTCTTACTTGTCTCATCCCAAACTTCATCACATCCCGATCTCCCGTGTCCTTCTCATTCGATTCCTTTGGATAACGAGAAAATCTGCAAGCTCAAACAAATTAGGGCTTGCTGCCTTCTCCCTGTGAGATGGTGTGTGTTTTCTTCAGGAGAAAGAAGAGCCTGATTTGATTGCCAGGATGCTCCCCGTTTGCTCCGCCGCTCCCAGTTGTTCGTCCTATTATCAGGTGAATATTTTTACCTTTGAGACTTGAATTGGATCGAATTCAATTTGTAAATACTTCTCTGAAGTTTTCTTTTCTTTTCCTTTTTTCAATATCGTGTTAGTTGCTGGGTTATTGGAGCTTGTCATTGTCTTATAGCTCTCACATTTTGGGAGAAAGATTTTGTTTGTAGTTTGATTTTATGAAACCTGTTCTTTTGGTTGTAACATAGTACTTGCATTTGTGCATTCAAAGTTACAGCTTTGTTGTAGAAGTTGCATCATTTATTGAGCAAAAATATCTTGCCTTCATTTGGTTTTTGTCCATGAAGGAGTTGGATGTTCCTCATGAATTGTAAGATTTTTCTGCTACTTGTCAGCAGAGCCTCCTCCTGTTCCAAGTAAAAGTTGAGGAATTCCATGAAACTCCTATAGGACATGTTACGGCTAAAAATCGATATCGCCTGGGGATCGACATCAATCTAGTCTAACGGTTAAGAATTTATATTTGAGGGACTAAGATCGTAGAAGAAGAGTAATTATCCAAGACAGACATAAAAGCACACGCCCAATTTACGTGGAAAACCTGTGAATCCGAGGAAAAACCACGGGCCTCGCCGAGAAGGCGATTATGGCGGTTGAGTACAATATTTCGGATCCTCTTGGAGAGGAATACAACAGTTCAGAAGAACAAGAAAGGGCGGCTCATCGGCCGGAGCCCGTCAGAGAAATAGAATGGCTCAAAGGCCTCATTCAATCAAGAAGATTAAAATATACATCACCGGGGTTCGTCGGAGAGGGAGAGAGGGTCGGAGCCCGTCGATCTCATTCAACCAATAGAGAGAAAGAACATCCATGAATCGGCCAGAGAGAAAGGAGAAGCCTGTCGGAGTTCACCGGAGTTGCTCAGGGCTTGCCGGAGCAGAGAAGGGGCTCACTGGCTCGTTAGAGAGGATGAGATGAAGTTGGAGCTCGTTGGGGTTCTGTCCCTTGATGTGGCGTCCCGGAACTCAGCTCCTGAGAATGGCGTCATGAAGCTCCATGGCTGACCTGAGCCCGCAGAGAGAAAATGACCGCATGTCTAAGAGAAAGAGAGGGCTCTGGCTGGATCCCGTTGGAGAGAAGATGAGGGAAGCTCGCTGGCCTGAAAGAGGGAGAGTTCCTCTCGCTTCTACTAGGAAAGGGAGAGTGAAGCTCCTTGAGAGAGAGAGAGAGAGAGCCAGAGAAGGGAGCTCTCAGAAAAAGGAAGGGGTCAGTCCCTTTCCTGTTGCTCATTAAGAGCCTTTAATTATCCTTGTTGTGGTGGGCCTATGAGAGAGAAAATATCTCCTTGCTTCTTCAAATATCCCAATCCTCTTTCCATTTTCCCCCATAACACTACTCCCCCCCTAAGTACACTTGCGTCCGAGGTCGAGCTGTGGCAGGGTTGTTCCCAGGTACTGGTTGACTCGGAAAACTAAGTGTTGAGCGGGGTCGGTTGGGTTGGTTGTAGCCTTGAGACCAGTGGGCGGGGTGGAGAGACTCGGAGTACGAGCGAATATGCTCGGCCCTGTGGGGACTTTGAGGTCGAGCCCTAAAGAGAACGGCTGAGATGAATAGACTGAGGCCTGAAGAGGACAACTGAGCTGAATCTACCGAGCCTGCTGAGGTCAAGCCCTGAAGAGGGACTTTGACGAGCTAAGGGACTCGGCTCCGCGGGGGACTTCGAATGAGCTAAAAAGCTCGGCCCTGAAGAGGGACCTTGAACGAGCACGTGGGCTCGGCCCCGTGGGGGACTTTAAGTACGAGCGTGTGCACTCTGCCCTTTTAAGGGACTTTGTGTGAGCCATTGGGCCCGCCCTCGGAGGGAATTTGACCGAGATTTTTGCCTCGGCTTTGGTGGGGACTTTGGGCGAGATTTTTGCCTCAGCCCAGATAGGGACTTTGGGCGAGATTTTTGCCTCGGCCCCGGTGGGGACTTTGAATACGGGCACGTGGGCTCGGCCCCGTGGGGGGACTAAATATAAGAATAAGCTTAAGAGCTCGGCCCTTTTAGAAAAAGGACTTTCCAGTGAGAAAACGAACATAAGAGTTATTGATATGTAATTCCCTTCGAATTGCTGCTTTGCAATGTTCCATTAGGTTTGATTTTCTGAGTCAATAATTATAGCTACCCACCCTAAGAAATCAGTACAACTACCGGTGGAGCAAATAACTTCCGGTGGGGTTTCTTGTAGCATCTATTGCATTTGGAAATAGTCTGTAAAAGTAATATCCATCATGCTAAAGGCAGTTATGAAGAGTATCAGCATAACTGATGCCACAAGTGCAACTTCTGTGATTTTTCAATTGGATAGTCTGCTCCAAATTTGTTACAACAAGCAAAGATTAAAGATTAAATCTTCTGTCTTTCTAAATCCATCTTCAACCCAAATCCAAGTAGACATAAAGGATCATACAACTGATTCCCAGCATTCAGTGGCAACTGTGCAACTGTTCTGAACTATATAACTGGCAGTGAGCCCTTAAATTATTGATCACCAAACACAACATCAATGATGCCACTAGCCCCGGTTCCAGGCAACCAAGCAGTAATCAAACCATCTATTTTGTCCATCAGATGCGGCTCCAGAACCAAAGGCCTTCCAGATATCAAGATAACTAATGTAGGAACCCTGCTAGCTACCAAACCAATCATGCTAGTACAATTTAGAATATCAAGACTTGATCTGTCCCCAAGGAATTCAGCATAAGCAATTTCTCCAACAACAACAATAGCAAATGTGAAATCTTGATCCACAAAGGTGGCAGCCGATGGGCATTCCTCATAGATGACTTTACTTTTCTCTCCCACTATTTTTTATGGCTTCCAGTATTGTTGTCCCAGTGGTTATTCTTCCACTGCTTCCATGCCATGTTATTTTCCATCCTCCACACTGATATCCAATATTATCAGCATGGGTTCCAACAACATGAATTTTTCTAGCATTTTTGTCCAAATGAAGAAACAGTCTATTTGAATCCAAACCACAAAGAAGATTTTCCCTTGGCTTGCACCAATCAAATTCATGTCACATAAATATTTTTCAGAAGTAACCTTCCTCTTGCTCTACAGGTATCAACATTCCCACATTCAAAATCTTTGTTCCCTGTACATAAACACCTCATAGAGGGTACTGTTTGCTAGAATTCAATCCACAATTCTCTCTAGGAAAGTGCATATTGAGTCCATGACTATCACAATGGTTGAGTGCACTTCCATGTTCTAAATTCATGTAGAAAGCATTCTCAAGATCAGGTGCATAAAGCTATTGAAGTTGAGAAACCAATTGAAAAAGGCCATCAGTAGTATCACTGCGAGAATCCAGATTTATATGTGCCTCTTGGCATTCAATTTACCAAGACACATCTTTGATTCATAGAATAACCACCATTAGGCTTCATGAGCCACTTTTACATAACCAGCTTTTTGAAGATAATCTATGGAATAGTCACACCTGTTACTTTTTGACCCTGATGATTCACAAAAAAGCAACCCTACTTCTTGGAGCTGAAATTCATACATTGGTTGAAGAGTTTGCCATTGCAGGTTGTGAAACATTCAATGATGCTGCAGCCAGGAGATATTTGACATTTTTTTTTGACATAATTCTTCAACTGGTTGAACAACTTCATCAAACTTGTGGGGTTCAAAGTTTTTGTTGTGGTCTCCTTTCCATTTTCTAGATGCCACAGGAAGGCAGGAACAACATCAACGCTTTCAACGCATGATTATTATGTCTTCTTCATGGAATGTCCAAAGGTAAAGTTCACAATTCCATTGCAGTGGCAAATTGGGCACTTGAATCTGCGCTTAGGGGTCTCATTGAAAGTGAAAGATCAAACAATAGAGAAAACAATCTCAAGTAGAGCAGCAGTTTAGAAAGTATTAAATGCAACCCAATTTGTTCAAGCCAGAAAAATGGAGAAGCTGTTAATATAAAACAGAAACAGAAGATATGAATTGTTGAATTTGCCACTGGATGTCAGCCCCCTACTTGTTTTTATTAATGCTAAGATGATATGGACCATCTCTTAGAAGGAGGTTGATCATGTTGTTGAATCTTGTATAGGTTTTTGGACTCATATTGAAAAGGAAATTTACGAGCTCTAACGCTCGGCCCTAAAAAGAGACTTTAGTTTCCATTGTCGACACAACTTTTTGATCAGTTTGTTCACAAAAATTGGGCAAATTGATGAAGCATATCGGATTGCTAATGAATTGCATGATTCAAGACTTTGTTACAGAAACCTTAAGCGCCACAACCAACCCAAGCGACCCGACCTAACACTTAGCTTTCCGAATCGACTTGTGCCCGGGAACAACCTGGCCACAGCTCGACCTCGGATGCAAGTGTACTTAGGGGGAGAGTAGTGATATGGGTAAAAATGGGAGATGGCCTGGATGTTTGACACGTGGGGATAAGATATTTTGGTGAGATATTTTGTTGGGATATTTTGAGAAGGCAGGAGGCCTCTAAAAAGGGCAGGCCGGCGAGCCTCCAAAAGGGGATCAGCATGCTCCCCCTCTTTCGCTGGGTTGTACAAGGCCGGCGAGCCTCGTCTCCTCTATGACGAGATCCGGCCAGCGGGCTCTCACGCCTTCATCTCCTCTCCAACGGGATCCAACTAGAGCCCTCTCTTTCTCTTGGACATGCGGTTTTTCTCTCTCTCCGAGCTCCAGCCAGCCACGGAGTTTCACGACGCCATTCTCAGGAGCTGAACTTCGGGACGCTACACTGAAGGACAGAACTCCAACAAGCTCCAACTCCCTCTCATCCTCTCTGTGAGCCAACAAGCCCCTTCTCCGCTCCAGCAAGCCCTAAGCAACTTCGGTGACCCTCTTACTCTCTTTCCTTGTCAGATCTTCCCCTCTGTCGATGGGCGCCGACGAACTCCGACAGGCTTCTCCTTTCTCTTTCTGACTGATTTATGGAGTTCCTTTCTTTCTCTTTTGGTTGAATGAGATCAACGGGCTTCGGCCCTCTCTCCCTCTCCGACGAACCCCGGTGATGTATACTCTAATCTTCTTGATTGCATGAGGCCTGTGAGCCATCTTCTTGGTTGTATTAGGCCTCTGAGCCATTCTATTTCTCTGACTGGCTCCGGCCAGTGAGCCGTCCTCTATTGTTCTTCCGAGCTGTTGTATTCCTTTCCAAGAGGATCCGAAATATTGTACTCGACATGTACGTAGTGAATTGCCCTTTAGCAGGGCCCGTGGTTTTTTTCCCCGGATTCACAGGGTTTTCCACGTACGCCGGGTGTTCTTTCATTTATGCTTTGCATATTTACTCTTCTTTTTCTACAATCTTAGTCCCTAAAATATAAATTCTTGACCGTTAGACAAGATCGGTGTCAATCCCCAGGCGATACTGATTTTGGCCGTAACAGGACATATTTTAGCTTTTGACTTTTTACAAGTTGTAGAAATCTGATTAATATTGTCTAAACCCATGGGTGGCAGATTTCGTGTCATGTAGGCACAAGAACATTTTATCCATTTCAGAAGGCTATACAAGATAGGAGCTTCATTGATGAACGGCTCTTCATTTGCATTCGTGATGGAGTTCATGGCCAGGAACCATCTTTGAGACTGCATGCCACAAAATGCATGACTTCTCTTGTTGTGGAAAGCCCTGATGATCACATATCCAATGATTCATCCATATTTTCTCCATACAAAAATGACTTTGACGATATAGTGCGTGGATTTTCGAAAGAATATTTTGATAATGAAACTCGAAATCAGACCTGCTCAGCAACAGAAGTGAGCAGATATTCTCCTCCTAGTGATGATTTATCTGGGCCTAAATTTCTAAGCAGCAAATTCAGTGGTGCTATTGAGCATAAGGTAAGTAACAGTCTCATGAAAGTACCACCAACATCATCATACACAGAGCTACCACCTACATCTTCCTCTGGTGTAGATGAGCTGCTGAACCTTCCTGATTCTCTTAGTCAAGGTTCAACTGGACTGTCTGTATCTACATCCTCTGATCTAACATTTGCAACTGATGCTATATCCAGTACTTCCCCTGAGGGTCCACTGTCAGTTTCTGGGTCATTTGAGTTAACAGATGAGGGTTTCTCAAATTCACAACAAAGTGTTAAGGATATTTTTTCTGGAGCTAGTGAATCTGTTGGAACTTCTGTGGCCAGAGCAGAAGATGCTGTGAGGAAAGCATATGATTCATTCATGTTCTCAATTTCAGATACAGTTGAGAGTGTTAGGAATTCATTTGACAATGCCGTCAATGGCTTATTTTCAACAGCTTACAACACCAAAGCGCAAGCTGACAGTAATTTGACAGGCCTTTCAAGTGGGTTGAGAGAAAATGTATACAAAGCAAGTGCTCTCACTATTGACCTCCTGAGGAGAACAATTTTCACTGTGGAGGATTCTTTGACAAACGTGTCTAGGTATATTGTTTATTCTTATGGATCAGCAAAGTCTTCTTTGCCAGCAGATGCTAGGGATGTGCTAGATTTATCTGAAGGTAAAATCACAGAAATCTTAAGCCCCGTTGGATCTGCTATTCAACAGGTATCATGTTTGGCGTTATTATGGTTCATTCATGTTTTTGTTTAGTGTGTTATATGATCCTCTCATAATATAGGTGTACAAAATAATTGAAGAGTTGGAAAAAAATCTTGGCCTGGACCCCAGTGACCCAATTGTCTCATTTGTACTTCTCCTTGGAGTTTCAGCCACTCTTGGGTATTTCACCATCATTTCTTAAATTTTCTTTAATTTAATTTTCTAGGAATTGAACTGAGTTCCGTCTTGACATTCATATTAAACTTGCAGAGTGTCTTATTGGTTATTGATATATGGTGGATACTCTGGAGACCTATCTCCTGAAATGGCCTTGGAGCTTCTTAAAAATGAAGATGGAACGGTGCTCATTGATGTCAGGCCTGAGGCAAGACTGTAAATTTCAGCAGCCTTTTCTTTTTGGTGTTGTTCCTTAGAGAATATTTGAGACTCTTTCTGCCTGCTTTACTTTCTTGCAGTGTTCCCTATCTGTCTTCTCTTTCTATTTCATTTATTTATTTTGTTGAAAATGGCATTTCCTGCATAATTGATAAATCCCATTTATTAAGACATCTCTTTGACCAAAATCTGTTCTCATTGCTTTTCCATCGTACATATTCTCTGATCCAATAATTGAATATCCCACCACCTTTAATATCAAGGTCTGTCAGGTCGTTTCTGCAACAGTTTCAACTCTGATAAATGATAATCATGCTCCTGTCTTTAACTATTGGTGATGCATAAGGACTCCTATATTTGTGATCATCATGTTTTGCTGGTGATGGACATTAATCTTGATGAAGGCTTTAAGGGAGAATGATGGTGTCCCTGATCTTCGGCGAGCAGCTCGATCTAGATATGCAAGCATAACTCTCCCAGAGGTTGGTTAATCTTCCTTTTATAAGAATGTTTAATCTAGAAGATCGGTAACATATTTTTGGGTCATCTTATTGAACATACTTGATATCCTTTTGTTTGTTGGCAGGCACTGATATCATAAAATTAATAATCATTACTGATTTAGTGGTGACTAGTTGTCACTCATATTTCTGCTGATTCATGTTTCTCTTAGATTAGTGGCAAAAATTCATGAACATGAAACAAAATGGCTGTATAACAGCCTTTCTATGCGAAGTCAAGACCATGCCTACCTATCTTTTGCTCTGTGTTTATTGGTAGTAGTTTCACCTTTCATATTTTCACTCAAAAAAAAGGGGCTGCCCCGTGCTACAAAGCTCCCGCCATGCGCACGGTTCGGAGAAGGGTCGGACCCACTGTAGTTAGAATTGTACGATTCTCGATACGAATCGTATGGTTCGTATCTTTTTCTATGCCCAACGGTTCAAATCTTATAGGAGAATCGAAAAGGATCACGAATCGTTAAGGAATCGTGTGAATCGATGAAGAATCGTGTGAATCAATGAAGAATCGTGTGAATCGATAAGAATCGTGAAGATCAACGATTCAGTTTCCTAATTAATAAGAGTTTTATTTTAAAAAGAAAAAAAAGACAAAATAGCCCATGGAAACCAAGAGTCAGGACGATGCAACTACCAAAATTTAAAAAAAAATCAAAACAAAAAGAAGAATCAAGAAGATAAAAGAAACAGAAGAAGAAGAAAAAGAGAAATTCTGCCTTTAGTCCAATAGTTATTGAAGATATGTAATATTTTGATTTTCTTGTTCTTCTATTGCCATCTCTTACTTTCACCGTCTTTTTTCTCTTTCTCGATGAACTTTTTGATTATTTTAAATGTTCTTTAAATTAAAAAATCAAAATAAGTGATTGTTTGTTATCCAAATAAACAAATTTGTTATCCAAAAAAAATTAAAGATTAAATAAAATTTAAAAGATAATGTTTTCTTTCCATAACAAATTAATTTGTTATTTTAAAAATTCTGTTATGAAAAAAAAATATTTTTTTAAAAGAAGATAATTAATCATTCCTTCGGTGACTATTAATATTTTGAACTTGGTTGTCTTAATTATTTTTTAAACTTGGTTGTCTTTAATTTTATGTTTAATGCATGACTTGAATTTAATTCTTTTTTAATTTCTTTTGATAGAATCATATATATATATATTGCTTTTGAAATGTTGAACTGAATCTTACGATTCGATTTGATTCACGATTCCCGATTCACAAACTTGGGAATTCGATTCACGATTCGAATCTCGATTTGACTACCTTGGGTCGGACCACTTAGGTCTTTTGTACGCAGTCTGACCCTGCATTTTTGCAAGAGGTTGTTTCCATGACTCGAACCCGTGACCTCCAAATCATATTTTCACTTTGTGAAAAGAAAATATGTTTCTTTGTGAATCAATTCTTTCTACATTTTCTCTATCAGAACTTTTCACAACTGACATCAATGTACTTTGTGTCTTCTCAGGTTGATGATTCACTAAGGAAACAATTGAAGGGTGGAAAAGAAATAGATGATACCTTGATGGCAGTTGTCATCAAAAACTTGAAACTTGTTCAAGTATGTCTATGTCACTTTCAGATAACCGCAAGCTGTTATTTCTGGATTTCGCAAATAATGGTTTCAGGTATATTTGACTGGTGTAGGATGGATCAAAGGTCATTGTTATGGATACCAACGGTAGTCGTTCTAAATCGATTGCTAGATCCTTGAGAAAACTAGGTGTCAAGGCAAGTATTATAACTTCTAACCTTCAGAAATTAGTTCAGCATCAATCTATTTATATTTTTATGTCATTATTAAATTATATCTTTGGATCACAGAAACCATACTTGCTACAAGGTGGCTTCCAGTCATGGGCAAAGAAGGGTCTGCGCATTAAGGAGCTAAAGTCTGAAACTGCACTGACTGTGCTGAATGAGGTTCTATGAGATCATTTTTTATTTTTTCACAGCCCTAATAGACTAAGCTAAGCACATTTATGATGGTCAACCATCAGGTTATAAACATGTAACACATACACATCTGGGATTTTTAAGACAATATGAAATGAATAAAATTTCAACCATTGTCAAATTTGCTCACTGACCCTATATATAATTGGGATTAATGATATAAAATCACTTCTTTGCACTAAATTGCAATGTTGGTATAATTTTGTTATACCCAGGACATTTTAGGAATGTAATGTTATATTGTAAATGGGTATTGAATAAGAGAGATAGGCTTGTGCTATTATCATTGTAAGTGTGATAGAGAGGGCATAGAAAGGTTCCTTCTCTACTAGGTTTTTCTCTTCTCCATTATTCTTCAAGATTAGTTCCCAAGGTAGGGATCTCATTGTTTTTCCAAGGAGTGAGAGGTGTCGAAATGAGAAGTTGTTTTCTTGGGATTGGAGTAGGAGAGGTTGATGGTAGGAACACACTATTGTTTGTAGATGAGGGGTTGACCTATCTATCCTATTGTAATATTCTCATCTTGACAGTGGATCGATATTTACCAGTTTTACTCGGGGATATGGATCAATTGTGGGTAAACCATGAAATCTTGGTCTCTATTGCTTGGTGGTTTACTTGAATTTTCTTCAAACATTATCATGCACGTTTCAACTATTGTTACTGTTGCTTTTGCTTTGTTTATCTTGTCACTAATGATTGTAGTGTGGTAATCCAAATATTTCCGTGATATATATATGATACATATATACATATATACATACAGGGAAAATTGCATGTATATCACTCAAAACTATCCTAAGCATGTATATACCCATGTTGTTGAGATCTGTTAATTGGTATTAACCCAAAGGTCTTAACTATAGGTAAATTTAAATCATAGAGAAAAGAAATACCTTTTATACCCTTTTTTCTAATCTTTTCTTTCAATATTAATATTTTTTAGGTATTTATAAATTTATGCAAAGGGTATAATGGTCTTTTCTTACTGCTACCGTTTGTTAACTTATTGTTAAATGCCTGATTTTAACTCCCGGGGTATATATGCAATAAAACTAAAAATCTGGTAGTATACACGCAATTATGATTTCTCCAGGGATATATATATATATATATACACACACAATTTTGATATATTTTAGGGGTACACTTGCAAAAAGCCCACACACAGGCCTGTATACACACACACACAAATATATGTTTATAGGTGTTATGTCTGGAATTATGAAGATTGTAAGTATCCATTTACATTAACTAGAAAATTTTCTGCCAATATTTTACAATATACTTTAAGTAGTTTGTAGTGCTGCTGTATTGTTTTATTCCTACTAGTTCTATGTTTTGGGAAATTCATAAATTCTATTTGGTTCTTTAACAGGAAGCTGAAGCAATCCTTGAGGATATCAGGCCTACCCCAGCACTTGTTATTGGTTATGCACTGGTGAGATGATAATAGCTTCTTGGTTTGAAGTTTAGCAATTTTTAAATAGTCTTGTTTATTTCTTCTTTTAAATTTTAGCTGGGAGTTCTGTTTTGTTGATGACTAAATTTGAGGCTATTTTAGTCAAGTTGGTGCATATATCGGTGCCAAATCTTAGAATATTTGTGTGTGTATTTTTTAAGTGGGAGGTTGGAGCTTATAGAGTTATAGGTTGATTTTGTTTTGTCAATAAATCTCTTTAGCGATTTAAATAGAATATTGATATTGGCTGCTTATGTACAGGGCCTTTCTGCAGCCTTCTATGCTTTGACGGGTGAGCAATTCTTCAGGCAGAGACACCAAAATTTTGTTTAATTTTTCAAGAGATGTAGAATCTAGTGCCATGATGCAGTCTGGAAGCTTTCTAATCTAAAGTATCTTACTCTTGATTTTATTGAACCCCAAATGAACTTCAGAACTGCATGTTCTCTTTTAGCTTCTATTTTTTAGGCCACCTAAAAATCCATCATCAGTTGTTGAACACAAAATTTAATTTGAGAGAATATGAGTATAGTTTGGTGATCCAGCTTGAGAGAAAGCTTTCCTAAGAATGGTTATTTAACTTCATCTATGACTCTGATTTATCACTGCAAAATCTGGAATTGCCTTGGAACATTTTTAGTCTTGATTTTTATTTTACCTGCAACTAAACCAGAATTTTTTTTGCAGAATGGGAGAAGACATTACAAGTCATAGGTATTATTGGCCTTGGGCAGGTATTCTGTTTTCCAATTCAGCTTTTCAGCTTTCTTCAATCATCCATTGCCTTTTGCATTGCGAACGGATTTATGAATCATCTTGGGAATCTTATGTACAAATACTATTCTTATACTGCATTCATTCTCCGCCTTTCTCATGAATTGGTCGCTATTATGACTATCTCATATATTCACATAACTGTAGTTTGATACTATGATTTGTCCATTCATATGCTTTCTTATGAATTATATCTTCCTCGCTTGTTATAGGTGAGGAATGATTGGGTTATTCACTTATTCTACAGATGAACCATAGACTTTCATCAATACTAAGAAGTATAACAAAGTGTCTATTAGCTGGTCACTGTTTCCTATAATTGCCATATTAGTCCCTCTAGCAAAAAAAATCCTGCTTTTATTTCTTCTATTTTGAGAGCAAAATGAAATGGATGAACTGAAGACAAATTTTATTAGAGTTTGCCGAGATAAAAAAAAAAATCCCAGCAAAGTCTTCAGATTGAGGATTTCTTCTATTGATGATCTCTAGTTTATAATCATTTAATAGCATGTCCATGCGTAGTATTGTATTGCACATCTCCAAGTGGCACTTCAGAACTTGTTTATAAGCACCATATCCTTCTATCCTGTCATGAAATAGATTTTATTAGATTTTTGAGATACTCATCAGGAAAAGTTCTCATAATCATCAGGAGCACAACCATCACCCTGCTCCAATCCATGAACTTTTGCTACATCGCTTTATTATCTAACTTCAGGTAGTTTTTTATTTACCAGACTCTCTACAGACGGTTTGCTTCATATGAGGACTCAGAGGATTTAAAGCAGGATGTGCAGTAAGACAACAATCCTTGTCAATACTCGTGAAATATGTGTTTTCAGGGCATCCACTATTTTATGCAATCTGTGAATGATCTTTGTTTTACCGATTCACATGTACTCCAGTATTTAACACTCCTTTTATAGTGTTAATAAAATATCCCTTTCTCTGAACCATTTTCTTTTACAGGTTGCTGCTTTCTCCAGTCAGAATGGGAGCTCAAGCCATTTCTTGGGCAGCCCAAACATTTGAGCCAAACAAGATTGGGTTACAAACATCACCTTCATCAACAGCAGTCCAAGACCGTGTCCTCCAGGCAGCTGCGAAGCATGAATCACAACCATCTGACTCGGACAGCGAAAGTCTTCCTGAATCTGCAACTCAGGCAAGTGAGAATTTAGACCTCTCAGAAGCATAGAACTTGGACTCTCCCAGCATTACTTTGTCTAAACATTCTGTAAAGCTTGTATGATGTTCTGTAATGAAAGAATGCGCAGATTGATCCTTTTTGCAAGATTTAACAAACTTGTTAAAACCCCATCCTGTAATGTAAGAACAACTCTTGCCACGCAGCTGATGTGCATCACATTCAAGATTTGTTTGCAATTCAAAGTTGCGAGAAACAATGAGCACTCCAAATTCTTTCCTAGAAATAGCATTCTTATTGTAAATTCTCTGCAGAAACTTTACATGGTCCATTAGATTGACTAGTGAAGTTTGGAAAGGATTTAATCAGGCATAATTTTTATATTCTTCAATATCTATATATCTATATATCTATCTATATATATTACTAAGTAAAAGTGAGTCAAATTTTAATTTAAAAAAATCCAAAAAAACTAAGAAAATTAGGTTGGAGTTTTGGAATTTTCTCAGAATTTTGGATTTTTCATTTAAAAAAATATATTAGATAATTTTAATTTTAAAAAATCTATTAGATTTAAAAAAAATTAAAATATGATTGGGGTCTTGAAATTTTTTCAGAACTTTGATAAAATAATATAAACAATGGAACTACCATGACAACCACTCAAACACGTTCTCATGTGAAAATAAATTAGTCTTTGATATAATTAACAACTCGATTCTTAATCCTTTGATAATTCATAGATGGACCGGGTGTTGTGGGGGACTGAAAGGCCTGGAGAGTAGTGGATTGGTGGAGCACATGTCATAGTGGTAGATTTTTTACTTTTCTATTGTTTTTTATTTTTATGATTTGTAGTTTGCTCAAATTTATTTATAGTTGATTTGATAACATTGATTTAAGGTTTGTTGAAATTAAAGACATAGGTGATTGAACCATCACATTAGTTAGGATTTATTTATTTTTAAATCCTGCGCAATGCGAAGGCCCATTTGCTAGTATTCAACTGGTTGTAAAGTGCCCACTTACTCCGGTAGGTGGGGACGGAGGGATGGCACCAGACACGCCGGAGGGCCTACCAATCTGAAGGAAATGAAGGGAAATAAGGATGTGAACCTTATTCCAGTCCCCATCTCTTACGAGAGCTCAACTAGAATGGAAAAGAAGGTAAATGCTCCTGCTACTAATCGTTCCTGGGCGCGAGTGGTCGGCGGTCCAAGGAGCTATCAAGACGCCCCAACGGTGACGATCCCGTGGCCGCTTATGGAGAAACTTAAAGCTTCAATCACTGATGAGATTTCCTTAGATCTTGAAGCCCTTAGCAGAGCACACGACTCCATGAGGGGAATGTTGTTTGGCAAGGTCCTAGGTAAAGCTCCTACACTTGAAGTGGCTAGAGATGCTCTATCTAGGATCTGGAGAAGCTATAGGGATGTTTCAATTGCTGACATGCCCAATGGGCTCTTCGTTCTTGACGGCAAACAGGCGGAAGGTGTACTACTTGATGGGCCATGGACCGTCAACGGTATGGTCTTCCATTTACTTCGATGGAAGGAACACTTTGAACCCATGTATGAAAAATTGACAACAACTACCATTTGGGTACATCTTATCAACATGCCGGTAGAGTATTGGGAGCCATAGCACCTTGAATCTCTGGTCAACCATTTTGGCAGACTGGTGAAGATAGACAACACAACAAAACAGATGGGAAGAGCAAAATCTGTGAGGATCTGCATTGAAATTGATCTTCAAAAACCCCTAAAAAGGGGTGTATGGTGAGAACACCCAAATCTAGAACATTTATATCTATTATTTATGAAAAATTGCCCCTATTTTGCTACCAGTGTGAGGTGGTAGGTCATGGTGCGGATGCTTGTAAGGAAACGTCCCCTGGATGTCAGAAAGATACTGCCGGAATCGGGTCTTACCCTCCTACTCCGAAACGAAAGGAAGTGGTGACCGAGGAGGCCGGAGGCTCTCAATAGAACACAGGGGACATGGGTGTACAAGCTGATGCACCAGTAACCCAACCTACAGGTGAGAAGAAGGAAAGGGACTATGGGTCATGAATGAGACCTGGCTGGCAATGGAGTGTACGAGGAAGAGGCCGGGGAGGAAGAACAGGGCAAACCCTAAACCGCAACTCCGGAGCATCAAATATGATCACGTGAGCTCCAGTGGAGGGTCACGTGCCACTGTTTCCACGTGTGGAAAAACCCAACTCTCTGGAGGCTCACGTGACACCACAGACATGTGTAGATGCAACGGATACATGCCGAGATGAGGAAAACCCGCTGGGGAGAACCGTTGAACGGTCATCACGTGGTGGCTCCAATCGAGGAAGGGGTGGTGGTCGGCCTACGAGTCTTGTCAGATCTTGTGCTTCAAGGGAGCGCAGTTCTGAGCGAAATCAGGCCCACGTAACCATGATCAAATCTCAAGAGGTGGCCCGATCAAACCAGAAAATTCCTCCGAACCGGGGATCAAGACCCAAACATGGTTGGAGCGAGGATGAAATAGGTGATGAACCTAATATTGAGTTATGTCATTTAGGTGGAAGGAGAAGAAGCACATCCCCAGTTGATGCTAGAGATATTCAACACTTAATTTCCTATCTTGATAAAGAAAGAGAGAGAGATAGGAAATCTAAACCACTAGGCCTATCTCAATGCAAAGGTATGCATATTGATCCTCCAAATTTTAATTCTACTCACCTGGAATTGATTGGCAGGGTCAAGGTTGCATTATCAAAGAATGATCCCGATGGGGAAAACAATCAAATTGATTCTGAAATGTCGGAAGACGATGATCCTCCAGATCGGGGAAGCGAGAAGGAGAATGTAGATATCCAACCCGCAACCTCGGAAGTTGGAAATGACAAAAGCTACTCCATGGAGTCAATTAAACTAAAGAAGAAGCGACGAAATGAGCCCGAGAAGGAGTCACAAACAACCCCTGATATTTGTTTACCATGAACATGATCACTTGGAATTGCAGAGGAGTTTCAGGGAGAGATACAGTAAGCCGTATCCTTTCCTTGATCAATTCCTTTAATTTACAACTATTATGTCTAGTTGAGACTAGGGCAGATGATAACAGAACTAGAAAGTTCTGTAGAAAATTTAGAAAACATTGGAATTGGGCTGCAATTCCAGCTAGAGGCTACTCAGGTGGCATTATCATCCTTTGGCGAAAAAGTTTTCACCAAGTGACTCCAATTTGTTTCTCCAAATTCATCATCCACCTGGTGTTATCTGATACTGAGTTCAAAACATGGACTATTTCCATTGTTTATAATGGACAAGCTGTGACAAAACAAGAGGCAGTTTGGAGAGAGCTTAATAAACTGACCAATGTTGTTGGACTGTGGCTCATCATGGGAGATTTCAATGCGGTAAAAAATCTGGAGGAATGAAAAGGAGGATGAACAAGCTGGCAATTAGGTATGAAAACAAATCTTTTTAACTCCTTCATAGTCCATAATAACTTGGATGAACTCAAATTTTATGGATCTCCATTCACCTGGTGTAACAACCAAAGAGGGCAGTCAAGAATATGGGCTAGGTTGGACAAGGTTTTATGCAATTACAACTGGTTGAATGAAGTATCTTCCCATCAGATGACTCATTTGGCCAGATGTCAATCTGACCATTCTCCTCTCCAAGTGTCCTGTCAAAAATATAGGGACACTAGAGAGAGATTGTTTAAATTCGATAATAATTGGATTCATCTCCCGGAATGTCATGATAGTGTTGCCAAAATATGGAGGACTAGAGGCTCTGGAAACCCCATGCATGATACTAGCCACAAGATGCATAATCTTAAGATAGATTTAAATAAAAAATGCAAAGGTTACTCTTAGAAATTAGGCAAGGAAATTATCATGATTGAAGACCAAATAGCTTCTATTGAAGCTGAGGAACATAGGAATATGACTGGAGGCAATTCCTGGAATACCCTTTGACCACTGTATAATAGGCACAAAGCACTTTTAAGGCAATCTACTGTGTACTGGGCTCAAAAGCCTCGCGTGCAATGGCTCCAAAATGGAGATTGCAACTCTAAGTTTTTTCACCAAATGACCAAGAACCATAGACATCATAATAAAATTACTTTAATCAAGAAAGAAGATGGAAATGTAATCACTGATCCCTCAGAAATTGAGGAGAAATTTATTGAGTTCTACTCAAATCTATGGCAGAATCACTCTAGTCAAGAATCATTTACTGTAACACAGGAAATGCCAGAAGACATGCCTAAGTTAAATGTACACCAAGCTGAGTCGCTGATTAGACCTGTTACTAGATATGAGATTTTTCAAACCTTGAAATCTATGTCTAGAGGGAAAGCCCCAGGGCCTAATGGGCTAAATACTGAATTCTTTAGGGCTTTTTGGAATAGAATTGGCACTGGAATCTCTGGAGCCATTATCTATTTCTTCATGCATGGTAAAGTTCTAAAGCCTTGGAATCAAACTCACATTAGTTTGATCCCAAAAAAAGAAAGTCCTCAAAGAGTCAATGACTATAGGCCTATGTAAAATATAAAATCATTGCAAAGATCTTGGCCAATAGACTCAAAAATGTGCTCCCTTCACTAGTTAGTAAAGAACAATTAGCTTTCATTGGGGGTAGAAGCATATTTGATAACATTCTACTCACTCAAGAACTTACTCACTCATTAGAACATAATACCAAAACCAACCCCATGATGATAATTAAGATGGACATGGAAAAGGCATATGACCTCATTAGATGGGACACTGTCATTACTGTTTTAGCTAGTATGAATTTTCCTGACAAGTGGATTAATTGGACAAAGGAATGTATAGAAACTACCTCTATGGCCTTTATTGTAAATGGCAAGATTGGAAGATGGGTGAAACCATTGGCTGAACTAAGGCAAGGTGACCCAATCTCCCCTTACTTGTTCATTCTTGTTTCCTAAGTACTCACAAATATACTGAATAAAGATGAAGACCTTAATTTGATCAGAGGACTTAAAATCTCTGAATCCCTCAGTGTAAACCACTTATTATATGCTGATGATCTATTAATTTGTTGCAATGCATGTAGGAAAAGTACTAGAGCCATCATCCTTTGCATGAATTTGTACAAAGCCCTTATTGGTCAGAGGTACAATATGGCCAAATCTGATATCTATTTTCCCTCCTAGCTTAATTCTAGAATGAAGAAATCTATTTCTGATATTCTTGGCTTAAGACAGGGGGCTTTTCCCTTCAAATATTTGGGGTGCCGGATCTCCCCTTTTAGAGTCCCAACTGCTTATTTTAAATCTCTGATTACCAAAGTTGAATGCAAACTTGCATTTTGGAAAACAATGTACTTAACTATGGCAGGTAGAATCACTTTAGCAAATGCTACCCTGATGGCTATACCTAATTATGGCCTTAGTACATACATGATCCCTGATTGCATTCTTGATTCCATTACCAAACTTAGGAAATTTATATGGGCTAATGATAGTAATGGTAAAGGATTACATCTTATTTGTTGGAAAATGATCACCAATCCCAAGTCTGAGGGTGGCCTGGGTATCAAGGATCTAAAGATAATGAAAAATGCATTACTCTCTAAACACTCATTGGAATTGATGAATGATGGAGATAAAATTTGGATAAAACTCATGATTAGAAAGTATGGGAGAATTGATCCCTGGCAGGTATCAACTCTCAAGAAAGTCTCATGGACATTCAGAGGGTTAATGTATAGTATGAGGAATATCAAACATAGTTTCACTCAGGTAAATGTCATCAATTCTAATCATGTTTTATATGATCCTTGGCTGTTTGATATTCCTTTGAATATGATGCCTACCTTCATTAACATGCAATGTGATATGACTACAATGTTGATTAATGATTCGAGAATTAATAACCAATGGAACTGGAACTTAATTTGTGAATTATTCTCTTGATCAATAATTGCTGTGATTGAAGAAAAACAGGTACATGATGATGAAGACAGGGTGGAATGGAAACTGAAAAAGAAAACATAAGGCAAATCTATCACTGCAGCAATATATGATGATTGCAAATATAAAGACAGTAGTCCTTAATGAATTGGATGGAAAAAAACTTTGGAAATTGAGAGTCATACCGAAAATCAAATTTTCCTATGGAAAATGTTCCATGGCAGACTCCCTACTTCTCAATATCTGCAATCCTTGGGATTAGTACATCTGATTATTGTTCAATCTGTAACTTAACATTTGAATCCTCACATCATCTATTTGTGAAATGTAGGGCAACTCAATTGGTGTAGCACAGGATTAGGAATGAAGGGTTTCTTCACTCCTGGATTCCCTTTAACCATGATCTGACCCAAGGAGGATGGCTGGAAGACACAAGTTCTGGAAACCTAAATACTGAATCAAATGCAGGAGAACTGATTGCCTATACCAAGTGGGCAATCTGGATCAATAGATGCAATCATTTATTTACAGCAAAAAAATTTGATCCAGATTATGTAGCAAAACATGCTATGGTTATGTATACTGAAAAACAGGAGGCAATGAAAAACATCAATGATCTGGATGATGTGGCTGTTAAAGAGTGGAATTTGGCAAACTTTAAATACCATCTATTTGTGGATGCCTCTTGGAAGGAAGGTGAGAACTGGGCTGGCATTGGTTGTATTATGTTAACTAATACAGGTGCTCTCTGTTTTGCAGGATCAACATATTGCAAAGCTACTTCAGCATATGAAGGGGAAGTGAAAGCTCTGAGATTTGGGCTGAAGAAAATGATGCAGTTAGGACTGGATGGAGGATTGATACATACAGACAACCAATACATTCCCAGAGGGTTAGCAAGTTCAAATGAGGATCTGGGAGGGAGTAACAGAGATAAGATAAGGAAATGTAAAGAGCTGATGAAGAAAATGACAAGATGTGAAGTGCAACTAATCTCCAGAGATTACAACCATTGTGCTGATGGCACGGCTAAGATAGCTAGGAGGGAAAAGAAAGATTTCCATATAGTTAATGAAGAATCAATTCTTGGATGCTGGGAAGCTTTAGAACGCTTCAACTTTTTGTTTTAGGATCTATCTAGAGATGTGGTTATTTTGAATAACTAATATTCAGCTCTTAATGTACCAAAAAAAAAATGTGTGTGGATGCATAACATTCTTGATCCTTCTATGTATGAGGTGCTCAACACTTCTAAATCATATTTATGGATGCTTTCTACTAGGAACTCAGATGATAGATAAGATTCCAACTGCTGCTGGGGATGCTGTGACTTCTCTGTGCAAGAGAATGAAAACCCTGAGACTGTTTTTATTTTTGATAAATGTGGATAAAACACCAGAAGCATGTGATTCGAATCCCCATTCTCTCTTGTCAGAGAGACGTGCTAACCAACTTTATTTATGAAAGTTAATCCTTTAAACTGTTATTCCAATTGTTTCAGATATTATAAATAATGGGAGGATTGTAAGAGCCAAACACCAACATTTCTTATTGATGAACTTGCTCCTGGATTAAAAGTCAAATTCTACATTAATCTCAAATTATCAATCCACCTATATTTTCTATACAAACATTACTGGATACTAGTGAGAGGGAGATTGTATTATTTCATACTATAATAAAAGGATTAAACCCGCCAATTGAAGGGCTAAAATGGCCTTATTATTAATTTACAAACAATGTACAAGTAGTAAGACTCCAAACAATATATAAGTATAGAGGGCCTTGTATAGACATGCATTTGGTAATAAAAATAGTACAAACTGCAACCAGCAAATGTAAATTACAAAATTCTTATAAATAAATCTTTCACCATTAGCACTTGCAATCAACAACCAAATAATAATTGTTACCAACGAGGGGTCATATTGGTACTCAGGTTCCTACTAAGAGCTTCGCCTCGTTGAAGTTGCGAGTTCAAACCGTGGGTGACCTTATTGCTGCATACCAAGATCCGCTAACATCCTTGCAATTTGCAATTGATTAATTCCTGAACATCTTATTGGCTTTTGACCAAACCTGGCTCGGTTCATTTGTATTAAAAAAGTATGTATGCAACCTTTATTGGAATAAGAAAACCTCTACAAATGCTTTATGATCCTACATTACCTTTTTCAAATCCAATCGAAATTCTTTCTCAAACAATAGGGGGGAAAATAAGAGAAGAATCTGAAGGAATCATGTTAAATGGATTCTTTAAAAAACAAATTTTGAACGATATAAATTGATAAATAAACCAAATTGGAAGAAGGGGAAAGAGAGACAAAACATCAAAAAAGATTAGAGAAGAAAATACACTGTGGGGGTTATCTTATTGAAAAGAAACTAAACAACCAATGTTACTGAAAAACATGGTAAGTAGAAATTAATGCTTTCTGTTCAAAGACAGGAAATAATCCTAAATAACCAAGGACTAGAGGAAAAAAAAGGAGAACATGAAGGAAATCATACTAAAAGGGAAGGTATAAATAAATAAAAAGAAATATTTGATGTAGATCATAGCAATTGGGAAGAATGAAATTAGAAGTTAGTCTATCATGTTAAATGATAATGAGCAAAAATGAAGAACTAATAACACATTATAATATAAGTCCACGGAAGTCACCCATTTCCAAACAAAAGCTATCCAACACGCCCTTACTATCAGTGAAAACTCTATCATTCTAGCAAACCAAAAAAGACTAATATTTTAACAATAACTAATCCAATATATAAGAAAGCTAATGCCATTAGCCTGTAAAGTGAGAATTTGTTACAACATGATAAGTTAGAGAGACACAACACTACAACACTACCGTACAACTCATGTATAACAGATCACTTTACATCTACATGTCACCCAAAGTTCATTTCTCTAATATATATATCTCTTTTCTCGCAACTGTAGAATAACTAGATGAATAATATATACAGGTTTTATGGCAGATCACAACACCATGACTGCTTTTTCAGTTTTTTGGCATGAAGGGATATCGATCACAATTTGTGCTCAAAACATCCAAAGCTTGCACATGCTGTATTGCCCACCCCAAGTTGTGAAATCTTTTACTGACCTTGATTTTCAGTGAACATAAGTTAAGATCAGTCCATGCATGGGGAATTCGGTAAAATCAACTCATTCCTTCTCAGCAATTACGACAAAGACATCTTTGGATGACCACCTGCATCGCATATCTTTGGCTGGTGGATTGATGATGGCTCGTTCAGCACTTTCAAGAAGGTAACCAATGACAATCTATTTTCTTTGTCTTGCACGTAGAATTATCTCATAGAAATTCATCTCTTCCTCCTCACGAAGATAAAGATCAGCAGGTCGTATTTGCATCTCATTACCCTGCTCCAAACCAAAGGTAAGTTAATCAAAGATGTTAGACCTGACAAGCATATACAACAACAACAACAACAACCAAGCCTTAATCCCATACTAGATGGGGTCGGCTATATGGATTCCCTGACAAGCATATATAAAATTAAAATTAAAAAATTATAGCTGAAAATAAAAATTATAAAACAGATTGATAGTTAATGTGCTATGCCATGCGCTAATATATGCAAAACATGTTGTAATATTTTAAATATTGAAAGTTTTATATAAAGTTGCATCTTTTCATGTCTCATAGTAGTTATAGTGGTTAGATGACACCTCTTCATGTAAAGGGAAGTTTGGCAAGTTAGGATGCATCCTTGGTGTAATAGTAGTTATAAGATATCCTTTCATGTTTAAAAAGAAGTTACAACTTCCAACACTTTATACTATTATAAATAGAAGTCATAGAGTGCTAGTTAAAAAACATGAAAAACCTTTCTTCTTCTCAAGTGCAACAACAAACACACTCTTCCTTCTCTAAAGCTTACTTTGTTGTGTGCATCATTATAAGGGGATTCTTTGTATCCTAAAGGCTTAGCATTTACCCTTAACATACATTATAAGGGGCTAATTCTCCTTTAGGAAAGTGTTTTCACGCCTAGAATCCAAATTGTGCATCTTAATTATACTCTTCTTTGTTGAGTGTTCCATTAAATCCTCCAATTCCAATTTTCCCAACAAAACAAAGCATTGCTTCTTTCCTTCAAGCCCCACATGTAGCAAAGGGCTGGGCAAGCCCAACAGAAGAAGGATGAAGGCAGGGATTGGCACCACCAGTCCCCAACTATTTCTCCAATAAGCGCCTGTTCCAGTTGAAAAGGCTATACCAAACAAATAAATGATTTAAGCTGACAGTGAACCTGATGTCTAACCTCGCATGTTAAAATACATAGCAAGAAGACCAGTTAAAAGATTCAGTGATTTTAAACGAAAATAAAAAGTTCAACAAAAAAAGTTAAATTATAAGATCACACTCAAAAGATGGTTTACATCTCTGTAGGCTGAATTATCCCCCATCATCCTTGCTTCTAAGGGACCATTCAGCTTCTAATACAACAACAACAACAACAACAACAACTAAGCCTTAATCCCATGCTAGATGGGGTCGGCTATATGGATTCTTTGTTTTCATGTCGCTCTCAAATATGAAATAAAAATAAAATAAAAGGAAATGAAATAAACTGAAATAAAATGAAATAAAATGAAAAATAAAAATACATAAATAAATAATAATAACAACAGATAATTTCTATGAGAGATTGGGATGTTAGGTAACAGTATCCTACAAACATAGTTAAACTAATGAAGGAAAAACCTTTTAGCCTACTTATCTAATCCTATCTTAGGTAGGGTATATGAATTCTTCACTCCATGTCACTCAAGCCAGCATCCGGAGCTCAATATCTAACATCGTAGGTCCTTCGACACCACCTCTCCACGTAATCCCAGGCCTACCTGCTATCCCTCTTCTTACCTTCTGACTAAACTATCACATTTTCAACCTGAGCACCCGGGGTCTCCTGATGCGACGTGTCCAAACCATGCTTAAACGCCTTCTCAGATTTTTATCTTCAATTGCAAATACGACCTTCATTGGAATACGTTTCATTTCTAATCTTGTCCAATCTTATATGGCCACTCATCCATCTTAACATCCTCATTTCGGCCACATTCAACTTCTAATCCTTGAAAATATTGAACAAGCCAGCAAATAATCAGATGGTAACCTTGACAATTTTCAAAGTCCCTTTGGCATTATCCCTAGTAAGGCCTGCTTCTATTAACCTCCAGGCAAGAGGTCAACAATATCTGTGACCATGGTGGTCCAAGAAACAAAAACCCTTCATGATTTTTATTTTATAAAATCAGTTCAAGTGGTATAAAAATCCAGTACAATCTAAGTGCTATTAAACAAGCAAGAAAAAAAGAATTAGAAAGAAAAATAAGAAGATGCAAACCACATTAAGGAAGTCACCCTGGCTAAGTTGTTGGACTATGTGCTACGTATGATTAAAGATATGATCCACTTGTGTAAAACAGGGCTTGAACCTTTTTGTCTTATTGTAAATAATTATCATTGCTCAATAGCTTGAATTATATTCTAACAAACAAATATGGATAACAAGAAGAAAACCAGGTCTTTGGGAAAAAAGGAAAGGCCTGGGAAGGGTATTTTGTACCTCTTCGGCAAAGAGCTCTTCCAAAACATCATTTATTTGCCTGTCCTCTGCAACCATTGCAAGTGCCATGCTCACAAGTTCATTCGATAGAACATAATCACTTATTTTTGACATGGATAACAAGTTTTTAGTCCTAAGGTCCAGAATTTCGCTAATTATCACAGATTTGTCTGATGCCTGCTGCATTTCTCCTATCCAGGAACCCTATGAGAAGCTTCCTCGAGAACCATGTGACAACATTGCCTCTCTATAAGGAAGTTTCTTGGCCTGCAACAGTTGATGGTTAGTATACCATAAATCACCTTGAACATCAAAAGACCAGGTCTAATAGTTGTTTGATTCATTATGAAAATGTTTACATTAGTATGATCTAACTGTCAAAGAAGTGCCCTAAGTTTGCTAGAAAGGCAATTGACAGCTCTAATTAGATAGTTCCGTCAAATCACATTGTTGATGCAATCCAAACAAACCAACAATTGAAAGAATGAACGACAATACAAATTCATTGATGGATCTAACAACTCAAAGGATACTCTCTCTTGATTACAACTGAGGCTCTGACTTTCTGTACAAATAAGAAAATTAATTAACATATAAGCCTAATCATACTCCAATGTCCTTTTCAAAGTGTTAATAGAGATGGAATAAACATCAATAGTTTGCCCAAGAGAAACTGAAAATGAGTCAAAGTATGAGTTTTTGTAAACATATCAGCAATTGGCAGAGAAGTCTGAACATAGGAAAGAGTGCTAGTGCCCTCCAAAACATCCTGGCAGATGAAGTGAATCAATTTATCTGTTTTGTCCGCTCATAAGAAACCAAGTTGTTAACAATCAATATAGCCAACAAAGGGGGCGTGAGGTCAAACTGACGAAACCCAAAGCACCTAAAGCCAACAAAGCCCGATAACTTCAGCTGTGATGACCATCATAGAATGATACTCAGCTATAGTGAAGGATCTTAGTACCAACGTCCTATTTTTGCTCTTCCAAAATATCAAAGTATCCCCTAAATAAATATACCAACCAGTAGTGGAGCAACAATCTATGATATCTCCAACCCAAACTACATGGCAAAAGACAAAACTAAAAATGAAGATGAAGGAAAAATAATCCATAATGACACATGCCTCGCAAGTATCAAAAAATTTGAATAACAAACCATCAATGAGTAGTGCGAGGAGTTGAACTGAACATACTACTAACATTCATAGGAAATTGTATACACGAGAGCTTGTAAGGTACACTAAAGATCCAACTTCTCAATATCGAGGGGATCATCCAAAAGTGTCATCTGGAGAAAGTTTAACATTGTGCTAAAAAAGAGTAGTAATTGACTTCTCTTCAGTAAGACTGACACTGTCAAGTAGATCTAGTGCATACTTAGTCTGAGCAAAACATAACCATGAGATAATGAAGCTACTTTAATGCCAAGAATGTAACATAGGAGACCTAAATCTTACATTTCAAGCACTTAGCAAGATGGTTCTTAAGAAAAACAATACTCTGAGAGTTATCTCCAGCAATAATCATATCATCTAAAATGTTAAACTGAGCTTCTCAAACCAAGCACGAGTCACTTGTTTGAGAATTGAGGCCATAAAGTGTTCAATAGCCAAGCAAGAGGTTCCTTATAATAAATATCGTACTTCTAAGAGAAGCCCTTTAACTTATATGACGAGCTTTACAGTGTTCAAGAGATCCATTTGCCTTTGTCTTGATTTTATATATCTACTTACAATTAATAACATGAGCTGAGTTTTCATGAAATTCTGTCTGCATAGCTTTCTGCCAATAGAAAAGAGAGACAGCCTCTATGAAAGATGGAGGCTCAACAAGAAAGGTTATGGAAGATAAGAATGAGCAATATTCAAATGAATAAATAGAAGAAAAGTGAGTTAATAATGTATACCAAGTGGAAAACCGACCAGTGTGAGATGGTTGGATACAACCAAGTTGAAGAATAACTCGAGTAGAATCAAAAAATATAGATAGAAATGCCAAACTGGTAAAAACATCTCAATAAGTTGGAAGGATCATATTTATGACCTTTTGTTTGAAAATTTGAGACAAGTGTAAACCTCTATAATGGAAGGATGTGGATGGAAAAAAGGTGATGTCAGAAACTAACAGAGTTGTTTGAAGAAGTCGTGTCAAGAACCAGAAAAAAACATAGATGCATCATCTCTAAAAGGGTGGATCAATAAAAACCAAACTAGGGGACCAAAAAGAAAAAAGAAATTATGGGCAAAGAATAAAAAGGAAGTGTTTTTAGGAAAACTACATGCCAAAAAACATATGATTGAGGAATACTAAGACCAAATGATCGATATCTCTTTTGATCAAACCCATAACCTAGAAAAACATACATGCGTGACTTAGCAAATAATTTTATGCATTCATGAGAAGGTAATAAAACAAAGTACATCCAAAAACACATAAAAAGGAATAATCAAGTAAAAAACAATACAAAGCATAAAACAGAGAAAGACCAGAAGTAAGTGAAAAAGGAATACAATTAATAAGATATATGGTGGTTAAGATGGCTACAACCAAGGACATAAACAGCAGATTAGTAGAAATCAGTAATGATATAGCAGTTTCCACAATGTGGAGGTAATTCCATTCCATAATTCTATCTTGTTAGGGGTGAAAGGACAAGAAGATTAATTATTATACATATATAAATATGATAGAAAATCTCCTACAATAGTAGCAATTGCAAATATTGATAACTGAAAACTAATATCCTGGATAATTGAATTATTTATCTGAGTGATGATTTTTACATTGGCAATACACCAACTCTTAAGTGTTAATGATTAGATAAAGTGGTTACAAGAGAATCATGTATAACGCCAAGAATAGGTGCAATCAAAGAACCATTAATGTACTGCACCCTATCTTTTTGTTCAAGAAAATTGGTCATCACATAACACCAACATGTATAATTAGAACCATCCAAACAAACACTAAGTACTTTAATTTCATCTTCATAAACCATTAGGGCAGCCCGGTGCTACAAAGCTCCCGTTATGCGTGGGGTCTGGGGAAGGGTCGGATAACTTGGGTCTATTGTACGCAGCTTTACCCTGCTTTTTTTTGCAAGAGACTGTTTCCACGACTTGAACCCGTGCCCTTCAAGTCACATGGCAACAACATTACCGTTGCACCAAGGCTCCCCTTCCATCATCAGAAACCATTGTCAAAATAAAATTGTGTTGCTCCAAAGCCAATATAGTGCCGACACACTACTGCCACATTTCCGAACAAGATCAGGATATGCAGTGTTATTGCAATGCCACTCCAGTACCATGATGAAGAAAAAAATTTTCTTTGTACGAAAAAACTTAGAAGTAGCCTCTTGATACCACATTCTCGCAATCCAAACAAACCAACAATTAGAAGGGACTACAAATTCATTAATTGATCTACCAACTTAAAGAATAGTCTCTCTCTTGATTACAATTAAGGCTCCAAATCTCTTTAAAAACAATAGGATTAAAGCTGGCCACTAATGACCCTAAAAGTGAAGACTATCATTTGTTTTGATCTCTAAAGTGAAAAAAATGTTCATTTTGGCTTCAGCTACCAAAATTTAGTAGTTTAAGCCCCTCCATTTTGGAACCTGTTGATATGGCCAAACATGTTTAAATGACGTTTGATGTGGCTTGCCACATCATATGCTACATGACAAAAGAAATCATGTAAAAATTAAAATCAATATTTTAACTGATTGTCTTTTTGACCATATGGCATGCTACATCAGATGCCATGTCAGCAACCCCCCACCAAATCATCAAACTTCAAAAAATAATTAGACGAAGAGGCTAAACAGCTAAAGTTACATAGTTTAGGGTCCAAAATGAACATTTCTCAGTGTAGGAGCCAAATCAAACGATGACCCTACTTTAAGTGTCATAAGTGGCTTTATCCCTAATTATCCTAATCCTATTCTAACATAAGGATTAGGATAAATTTCTAAATTGATTAGTATACAATCCTAATCCTACTCTAACACACATCAATTAAAAAAATAACCCCATATATACATGTACAAACAACAAATTGGCAAATGCAATATCCCTGAAGACGAAGTTAATTGTATACTTCCCTTCATCTCTTCTTTTGATTTAGAATCTTCCAAATCTAGGAAGAAATAGTATGGTTGCTCTTTGATCGGTTGAGATTATCAATATACCAGTTATGTCCCACTTAAACCAAATGGGTGATATAAGAGTACATACTTGAATATCTCTAATCAGAAGTAATGTTGCAAGAGACCTTGAATCAGCTTGAATAGCAGAATCTTCCACGGATTCATCAGCCAAAATCAAAATCTGAACAAGAGAAAAAGCACAAATTTAGGTAGGAACATCCCATATCATAGGAAATTATGCTCATAGAAGTACATAATAATCACTTACAAAATCAAATGATTGCAAGGGAAGGCTCTCCAAGTGCCAGCGAATGACAGCATTTCCTTCACGATTGACTAGCAATATATTCTCTAATTGACTGAAATCCAAACCCCCATCAATCAGTTTCTTTTCCCTTTCATTCTATGGAACCTCATTGAACATCCACAGTTCAGATCCATTCAGATCCAGGTGCTAGAAAAACATCCAACACCTGAAAGAAGCATTATTTGCCAGAATGAATACCAGAAATCAAGTTTTCAATCAATGAGGACAACAGCAGAATAAAAGAAGAGAATTTATAGTGTTACTATAAATTTCTAAGTCCAAAGTCAACAGACAACAAATGGCTTGTTAACAATGAGATTAAAAATAATAAAAATAAAAATAAAAATAAAGGGCTGCCATTAAACAACTAGATGAATGAGCATCATATCCGTTCCCTCAATTTACTACAATCAAGACAAAAGGCCTAAACCTTATACAGTAATTCAAATGCTACCAAATAAGTACAGTGTAAGTTTAAAACTCTGATCCACAAGAAATTACATGAACTGTGATGCAATGAATCTTTTCAATCCAACTATCCAAGGCCCATAAGTGTAGCGAAAAGTGAATATTGGCAGTAGCTTTATAAGCAGTTGTCCCATACTGTTGTACATATGGACTTAATGAAGGCTCCTCTTATCTGAGTTAACAAAGGTCAAGTAGGGTTTCATAAACTTTGTGCATATGAGTTAATCTTCATATATCTGATGGTTGACGAAGCACGGTTATCGAACAACAGAAAAATGATCACAGAAACCAAATTGGAAACTGAGGCATTATATACAGACAAAAAAACATGAATTTGGGGTTAAGTATCAATAGCTGATAACTTTTTGCTAGGAAACTCAAAGATGCATCGGTGAAAAAATTTAAGCAATTCATGAATATTCTCTGGAATTCAAGATACAAAATATGAATCAAGTTATATTTGAAACAGTTGGTGTTCCCCTAAAACAAAGATACTGTTCTCAAATCAAAATTGAAGCCTGAACTGTTAGAGTAGGGTTAGGATTATATGTTAAACAATATAGGATTTTATCCGAGTGATGATTTTTGTATTGGCGATATGACAACAAATCTTCCAATATGAACAATTATTTTAACATGTTGAGGACAACAATAAAGTCTTTAATGAATGCAAGAAACACTAATCTTCAATTTATAGGGGAATGGGTGATGAAGGTTAGTTGAAAGAAGGGAACAGCATGCAGAGTCTCTGAAAGAAAGGCAATGAACAGAGAAAGTGTTCTATCTAGAGAAACAAATTGAATTAACCCAAGAATTCTACAAACTAATCAGAGCAAAGCAGCTGAAGCATGTTATCATTGGAGTTAGGTGGCAGAATTGAGAAGTTGGCCACTAGTTGGGATATACTTCAAGATCAGAAGATAATCCTAGAAGAACCAAAATACCTGTGTAAATGACATAAAAAAATCAATCATGATTTAAAGCTTCCTATATGGCTGTAGAACACTAGGCACCTAACTTGATTTTTCATTCTGATATGCGCATTGCTAAAATGTTCTGGTTACAGTAGTGGACCAGCAGCAGACTAAGTAGAAATTCTTCTAATTGTAAACAAAAAAGTAAGTACAGGGTTCCAACAAAGTGGCACCCATTGCAGAGATTAGTTTACGTCTTTGGTCACATTTGAATATCAATGAGTAAATTTAATAGCTTGATGCAAGCAGATCTAGAACATGTTTTGATAAGGAAAAGGATGCATGGATACACAAGTTGCACCCATTGCATCACAGCCTTGTTTCATTCAACAAACCGAAATGAAGATTTTTCATGGTGCAGCTTGATCAGTAATATCTTTTTCTTCTCTTGCAACTCAGAGTTTCACCTTCCTTACAAGAAATAGGCTATCTGCCTTAGAATATAAGTTTTCTTCCCTACTTCAAAGAAGATGAATCCTGTATAATTAATAGCTAAATCATCTATGACCAGAATACTCAGAAAAGTATGATGAGCAAACTCATTCCAGATCCTTGTGAAGTTTACCATAATCATATCTTCCATATCATGCCTCCAACCACAAAAAAGTATCCTTTCCGGAGATTTTGGAACATTAAAATCTTTTGGTAGGTATCCTCCTTGAACCTGCAGAATTAATACAAAAGAGAAGGTATTAGGGGCTTTAAACGAAATAACTTACCACAATCATATCATCAATATCGCGCCTCCATCCACAAAGTAGAATCTTCTGTGGCTTCCTTGTGGGCCGGACAATGTCAATATATACAGCTTCATTGACCTGAATGATAAAATTAATTGTACTTGTGTAAGTTGTTATTGTGTTACACTGTGCATTTGCATTTTTGTCGGGGATCAAACCTAAATAATGCAAACTAGATATGGGTTATGTTGGATAGACCAAGTGACTGTCTCTTTTTCTACCCTTTAATCTTAGTAAAACGATGATATCCATAAACTTTTTTGTGAAATCTATAATCTTGCTGGATGTACTAGAAATCCCTTGTTCCAATTGGTTTGCAATATCATTTAACTAACTGATGAGCCTCAATTCCTATTCTAAAATTAACTATGAAAACGCCACAAATAAAAAAGTCTGATCTCATAAAGCAATAAAGAAGAGTCACCAGGTTCAAGACAAAGGCTCCCAGTAATTGGCTGCAGATACTCATTACACATAACATGCCTTAAAGACGCTAATTACACAGAAGATGGCAGGCACGCCTGAGGAGCATCAAGCTCATCTCATCCAAAAGTCAGATAAACACACATACAAAGGAGATCAAGATAATCATTGATTAACATCATTTACTAGATATGACTTATATCAAGCACCAACATTTAGTCACTTGCATTCCCGCAATTACATGTTTGATGGCCAATGATACCTAGAGTGCAGAATAATAAATGACAAGAAAAGGGTGTGATATTATTGTTGTATTAGAGTAGAAGACCGTTATTTTCTCCCTAAGATTAATTTGGCAGATATCTAAAATAAGAATGAACACCTCACAGAATACCAAGTTGACTTGTCAATGGAGAATCACCCAAAACATTAAAAATAAAAATAAAAAAAAATAAGGCCCACATTTAGCTATGACATATCTTATGAAAGTTCAACCATACATGGGAAAAAAATTAATTCAATTAAGTGCAGCATGAAATAAACAATAGTCAATTTGCACTGATGTTACAATACTATATAGTCCATTTTTTTAAAAAATAAATGTATATATATTGACAAAGTGAAGGAAAAGGAAAAAAAAAAAAAACTTTACAACATATAATAAGTTCAAGAAAGTATAACCATATAAGCATGTTAAGAGAAAGGTTATAAAGAGAATCATATCATATATTATTGAATATACAACAGAGGCCTATATATATATATAGGCTAGTAACATAGACACCAAAGATAAATAACCAATGTGGGACTAAACAAGATATATATAATCTAAACTATATCTAACAACCATATATATCTATATCTCATATATGAGATAAATATATATCCATAACACCCCCCCCTCAAACTCAAGGCGGATCAAGAGTCTTGGGTTTGGATAACAGAATCATTTGTCTTGAGGCGGTCTGCATGTGATGGCGCTTTGGGAGAAGAAATCAAAAGGTCGTCCGAAGTCTTGGTGAAGAAATCGACAATCTGGACCTCGGATGGAAGATAGCGAAGGGGACCGTCTAATCCGCGAGAGACACCGGATAAAGTGAGAAGCCACTAACAGAGAGCCCAACAAAACATCTCGTCAAAAGGGTCACGAGGTGGTCGCCAAGAGAGAAGAAAGAGCCTCGCGAACAGGGACTTGTGGTGGTCGTCGGTGTAGAAGTAGCCAGTCGTGGATCGCCGGGAGAAGAAGAAGATCCGGGATGATCCGGAGAAGATTCGGGAAGATCAGAGAAGACCCGATTTCAAAAGATCCGGAGAAGATCCGAGAAGAAAAGCCGAGAATATCCAGAAAAGCCAGGAAGATCCGGGAGGAAAACCCGAGAAGATCCGGGAAGAAAAGCCGGGAATATCCGGGAAGAAAATCCGGGAATATCCGGGAAGAAAAAAAAAACCGGAAGATTTGAGAAAAATCAGAGAAAATCGGAGCGGCATCCTTAACATGAGCAGCAGCGAGCATAGAAGCAGCAACGGACAGCTGGGGTTGGGGCCGGGTTAAGAGGGACCCGGCCCCAAAAAAAAATTTTATTTTAAGAGGATTCAAAACCTATGCTCTTGATACCATGTTAAGAGAAAGGTTATAAAGAGAATCATATCATATATTATTGAATATACAGCAGAGGCCTATATATATATAGGCTAGTAACATAGACACCAAAGATAAATAACCAATGTGGGACTAAACAAGATATATATAATCTAAACTATATCTAACAACCATATATATCTATATCTCATATATGAGATAAATATATATCCATAACAAAGCATAATCAGGATATCCCAAAAAAGAAGAAATCACCACATGCAATGTAGATGGAGAATAAGTATCATCATCTTCTGCAAGCACAAGGACTTCATCGCCCTCTTGAAGAACACAGGAAGCATCAGGATTTAAAGTGATCTTTCCCCCAGGCAATGCTACCTGTACTCCACATGGAATGGCATCAGGAAAGCTGATTAGCACATCTTCAAATTGCATCCCATCTAATTGAGGCCACCTTTTAATATAAAATTCACAGTTTTCAAACCCCAGAATATCTTCCCAAATCACCAAAATCCAACTAATTATTAAGGTTAGGGAATAGAGATGAACAGATAAATGTACCCGTTTTTTAAACATTATACTTCAGATTGTAGAGTTACCCAAAATAAAATAATCATTTCTCCAAATTTAAATCATCAGTAAAGATAGGAAATAATCTGTAGGGTTGACTGCGATAACAACTATAACATATAAGAAGGCCAAAGATAAAATAAAAATCAATGAAAAGAATGCACATAAGAGATATCCAAGCATAACCGGATAATTAATGAAGAAGCAACATTGACCAACCTTGAAGTGCCTATCATGTAGAAAGAGTACATTAATGCCCTAAATTCAATTTGAACTTCAGTTTTATCTTGGGTGCTTCAATTTAGAGAATTGAACTGTGGATATCATGCTTTCTTAACATGAAGGACAGGCTTGTATAAGCAAGCACCCATAATTAACTTCAAGCAAACAACTTCTTTCCTATAAACTCGCCTATCAAAAGTGGCGAAAAGATGATATGTCTAGCATAATATGTGGTGCACACAAGTTGTATATTTCAAAATGTGCCAATAGATATTAAAAGCCAGAAGCAAATAAGTACAAAGATCAAATGGTGTCAAAGAACAAAAAGGTTGAAGTTGACCTGAGCAAGGCCTGGTGGACGAGCGCGCTGAATCATTAAGCGACCAATCACATCATGAGCAACAATAGTCTCAACCAGATCTCCTCCAACAAGTTTTACTAGAACTTCATTACAACTTGTACACCGATATCCAGGAATGAGGAAAACATTATAAAGATCACTCAGTTCCACCACTATGTGACCTCTTAACCCTTCTTTAACTCCGGTAAAGCTCAAAACAGTTCTTAATGCTCATGCATCACTCTGAGATAAATCAAGATTAAAGAAGTGATAAGTAAACAACAAACAATAAGCACTAGCGACAATTTCTGCTAGAATATAACCTGGTCAGCATTACCATCTTCAGCCAGAACAACCACTGCACGAGCATTAGAAACAGATACCTGTTGAAGAGCAGATGGTTGAGGATAAAAAAAGTGTAGCTATCTACATGTAAGGGATGACTACAAACTGCTACTTTATGAGTAGGCTATACATAATTAGATGACTAAACAACATTATCAATTGAATATCTGGCATAACCAAGTGGTATAAGGGCAGAAATGGCATCAGGGTATTCCGGAAAGGTGTTGAATTTCAAATTCATTAGCATAGAGGAAAAAAAGATGACCTTTTTCAGATCAGCAAGTATTGGAGGGCTTCCACTTCTGCATATGACTGATGTTCCCTTAAAGTCAAACTCCATTTTAGCTATGTCAAGTTCCATTTCCTCCTTGTCTCTCTCTGCCATCACAGTTCCACCACTTAAACTCTCATTGGCTATTGCCAACTGATTCAGTAAAGATCCCTGTTTCCCATTCAAACATTAGATGATAAGATTTGGACAAAACTAGCAAACAGATTTTCATATGCAAAAGAATTTCTGCTTCATTCGTAGCTTCAGTTCATGACTAGGAACTATCACTAATCAACAGACACTATGCTCCTATAAATTTCCAGCCTTCTCCATAAGCCCAAAGGAATTCATTGTATGAAAAAAACCAGCTGAGAATAATGTTTTAATCTTTTAGGAAAATTCAAGAAAATTTCTCATTATTTTACAATTAAGACTGGTTATCTCTAAATAAGACTGGCATCATACAGAGTTGAACTGTCGATATCAGAAAAATAGTAAAGGGAATCTGGTCAAAAGTTACTAACAATAACTTCACAAGAAAGTTTTTACAACCAAATTCTTTCACATATGGTCAGATAATAGTCTCTAGTGTATGAAAGTGGCAGATACAAATGACAAAACCAAAGAAGATTGCAAAATGAGTCAGTGTTACAAGGATGATTGCATAATTATAAATCATGTTTCATGTTCTCGTAGTATAAAATATGTTGCTAGGAAAAAGGATCTATGGCCACCACAAGATTTTAAATCAACAGCCCTTTAATACAAAATAAATGAACTGTTAGTGTCTGCTTTCAGTGACAAGAAGTTGGAATATGTGGCTATGTAAAAAGATCTATGACCAAGATTTTACACCAACAGCCCTTTAATACAAAATAAAAGAACTGTTAGTGTTTACTTTCAGTAACAAGAAGTTGCAATATGCAGTTTACTTTGGTTTGCTCCAAAACCAACAGACACATTTTTCACGCATCTTTAGATTAAAAGAAATATTTTATCATATGTCTAGTAATTGCCAACTAGAAGGCCAATAGCCCAAAGTCTCTGCATATTGGGCTATCTATGTTATTTGAAGATGACAAAAACTTTGAGTTTCCCATTATATTATTATCTTTTACTTTTAAAATGATAGATAAGAAAGCAAAAGAAACATATACACTACCAGCTTGTCACTCCAACCAAGTATTAGTGTGTGATTTTTTTCAACTACTTCACTTCGTCATTTCCTCAGTGAATCAAACTTCTCACATATTGCATCAGAAACAAGCCCAAGCATCATGGCAAATATGAGCATGCCACCAAAACTGATAGAAACTGAAACTAATTCGGGGCCCACACCAACAGAATTTGAATGGTTACCAGAATCAGCTACGTAAGTCCATGATAACCACAAATAATCTGCTAAACTACCATCTGTCACACCAAAAAGTGCTAAGCCCCCGAGGCATATCAGCACAAGGTTGCAATTGCAAATAGTAAAGCCAAAGGTTTAGCATATAGATGAACTGATAGGAATACATCAGCTCGATATGCTAACTGCTTGTTAAGAGAAACTTCTTCAGAATTGATGACCTCCTCAATTGTTAAATGTGGTCAAGATACTTGAGAATAATGAGTGGAATGGACAACATAGCTAGTGAAAAGAACAGAGAAGAATTTTTCAAATGTTTGTTTGACATAAGTACACCATCTTGTGATATAATGCTGACAACATCAACAGGATCATACAAATCACATGCCTGCAATCTTCTATTTAGCATCAAAATCTGGTCGTGTAAGAAAAGAAGAGGGAACCTAATAAGTATATATAGGATGAGAACATCAACCATCTTACTAGAATTTAACATGCACCGTTTATCATATAAAATAGAGAAGAGGTTAGGCATTTAAAAGATTGACAAAGTTAGAATGTGACGCAATATAATTTTGACAAGCCAACTACCGAAATACAAGTATAAGTATTCAAAAGATTGAAACCTACATAACTTCACCTGTACATTCACAACTTGCCCCTGCAAGGAGAAGCTTTAATGAAGAAGAGAACTGAAGCATGTAATGACGAATTGCAACCAACACCAGAAAAATATAGACCAAAATAAGGCCACCATCATATGATTCATAATAAATAATAACATTGAACAAATAATTTTCAAAATAGAAAAAATTATCAATAACAAAGATTGTGACTGGCAACAACTAAAACAATCTCATCATCCACCGGATAAATCAACTAAGGAACAAATACAATGTCAAAGGACATATGATATCATAGAATCAACTAATGTCAAACACTATGCTTGTGTTTGATAGGGGAATATCCCACTTGGGATTAGGAATAACTTTTGAAAAATTTTGAATTTTTTGGGGGGAAATTTTAAAATAAAGGTATTAATGATAAGATAGTGATGTGTCAAATATACATTGGTGGGTTTTATGTTTAGATCTTAATTAATAATTTTGGTGGAAAAAACTTTTTTATGGGGAATTGTGTTGGGGTTATCCCTTGGGGATAACCCCCAATCAAACATGAGCTATGAGCTAAGGTTTCACTTAATATCGTCTCAGAATAAATCAAAATGAGATTCACAGTTACAAAGAAAGTGCAATATATATCAGATTTCTCAAGAAATAAACAAACCATTGCTGAAACCACAACGCAAGCAGAAAACCCGTGGATAAGATCAGTTTAAATTATGACAAAACAGCTCAAATTCACTGATGAAATACAAAACAAAGTGGCCTTAGTTCAATTTGCTAATAAATTCGTTGATGTCACTTCCCCGATTGCCTGTATCACCACCATTCTTGTATGGTTTTTTCTTCAAATTTATATTTTCAGGTTTCTTAAGCTTGAAAGGCCACAAGAAACTGTTCACATCCTTGAAGTGTGATCCCACTATAGCAATCTCATGAACAATATCTTCAAGACAAATGATATTGTGTTTCCCAAGAGCCTGTATTGCACAAAAATGGAAAATATGGCATTTTTAGCATATTCCGGATAAAATGAATTTTATTAAAAGCAGGTAAATCAGGTGATTAAGTATGCACATCAAATGACAGACAAGCAACAAGCAACACAAATCTAGCTGGGCTTATATCCAAATAGAGAACAGAGTTTGAGCACTGCTGGATCAAGTCTGAGAAAAAAAAAAGGTTCAGCATAAAAATATAGACGTAGATTCTAAATACAGATAAAAGACAACAACCCATTCTATTAGGAATGGCTTCATGTGTTGCTTTCACAAGGCCTCTTATTTGGTACCGATGCTTTGGCTTGAACATAAAAGCCCCGGTTGTTTATTGCAATAGGCCCTAGCTTCCAATCCCTACCCTAATTTGGTATGTCTTTCAGGATTTAAGCTTTGGCTTAGGCATTTACTAAAAGCCACAAAAATTTACTGTGGGGTATGTATCTCCACCCATCTTCCCTCCCTGCCACTTTGAGTATTATATTCCCTTCTATTTCTTCAAGCCACATACTTAGGAAACCAGCTAATTCAGAGTTAATAGGAAAAGACAACAGAAGCAAACTACACATGTGAACAACATGCAACGATAGAAGCAATCAATGTCAAAAACCAATGATAGCACTGGAAGCCATGACATGGAAAAATGAAGGCTATGTATGTGATATACATGACAAGGAAATGCCTTTAGTGCTGCAATCGCTCAACCTGTTGTTAAATATTCATCAATCTATAAGCAATAATCACATGGAAGAAACATACCTGTTCAATTAAATTATTGTCAGTGAGAGGAGCTCTCTGCTTTCCAATCCTTCCACAGCCCTTCTTATAAACTAGGTCCTTCACACTCTTCAAATTAGGATAACTGTATATGAACACATCTCAATAAATGAATGAATGAATGAGTGAAGAAAGGACAGGAGATGCCAAATTATGAAATTACATGCACAAAGATATCTTCCATTACCCATAAGTGATGAAAGGCTCAGCAGACAGCAACAACTTTGAAGTAACTTGATTAACCTTAATGAACACGCCTTCAAAGACATGCCTCAACCTCAGCCTATTTAATATTATCCTAGTCTCGGGATGCATGTCTTGTGACCTAACATTAAAAAACCATCACTAACTTCTTCAAATGCCATTCAAGATGAAAGAAATAGATAACACAAGTGAATTACGATGCCAATTAGTTACCCATGAATTCGAATAACAAACAGAAGCTTAGAATCAAAGTTCTCCGGCTTTGATTTTCGCCTCTTCAACCTGTGTTTCATCCTGACAAGATCCAATTCCTACAATTAAGAGCAAGAATTAGAATACCTAAAAAGCAACACCAAAAAATCAAAAGAGCGAGGGTGATTACTTTGCCACGGTACTCTTTGACGAATTGTTCTGGACGTTTGATGGCAAGCTTCAAACTTTCTTCGTTTCTATGCTTCCGCGCCGCAAGTTGCGCCCTTCTTTTTACAGCCCATTCTTCATTGTTCTTCCTTTTCTTCAACACCGTCTCGTGGACATAGTTGAGATCTACATCCGCCATTGGTCAGCACAGGGAATGTCGGACAGAAAGAGAGGAGGCGGCGGAGAAGCAGTTCGTGGACATAGTTGAAATATTGTATTTTTACTTACTTCAAACCTGTTTCGTTATTGTAAGTTTAAATTCTGTATTTACTTTTCCATTTTCCACTATTTGATAATACAATCACTCTATCAAGTAAGTGGTGGTGAGATTACCCATTATCCATTATTTTATTTATTTATTTATTTATTTTTATATTATTTTTAATTTTTTTTTAAATTTTTAATATCAATCAATAAAGAGAAACATAATAAATATAGAGGAAATTTGTTATATATCTCTCAAAAATTTTATAATTGCATATTTACCTCCAAAAAAATCATAATTATTTATATATCTCTGTCCCTGAAAAACGTGTTGAATTGCGGATATGCCCCTACTATTAAGGGTCTGTTAACAGAAGTTAACCAGATAATCTTAACCATGGTTACAACTTAGGTTAAGGTTGGAAAATATCCAAAATACCCCTCTTTATATATTTTAACTATTTTAAATTTCAGATTTTTAAAGGGGTATTTTTAAATCTACAGTCAAACAAATTTTTTAGCGGTATATATCTAAAGGATATAATGGTCATTTTGCATGACTACCGGTTTGTTAACTGATGATTTTTATCTAATTTTAACCTCAGGGGTATATATGTAATTATACTTATTATTCAGGGGTATGTATGCAATTATGTTTTATCCAGGGGTAAATACGTAATTTCAGAATTATTCAAGGGTAAACTTATTATTTATTATAATTTTGTTTTTTGAAGATAAACTTATTTAAAAGAAGATCGGGCAAGCGAGATTATCCAAACTTTCTCCTGTAAGTTCCACTCACGGCAAATTTTGCCGTGAGTGGAATTACAATAAAAGCTCCCTAACTTCATATTTTTCTGGTAAATTATCACTTACTGCAAACCATACAAAGCTACCCCATGTTCTACTATAAAATTGACTTACTTCACACCCACTCACAGCAAGCCAAGGGGCTGTTTCGTTACCCGTATTTCAATTCACAGTGTAAGTGGAATCACATGTAATTTGAATTACTGCATTTTGACTTGCTTCAAGGGTTGTTTGGCTGCCCGTAATTGTAAATGTTGCATTTCATTTTTCATTGTTTGGTTTGATGTAAGTTGGGTGATACAGTCACCCTGTGAAGTAAGTGGTGAGATTACCCCATATTCAATTTTTTTTATATTTATATTTAATTAATAATAGAAATAATAATGTGAAATTTAATATAAAATATTTAATCCTAAAATATTTATATTTAATTTATAAAATAATAATGTGAATATATACACACATACATAATCTTGCTACTTGCCCAAAATATGTTCAATTTATATCCAAAATATGTTCTATTTACTACACACCCCCAAAATAATAATAATAATAATCTTGCTACTTGCTTGCTTATCAGAACTCCACAGTGGTTTGAAAATGTACCTGATTTACAAATACTAAAAATTACAACTTACATATATACACACATACATACATACTTGCACCACTTGGAAACTCCATTCCAAAAGAATATTAAGAACCTCTATTCGAAAACACTATAAATAAATAATCAATTGAAAAAAATACAAGACAAACTATTAAAAGTATCACTTGAAAGTAAAATGTTATCTGCTGTTATAGCTTCATATAAGCATCCCAACAAGGTAACATAGAATCTGATTCAGTTTCAATACAAGATTAACATAAACACTAATTGTTCATCAGTTTTTCATGAACACAAAACATTAAATCTAAAGTTTGAAACATCCAACAATGTGTCACCACATCATATCCCACCATCCCCCCTCAATTGTCCGAGGAAACCATCCATCCAAAAGCATTGGAGGTCATGATCTTTGTTTATAAAGGCGATTGCAAGATTGTTTTGGGCATTCAAATGATCATATGCTAACCCGAGGTCAAGCTTGTTGTAGTGGTCAATCAAGGTCATAACTTCATCGTACAATTTCTTACCCAAATTTATAGCTTTATCCTCCTCTAGTGCATTTCCAATCTTGTCCCAATCCATCTGAAACTTTTCACATGACTTCCAACTCCTCGATCCTAATACGCTTTGCTCCCTTTTTAACCTCCTTGGTCTTGGAAGTTGAGCTAGTTGGTGTGTCAACACAAGTAGGTTGTGTTTGTGCGAAGCAATCAATATCATCCAAACCCCGGGGTTGATCATGGAATCAAATGCCGGCAGTGTTGGTGGTAGTTCCATGCGAACACCCATACTTCTAGAGCTTTGACAACCTGTTCTTGCAAAGGACCCTGTTGCTTGATCATTTCCACATACGATAGCTATCTTCTCGTAGTCTTCAATCAGTATATTGATGTAAACCTCTTCACTAGGATGTGACTATACAAACAAAACACAATCCATAAGTAAGGTAAATATACAAATATCGCTAAAAAATGGTAATCACGAACTAGTACTTACTTGTATGTATGTGCTGAATTCCTCTACGCCCATAATTATTTTCTTCTCCGAATCATCCCACGACACTCCACTTAAACTCTTAAGCTTCTTAATTATTAGCCAAATCTTCCTCACATGTCAAAGACGATTGATGACTTGTGTATCATTCACAACCAAGTTAAACTTGGCACTAACAGCTCTCGTAGCAGCAGTGATAGCAGTACTCTTGAAACCTTTGTCAAATTTAAGAGAAGGTTTGCTTGCTCAACTAAACATTTGAGCAAAAATGATGTCATGATCGCTGTCCATCTGAAGTTAGTTGAATTTCTCCTTCTAACACCATCATGCCTCTCTTGTGTCATTTCTACAGAATCCATTTGCAAAATAAAAATCACACTTTGTTCTCAAAATAAACAAAAAATAAAGTATAATAATTTAAATTTTCGTATGCATTAGGAGCAAATCTTGTAAATATATACTTATGTGCATCCATGTACAATTGGAATTAGAGTAAATGCATACGTAAGTATAAATAAGAGAAAATAATCAAGTATATTGAAATAAAAAAATACATACAAGTTTTCTATACAAAAGGCATTCTTTTCTGCACAGGATTTTGTATAGTTTTCTAGTGAAATAAAAAGCAGATGGCATAAGAATGCAGGAATGCCACTGCAGATATCTATAACCTGCCTCATAAAATCAGATGGCATAGGAATGCAAGAATGCCCTTGTACAGTTTTCTGCACAGTGAAATAAACTTTTTTTGAAATCAGACTATAATGTAAGTTCATATACTTGTCTGTGATTCTTTCTGAGTTGTCAGTGTGTGCATTCTTGGTTTTATTTCAAATGTTGCCCATAACTAACTCTTGCATGCTTATCCTTATTGTTTCTGTCATTTAAAGGTTCTTTAAACTTACCCATAACTAAAGTGAAAGCCAAATCAAAGATGTCAAAGGTGATTTATACTTTCCCTAACTCTTGATTTGTTCAAGCGGCAGAGGTTAATTGAAGCTCTAAGATTTCGATGTTCCTTTTGTTCTAACTTTTCACCAAAACATGATGAGATACTGATTGGTGATATTGCTTAAGGGAATTACTCAGATGACATCAATTGCAATGATTTCATGATAATATATATGTAGTCTTATAGATAAAAACAATATTGCTTTTTATGATATAAAGGATGCATACTTTCAATTGTTCAACAGTGTGTAAAGCCATTGAAACAACAATTCTTCTTCTATCAAAATTGAGACAGTGCTTATTCAATTCAAGCAGAGAAAATCACAACCAAAGCCATAACCCATAAGCTATAAGATATACAGCAGGAAAATCACAATCCCTATTGCACTGACACTGAGAAAGTAGAAAATCAATCATAATGAAGAACAAGCCACTAATGGCACCACACCAAGACAACCATAGTCAAAGAGAGATATATGAAAAGGTACAGAAAATGTTTTCAGCACAGTGATACCACTGTACAGTTTTCTGCACAGTGATGCCACTAATGGCACCACACCAAGACAAGCCACTAATGTTTTTAGTAGCCACTGTACAGTAATACCACTGTACAATTTTCTGCACAGTGAAATTAACTCAAGGATTTAAGTCTAAATACAAAATGGACAAAGCATCAAGACTACACATTACACATAAAATTGAAGGACATCTAATTAGAATTAACTCAAGGATTTAAGTCTAATACAAATATTTTCTTCTCCCAAAATAATAATTTGGCACAAGTTCACAATGTTGACACAAGTTTCGCAAAGAAAAAAAAATACAATAAATTGTTCAAGATACAAATAATAACTCTATCTATTACTCCACAAGCCCTCCTTGATCGCTTCTCTTATTGCCAACCATTCCCTTGTTTCATCATGTGCTTGGGATTGAGTTAGAACCTCTTGCACATTTGGTTCCCATTCTTCAAGTTCGGGTACATAAATATCATTACAAATGCAACATGCAACCACAATATCTACTTGGTTTCGAAATGGAAAAAATGGTCTAGATGTGAGAATTTTGAAACGATTCTTCAAAGCTCCAAATGCTCATTCCACTGAAGTACGCAAGAAAGAATGCCTATAATTAAACAATTCTTTGCTATTTGATGGGGTACGAGTACTAAATTCCTTGAGATGATATCGAACACTACTAAATGATGATATAAAACCCGGTTGTGTGGAGTATCCCACGTCTACAAGATCATATTTACCTACAAGAATATATTTATGAGTTATTCCAACATTATAATAGATTAATGATTTTAATTTTTGTCAAACTATAAAATACCTTTGGGTACTTTGAGTCCATCCTCTCTTTCTAAAGCGTTACGGAGGACAAGTGCATCATGTGCCGAACCCTCCCAACGGGCTAACACATATGTAAATCTTAAATCAAAATCAACTGCGACCAACACATTTTGGGAGGGATAAAGGTTTCTTCCACGGAAACGAGCTACAATTTCATTTCGCACGGATGCATGAATATGTGTACCATCAAGCGCTCCTATGCAATCTTATATAATGGATAAAAATTATTAATTAAATCATGTAATTTTGGGTTCATAAACTAAACTAAATTAATATTTGTTTACCTTAAAATATGGCATAAACCTTGGATCTCGTGTGATGACGGAACTAGTACTTGTGCTAGGCGGTAGTAGTAATTCACCTCGAAGCTCTCCTATAGCATGTAATACGTGATTGAAATATCGGCTAACAGTTTCTCCTGAACGTAGGAAATTTACTCCAATCACTCTGTTTCTCACATTATGACAAGAATGTGAAGAAACATTGCTACTTGCTCTTCGACGCTTATATTCAGGATGTTGTACAATAACCCCTTTGCCTTCAAAAAATCACATAACCCAAAAAATACCACCCTTTTCATCCTCAACATTGTTATACTAACTTCCTCAGATCGATGTATTATTCTTGAAATATAGTTTGTACGTTGTCGATATCTATTATAATAAGGCTCCCATGGGACATTTGACTCCTCTTCTTCTGGCATACCACCTTAACGTAGAAACACCTTCAACAATTGCTGAGGCAGCTGCTGCGATTTCTTCCTCAGAAAATCCATTCATTTTATAATCTGTGTTTATATCGAAAATACATAAGCTACCATGCCTTGTTTTCCAACTAATGATAAAATGAGACTGAAAAACAAACATGTAATTTTAGATTTACAACATAAGCTAGTGCCTTCATTTCTACCTAATGTTCACTGGGGATAAAACTATATCAACAACAAAAGTAAATTTTGTAAAGCATCTACATGGAACTACATGTACGTCTAACAAAAGTATGCATTTAACAAAAATATATTACAAATAATACACATGCACAAACCTCACAAACATTACTAATAAAACAACCACCTTGGCATAAAGAAATAAATTGATTTCCTTTCAAACAGAGAATCATCCAAGAATGGGCCAAAATTTCCTGGCTAGGTTCAAAAGCAAGAGGCCAAACTAAGAATTTTTGGGTACAGGTTGAAGATCAAACCAAATACATTTCACTATGGTATGGTTTACTGTCATTTTTGTTTACATAAGTGTTTCATCAAAAAAAAAAAAACCTAGTCTTTTGCAGAAATAAGGGGGCAGTTTCAAGAAGAAACCAGGTTGGCTGGATTACAAACCCAGGAAAGATGGAAAAGCTATTGGTCTAACCCAATGATGACCATTAAAGGTAAACAACCAACTTTAAAAAAACATCAATTAGATGAATGGAGCATATATGATTGGCTAAAAGATGCTTATGTCTTGAAAAGAGAGTAATAGATAATTCCAAGGAATAAAATATGGGTACCATCCATAATAGTAGAAGAAATTAGAATATATAGTACAAAACACCATACGCATAACAGAATCAAGGAGCCTATCTATGGGTGATGAGCAAGCAAACAATTTCATCAGTTTATTGTTTAATACTGACCAATTACTTGTTTGATTATACAAGCTTTTTTATTTTGCAGCTGATTAGCCCAATAAATGTTTTGGATGTGAAGTGGGTTGGTTAATACTACACTCCCTAAAGTTCAACCACTGCTTTTAGCTGTGTTTTTCTTTTTTAATTTAGAAAGATAATTAAATCTATTGATCATTCAACTCACTCTTCAGTTTCTCAACATTGTTTGAACTTGTTAATTAATGCATGCTTTCCAGCAGCAGATCTTAACTAGTGTTTTATGACTTAATTCCTGAACAATAACATGATATCATATATACTGATGAAGTTTAGTGGCATGGGATATCTGATTACTAGTTTAATGAATCTACCTTCTTGCTCTTCTGAAGTATGAAGAGCCAAACAACTCTCTCACTCTCTATCTATCTATCTATCTATCTATCTATCTATATAAGATTTATAAACACAATGTAGTCAGAAATTTATAAACATAAATTCAACATATTGGAAACAATTGCTCACTGAGACACACTCTCTTTCAATTATAGCAAGAAAACAAGATTTCAAACTTGCATAGAAAGTGAACAGATTCAACTTGGCCTTGTCCTCAAATTAAGCAGATAAGAGCATTCTTGCAAGGTAGGTAGGTGAATTGGACTGAGCCTCAATTGTTTGGTCTCTTTTGTTCCTATCACCATAACAGATAAGAGTACTAGATAATTTCAAGCATACAAAAAAGTCATTGCAACATAAATCTCCAAAGATATATAGTACAAAGCACCATATGCATAGTAGAAGCAAGGAGTTCATGTATGGGTCATATCTGATGCTCCCTAAGCTTTTCTCTCCATGTTTGGTTCATTGCCAATAGAGTGCGAGTTAACTGAGACCTAAATGATCTTCAATGGCTAAAACAGAAAGCAAGGGACACCTATGGTTTTTTTGCCACAATACCAAAGACAGTGGTTTTCAACTTGAAAAGCAAATCTATGAAGATCAAACCTGGAATTTAATATGGATAACTTGCCAAAAATGGAGAGAAAATGGAATTTAAGCCTCACCTTCTCAGAGTATTGGCAAGGAAGTCAGGGACCGGAAGGAGAGCACTGGAAGGAAGCGTTGAACAAAGATTAATGGATTGAACGCGAGAGAGAGTGAGAGCCAAAAAAAAAAGCAATTAGGAAGCCTCGGCCTACCTTGATTCAAGCTTCTTGGTTCGCCCCACACGCTCAGCTCATCGTCCTCAATGGGGCGCGACGAAGCCCTTGGTCCGAAGGAAGATGGTTGTGCCTGGCGATGGACAATGGAACTAGGGTTCCGACAACAAAGAAAAGAGAGATCGGGGTGAGAGAAGCGAGAGATCGAGGTGAGATCGGGGTACGAGAAGAGAGAGATCAGGGTGAGATTGGGCTGAGAGAAGAGAGAGGGGTGAGATCGGGCTGAGAGGAGAGAGAAAGTCTATTGTGAGGTGAGTGTAATAATCTATTTTACTGCATTTCAACTCACGGCTAATTTTGCTGTGAGTAGAAATGCTGTAAAATAAGACTGAGAAGTAAAAGGAATCACAGGTAAGTCAGCTTTTTACAGTTAATCAAACACCAAAAAGTGAGTTTTACCTGTAAGTGAAATTACATCACAGCTATTTACGGGTAACCAAACAACCCCTTAGAGAGCTTCACCACACATTCAACCTGTGTACTAACCGGCTTGCAATTCTTCATATTGAACCTCTTGAGAATCTCCTTTGCATATGCTTCTTCTGAGATAAAAATACCTTCATTGCTTTGCTTCACTTCAATACCAAGGAAAAATGACATGAGCCCAATATCCGTCATCTCAAAATCTTGAGTCATTGCTTGTTTGAACTCCTTGATCATGTGAGAGTTGTTGGCGGTGAAGATCAAATTATCTACATACAAACAAATTAGCAATACATCTCCATTACTATTTACCTTCATATAAAGAGAATGCTTATGCGAGCATTGAAAACAACCATTTGCTTTAAAGAAATCATCAATCCTACTATTCCAAGCTCGGGGTGCTTGCTTCAAGCCATAAAGTGCCTTCTTTAACTTCAAAACTTTCTCCCTATTCTTCTTGTTCACATAACCCATGGGTTGTTCAACATAGACCTCTTCATCAAGATAGCCATTCAAAAATGCCGATTTCACATCCATTTGAAATATTTTCCAATGATTTTGAGCCGCCAAAGAGATAAGCAATTTAATTGTCTCTATTCGAGCAAGGGGAGCAAATACCTCGTAATAATCTATGCCAGCACGTTACTTTTTAGCCTTTTGCCACCAACCTTGCATTGTATGTCTCCACCTCGCCTTTTGCATTCTTCTTAATCTTATAGACCCATTTAACTCCAATGGCTTTATGCCCTTTAGGAAGAGTGACAAGTTCCCAAGTCTTGTTCTTTTCTATTGAATCTCTTCATCCATAGAGGTTCTCCATTTCTTGTCATGATAAGCATCTTCAAACTCTATTGGCTCACAATCGGCAAAAAGACAAAGAAGATGATGCCGATGAACCAACATGAGAAGGTGGTGATGGTGGTGGTCAGAAATCATGAATCGCCTTCTCTTGGTCTTCTTGAACATTTTCAACATATATGCCCCAATTCCATGAATCTTCTTCTTTGAAATCCACATCTCTACTAACATGGATCCTCTTTGTAAGTGGATCAAACAATTTATAGGCTTTTGCTCGTGAGTCATAGCCTATGAAAATATACTTGGTGCTTCTATCATCAAGCTTGGTTCTTCTTTGCTCTGGTATATGTGCATAAGAAATGCTCCCGAACACCTTCAAGTGAGAGATATTTGGCTTCAATCCACTCCATGATTCTTGAGGAGTCTTGTTCTCTATACTTCTTGTGGGGCATTAAGCAAGTAGACGGCACAATCAACCGCTTCCGCCCAAAACTCCTTTGACAAGTTCTTACTCTTCAACATACTTCGAATCATGTCTAATATGATTCGATTCTTTCTCTCGACAACTCCATTTTGTTGAGGGGAATATGGAGCCGTAAGATGGCGTTGTACTCCATGTTCTTCACAAAAATCTTCAAAAGCCTTGGAAGTAAATTCTCCACCACAATCGGAACGCAAAGCTTTGAAAGGGAGACCACTTTGCTTCTGGATGTAAGCTTTGAACTTTTTGAAGGCCATAAAAACTTCATACTTCTCCTTCAAGAAGTAAACCCATGTCTTCCTACTAAAATCATCAATAAAAGTGAGAAAATATTGGTTCTTACCAAATGAGGTAGTAGTGATTAACCCACAAACATTGGCATGGATAAGTTGTAGTGGCCTCCTTGATTGAAATGATGTTTCCTTTGGAAAACTCCTTCTAGATTGCTTCCCAAGAACACCTCTTTGCTTGATAATAACTTGAGACCATCAAAGTTAAGATGACCATACCGAAAGATGCCATAGACAAGAAGTATCCTTCATACATGCATTCAAGCACTTAGCCACTTCACTTTTTATGTTCAATATGAACATTCTATTCTTTGACATTTCAACCTTTGTTATGAGAACATTTCTCTCATCTCTTAAGAAGAGACTACGATATTTTATGTGTATATCATAGCCTTTTTCCAAAAGTTGTCCCAAGCTCAAGATGTTAGTCTTCATGTCTGTAACATAGTAGATATTTGAGATGAATTGATGTTGTCCATTCTTCAACCTTATCAAGATTTTACCTTTGCCTTGGACTAAGATCTTTGAAGAGTCACCAAAAGTAACTTGCTCATCCATTGATTCATCAAGCTCAAAGAAAATGTCTCTTCTTCCACACATGTGATTGCTTACCTCGGTATTAAGATATCAAACTTCTTGCTTGCTTTCCTCTTCTCCTTTGTATGCTAGCAATAAAACATCCTCTTCATCCTTTTCAACAAGATTAGCCTTCACCTCAACTATGTTATTGTCATTATACCAACAGTCCGAAGAATAATGGTCAAACTTCTTGCATGTATAGTATTGAACATTATACCTCCTATACCTTTCTCTTCCTCTTTCTCTTGCATATGCTCCTCTTCCTCGTCCACTTGAAATTTGCCTTTCATCTTCATCATGGTGTGTGAGAACTCCTTTTCCTTATCCACGTCCAAAACTACAAGGACGACCACGACCTCGAGCACAACCTCATCCGCTTCGGCTTTGGCTTTGACCTCCTTTGAAGTCCTTCCTCTCTTCCTTCAAAGATAGCTTGGATTGGAGCACTTGCTCAAAAGATTCTTCTTTCTTCTTGGTGAGCCTTTGCTCGTGAGCTTGTATGAACCCATGACTTCATTAATGGACATGGACTCCACATCTTTGGATTCTTCAATAGCAACCACTATGTGATCAAATTTGGCATCCAACGAGTGTAGAATTTCCTCTACAACTCGGGTGTCAATAACCTCCTCACCATTTATCTTTAGTTGATTGAAAAACACCATGACTCTAGCAAAGTAATCCCCAATACATTCGAACTCCTTCATCTTCAATGCTCCGAATTCACCTCGAAGTGCTTGTAGACGAATTTTCTTCACCTTCTCAACGCCCTTGTATGAATTTTTTAATATCTCCCATATTTGCTTTGATGTGGTTGCTTGAGAAATCTTCTCAAAATCGGATTCCTCCAATCCTTGATAAATGAGATAGCGAGCTTTGCTATCCTTCTTCCTTGCATCTTGTAGGCTTTGCCTTTGGTTTGCCATGAGAGTAGCATCATCTTGAGGCTCTTCATAACCTTTCTCCACTATCTCCCAAACATCTTAAGAGCCAAGCAATGCTCTCATTTGTATACACCAATTGTCATAGTTGGTTTATAAAAGGGTATCTAGGAAGGTGAAAGGTTAGAAATTATGAAGGGAGTTTTGTATAGCCTATATAATAGGCTAAGTATGTTGTGTTTTGTTAAGAGGGTAGAAGTAAAAGAAAAGTTTCTTATCTGCCTCTTCTTCCTCTTCCTAAGATCTCTCTAAGCACCGTCTTGACTCCTACAAGTGGTATCAGAGCCAGGGGAGAAGGAGCAGGACATCTGAGACCCAAAGGGTACAAGTCCAGAAAGTGAAGAAATGGAAGATGGGAGATCTGTTGCAGTAACAGTGCAGTTCAAGGCGTTGCTTAAGGAGATCTTAGAAAAATTGGAGCTGCCACCCGCTAGGTATGAGTGTGAGAAATACGGGACTGATTACCTACCTTGTTTTGCAACAAAAATAAAGTTTGAAGATAAGCTCGAAAAACACGAGGTGGATGGACCTACCGCACCAAGAAAAAAAGAAGTGGGGAATGAAGGTGCGCTGCGAGTAATATGGCATCTAAAAAGTCGATACAAGATGGAGATAGTTGATGTAAACAAAAGAGAACTTGAGGAACTAAAGTATGAATATGAAGACCTTAAGGACACGTATGAGGAGCTGTGGAGCAATCTCTCTGAAGTAAAGGAGGAGATCGAATAATTGAAGAAGAGGGAAGATGTCGATGACTTCAAAGACAATAATGATGATTTATGCGGATCAAAAGTATTGGAGAAAGTTATTTTGTAACACCCATCTCTTTACTGAGATAAATGTCATACTAGCCAGGTTAGGAGAGTACCCTGTGCCTAAGGCTGTATAAAATAAACCCGATAACAAAAGAATTACTTCAAATACTTAAAATATCATAAAAGATAACTTGTTACACACAAGAAGTCTGATATGACCGAAGTCAATAGGATACAACATATCAAGTCTTGGGCAACAACAACCCCAAATACAATACATGGAAGTCTAATAACAATAAGTCTTATACAAATCAAGACACAATAACAGTAGAAATACGCCAGAGCCAATCTAAACATCAACCCTCACATGATCACTGTCCAGATTCTGCAAGGTAAAAACATAATAGTAGAGGAATGAGCTACACGAGCTCAGTGAGTATAGACAATTCTACCAGGTATTATTAATACCCCTCTCTCTATAGAAATCTGGTACTAATATAATAGTACATGTACATATCAAATACAAAAACATGAGATAATAGTACATGTACTAATATAATAGTGCATGCTTATCTTGATTTAAGATAAATACAAGATTCGTATTTTCATAACTTTAGTTTTATCGTTTAGAAATATGATAAATGTATGACTTGCCCAATTTATCTTAACTCATGCTTATAACATCCTAACATGCCTCTTAACATGATCAATTAGCCAAATTCAATTAATCTAAAGCATGAAACAAGTAGGCATGCTAACAAGGCAACTAATAGGGCATGAACATTTAGAATTTTCATAAAAATTGGATGGCATCTCCCCTATTTATAGGGCCCTGAAAATTATACAAACATTCATATTTAGCAACATGAATTTAATTAAATGGCTATATATCTTCATACATGCAACAATCCCTCATTTCCCTCTTAATCCCCCTTTAATTTCACCGTATCAACCCTAATAACCAAATTAAACCCCATGCCCTAAATTATGTACAATTAGGGTTTTCCCCCAAATTCCAACTCCCAGGAGGAAGGAAGACTCACCAGAGAAGAAGGCTATAGGCCGACGGTAGAGGTGGGCGGCAGCCAAGCCGGCGTCGAGGCGAAGTGGCTACGAGCCTTGGTCGGCGGTGGGTGGCTGCAAGCCGGCTGCGGTCATTGCAAACGGCGAGGGAGCGGAGCTCCCTATGGTGGCCCCACGAAGGCTGGGGGGAGCGAGCAAGTCTGCAGGCCGGTGGCGCAGCAAGGGGGTCGCGGCTTGGGGTGACCTTGGCGGGGGCGGAGCGGTTGGTTGTGAGCGCAGTAAAGGTCATGGGCGGCACCGATGCGAACAAGGGAGAGAAGGAGATGAAAGTGGAGAAGAAGATGGAGAAATAGGGCACGGGCTAAGGGTGAGGGAAAAAGGAAAGAGAGATGATTTCTTTTTCACTCTCTCTCCCTCACATTCTATTTAAAGAAAAATCCTTTACTTTATCATTCTTCTAATGAATTAAATAATTTATCTTTATAACTTTAATTAATTAAACTTATTCTCTAAATATCTTTAATTAATTTAATTTATCTTCCCACTTTATGTCACATCACCCTTTAAATTGGTATTATCTCTTCAATAATTCATTGACCCAGATCCGGAAATTCTGTGTCAGGCGACCCAAGTGTCATGTGTGCGGCGTAACCTCACGGGGTTTGTCCTTACACCAGAATAGATCTGATATTCCCGGCTTTTGACCCGACCGGGTCTATTTTATCGGGACTCTAACTTTTGTCTGGTATCTCCCACTTAATTAATCTTGATTAATTAACACTTAGTAAATTTCCAAATTACCTAATCTAGGTTACGCTATCCATCCATCTCTATCTATTCTATGTGAAAATGGCCTGGCCCAATATGGCCTTCTCTTGGGCCCAATAGTTGAGAGGCTGGATTTTAAGTCCATTAATTCATGCTTTTCCTTTAACTGGCGTTTAACATAATTAATTTATTTTCTATGCTAATTAACCTCATTAAATATTCAAAAATCATCCAATCTTTTATTAAGAAAACTAGGGGTGTTACATATTTTTAATATTTAAGTTTAAGGGGTGATGTTGGAAGTTTAAACTTAAATATTAAATAAATAATTAGGTGTGAAGAGTTATTAAGTGTTTTTGGAAATGAGGGTTATGGGAAATAGAGAGTAGTCTTGGAATATGAAAGATTGTATTGGAATATGAAGGGTTGTCTAGGAATATGAAAGAGTGTTTAGGAAGGTGAAAGGTTAGAAATTATGAAGGGAGTTTTGTATAGCCTATATAATAGGCTAAGTATGTTGTGTTTTGTTAAGAGGTTAGAAGTAAAAGAAAAGTTTCTTATCTGCCTCTTCTTCCTCTTCCTAAGATCTCTCTAAGTACTGTCTTGACTCTTACAGCTTTCAGACAGCTTCTTGGTGTTAGCATTTGAGCTTGAAGAGTAGAGCTAACTGTTTCATCATATCATAGTGATTTACACGGCTTGTAATGCATTTTTTAATCTTATATCATGTAATAAGTAGTTTGAAGATCAATAATATTTGAATGCTTTGGTGTTGCCACAAAATAAATTTTACTATGATTCATAAACATTTGTGCAGTACATAGACTTTCTGGAAGTATATATGACAAAAAAAAAGAGTAAATTGGTCACAGAGCATTATGAAGATTACTAAGTATACATGTAGAGGTGATGTAGTATTTGTTTGTCAAACTATGTAAATGTCAACAGATCACATGGTGAAAGCCAATGGTTGGACTTGGATATATAAAGGCAATGCAACATCCAATCTATATTTCTTTCATTTTATGATCAACAAAGTGTAGTGTATAAATCTTTATAGAATGATATCATACAAAGGCACCCAAAACACTTGCAAAGCTTATGAAACACATTACACATTTTTCTCCAAGTATATTGTTGGCCATTTATGTATTAGAGAATCAGTGGTAGATGTGTTTGAACCAATTTAAAAGTTTAAGCCGATAAAAAGAGAGACCAAGATGCATCTATTCATAACAAATTATGTTCAACTAATCGATAAGGGACTAACATCTATAATACATCTTAAAAGTGTTTCACATTGAACTTTAGCAAAGAGTTGTATTACTTTTATTCCATCAACAAGCTTTTGAAATGAAGATACAAAGAAGAAATTCCAGCACTTCTAGTGTTGCAACATTCTCAACTAATCTACCACTCAAGCAGAAAGCAGAAGCCCCGAAGCTGTCAGAGAGTCCAGTGCCAGTCTTGAAGGTTATCTTCCCAGAAGAAGGATCCTCAATGTACATCTCAACCATATAGACCCACAACATGAGCTCTTTAGTTTATCAACTTCCCATAATCCAAAAGTATTCAAATTCGAGGAGCCGTAGACTTGGTCAAGTTATTTTGCCTATGCTGATAATGTCCAAAATGCTACACTTCCATTAATATCCAATAAATGCACGCACATATTATAAAAGTCTACTTTCATTGACCTTATACATCTATCTTCTTAAAGATGATTACCAGGTCAAGGTGAGAGACCATGCATCTATAAGTACCCTCCACAACTCTTTCATTCCACCACCACAAAAAGCATTCAACCAAAACAACTATTAGCATCCATTCTCCAAAACCTCTCTTTCTTCTTTATTGCTTGAATGGCATCACAAACCATCCAAAGCGACTGGAATGGTGCTGAGATCTGTTGTGGAGACGCTCTCAGAAAGAAGAAATATGTTCTACTACTGGAAGAGATCTGTCTTCCAAATGGTTTGTTTCCATTGGATGACATAGAGGAGTTTGGATATAACCGGGAGGCGGGTTTTTTTTTTGGCTGATTCAAAAGAAGAAGGACCATACCTTCAAGAAAATCAAAAGAGTAGTGCATTGTGAAACCCAAGGTTTTTGTAAATAATTTTGAAGTTTTATTGTTTTAATTATTTTATTAATGGAAGAAATTTCCTAAAGTTGATTAATTGGGAAAAAAAGGTATTATATTGCTGGAGATTTATTTAAGGTAAATAAAAGAAAGAAGGGGGCTGATTTGCAAACATGGTAAAGAAGAGGGAGAGATCCACGTTGAGGTACACGTAAAGTTTAAAAATAAATGCTGAGGGTTTGAACAAAAATTGAAAAGTCTCAAGGGCTTGTATGTGAAATATGAGTAAGTAGAGGGGTTGTGAAATATGAATAAATGGAGAGGCTACTTATGAAAAACACCACAAACACATGCACGTTAACTGTCTCATTTAAAATGAACGGTCAAGATGGGTTTAAAGTTTTATTTAATATGATCCAACGGACGTGAGTTCGCCTGAGTAGATGACGCTTGAGCTGGACTCCACCAGTCGCGCGCGTACCGCAGTGAGGAGTTCGTTCCGCATTCAAATCTTGTAGATAGGATAAGGTTCGCTTCTTGTTTTGAATTTGGTTATGATTGTATGGAGATCTTCTCCATAAGCTATAAGAAGGGGAGTTATCGCTGAAACCCTTGTATTACCTATGGATTTCTTCGCCGCCGCCACCGTTGGAGATTGAAGGGAGAAACATAAGAGAAGGAGGCCGGAGAACCACGGAGCGGCTACTTACTCGTCGCTTTCTCAAGCCGGCGAGGGCCGTCAGTGCAAGTCTGGTAAGCCTCTGATCTCATCCTAAGGTCTTTAGTTTTTATGCATATGTATCAGTAGATGGGGATACTTGTGATGTTTTCATTGAGATCATCTATAGTTCAAGATGGTATGCATGCTTGTTCACAGATATTTGTTAAAGATGATTGCATGTGTCTGTATAGATGTGTAGATGAGATGTATGCTTAGGACTAGGTGTTGACATCTTGCTAACTCTTTGAGGTGTCTTGATGAGCATGAGATGATTGGTAGGTATAGAGATAACTGGTATATACATAGACATGCTTAGTTTCCATATGAATATGTTCTCTAATGATAGCATGCCAAGAATTTTGTTAGATCCCATGATCAGAGATGCATGTAAATAGAATCTAGATTCAATGAGGAGGATGAGAATGGTTTATTGTAGTGTGTTGAGGTCTTTGGTTTTAATGGGTGTGTATGGGTTTATATGTTGATAAGTTCATGCATAACTTTGTTTGTTGCAATAATCATGGGTTCTTAATGTGTTTTGAAGGACTGTGAGTATGAAGAGTTCTTAATAAAGTGAGGAGTTTGAATTTTTTGATAACCTGGTGATGTACTTGGCTAACATGAATGAATATAATTGGAGTTATTTGATAGGTTTCAGATCTTGTGAGTTTGATGGTTTCTTTATTGATTGGTAGGGTTGGTCATGGTTGATGGATTGTTGAGAGATGGCTTGTATTTTCTATTATATACATGTGCTGTAGAGACTGTCCATTGTTGGGTTTACAATCTTTAGTTGGTTATGAGATTATATACATATGAATGGCTATGGTTGAGTTAGTATAGAGAGAGAAAGATGAGTGTTGGTGGTTTGCAGGTGCTGAATGTAGTGGATGTGTTATAATGGATTCAATTATTGATTAAACGGGTTTTGGATCCATTAGTGGATTGAATCCATTAAAGGAGGATGAAGTTTGTAAACCGGGTTAATATAGTAAAGTTTTAATATAAAGGAATTATGTTATAGTGATAAAGTGGTTTTAATATGATGATTAAGTAAGTTGGGTTTATTAATGGGCCGACCCATTTAGTTAGACATGCATTATAGATAATGATATTACTTGTAAACATTTGTGTATGTGTTGAGTGTGGACTTATGTTTACCAGTTATCAACGAGCAGTGTGGAGCTTCGTCGGGACAGATACCGAGCGTTTGGTTGAATTGCGCTTAGATGTAAGTTACTCTTGCCTCGCTCCTACACATTGTTTGGGTTTCTTGTTTTGATGAATGCTATTAGTTAGCATATCTTCTTTGTGGTATCTGTTTTTCTTGGATGCATGCACATACATGTTTGTTTTGCTCGCTTTCCTCGTATGTGTATGATTGATGTGCTTGCGGTAGTGCTGTTACTACCTGTTTGTTTGGAATGCTTTGTTGGGCTTACCTACCCGTGGGCCGACACTTGATCATGGGCACATGGTCTTATATGCTGGCTGGGAGGTATGCGCCAACTGAGTTTGTTCTTCCGCCCGGTTTGGTGTAGCGTGGGGGTTTGGGGAACGTTCAGGGACGGGACATCTTGGCGTTTCAACTTACCATGCTAGAGGGACGATACTCTGGTTGTCCTGCCTGTCAGTGGGGTTGGTTCACTGGCCGTGTCGACACATGGAGAGGTGGCGCTACCAAGGTACAACCGGAGGGTCGTGCGCAGCCCACGGCTGTGTTGCTGTCCGGGGGATCGTTTCGGAGCTATTTTTTTGGAAATCTCTTCCAAATCCCTGAGGGCTAATACTGGATAGGAGTTGTACCATTGTAAATGTTTGTGGTAGACTCTTAGGATCTATTATTGCAGGGTGTGGCCCCGTTGCTTGATGATTCTTGGATTTTGATATCATGCTTCATCATATTGCTCATATGTCTTTGAGATCCTTGAAGGGTACTTACTGGGCTTTCCATTCGAAAGCTCACTACACTTTCCTTCTCTCATTTCAAGTCCTGAGAAGTAGGTGACTCGAGCTCAGGGACGTACGAGAGTCAGGGTGGGATTTTGCTGAGGTCGGAGAATCTCTTTATTTTGTGTTTTCTGTGTGAGCATTTTATTTAGAACCCTGGTAGGTCCTGGACTTGTGTATGGCATATGGACTCTTTATGATTTATTTTTATTTCCGCTGTGATTATCCTAAGGATATTGATTATTTTTATTGGAACTTTTGGTTATTAATTGATATCTGCTTGATTATTTAGGCCTTGTATTCACGTGGGGCTCGTCTCCACTTGGGTACTGCCGATCTGTTTACATGCTCGAGGTCACGGAATTCGAGTTGGGGAGTTACAGTCATATGCTCCAGAGGTGACAGCATTCGTTGAGAAGGGGAAGATGAAGAAAATGACTGAACTGAAGACCAAAGAACTCATGCTTTGGCTCTTTGTAGTTGAGATGTACATTAAGGATCCTTCTTCCAAGAAAATTACCTTCAAGACGGGCACTAGACTCTCCGACAACTTCCCAGTGTCAGCATTTGAGATTGAAGAGTAGATAAACTAAATATTCTAATGCTATCTAAGTGTGTTTTTTGATATTTCATTGTTTTTGTCACCATAGTTTGTTGTTATGGCAGACTAGATAGTTTAGTTATACAATGCTGAAATATAGCAAATGTAATAACACTTTTTTTTATCAATAATATAAACTACATTTCCATTAAATTTGAATATACATTTGCAGGTTCTTGTGTTGCTGCCGCAGGGTACATTGTTTGCATGATATATGCAATATAGACTTCATGGAAGTAAATTTGACAAATAATAGTTAAGATATTAGTTTCTGAAGGAGGTGTTGAATCTAACTAAACAGTAAAAATTGTCACATGTAATACATGTGAAATGTGACTCAAAGGAATCATCAGAATAGTCTTTCTATAGAAAGGCAAAGAAACTTGTGGTATTGATGTCGTGAGATATTGCAATCAATCTTCATATAATATGTGTTTTTGTCCCAGCTTTGTAATACCACAAGAGGCAAACTATTATATAGTATTTTAGAACTCAAGATTACAGGATAACAATTTTACTAAAATAAGACAGTTTGATCAATTACTGCTCCAGAATCACAATAATAGAGAAATTTTCACCAGACTTTTTATAGCATCCCCGCAAGTATGAAAAAACATAGATCCAAATGGGTACACGTTAACTAACCAATAAAATAGATGAAGTTTTTCCTCAAGTTAATGACCTAATCTTCACCCTGAGTGATGAAGGAGGCACAAGTCAGATGTTTCCAGTATGGCGGGTCAACGTAAAGACGGGAGGTGGTCGAGTCAATTCCAAGATTGAGTCGGTTTTGGACACGTTTTGGTATTTTGGCCATAACTTTGGCTACCGATATCGGATATGCGCGCTCAACCCCAATTCGGAAAGCTCGGCTCGACGCGCACATGGAATCCATCAGCTTTGCTGGATGGACCTTTCTTTCATCCTCAAATTCCACTATTTTCCCCCTCGTTTATTTGTTTTTCGGTGTTTTTTACAATTTTTGGTAATATTTCGTTTGCCAATTTAGGATAGGATATGAATCCGATTTGAACTCAGATTTTTAGAAGTTATCTGTTTTTTTTAGTTATTTTAGAATTAGATAAGTTTTTCTATTGGACCAAAATTTGCCGATTTGGGTAAATTTGGATAAGAAGATAAAATTTCTAGGTTATCTAGGTTAGTGTTTTTTAGCTATTTAAACCCGGCTTGTGGGTTGAATTTTATTCATTGATTATTGAGTTATATTTTTCTTTTAAAGTTTCAGAGATTTTTTCTTCTCTGTTTGTCCTCCCTTTTTCTTGCTCTTTTATCAATCCCCCCTGTTTACCACCGCTCGCAGGTTAATCACTACCCTGCCCGGCGTCACTGAGTCAACAATTGGGGTAAGTTTAAAATTTAAATAAACCAAACAAGCATTATGAGCACTGTAATAGAGGTGGTCATACAATTGAAAATTGTTGGGCTTTAAAATTCCATTGCAAATATTGAGATAGAAAGGTTATTCCGAGGGTAGGTATAAGTTTAAAAATGATACATAGGCTCCCAAAAGTAGAGAAACCCAAGGTAATGGACAAAATCTACTGCAACAACAACAACAACAACAACAGCAACAACAACAACAACAACACAAGTCTCAAGGGAGTGAACCTAACTCCTTTCCTAATGCCAATGAAACATATTCACCTCAATCTCTACATCGGCTTTCTACAGACTAACTTCAACATATTACCACCAACTTTCACAAGGAAAGTTGGTTAGCACATTCCCTTTTACAAGGAGTAGTTGATTGTTCAAACTATGTTTGTGGCGTACTTCTAATGACTTGTCCATATATTTTTTTTAAAAAGAAAATAACTTAAACAAATTACCCAAGCCTTGGCTATGATAACTCCAAACCATGCTCCTAATAATGACAATGCTATGCAAATGTTGTGGCCATCACTTTTTTGCAATGCTTCAATTAATTCTGTATTCACTAAGCCTTGGATTTTGGATTGCAAAGCTATTGACCATATCACCTCTGATTCCACACTTTTCACTCAAACGGAATCCCCATCAACACCTATTGTCAATTTACGCATAAGGTTTTAACAATTGGGAGCTGAAGCTAATCTCAAGTAAGCACAATGTTATGGCCGATAATTTGGTCAAAAGAGCAAGGAATCTGAGGGAATGCAAAGCTTATGGGAATATAGATCAACTAATAGCTGAGGTTAGGAGTATAATGGAGTGTATGGACCTTAGTAGTTTTTGCGAGTTATAGAGGATGCTAAATAGTTAATGAGGTTTTGACTCTATCACCAAATAAATAAATAATTAATTAATTAAATAATTAAATACACACAAGGTACTCTTCTGCCTCAATCACTTTGATCAATTCAAATATCATCTTAGATAATGTTTTATGTGCCCCCTATTTTAGTTTAAAGTTGAAGTCCATAAGCAAAGTCAATGTTGTTCTAAACTGTAGTGCCATTTTATTTCCAATTGTTTGTATTTGCAGAACTTGGCTACGGCTATGGTGAAGATGAGTCTCTTCTACATCTCTCTATTGCAATAGACACCTGTCTCCCATCAAGTATCCCAACCCTCAAATTTGTGGCACATGCATCTTGGTCACTATTTATTCGTAAGTTTCTTCATTATTGCTTTCAAATAATCCAACTTTTGATAATGTTAGATATATGTGTATTGTATGTACACTTATACCCAGGTATGAGCTTCATATCACTTGTACATATATGGGGTATTCCTCTTCATGGTAATCTAAGGATTCATTTTACCCATTCTACTCTCTCATTCTTTCATGGTATCAAAGCTGTGATTCTAGAATTTGGGTTTGGGTCCTTCACCGACACTTTTTAGCTGTCCGTTCACAGAGAGCTTTGTCTGTTCTTGCTTATGTTGTTCACGGAGCTGATCATAGAGTTGAGCAGGAAGCTGCTTGAACTCGTTCGGCACTGTGTTTCCCAGCACTGCGCTTGGTTCCCAGCTCTGTGTGTTTCTAGGTACTACGAATTTCCTAGAGCTGACCACAATATTTTCTGATGACTGCACATTTCCTGAAGAAAAGGTTTCACTCCTCCTCCATTGTGAGCTATTCAAGCAGCTCCACCGTGAGCTCTGTGTATGGGCCCGACGATTACATACTTCCCGAAGAAGAGATTTTGCTCCTCCATAGTGAGCTCTTCGAGCGGAGAGCAGTACTAGATGAGGCTCGGGGAGCACTAGACGAGCACTAGATGAAGGTCGTCAGCTTGGAGCAGAGCACCCATTCCTACTGTGAGCTCTTCACATTCATTGTGTAACCTCCAATGAGGCTCGATCACATCAAGCCTCCATCTAGCCTGCTCTGTGAGCTCTTCATGTTCTCCAACGAGGCTATTTAAGTGTTGTTACATTTGTCACGCCCCGACCCGGATCCCGGGACCTCGAGCGCGCGCACAGACCGGCCGTACCCAAGTAGAGGCGAACCCCACTCGGATACAAGGCCTAAGGAAATCATTGCAGATAACAAATACCTCAAAATTTAATAATCAGATAATATCAGAGTCACAACGAAAATCTAAATCAATAAGGGTTTACATACCCTACACATGGTCAAGGCCCTATAAGGGTCCTACAATAACACCACCTCAAGAACAAGTGTGACCTGAGGTTCTCGAACCTCTACAAAATCAACCCAACCCCTCGCTCAACTCCCGAGTCCGAGTCACCTACTCCTCGGGACCTAAAAAAGAAAGAAGGGAAGCAAGCGCATGGGCTTTCGAAAGGAAAGCCCAGTAAGTACCCCCGCGGGGTCACAAGACAGAAATGAGCAATATGTCAAATAATAAGGTCACAACACCAAGAAACACAACACTAGGAGTCTACCAGAAACAATCCAAAGGTACGACCCCTGGTAACAGAAGCCCTCGAGCCCCTGTGATGAGTTTCAAGAAAACTCAAGGATCATCCCCGGCCAGTATGTCCAACCATTTGCTGTAAGCACGACCTTTTGGTCGTTCGACCCTCCGGTCGCAATTCAGTAGAACTACCTCTCCTACGTGTTAACACGATCCCGATTATGTACCATGGCGGTGACAGGTAAGACCACCAGAGAATTGCCTCTCTAGTAAGGCAGACGAAACGCCAGGGGGTCCTGTCCCTGAACATTCCCCTATCGGAACTCCCTAGCTCCACTGAGTCCGAGCAATAGAACAAACTCAACCTACACACACCCACCCGACCAACACAAGCACCGTGTGTCTCTATGGTCAAGTGCCAGACAATAGGAGGCTATGCTCAATGAGTACGCATACTCCTCTGACGCATACCTGCCCTGCCTGCACACAAGCATTACGAACCTCCACAGTATCGCCTCGGTCATAGGTTGGTATGCTCAGTGAGCATCAACGAAGAGATAGTGAAACCACGCACTCCTATCCGGACGGAGCACAGGCTCACGTGTTTCCACGGCCGCGTCTTAGATCAACGGATCCTTGTGATCGCTTAACACTACCTCTAGCGCACCAATCACACATATACCAGGAAAGACATCAAAAGAATATGTATGTGCATGCATCCAAGAATATCAGGTACCAAACAAAAGACATGCTAACAAATAGCATACATTAAATCAAGAAAACAACTAGCCAATAAATAAGGGAACTAGGCAAGAGCACTTACAAGAACAGACATAACAAAAGTCAAGAACACTCCGTAGAGTGGGGTAGTAGGCAAAAGTACTTACAGAAGTATCAAAGACCAATCAATGATAAAGGTACTAGGCAGAAGCACTTACAAATAAACAAGAATCAATAAAGCCAAGAAAGCCCATCACTGGGCGGGTACTAGGCAGAAGTACTTACCTCTAACAAGAGCTGGAAACTCCCCTAGTTTCCTCCTGACGTGTCTCTAAGCCTCCACGTCGATATCTGATAGCAAAGTCTCTATCAGTGTCAAAATAGCAACAACCCTACATCCTAGATGCAAATGCATAACTCTCTCGCTTTCGGCGGTCCTAAGCTCAATTAAACGGGTCCTTAAAACCATTTACGTGGTTTCCGACCATTTTCCCTCATTTCCAAGTCCTTAAGTTGACTTTCAACTCTTGGTCAACTCTAGTCAACTTTGGTCAACTGTCCTACCTTACTTTCATGGTACGCACCCTCATTGGCCGTTTCTAGTCTTCTTAGCTAAATTGGGCCCATCTACCAAGCCCAGTAGTTTAGCTTAACCTTGTCTTATCTTTTATTCGACCCTCAACTTTTCACTTGGTTAACAAGTCCATTGTTCAACTTGACAATCTATTATTCGTGAGCCTAACATATAGCTCGATCATGCTTGGTAACTTTGACAATTTGGGCCCACTCGTCAAGCCCACTAAGTTCTCTAGCCTTCTTATCAAACAACACCTATGCTAATCCTTAAATCATTCCCATAAACCAGCAACCTCAAGTTACCCATGTTTATGCTTTCATGAACCTTCAAAGATAGGGATAGATTGGATTTACACTTTTCATGATCATGTATATAAATTCAATTCATGAAACCACCCATGGAGATCAAACTCCAACCCTTGGACCAATTCTTTACTCATTCATTCCCCCATCTATCCTTATAACCCATGCATTCATGCATATATGAAACCTCATATTTATCACCACACATAAGTTAGATGCAGGAATTTAAAAAAACTCACCGAGTATAGATGTCTACAGATATTGAAGACAAACTGACCGTCCAAACCAGATCTCCACCGTTCAGATTGGGTCAGGACAAGTCTTCACTATGCTCACCAAAAATCAGCTCGATCAGACTAGAAATGATCATCCGATTGAAGCAGATGATGAAACTGGTCGGTGCAGGAAATCAGCAGTGATAGGTTCTGTTTCACACCCCAGAAACCTACTCTACCGGACACCAAAAACAATCTTAACCGTTCAAAATGAAGAATAAAGAGTCGTGAATAATCTCACCAAAATTTCAGCACGATCCAACGGTGAAAATGGTCGGAATGGCAAACAAAATAGAGCATGCTCAACACTCCTTTGAACAGAAGATCCTAGTCTCTCAAGCTTTCTTCTCTTTTCTTCCTTCATCTCACCTCTCTTCTTGATTCCCAATGGCCCATAAACTTTCTCAAACTTGCTATTGCTCTATGCCAAGCTTCAAGATTACATGCTTTATATAGGCCTCACAAGTGTAACCTCTACAACTCTTCACATTCTAAACCTCCCCCATAAATCCCAAGATAACACCCAAATAATTCCAACCTTTCAAATTCATAACCCCATGGCACCCTTCCCATTCCAAACCTCCCTCATAAACCCCAAAGACAACACCCAAATATTTCCAACCTTCCAACTTCATAACTAAGTTAACTTGACCAAGTTTCATTTATCTAATTCACCAATTAATCCAATTAATGGGTTAACCTAACCCATTTATTCAAATCCAATGCCAAGCTTAATCAAGTCATTGATTAACTTAAATTTGGATTAAACCACTTTGCTACTGGACCAACCCAAGTCATTCGATTCAATCAAATTAATTTAACTAGCTTGGATTCAACTCGATCCCTCTTTGTTACTTGACTAACCTTAGCCAATTAACTTGATTAGTTCAATTTTGTCACACCACCATAGTTTTAAAAAAAATCTCATTAAAATATTTAGTAGCCTTACTAAATAATTTTAATCATGCAAGATAACTAATCAACTTAATCTTATCACATAGAATAATCATACCATATAATGAATTATTCTAATATTTTGTCACACTACCAAGATTTAAAATCTTATCAAGATCCTTAAATCTTCTTTATTAATCAAATTATGTCACATTACCAAAGTCCCATATAGTTATTTAACTATGCAATACGATTAATTAATTTTCTGTCACACTTATAAAGTCACATTATTTTAACTATACAAAATAATTAATCAAATAATTGTCACACTATAGTTCCAATTATTATTTTAATCATACTAGATAATTAATCAATCTAATAAGTTGTCACACTACCAAAGTTAAAAACAATTATTTTGCTTGATTAATTAACCATTAACCAAAAGATTAAACAACAAACTAATTAATTAATTTAATTAATTAATCATCTTCCCCCTTCTCTCACGGCAGAGCCCCACCGGAGAAACTTCGTAGGAAGGACCCGACTTCGTCACCGAGGACTCTCACCGCCAGGTCTCTGTGCGTCGAGCTACGTCTCGGCCGGTGCTACCTCTTGCGCACATCGGCGACCTCACACACCCTCTCCCGGAGCCTCCCCACTCGTGTCAACGTTCATCCTCTCCGTCGAGTTCGGATGCGAAAAATTCAAAATTGAAAGTGGGAATCGGTTCATACGTTGCTCCAGGTTCTCACAGTGCTTTGAAAATGGCGAGAGACCCCCGTGGCCGAATTTCCCTTCTCCGCCAACCCTCCCGGCGACCTCCTTGGTTTCCTTCTTCTTTGCCGTGACGAAGGGTGGGGTTTTTTATAGGGGAAAGGAAGGCGACCGATCGCCAACGCCCCCGCCTTCATTCTCCGCTCGGCGAGGTTCTTCCGCTTGTAACGCCCGGGAAAGGGGCGACAAGCGGCGGCTCGCCGATGGAGAAACGGCGGCCACTCGCCGGGATGGGTATTCGACAATTAACGGCAAGGATCGCGATTAACATTAGCGGTATCTAAACCGCACCGGTTTGACACGGTTAGATCAACGTCCTAGATTGAATCCCGACCAACGATCAGATTCTAATCATTTGCCTAGGATCAAACAACCTTAAGATCAAGCGCTGAGATTTGAAACAAATCAACGGCTGGATCTTCATCTCCCCCCTCGCATCCAACACTCCAAAGGCCGGACGTCTCACAATGGGCCACGTGGCATCACGGATGCCCCTATAACTCCACTCGATCAGCACCAATCCCAGATCCTCCAATCTCAGCCACTCATTTGCTCGTATAAGGGTTTTTTTATCTGGCAAATTAACCAGAAGCCCCTGAAATTATTTAGGTTGCATCCAGGTCCCTCTGCTGTGAGAGAGGAAAATTTCCATCCAGTCCTCAAAACTTTTAATAATTACCAAAAAGGTCCTTCTGACCCCTAATTAGGGTTTTAACTTATTACTTAGTTTAATTACCAACTAATTAAAGGGAGTAAATACAAATCCATGTATTCAAAGTTTGGGGAATTTTCTTTAATAAAGAAAATTTAGAAATTTGTTTCTCCATCAAAATTTCATTCTGATCAAACCTTGGGGGTTTTCCTCATTTTCCAATTAAATAAAACCCAAAAAGAAATTTAAATCCCTAAAATTCTTGGGTTTTACAACATCACTCTCATAGTTGTGCTTCAATGTTCTCATAGTGAGTGGGATTTCGTGAAAAGCTAGTTGAGTGGGATTAGGTGGAAAGAATCATCTTAGAATTGGTGTTCAAAAGCTTCACCTCAGTAGGTGTGAAGATTTGGTGGAGATTTGATCTTGAAAGTGGGATTTGCTATATATGGCTTACTATCATCATCATTATTCTTCTAGATTTCACACAGGAGTGGATGTTAAACTTTGATAGCAACTACAAGGTTTGTGTAGGCACAATACACATGATTCTTTCCGGTCTTGATCTTCTCTCACATATTGATGGCACGCCTCTAGAGATTGATGCAACCTCTACTGAGTCCTCTAGTGATTTCTCCTTCGCTACACCTTACTGGTCCGCTAATTCAAACTCGTTGGAGTCTTGACGACCGTCATGTTAGCGCACCCTTTCTCAATCTCTCGAGCTCGATGTTTGGATAGAGATCTTTTACCTTATAATAGGTCAAGCGATTTGGGATCACCTTCAGCAGATGTTCGAGCAGTCGGGTATATCTCGACGCTTTGCTCTGGTTCCGGAGTTGGCTTTTGCTCAATAAGGTGATCGCTTGGTTAGCGAGTTCACTACCTACCTTCGCTCTCTTTGGCGCCATTAGGACTCTTTCTTTCCTTCCACAGAAGATAGTTATCATAGTTATCATGGTATGGCTCGTGATTATGAGGGGATTTGGATATTATAGTTTCTTATACATCTTCGGCCTGTTTTTTAGCATGTTCGCAATCAAATTGTGAACCATGATCTGGTTCCATCATTTGACACTATTGTTGCTTTGGAGATCGCTGAGGAGACTCGAATGAGGTCTCCAACTATTTCCTTGCCTCCAATTCAAGTGGCCATGCTTGCAGCTCACCAGTGTGCTCTAGTTTCATGTTTCACGTTTTACTCTTGCTTCGCATTCCAGTGGTGGTACTACATTATCTTCGGTATTTTGCCATTACTTCAAGAAGCATGGTCATCTTCCGGATCAGTACCCAAAGCTTCAACAACGTCACCAATGTACTTTTGCTCCTCATGCCGCAACTGTCGAGACTTCTCATTCCGAGTCATTTGCTACCTTAGCCACCAGGTTCCCAACTCAGCGAGCAGATTCAAGTTATTCAGTATGCCATTCAGATTGGTGCTTCTTCTACTATGTCTATTGCCTCTAGTATGCCTTCTTCCTCATGGATTTTAGACTCAAGTGCTACTCATCATATGATTTCTCATGCCACCTAGTTAGTTAACCTTATACCTGTTCATCTTCCTTCCCATGTCTGGACTACTGATGGTTATTTTCTATCTATTACTCAGTCCAGTTGTCTCACCACAACCTCTATTGCTCCTTTATCCCTTGTCTTACCTGATATTCATCATGTCCCTGGCCATTCCTTAAACCTTATTTTGGTTAGCCAACTTATAGATTATGGTCTCATCACTTCTTTTACCTCTTTTGCTTGTGTTTTGCAAGAACATATTTCAAGCTAGAGTATTGGGACTGGGCGTAGAGCTGGTCGACTTTACCATCTAGAGCACCTAGATATGTTTGCTTCCGCTTTAACTACCACAATATCTTCTTTACTTGGTTACTCCCTTGATCGTTGCAAAATCGTCGTTTAGGCCATATTTCTAGTGCTCGCCTGAAATCGCTTACCAATTCAGAGTAACTTGTTCCTCTATCTTCGCATCCCTTGTCAGACTATCTAGGTTGCAATGTAGCAAAACACCATGTCCTCCCTTTTTCCTCTAGTGAGTTTGTTTCTGATGTGTCTTTTGATCAAATTAGTTCAGATATTTGGGGTCCCGCACCTTCTTCTTCTCTTGGTAGTTTTTCATATCATGTGTGCTTTTTTGATGACTTTTCTCGGTATACTTGGTTTAATTTGATGTAATCTCATTCTAATGTCCTTCCTCTCTATCGTAAGTTTGCCAAGATAGTGCATACTTAATTTGGTAAACGTATTAAGGTCTTTCATTCTAATGGGGCCCGTGAGTACTTCTCTACTATTTTTCGTGATTTGATATCCTCTCACGGTACCCTTCCTCAATAGTCGTGTCATCATACGCCTGCTCAGAATGGAGTTGCTGAGAGAAAGCATCGTCACATCTTGGAGGTTGCTCATGCGCTTCTTCTTTCATCTTTATTCCCTAGCCACTTCTTAGTTGAAGCTATCATGACTTCCGTTTACCTCATCAACTGCAGTCCTCTACTGTTCTTTCCGGTGTTTCCCCCTTTCAGCATCTTTGTTCCTATACTCCTTCATATGCTCACTTGCTGACTTTCAGCTATGTTTGTTTTATGCTTCTTCGTTCTATTAAGCGCATTAAGCTTTCCCCTCATTCTACTATGTGTATTTTTCTTTGCTATAGTCTTGAGCACAAGGGCTATCATTTTTATGATCCTGCTTCTCTGGGTCTTCACATTTCTTGTCATGTGACCTTTCTTGAGGATGCTCCTTATTATTCCTCTTCATCGCAGAATCTTCATCTTCTATAGTGCCGTGACTCTTATCATATTCCTGATTCTACGTTATTTCCCATTTTCTTTCTGGGTACTAATCTTTTATTGTTTGTCCCTTGCTTCCACTCCTTTGTTCACTGTTCTCCTTTTGTCTTATGGCATCCTTCTTGAGTCTGAGTCTCTTGGTGCCTCCCGTGGTTCTCTGCTTCTCCTGTTGGTTTCCTTCAGCTGTAGATGCTCCTACCACTCCTCGCAGCCAACCTAATCGCCAGGGCCGTCCTCATGCTAGGTTTGCCTTCTCCACTATCCATACTTATACTCTACCCTTTCAGTCTTTTCTAGCTGTCATTCATTCTCATCAAGAGCCCCGATCCTATCATGAGACAATTTAGCAGTTTCATTAGCAGCATTCTATGTTAGAAGAGCTCAGTGCTCTTCAGAGGATGCATACTTGGGATCTTGTTCCACTTCTTTTTGGCATTACTCCTATTGGTTGTAGATGGTTCTGTAAGACCAAGACCCGGGTTGATAGTATTGTTGAGCGCTATAAATCATGGTTGGTGGCTCATGGTTTTACTTAGGCTTATGGTATTGACTATGAGGAGACATTTGTTCCAGTTGCCAACATGATTACTGTTAGTCTTCTCTTGTCCATTGTCGTTGCTCGCCAGTGTCCTCTTTTTTAGATAGATGTGATTAATGTCTTCCTACATGGTTACTTATTTGAGGAGATTTACATGACTCCATCGTCTGGCCTGCCTCATTCTTCTCAGCAGGTTTGTCGACTTCATCGTGCTATTTATGGGCTAAAACAAGCTTGAGGAGCGTGGTTTAAGGGCTTCTGCAATGTTGTGCTTTCCATTGATGTCGTAAAGAGTTCCTTTGATTATGCTCCCTTCACTCGTTGGACCCTCAGGTATTACTTTACTACTACTCTATGTGGATGATATGGTGATCTATAGGGATGATGTTGATTCTATTCTTTTTCTAAAAGAAGCACTTATAACAACAGTTTTAGATGAAAGATTTGGGTCATCTTTGTTATTTTTTGGCTCTTGAGGTTGCTTATGCTCAGCGAGGGTACTTAGTTTTTCAGCAGAAGTGCACTTCTGATCTCATCAGTCAAGCTTGTCTTGCTGATACTCGGATTATTGCCATGCCTATTGAGCTTCATCATCGGCTTTCTTCTTGTGACCGTGAACTACTCTTAGAGAATACTCGGTATCGACAAATATTGGGTGCACTTGTCTACTTGACCATCAGTTTGCCTTACATTACTTATGTTGTTCATGTTCTTAGTCAGTTTGTCAATGCTCCTCAGTCTCCAGATTATGTTTCTTTACAATGTGTTCTTCGCTATCTTCGTGGTACCATCACCTGTTTACTGTTTTTCTCTACCTCATCCTCCTTGCAGCTTAGTACTTACTTTGATTCTGATTGGGTTGGCAACTCAACTGATCGACAATCTACTACTTTTGTGTTTTTTGGGAGATTCTCTTATCTCTTGGAAGAGCAAGAAACAAAAAGAGGTTGCCCTTTCCATTGTTGAGGCCAAATATATTCTTATGTCTGCTGCTACTTGAGAGGTCGTCTAGCTTCGTCAGCTTTTGCCTGATTTGGGTATTACTATTACCAGTTCAACTCCTATCTATAGTGACAACCAGAGTGCTATTCTCATTGCTTTCAATCCGATTTTGTCACGCCCTGAACCAAGTTGGGACGTCGGCAGATCGGCCGCATACATGTGGGGATGGGCCTCGCTGCGTATGCAAGGCCTCATAACCTGTTTACACTTACTACAAATACTTAAATAATATAAATTTATTACTAATACTCAAATGTTTAATCCAACATCCAAAATGACCTAACAAATGTATAAAGTCTATGAAAATAAATCAGTATAATTTAATTTATTCAAAACACTAGGTGTAACATCCCAAAATTTCCTAAGTATAATTCAGTAAATTTTTGAAATTTTAAATGAGGTTAATTAACTTAAACCAGATTAATTAGTATTAACCTCAAGGTTAAAGAAAATCAGAATTTAATGGACCGAAATCCATCCTCGCAACTATAGGGCCGAGAGAAGGCCTTATTGGGCCAGGCCAGAGTTACATAGAATAGTTGGAGATAGATAGTCGGCCGAGTTAGATTAATTAAACCAGAAATTAATTAAATATTAATTAATCCAGATTAATTGAGTAAGAATATCGGACAAAGTTAGAGTTTCGATAAACTAGATCTGGCCCAGTCAAAAGCCGAGAAACGTAGATCTGGGTCGGGAGAAGGGATGACCCGTGATGTTACAGTCAGCTCGTGTCACTGGGGTCGTCTAACCAGGGATTCCCGGATCTGGTCTGAGATAGAGACAAGCCAGAGAATATCATTAGTCGCCCTCGTGCTGGCACAGTAAGAAGATAAGATCGATGAAAAGTCGTTCGGCGTGTAGTATAGATATTGTAGAAGATAAGTTATTTAATCAATTACGTTTTAAAAGAGAGGATATTTCTAAGATTTAATTAATAAAAGAATTAATTATATTAAAGTTTTAACTTATATATATATGTTAAGTGGGAAGAGAGAGAGAATAAATTTTTATTTCTCTCTCTCTCGATTAAGCCTCAGACACCTCCCCTCTTCTTCGATTCCTCTCTTCCCCTACCCGCGCTCGCGCCCCATCTGAGCCGTTGGCCTTGATTCGACCCGCCCGGTCCGTCGCCTCTCCTCGCCCCTAGCCGACGACGCCCGCAGCGGCTCTGTCGGCGCTTCGAGTCCACCCCCACCCACGGATCACGCCACGGCGGTTCCTCACTGCCTGTCTCCGCCGCCAGCTCACGGCTACTCCAGCTTCTCAGCCACCGTTGTGCCGCCCTCGCAGCACCGCCGTAGCTCAACCACTTCAGCCCCATTTCCTCCATTGTGAGCCTCTTGAGAATACCCTATTATTAGTTAGATAATTGAAGAATTAATGGAGGAAAAACTCTAATTGGGTTCATGACATTGAAGTTGGAGATGGATGATGAAATGATCATGTATAAGGGCAGGGTATTGCTGGTGTTGTTGTATGTTCATGATTGTTAATCATTGTTAATTTAGTTGTTATGTGTATGAATGGTTGTAGTTATTCGGGAGCCTACGAACAAAGGAGGTGCTGCCAAAATTTCGGCGACTTTCTTAGATTATTGATGTCAATTTCTAGCACGTCATTACCTTGAGGAAAGCATGATAGAGGCTCTTTAATTTCCATGAAATGCATGCTCAAGTTTTCCAAATTATGTTAGTGATGCAAATGAGCATAATTAGTAAGAAAAATTAATTTCGTATTCTATTTAAATGTAATTAGAGTACGAGTCAAGAATACGGACTCCTTATTTATAGATATTCCTTATTTCAACTATCAAGTAAAGGCAAAGGCAAGTCCGCCGCTGCAGAAGGACCGAGCCAGATCTAAGCTCGAACCAGAGTAAGGTGAGGGGATCTACCTGTACAGTTCACATGTTTTACCGTATTTTTATACGATACAGATTTCAGTTTTGAAAAGTATGAACTAGGAGTTTTATGAAAGTTTCTGGAGTTTTATAAACCCATTTCATGCTTAGTATTCAGTATTAGAAAAGAGAAACAGTTACAGATACAGATAGATTACATTCTATTGATATGCTTGTATAGACCAGTGGTGGCCCGTGTAGAGCCAGAGAGTACGACACTAAGTTAGGAGAGGGGTGATTTAAATTCTGATTTAAGTCCGAACTATCTGTTTTAAAATACTTCCATTTTATAAAAATCAAACCCCCTTTCCATCCCTTCGGATGCTTAGTGTACGTATATATAGTCGACCACGTGTATCAGATATACTCATTGGTTGCTGGCCATACAGTATTAAAGTAGATGTGTAATCAGAGAATTAGTCTTGTGTTTATCAGATGATGCCGCATTCCTCGCCTTCTAGAGATAGAGCTCACCTCAGAGAGAGAGAAGGCACAGGTACAGATTACCCAGGGGGAATGTCGGATTCATATATAATTCACAAGACAGAGAAACAAAAAATCAGATATGCATTTAAAAGAGAATACACTGATCAATATTTACTTGCTCAGTATTCAGTTCAGTTTTCAGTATTTAAATTCAGTATTTTCTATTCATGTTTTTATACGTCAGATTTCTTTTACAGTTTTACTTATTATACCGGTAAAGTTACACCCTATGACTTGTTCCGCCATCGAAAGCTCTTGTAGCTCAAATTCTTTTGACATTGTGATTGCAGGACGTTAGACAGGAGACCATATAGAGGGTCGTCTGATCACGAGTAGTGGAGATGTCCTGTAACTGGCTCTGACTCCGCGTCTAGTATTATGTTATTTCGATTATGAGTGATTGTGAGACATTAAGCTTAAGACAATATTTATTTGGTGTTGTATTAAACCAGATTGAGTTGGTGTTTTAATATATTCAGTTTGATTGTTAAATTCCGCATGTTGTTAATTCTACAGTTAATTAGCAGTTTACAGCCTTAAGTTTATGGTTCATTCCCTAAACCTGGCTGGTGTGACGCATGGGTCCTGAAAAGGATAAGGGTGTTACACTAGGGAAAATCCATAAGGCACTAAGGATAATATTAGGCTCTGGATATCTCATCTACCCACCGACTAGCTAGCTACTCCTTGTAATCTGAAAAAAAGGGGTCCAGAGATTAATGAGCTTGGGAGCTCAGTAAGTATCCACTAAAAACAGTGAAACATGCAATGTTTTTAATATAATAAGTAAAACTGAAACAACAATAATAAAAGGAAAAAGAATTCATAAAAAACTCAATAATTTGCAAAAACTATAATTTCTGAAGTTATCATGTAAACATACTATCAGAAGGTTTATTTATACTTAAAATACTAGAGTCTCCCAAACTTGCTATGACCACTAATAACCCCGGTGGTACGGGTTAGAAACAGAAGGCTGTTATTATAATCGACAGCACGGGAAAACAGAAGGCAGCTATTATAACCGACAGCATGGATTGAACTAGTTCATTACAGATACGTTATAACCGACAGCATGGATTGAACTAGTTCATTACAGATACGTGTCGACACAGTCAATTTAATAACCTACCCAAAACCTATACATAAATATCTAAGATTATAGGGACTAGAATGAAAGTGTGAAGAGATTTTTTCGTAATTACCTATTAGGTCAAGGACTTGATTAAGATTTATATCATAGAGATCTCCATCTTAAACATGGATTGTAATCGGATTATAAGTTTGAATTTGAATTAGATAAATATTTATCTCATATAGATAATTATAAATTGTTTATGAATGATCTTTATCTCAAAAATAGATTTTATTTTGATTAAATTTAAAATTTGAATTTGAATTGGATAAAGACTTACCATAATTATAAATTGTTTAAGATTGATCTTTATCTCAAATATAGATTTTATTTTATTAAGATTCAATATTTGAATTTGAATTGGATAAGGACTTATATCATAGAGATAATTATAAAATATTTATGATTTATCTCTATCTTGAATATGGATTAGAGTGAGACTAGGACACTCCCCTCTATATAAAGAGAGACATAATAAGAGAATTCATATACAATTTGGTAAAAGAAGTTGAGTGATCTCTGCCAACCAAAGTAAGCACTAGGGAGATTGCCAGGTGAGTTGACTGCAGATGAACTCCAGTATTTTGATTTGATTGCTTGATGTTTTATTGATTTTTTTATCGATGGATTCTGAAAATGTTATTTTTAGTATGTACTTGTATTTGCTTATAGTAGAGCCATTTTGCATGTTTCGTATATGAATCTATATCTATGTCATCCATACATCGATCGAGATATACCTATGTCGGGGCTCAGCTCTAAGGTCCGTAGGACCGTTCTATTTTCTGATTCTGTGAGTTTGATTTTGTAATCTAAGCACAGCTAGTGCTATTGAGATTAGGTGCATAAGAAACTAGATATGGTTGATATAATTACTTTTGATATGCCAATCGTGTTTCTGATACTTTGATTTACTCGGGTTTGTGATATGATAATCTTGAGATTAAATAGCATCTCATCCTGTTTATCCATGACTGGAATGATACTTCTGATCTAATTGATATATGCGCATATGACCAGCAAGTATACTATTTTGTATGTTATATTTATATATATTTTACATCCGTTATTTTCTATATTTCACCCTGGTGTGATGTTTGTCTCTCACTAGGCTAGTTTTAGCTCATAACTCCCACTATTTCAGTGTATAGGAACAGGTCACGATAGCCGACCTAGTTAACTTGGAGTGGAATGGACCCATAGATCGATGTGACGGTTTATTGTTTAGTTGGCTCTGAGTCTAGTGTGGGTCATTGTATAAATATTTGATGAGTCATTTTATAAACTAAGATCTTATTTTGTATCTGAGTTGAATAGTAGATATGTATAATATTAGGTTTTGATTTCCCTCTTATCTATTTATAATACTGTAGCTTTAGCATGTTATTTTTTTTTAATTCCATGCCTTATGTACTTATGGGGGCAATCCTATAAGTACACGGAGTTTTTCCCGTGCACGGGCCCAAACTGGGTTCGAGGCGTGACAGATTTACCATGAGCAGATGAAGCACTTCGAGATTGCTCTTCAATTTGTTCACAACAACTATCTTGTTTGTGCTCTCTCTCTCTTCCTCATATATCCTCTATAGAGCGAATTGTTGATTTCTTCACCAAAGCGCATACTGTCTCCCATTTTCAGTATTTTCTCTCTAAACTCTCAGTTCATGGTCCACCGTGAGTTTGCGTGACCATGTTAGATATATGTGTATTCTATATGTGCATTATATATACACTTATATCCATGTATGGGCTTCATATCACTTGTACATATATGGGGTATTCCCCTTCATGGTTATCTAACAATTCATTTCACCCATTCTACTCTCTCATTCTTGGGGATAACAATTGCACTATTCATCCTATGGCTAAGCAAACCAGACTTCCATTTTTTTTTAAAGTTCTATATCAACTCATTTTCCATTTGATTTGTTACATTGTGATATTATTATATATTATGTCAAGGTCGAAATTAGGATGAAGCCCCAATTTCACCCAACATTTGAATTTGTATTAGAGGGAGAGAAGAAGATTAACCAGGAAATCAAAGAGAAGATCAAAATCAAAGAGAGAACACCCAAAATTAACGTGGAAACCCCAAAATTGGGGAGAAAACCACGAGCTCCATCGGTGGGAGCAAAGATCCACTATCAATCCACCAAATTATAGAGAGAGACTCCATTAAAGAGATAGAGATGGAGAAATGAGGGAGAAAGAGGGAGCTCAAGTCGCCAACGCGGCAGGGCTTCGCCGGAGTAAAAGAGCTTGCCAATGAACTGGAGGAGCGGGTATTTATAGGTTGCTGGAGTGGGGTGATGCTTGGGTAGCAAGTCAACTTCTAATAGAGCATGTGGGCGCCAGCTGGAGGCCAGCTCATCAATCTTCTAGATCGTTCTAGATGCCAGCCTGGAGATGGTTATTTTCCTAACTGCCTAACTGATTCTCAACTGTTTAACTGCTTAAGCTTCTAGAAGGTTACTGGGGTTCTCAAGTGTTGCTGTGAAGGTGTTTTGGGGAGCACTTCTATCATGAGGGTCGGGGCCGAGGTACTGAGGAACTCGGTATTTGGAGGGTTTCCGAGTGGGTCAAGAGCTCGGCACTTGAGCATGGTGGTCAGGGGCCTTGGGATGTTCGCTGCGGTGTCGCCATGTGGTTGATATTTAAGGTGACACATGTCCTTCTCAATTGCATCCCTATCATATTACATTGTACCTAGATTATGAGTCGTGCTGGCTCAGGCGTGGTAGGGCCCAGTATGCTACAGACCACTCAAGGCACAATCCAATTACTACATTAACAGACCGTTGTAACACGGCCCACACCCGGGCGGCAAGCCCATTTAGCCCTATTTTTTATTGTTGATTACATGGGCCTGCCCATGTGACCATATTTTTTAGTTTTTAACTTTTATTTTTTAACCATTGGCCACATGGGTAGGAGGCCCATGTGGCCATTTATTTATATATTTTTTTTTATTTTTTACTATTGCTTTATGACTATTTTTTATTTTTTATTTATTTATTTATTTTACTATTGCTTTTTTAAAAAAAAAATTACTTATACTATTTCTAGTTTTAAAGGTTTTTTTGCCTTTCAATCAAAATTTACAATTTTATACTTCCAACAAATAGTTTTTGAGGGTATTTTAGAAATTAAAAAAATCTCAAACCCTTTGTAAACCCCCAAACCTATCCATTTTTCTCACCCCTATCTTCTCATCTTCACTAATCTTCTAAAGTTCTCATCTTCTCAAACTCTCATTTTCAAGCACACATGACACAACAAGATACTAGTAGGTGGTAGCTTTAAACTCAGCATACGAATTTTCTCAAGTGTATTAAAGAAAAAAACAGGATCAACAACTCTTAAATTCTTTCAACTTCTCTTGATTTGTAGTTGACTTGTGCTTGAATTTTTAAGTATTTATCAAAAAATGGTATGTTCTTCCGATTACCATAAATTTCTCAATGGATCTTTTTCTTTTAAAGATGCATCTTTAGGGGTGGTGATGTTGCCAGACCATCTACCAAATTCTCGGGGCTGTTTGGTTGTCCGCATTTCAAATTACAGTGTATTTCAAATTACATGTAACTAGAAATGCAGTATTTTATTTTACATCAATGGTGTTTGGTTAGATGTAACTAGAAATACTGCATATACTTTTTGTTTTTTGGTTTGATGTAAGTTAGGATACAGTTACCATGTAAGTGGGGTGGTGAGATTATCCCATTATCTATTATTATTACTAACTAGTTTATACATAAAAATTACTTTTAAATAGAATAATTAATCTAATAAAATGTTTATTAAATTTAAAACATTAATACTTCTTCTTTGCTAAAATTTAATTTTCTCCATTAAACTTAAATAACAAATAGTATTTTTTATCTAACAAAATTAGATTTTATCTACCAAATAGTATTTTTTTTACATCTTAATTTTCACAAACACTAGCTTGTCCAAATGCCTTGTAATTTCACTAACCAAACCATTCATCATTGATTTAAAAGATAATGAAAAATATGAGATCTAAAAATAACATCATTGCAATTGTCCAAACAACAACCGAAATTACAACATTGCAATTGTCCAAACAAAAACCGAAATTACAACATCATCCCACTTGTCCAATTAAAATAAAATACACCATTGTTCTAAACATAACATCATAGTAAATACGACAATACGAAATAACAAGATAGTAACACCAAACGGTGTTATAACAACTCATGCTCGACGACCACCCCTCAATTGATCAATAAAATCATCCATCCAAATGCAATGAAGGGTATGAGATTTGTTCATAAACCCATTTGCTAAAGGAAGATTTTGAAGCAAATAGTCATATGCTCGTCCAAGATCATATTCGGTATAGTGATCACTCAAACTCATGATCTCATCATATAATTGCTTACTAATAAATTGACTCTTATCGGCCTCCAATACATTAGCAATTCTTCCCAATTGATGCTCAAGATTTTGCATGATTTCGTCATCCATCTTACGTTTTCCTCCTTTTTTACCCTCCTTGGCCTTTGAAGTGGAGCTCGTTTGTGTGTCGTTAGTAGGAGGTTGACTCGGTGCAACATTGTCAAAATTATCGAAGCCTTGTGTTTGGTTACCAAGATTGGTCATTGGCAATGTTGGTGGTGCTTCCATTTGTGCACCTAGGCTTCTAGAGCTTTGAGAAGCCGTTCTCACAAAGGATCCCGTTGCTTGATCATTTCCACATACAATGGCCATCTCCTCATAGTCTTGAATTGGCTTATTAATATAAATCTCCTCCCCAGGGTGCGACTACAAACATAAATATACATAAACAAATTAGAGTCAATGCACAAATATTACTAGAAATATTAACAATAAAATTCAACTAACTACTTACTTGTATATATGTTCGGTATTCCTCCTCTCACATGATTATTTTTTTCTCCACATCATCCCATGACACACCACTTAAATCCTTGATCTTCTTAATTATTAACTACTTTTACCTTACATACCTTAGACGATTGAGGACACGTGTGGCACTTACAACCAAGTTGAACCTTTAGCTAACGGCTCTTGAAACGGCATTGATAGCAACACTTTTAAACCCCTTGTCGGATTTAAGGCCTAGAGTTGCTTGCTTAAATAAAGAAGTCAACATGAATGACGTTATAATAGCGGTCCATCGAAAATTAATTGGTGTTTTCCTTCCAACAGAGTCAAGGCTTTCTTGTGTTAGGTTTTCAGACTCCATCTACATAGCATAAACAAATAGTTAGTGTCACTAATCACAACATCAACCAATAGATTAAAAAAATAAAAATAAAACAATGAAACATTAAAATAATAATAATAATACTAATAATAACAATACAAATGAGAGTGTCTTAATCATTTGTACAAACACAATTAATAGAATTTTGATATATAGTTATGAGGCATCACACAAACACAAACAAAATTAAATCAAGTATGAAACATTTAAATAAGGAAAGGATCATGAAAACACATATTTGTTGGAAGAAATGCAAGGAAAATATTCAATATTTTAAGGCATCACACATATTCAACAACAACATACATCACTACACATCTACACAAATGCAAGGAAAATATTCAATATATTTAAGGCATCACACATATTCAACAACAAGTCAAAGATCCCACAATAATGTCTTTCCTACAATCAAACAAACAAAACTACAATAGTCATAGTGCTTCATAATACAAATACAACCCACACAAATTGTAGTTCTTAAAAAAAATATAAGGTAGAAAGACACTTTCAATTATTTCTCCATATGCCATTATTGATTGTTTCTCATATTGCACACCATTCTCTTACATCTTCACACACTTGGGTTGACATTCTCACATCACGTACATTTGGATTTGGTTCTCAATCTTCAAGATTCGGTACATACATGCCATGACCGCTTTGCAAAATGTAGCTATGAAGAATACAACACGCAATGACAATTTCCACTTGTGTTTTATAAGGAAAAAAAGGTCTAGATGTTAGAATTTTGAACCGGTTTTCAAAGCTCCAAAGGCTCGTTCCACTGAAGTACGCAAAGAGGAGTGTCTATAATTAAACAATTCTCTGTCAGTTGATGGAGTCCGTGCACTAAACTCCTTGAGATGGTATCGAACACTACGATATGGCGATATAAAACCCAGGCATGTGGAGTATCCCGCGTCTACAAGGTAATATTTGCCTATAACAAAAAAGACACAAACTATTACACAATTGTATATTATTAAGTATTCTAAAACCAATATCATGATATTATACCTTCAGGCACTACTAGCCCATCTTCTCTCTCCAACGCATTCCGAAGGACAAATGCATCGTGTGCTGAACCTTCCCAACCAGCTAATATGTATGTAAATCTTAGTTCAAAATTGATTGCTGCTAATACATTTTGTGTTGGGTAAGGTTTTCTTCCACGAAAACGTGATACAATATCATTTGGCGCAGATGCTTGAATATGTGTACCATCAAGTGCTCCAATGCAATCCTAAAAATTAATGAAAAATTGTAAATACCGTTCATAAGTTAAAAATTTGATTAATTTTACTTCTAAATTTATTACCTTAAAATATGGCATAAACCTTGGATCTTGAGAGATGATTGGAGAGGTGGCTATGCTAGGTGGTTGGATTAACTCGCCTCGAAGTTCTCCAATCGCAAACAAAACATGATTGAAATAACGGCTAACTGTTTCTCCGGATCGTAAAAAATTAAGTCCAACAACCTTGTTTTTCACATTATGGCCAACAATGTGAAGAAACATAGCCACTTGCTCTTCAACACTTACATGTAAAGTGTTGTATAGCAAACCTTTCGCCTTTAATAGATCACATAATCCAAAAAAAGGCCCTCTTCACATTCTCAACATCGATATACTAGCTGCATCGGAACTATTTATTATCCTTGAAATATAATTTGTGCGTTGTGCATCCCTATTGCAGTAAGGCTCCCAAGGCAAAGTAATCCTTCTCCTTCTATACCACATTAGAACAAAAATAGTGGCAAACAAAGCTGACGCAACTACAGCATACTCATCCTCATAATTTGAATCCATCTATAAGTCAATTACAATAGCCAATTATTCTAGTGTCCAATCATGAATTTGAAGAGAATTACAAAGCAAGAATATAGTTTTAAAAAATAAATTAACCTTGTATTGTCCAAAAAATAAATCGAGAGATTCAAGACTAAGGACTCTATAATAATTATTTTTCCAAAAACTACATGAGCTGGTATAATAGGACCAAACAAATAGTAACTTCAAAATGTAAAATCTGATTTACCATGGATGCAGTTGGAATTTAGAATTCAAAAGTTTAGCAGAAGATCACTTTAGGTGCCAGTCAACCATTGATTAAATAAATAGTCTTGAATGGGCAACAGAAACTCACAGAAAACTTCGACAAGCATAACCACTATAAAGTTTACAGTATAATTTGTTAAAACAAAAACAAAAAATTAGAGCAAGATGCAAGAATAAAATGAAGAAACCAATCTCAGAATATGTGCCCCAATTGAGATAATGGTAAAAATAAGTCAGTAAATGGGTGAAGGTCTTTTGAGAATAATGATTGATTGCAAAACCTGGAAAAAAATTTGAATTTTTTCACAAATCCAACAGAAAAAGTTTTAAATTTTCCGATGAGATCACCTCTAAAACACCAACCAAATGGAATTGAACAGCAAACATCCCTACAAAAACTAATCATAACACGCATTATTTTGGCATCAAAATTCATTTCCCATCAAACCTTCGCCATTGATTTACAGAATTTTCTCAACATCACATTGTTTATATCGAAAAAAATAAATAAATAAAATAAGAAAATAAAATGCAAATCTTGAGATGCCTTAAAAAAAAACATATCCCGAGGCATGAGGGGGTAAAAATGCTAATCCCGAAGCAGATCCGAAATAAAAAATATATATATATAAATAATAATAATAATAAAATTATTATTATTATTATTATTTAAATTCGATCTTATCTCTATATGGTTGGGAGGTTAATTGAGTTGTGATTTTGCGGAACCCACTCTTGAACTTATCTTAGGAGGAGATGATCTCTTATGGGGGCTATAAAAGAAACAGGAAAAAAACTTCTTTATAGGAGGGGGATGAGGAGCTCCAAATACCGCCAAGGAAGACTGCGCCTAGATTTGCTCCTAGCCTTTCCGCCCGTGGATGTCGCCTCCAACCGCCACCGCCACCGATGATCGGCCGCCCGAAGTTGCCGCTAATATCTTTCGAAGCCGCCGCCATCCATCAAGCCCTCTATCTCCACCAAAACGCGTTGACGCCGCCACTGCCCCTTTGCCGCTATTGGCATTGCCGCTTTGATGGTTCTTTGTGGTGCCACAAGACAAAGCCAAAAATCGGATGTCCCATTCTTACTCGCCGCTACCGCTAATCGCTACCGGCGTGTTGCCATTGCTTTGCCGTTCGCCGGAAATTGAAGCCGTGAGCCGGCTAACAGCCGCACCACTCCCTCACCGCGGATGCCATGAAGTCAGCCGCATCGCTGTTGTTCTTTGAAGCCGCCGTCATTGCCGCCGCTAATGTCTTGATTGCTATTGCATATACGCATCGATGTCCACCGTCGTCGCCCCTATCGTGGTTGAGAAGCCTGACGCCGAACCGTCGATGAAGCCGGCCAAGGAAGCCCGTCGCTGAAGCCAGTTGCCGCTCTCCTCCGACGTCGACGGTATCATCCAACGCTGCCCACCTCAGTTACAAGAAGAAAGCCTCGAAGAAAATCAAACCTTATGGAGAGGATTATACAAACCATAGTGATAAGGTGGTTGCTGCGACTCATAAATCTGTAAAAGTCTCATCCTCTAAAGCCAATCACACTTGTCGGGGTGGCGTATACCTGTTGGGGAGCAAGCATAACCAGTGAGGATTGTGAGTTCTTCCAATATATGACTAAATAATATGCAAGTAATGAGGTGGTTAAAATGACAAGATGATGATGATATCCAATGGCAAGTTAAGAAATCGAAGAAAGAACCAAAGGGTGAAGCTAGAAACAATGGAGAAGACATAGCATCCAAGAAGCCTGTTGTCACTCCTTGCAACCTTGTGAAAGTAATCAAAGATAATTTGGAGAAGGGGCACACACCGAAGGAGGGTGACCTGGTGATAATGGAGTGGCGATAGAAGAGAGCAGGATGATGATATAAAAACGCTAATCCATGATCAACCAAAGCTTTCTGCGCTAATTGTTGCCCAGTTTTCTATATCTCAGGATGGTGATAGCTTAAGCCATGCTTCCCCTGAATATTTCAAGATGTTTGATGGGCAATGTGTGAGATTTGCTGCCATGTATTTTTGAAAGCTCACTATTGTAAACATGATATAAAACTTTCTAATGTAAAAGATGTAGGCAACTTGCTCGACAAAATACCCAAGAGAAAATTGAAGGTTGCTGTGAGACAAAAAGGAAGCTCTTGCAAAACAAATGAAGAAGAGAGAGATGATGAATGAAGATGCTGGCATTGCTGTCAATTATGATTTGTGCTCTTGTATTTGCAAATTCCATTCTTTGTGGAAGCATCAAATGAAATGTTTGTGATTACTCAGAATTGTTGTTGCTACTACAAAGGGTTAAGATGATGACACAAGCAAGTGTTGGAAAGAATGGCAAACAATCTAGGGCTTAATCGTGGATCGGTTCACAAGATATATATAAATATATGAAGAGGGTGTTGACAAAACATGCTTCAACAATATTTTATAAAATGAAAATGAGCACATGGAGGAGTCGTCATCCCGAATATATATCTGTCAAAGCAATTTGAGTATTTGTCTTTGCTAAGCATGGTGTGGTTCAATATGGTGATGTAATTGAAATGCAAAACATAGAAGTCAGAGATGGGAAGAAATAGTCAACAATCTTTGAAGATTTTCATTGGCTAGTCAAAGAAGAGGTGATGGTTGGTCATGAGCTCCAAAGTTGACAAAAAAAAAAGCCCAAGTAATAAAATAAAAAAATAATAAGCTTTGAATATTAAAAAAAATGAAGCTTTGAATACAAAAAAAAAAAGAAAAGGCTTTTGGCAGGACCCATATAAAAAAAAAGGGGGAGATAATAATTATAAAGAAAGGTGGGCTGATTCCATAATAAAAAATGGATTTAAATTATCTTGAGTGGAAATGCAATGGAATACATATTCTTGAAGCAGCTGATGATATCCAAGTCCCAAAACAACATGTATCTCAATGCGGTGATGATGGAATATATACCGTGAAGCCGATGATGAAATATAAATCTCAAAACGGTACTCACTTTGAGGCGACTTAATAGGCACAAATTTCAAAGCGCATTACATTTCAGAAAGCAAATGATGAAATACTCATCTCGAGATGGTCAAAGACAAGTCTAAAAATGAAGTGCAAATCTCGGGCGACAATGAGCATGCATCCCGAGATGGCTAAAATATATAAATGGCGTACATCCCGAGCGCCCGATGGGACCCTCACTTCGGGGCGGTCATTAAAATTATAAATCCCAGAATCACAAGGCGGTGGCAAAGTCGGCATCTTGAGGCAACCAAAAACAATGCAAACTCCAAAGTGGTGAAGCACATATTCCAAAGCGAAAGGCGGCGTCACTTATATATGATATATATGTCATTATGTTTCTATAATAAATGAATTATTTTCTCATTGCCTTTACTTGTATTCTTTTGCCCTTAATCGGAGGTTCCCGCAATCTTATTCGGGGTAATTAATAATAGAGGCTTGCCTCTATTAGGAATAAAAGAACCCACAAAACTAAAAAAATGATATTTGTGCTTCGATGTATCGTCCGGTGTCACACGATGCCAGGCGCGTATTTTCGATCCCACAAATTCTGGCACGCCCGGTGGGGACATATTCCTCCTCCCATCTTTGAGGCAAAAGTACAAGTAGAGGTTTATGAACTTATAAAGGAATCTCTGTTGCAGTTGGAAGCTCACCATCAATAGAGACCCTAATAGTCCCATACCTTCCATCTATGGGCATTGACTTTCATTCTGTAGAGGTTACCCCAGCCCAGCCTTGAAGGATAACTTCTGTAGAAGAAAACGATGACCACACCTTCAAAAAGTTTGAGACAAGAGAATCTTCAACCTTGTGAAAGGCTTGTAAAAAAAAAAAAAAATCAAAAAATCAAAAAATCAAAAAATCAAAAAATCAAAAAATCAAAAAAAAAAAAAATCAAAAAAAAAAAATCAAAAAAAAAAAAAAAATCAAAAAAAAAAAGAAGAAAAAGAAAAAAGAAAAGAAAGAGAAATCAAAAGTTGCACTCTATTCTCTTTCAAAGTCATATTGAAATGGGTTCACTCAAACCCCGTGGGTTGGTGAGAATGAACTCAATTACTGCAGATTTATGACCTCGACCAGATGAATTTAAAGGTGGTAGGTCTCCAAAATGTGAGAGGCTTCTTTATAAAAAGAACCAACTCGACATTTAGGAAGATGATGCCAAGTCAATCTACAAGAAAATGGGAAACACATGTAATTTGGATGGTTATTAAGACATGAGGAGGCCCAATACTTACACCATCCTGGGGGCATAACCGAAGATCACTTGCCACACGGGGGGCAAGGAACAGGAGTTAACCTTCGACAACATATTGTTCCTAGAAAGAAGGATAAAGAGGATGGATCCATTTTCCTTCCTACCCAAAATCCTCTTTAAAGGGATGCACAGATTCACATCATGGTCATGGAGGCCTGGGGAGACCCTCCACATGCATCATTCACAAGACCGTGCATAAATTGTGATAAAGTCCTAAACAGAAATATGAAAGAAAGATCAAGTCACTGCCACACAGGGGGCAAGGAGCAGGAGTTGATCTTCAACAACAAAATGTTCCTAAAAAGGAAGGATAAAGAGGATGGATCCATTTTGTCTCCAACCCAAAATTCTCCTTAAAGCATTTTCACCAGAAAACATGGATACATAAATTCATATAATCTGGATGGTTATTGAGGCCCGAGGAGGTTCAAAGATACACACCATTCACAAGATGCCACATGCCACACAGGGGGCAATGAACGGGGATTGAACCTCAACAACAAAATCTTCCCTCCAACCCAAAATCCTCCTTAAGGAAATTTCAACAAATGAAAACATGGAATATATCGTTGGTGGATCTGTCGGCATATCAACTTGAAGGCATACAAAGTTGAATAACCCTGTCCCCCGGCATGACCTCAAGTGCCTCTATCCTTGAGCAGTTGACAACAATGATCTGACAAGTGACACACAGATGGTCGTTGTTAAAATTGATAAGAAAATGATGCCTTATCTTAAGGGTATAACGAGGATTGATATTTGCCTCACCTATGACAACCTGTGGGTATACAAATATAAAACCTCATTCCTTTGGTAGTTCATGGAAAATCATGCAAGAACACCACAAATTTGCACTCAAGTCATTTCAGATATGGTCACAGATAAAAGGCTCATTTCTGATATAAATTGGGGGCATGAATGATATCAAAGTAGTGGATCCAGATGGTGGCTGACGATCGCGATAGGATTCTCTCTTCCGTCGACGAGACAGAGCCGATCTTTCCTTATCCAAGGCCGGGGGCAAGAAGCTCGCTTTCCAGCGCAGGAGAAATAAAATCCCCCATAGAAAGAAAAGACATCTCATCCGACATCAACCACGGGAATGCTGAAAGCGAATGGAAGAATGGATCCCGAAGCACTAAAATCCTCAAATCCAATGAAGAAGTGTTCAACCAGAGGCAATCTCAGTACACTTCTCGAAGCAGCATAAATCTTGAGATGGCGATTAAACACGTATCTCAAGGCAGTTAATGAAAATACAAATCCAAAGCGAGACAGTGTGCATCCCGATGCAATGATGCATACATCTCAAATCAGCACAAATCTTGAGATCACGATCAAACACGTATCTCAAAGCAGCTGATAAAAATATATATTCCTGGCACAAATCTTGAGACAGTGTGAAGTACACATCTCAAGACAGCCAATCAAAATATAAATCTCCAAAACGGCGCCAACCTTGAAGCATGGTAAAGCTCACATCTCAGGGTAGCCTATGAAGTATAAATCATGAGACATCACAACACTCGAGGCAAGGATGGAACACACCTCTCGAGACAGCTGATGAAATATAAATTTCAAAGCAGTACAACCCTCGAGGCAAGGATGGATCGCACCTCTCGAGGCAGCTGATGAAAATACAAATCCAAAGCGAGAATGTGCGTATCCTGATGCAGTGAAGCACACATCTCAAAGCAGCACAACTCTCGAGGCAAGGACAAAACATACTTCTCAAGACAGTCAATGAAAATACAAATCTTGAAGTAGCCACAAATCTCGAGGCGGTAATGGAACTCACATCTCGAGGGGTGACTAATGAAATGTAAATCCTACAAATTCAGTAATGAAGCGTGCAACATAGCACACATCTTGAAGCATCACAACTCTCGAGGGGGCAATCAAGCACGCATCTCGAGGTAGATGATGAAATACAAATATTGAAACAGCCATGGATTTTGAGGCCACGATGGAGCACGGATCTCAAAACGGCTGATGAAAATACAAATATCAAAATGACGCAAATCTTGAGGCATAGTGAAACACACATCTCAAGATGGCCGATGAAAATATAAATCCTGAAACGACAAAGTCTTGGGGCAGGGATGGAACACACCTCTCAAGACGGTCAATGAAAATATAAATCTCAAAGCATCCACAAATCTCAAGGCGCCGATGCAGTACGCGACTTGAGGTGGTGATAAATCCCAAAGCAAAAAATATGTGTCCCCCAAAACAGTTACAAATCTCAAAATGATGAAGTGTGCATCCCAATGCAGTGAAGCACACATCTTGAAGCATCACAAATCTCGAGGGGGCAACGAAGCAAAGTGTCTCGAGATAGATGATGAAATATAAATACCGAAGCAGCTATGAATTTTGGGGTAGCGATGGAGCACGGATCTCAAAATGGCTGATGGACATACAAATCCCAAAATGGCACAAATCTTGATGCATGGTGAAACACACATCTCAAGATAGCCGATGAAATTATAAATCTCTAAACGACGCAAGTCTCGAGGCAGTGATAGAGCACATATCTCAAGACGATCGATGAAAGTACAAATTTTGAAGCAGCCACGAATCTCGAGGCGCCGATGTAGCACGCATCTTGAGGTGGTAGTAAATTTCAAAACAAAAATGATGAAGTGTGCATCTCGATCTCGGGATAAATGATGAAATACAAATATTAAAGCAACTATGAATGATCCGAGACAACGATGGAGTACGGACCTCAGGATGGTTAATGGAAATACTAATCCAAAACAGCTACAAATCTCGAGGAGGCGATCTAACATGCACTTCAAGGTGGCGATAAGTCCTAGAAGCATTGTGCATCCCAAGGTAGTGAAGCACACATCTTGAAGCATGACAAATCTCAAGGGGACAATGGAGAGCTCGCATCTCGGGATAAATGATGAAATACAAATATTGAACCATCCATGAATTCCGAGGTAGCAATAGAGCACAAGTCTCGAGACGACTGATGATGCAAATCTCCAGGCGGTGAAAGCACAAGACGACCGATGATAGATCCTAAAACAGCACAAATCTCAAAGCAGCGATAGGGTATGCATTTTGAGGTAGCTGATGAAATACAAATCCAAAATAGCTACAAATCTCGAGGAAGCAATCTAGCATTCACTTTAAGGTGGCAACAAATCCTAGAAATCTCGAAGCAATGAAGTGTGTATCCCGAAGCGGTAAAGCGCACATCTCAAATTAGCACAAATCTCGAGGCATATGATGAAATCCAAATCATCCCGAGGTGGCAAAGCATACGTTTCAGCACACATCTTAAAGTAACACAAATCCCGATGTTGCCCAAGAATACGAAACCTGCGGCGACTGAAGAATACAAATCTTGAGATTGCTCTCCTCAACATATATGACTCTCAAACCTGTATCCTCCATGAATGAGGTCAGGTATAATACGACTCTTGAAGTTTAGCATATTCCGACCATGGAGCCGAGACTTCTAAGAAAAATTCACTTGGGTTCTCATACACCATATGATGAGATTACCAAGATATATGAAATGTCAAACTTGGATTCTCACTCACTCATATAGTGAGATACCAAGATATATGGAACGTCAAACTTGTATCCTCCATTAATGAGGTCAGGTAAAATATGACGCTTCTAAAAAATGGTGAAATCTTCATCTGGGGTTCTCAAACATATAATGAGATCATCAGATATATGAAATGTCATCACCAGATATATGAAATGTCATTTGGGTTCTCAAACATATAATGAGATCACCAGATATATGAAATGTCTTTCGGGTTCTCAAACATATAATGAGATCACCAGATATATGAAATGTCAAACTTGGAGATTACCAAGGAAATATGGAGTGTCAAACATGTATCCTCTAGCAATAAGGTCAGGTAAAAAATGACGCTTCTAAAAATGATGAAATATAAATTCTTCACTTGGGTTCTCATACACTCATCAGATGAGATTACCAAGGAAATATGAAATATCAAAACTTGTACCCTCCATCAATGAGGTCGGGTGAAAATATAACACTGGAAGTTTCACATATTCCAAAAAAAATGGAATCGAGATTTCTAAAAATGATGAAATGAAAAAGTGCACACTTGGTTTCTCAAATACTCAAATGATGAGATAATCAAGAAATATGAAATTTTGGATCAATAAAAGGCCCATAAGTACGATCCTCGATGATGTTGAAGAGGAAAATGCTGGGGGCAAAAGTGGAAGTCTTCGCCCTCGAGATATCAGAGGAAGCTTGGAGACAACCATTTATGCAATATTTGGGATATGATAAACTCCCAGGGGGCAAATCAGAAAGCCTCATATAAAGCGAGGCGCCTAAGATTCACCCTCATATATGCAATATAAAGAAGCGAACTAAGTCATGCAAGATGTACACTTCGTGAAATGTGGTGCACATCAATCTAGGTCCAAGATGCAACTTAAGAGTAAGCGCATGGGATGTCACTGGCCAACCATGGTCGAAATTGCATTGAATATGCTAAAAATGCCATATGTGCCAAAAGATACCATCAACATCCAAATCAAAAGCTATGTCCAAAGATAAAAGAGCCGGCATTATAGATTCCCTAAGATGTTGTGGGTTTGTCATGCCATTCATTGGACTGCAATACAATCCACACCATATTCTTTAGTGTTTGGAACAAGACAGTCCTTTCTCTTGAAATTCAAATGGCATGAAATCCCAAATGAAGACAATATTTCGACTTCACATAGATGAACTGGACTCTCTTGACAAGAGAAGGATAAAAAGTGCAGCAGGATATTGAAGTCGATAAAACATATATGTCCCAAGTTTATGGCTCGATCCAGAAGTCTATAAAGGGATAGATGGTTCTAGACCTGAGGAGACCCATCATCACAAATGAAAGTGACCTCAAGTCTCCAAAAAGGTCGGCCATATGAAGGACATTTGTATGTTCATACTTCTCCCTCTCAAATAAATTTCGTGAGAGAAGTATGAAGGGGGCATTTGTTTATATCGAAAAAAATAAATAAATAAAATAAGAAAATAAAATGCAAATCTTGAGATGCCTTAAAAAAAACATATCCCGAGGCATGAGGGGGTAAAAATGCTAATCCCGAAGCAGATCCGAAATAAAAAATATATATATATAAATAATAATAATAATAAAATTATTATTATTATTATTATTTAAATTCGATCTTATCTCTATATGGTTGGGAGGTTAATTGAGTTGTGATTTTGCGGAACCCACTCTTGAACTTATCTTAGGAGGAGATGATCTCTTATGGGGGCTATAAAAGAAACAGGAAAAAAACTTCTTTATAGGAGGGGGATGAGGAGCTCCAGCCGCCGCCTGCCAAGGAAGACTCGCGCGCCTAGATTTGCCCTAGCCTTTCCGCCGCCGTGGATGTCGTCTCCAACTGCCACCGCCAATCGATGATCGCCGCTCAGGTTCTTTGCTAATATGCTGCTTTGAAGCCGCCATCCATTGAAGCCCTCTATCTCCACCAAAGCGTTGGCGCCGCCACGACCCCTTTGCATTTATTCTTTGCATTGCCGCTTTGATGGTTACATTCTTTGTGGTGCCACAAGACAAAGGCGCGAAAATGGATCTTTGTCCCATTCTTGCTACCGTCATACCGCTAATCGCTACCGGCGTGTTGCCATTCTTTGCCGCTTCAGCCGCAGAATTGAAGCCGTGGAGCCGCTGCTAACCTCGCCGCACCACTCCCTCATTTGTGATGCCATGAAGCCGCCGTGATCGTTCTGTCGGTTCTTTGGCCGCCGTGATCGCCGCCGCTACTTTGTCTTGATTGCTATTGCATATGCTACTGATGCCCACCGTCGTCGCCCCTATCGTGGTTGAGAAGCCTGACGCCGAACCGTCGATGAAGCCCGCCAAGGAAGCCCGTCGCTGAAGCCAGTTGCCGCTCTCCTCCGACGTCGACGGTCTCATCCAACGCTGCCCACCTCAGTTACAAGAAGAAAGCCTCGAAGAAAATCAAACCTTATGGAGAGGATTATACAAACCATAGTGATAAGGTGGTTGCTGCGACTCATAAATCTGTAAAAGTCTCATCCTCTAAAGCCAATCACACTTGTCGGGGTGGCGTATACCTGTTGGGGAGCAAGCATAACCAGTGAGGATTGTGAGTTCTTCCAATATATGACTAAATAATATGCAAGTAATGAGGTGGTTAAAATGACAAGATGATGATGATATCCAATGGCAAGTTGAGAAATCGAAGAAAGAACCAAAGGGTGAAGCTAGAAACAATGGAGAAGACATAGCATCCAAGAAGCCTGTTGTCACTCCTTGCAACCTTGTGAAAGTAATCAAAGATAATTTGGAGAAGGGGCACACACCGAAGGAGGGTGACCTGGTGATAATGGAGTGGCGATAGAAGAGAGCAGGATGATGATATAAAAACGCTAATCCATGATCAACCAAAGCTTTCTGCGCTAATTGTTGCCCAGTTTTCTATATCTCAGGATGGTGATAGCTTAAGCCATGCTTCCCCTGAATATTTCAAGATGTTTGATGGGCAATGTGTGAGATTTGCTGCCATGTATTTTTGAAAGCTCACTATTGTAAACATGATATAAAACTTTCTAATGTAAAAGATGTAGGCAACTTGCTCGACAAAATACCCAAGAGAAAATTGAAGGTTGCTGTGAGACAAAAAGGAAGCTCTTGCAAAACAAATGAAGAAGAGAGAGATGATGAATGAAGATGCTGGCATTGCTGTCAATTATGATTTGTGCTCTTGTATTTGCAAATTCCATTCTTTGTGGAAGCATCAAATGAAATGTTTGTGATTACTCAGAATTGTTGTTGCTACTACAAAGGGTTAAGATGATGACACAAGCAAGTGTTGGAAAGAATGGCAAACAATCTAGGGCGACTGTGACTGGTTCACAAGATATATATAAATATATGAAGAGGGTGTTGACAAAACATGCTTCAACAATATTTTATAAAATGAAAATAAGCACATGGAGGATTCGTCATCCCGAATATATATCTGTCAAAGCAATTTGAGTATTTGTCTTTGCTAAGCATGGTGTGGTTCAATATGGTGATGTAATTGAAATGCAAAACATAGAAGTCAGAGATGGGAAGAAATAGTCAACAATCTTTGAAGATTTTCATTGGCTAGTCAAAGAAGAGGTGATGGTTGGTCATGAGCTCCAAAGTTGACAAAAAAAAAAAAAAAAAAAGGCCCAAGTAATAAAATAAAAAAATAATAAGCTTTGGAATATTAAAAAAAAAATGAAGCTTTGAATACAAAAAAAAAAAAAAAAAGGCTTTTGGCCGGACCCATATAAAAAAAAGGGGGAGATAATAATTATAAAGAAAGGTGGGCTGATTCCATAATAAAAAATGGATTTAAATTATCTTGAGTGGAAATGCAATGGAATACATATTCTTGAAGCAGCTGATGATATCCAAGTCCCAAAACAACATGTATCTCAATGCGGTGATGATGGAATATATACCGTGAAGCCGATGATGAAATATAAATCTCAAAACGGTACTCACTTTGAGGCGACTAATAGGCACAAATTTCAAAGCGGCGCACATTTCAGAGCAGTGATGAAATACTCATCTCGAGATGGTCAAAGACAAGTCTAAAAATGAAGTGCAAATCTCAGAGCGACAATGAGCATGCATCCTGAGATGGCTAAAATATATAAATGGCGTACATCCCGAAGCGCCGATGGGACCCTCACTTCGGGGCGGTCATTAAAATTATAAATCCCAGAATCACAAGGCGGTGGCAAAGTCGGCATCTTGAGGCAACCAAAAACAATGCAAACTCCAAAGTGGTGAAGCACATATTCCAAAGCGAAAGGCGGCGTCACTTATATATGATATATATGTCATTATGTTTCTATAATAAATGAATTATTTTCTCATTGCCTTTACTTGTATTCTTTTGCCCTTAATCGGAGGTTCCCGCAATCTTATTCGGGGTAATTAATAATAGAGGCTTGCCTCTATTAGGAATAAAAGAACCCACAAAACTAAAAAAATGATATTTGTGCTTCGATGTATCGTCCGGTGTCACACGATGCCAGGCGCGTATTTTCGATCCCACACACATCCCTTAAAACATGCAAAATAATTCATTTTTTCGGACTCTTCGCTCATTCAAACAAACTTCTTACAAAACATAGAACCAAAAGACAAGAAAAAAAAATCTACACCACAATAATAAGTAAAACAACAAATAAATAACTCACGGTGGGAAACGAATCTGCACCAAAATTGATAATAGACAACAATAATAATTACTCAAACCAATCAGGAAAACCTATAATAGAAGAAAAATCCAAACTGAAGAATTCAGGCTCTCGAATAATATCCAGAATACAATTGGAAACAAATCACACAATTTATAACTGGAGTCAAGAAACTACTAAGGAAAGATTATCAATACAATAAAAGCTGCATATTATTGAGTCCATAACACATCAAACATTCATTTGCTGTTGCAGTGCAGGTCACCCAAATCAAGAAAAAAGGTTCCTTTTTCGTACTCATGGTATCCCAAGTAACTGAATTTTATGGAAAATATCAAAATGACTACACCTATTATCATACAAATAATCATGAAGATTTCGATATAAACGTATTGCAAAACCAAACCAATTTTCATGCTTTCAATTAAAAATTTTTGTTATTTTTCTGGGCAAAATGATAAGATCAACATAGTTTACAGCATCAAAATTCATCAAAGCAATCATCAATTGAGGGATTGATGGAAGGCGAGGTTGAGGGGATCGTGACTTACGAAATTGTGAGAAATCGACCGGAATTTTCAAGCCCCCGGACCAGTAGATCGAGAGAGATCAGAGATTGGAGAAGAGCACCGCTAGGTTGCCGGAGAGATCGGAGATCGGGAGAGCGCCACTAGGTTGCTGGAGAGATCAGAGATCGGTAGAGAAGCCGCTGCTGCCGAGAGAGAGAAGCCACCGGAAATTTCAGGCCACCGGACCAGTAGATCAAGAGAGAAGTCGTCGGGAGAGAAGTCACGAGAGAGAGAAACGGTCGCCCGATGGGTGATTTTAATCCAACGTTTTACTGCATTTGAAAATATGCCCAAATTGGTTGTATTTTGAAATGCAGCATAATAGGACTATATGTAAAAAGTTTTACTGCATTTTCACCTTTTTACATCAAACCAAACACCCAAAAGTAAGTTTTACATGTAAAACTTTTTACAATGCAGCTACTTAAATCAAACCAAACAGCTACTTAGAGTGGTAAGAAATGGTCCTTAGAAGTTTGGAATTTTTTCAATATTGTTGAAATTTAAATTAAATATATCCGGGCAATTTTCAAAATTTTCTTGTAACACTTCAGTGGTACTGAACAATTGAAAAGACTTGCCAATAAGTGATGATACTCAAACCCAAATTAATACTCTTACTCATACTTTCGGAAATTTTAGTTAATAATGAAAATGTTAGAAAAGCCTATGTAAATTTCATTATTCAAAATGAGTTACATTTTTTTATTTAGTGGTATTAAAATCAATGAACAAATGATTCGTAAATTTTATAACGTGCTTATCGTGGTTTCTCACAAACATATTTTAAGAAAATTTCTTTGAAATGTTTTCTAAGAAAAAAATAAAATTAATTTCATATTTTGATTCTAAAAGTCAAAGTTTTGTATTATTTCATATATTTGGACCCTAAGAACCGATGACACATATGCATGTGTTACAACACATTTCACATATGAAAATTGGGTCTTATAAAAATGTATTATTGACAAACCAAAGGAGAAACCAAAACTGTATAGGCCAACTCCAGGTGTAGGGAAGACTCTTGATGAAGAGGGATAAGATCTCTAGGGAAATCTCCAACCACTTTCGTGCTCTTTTCGGAATGACAATAGATCCCAGTTTTCAAGCGAATTGGGAGTTGCTAGTAGGTTAACAATCACGGAGATACATGTCATACTTGGATAATCTCTTCATGGAGGAGGAAATCTATAAGGCAATACAGGAGCTAAATGCGGATAAGGCCTTAGGGCCAGACGGCTTCCCCATGAGCTTATACCAACAGGGATGACACTTTATCAAAGATGATCTCTGCTAACTATTCCGGGAACTCTATCAAGGGAGGGAAAATCTTGATGACTTAACTGGGCACACATCATCCTCATCCCTAAAATAAAAGCCCATAGGGGGGATCAAAGACAACAGTCTGATCAGCCTCCTAAACTGCTCAATAAAAATTATCACCAAAGTCCTTGCCAATCACCTACAAAAGGTCATTGCGGACTTGGTAGATGAAAATCAAACGACCTTTATTAGAGGGGAAGGTGCATCCAAGATAAAAGTGTAGTGGTGGACGAACTTATTTATCGTATGAAAAGGAGTAAAACGAACGGAGCACTCATGAAAGTAGACATCGAAAAGGCCTTTGATACTGTAAACTAGAGTTTCCTATTGGACAATTTGAGAGCAAGAGGATTCAAGGAAAGATGGATTAGTACAATACTACACTCCTCGAAGGCCTCCTTCATGCTCAATGGATCCCCCACTAGCTATGTGAGACATAAACGAGGGCTCAAATAGGGCAACCCCCCTTCTCCACAACTGTTTGTACTAGCTGTGGATATCTTTACTACCATGTTGGCCAAATCAACGGCATCTAATATGTTCACAAGAGTTAAAGGAGGTGGTGCAAGTAGTGAGGAAGTCCCCTTACTCCTCTATGCCGACAATTTGCTGGTTCTCTACTTAGGGGCCTCACAGTTCCGAACTCTGAAACTCATTTTCTACTTATTTGAATGCCTCTCGGGGCTCAAAGTCAATTACAACAAAAGTGCCATCATACCCATCCATTCTTATGGGCACACGCCAGAAATACTAGGACAAGTAATGAACTACAAAGTAGGGACCTTACAAGTGCCATACACATGACAATATCGGGTAGAAACCTAGGAAGGAGGACTAGAGGGAGTTCATCAACAGGATCCGAGTGAGGGTCGCGGGATAACAAGGTAAGCTACTCTCCTTGGTAGGGAAGGTAGCACTGCTCAACTCCGTGATCAACACCATCCCTATCTACCTACTAATGAGATACAAACTCCCGAAGTGGGTCTCAAGAAGCATAAAGGCTATCCGACGGGAATTTGTGTGGAAAGGGGCTGAGCAGAACCCCAAGGCATACTGCCTAATTAGTTGGGGTTGATTACGTAGACCTAAGGAAAAAGGGGACTGGGGGATTATTAACCTCAAGACTTTCAATGAGGCATTCCTAGGCAAATGGAGATGGAGGGTCCTCAGAGGCGAATCAGGCCTCTGTAGGTAGATTCTAACGGACATATACTTTAGGGGAGCTGACATATACCCATATGAAGAACCACCAAGGAGAACCTCCATCTTCTGGCGCAATATCTTCGAACAAAGGGAGGCCACTCTGACAAACATGATGGTGTAAGTAGGAAGGGGGACACATATCAACTGTTGGAAGGAAAACTGGATCGAGGGTCAAGCCCCGTGCTACGTCTTCCTAGAGCTACAACATATGATCCAAGATGAGTATCTAATCATAGATGCAGCATACCAGTAAATCCTCAATAGCATACCGATCCTCAAATAGGGGCCCCATACATTGGCGGGACAACAAAAACTGAGTTCCCTCAGCCGATATATCATGGAGAGAGAAGACACTTAGGATGTCAGAAGATGGAAACTCACGGCCAACAGTGCATTCACTATCAAATCATTGTACAACTTTAGGGTGGACAGAGATGCTCATTAGGTCACAAATTCTGGAAGATACAATGCCAACCAAAGGTGAAATATTTTGCATGGCTGGCTTGGGATGACAAGATTCTGACCCTCCAAAACCTTGCCAAAAGAAATTGGAGGGGAGACGTAACATGTTTTTACCTCTATGAAACTGAAGGCTTGGGATGACAAGATTCTGACCCTCCAAAACCTTGCCAAAAGAAATTGGAGGGGAGACGTAACATGTTTTTACCTCTATGAAACTGAAGAAGAAACGGAAAACCACCTACTGTTCCAGTGCCCATACATGGTCAGCATATGGGAACACTTTTGTGGTATGTTTGGCATGAGGAGAAAACCGGAGAACACGTAGACCATATAGGGCAAGGCATTCCTCTCCAAGCAAGTGGACGAAGACAGCAGAATGGGGTGGAACGTGTTGGCAATGACGATAACCTGGAGTGTTTGGTTCGAGAGAAACTGGAGATGCTTCAACAATAAACATCTTGTTTTCAAGCATTGTGAAAGCTTTACATCAAGGTAGGATACCTTGTGTAAAGTTTGGTAAGTTTCATAGCCTAATGTTAAAGCATTACATCATGGAAGCACTAAATTTTAACATTTATCAAATTAGAACTATCAAATTAAGCAACATGGTAAATCCTTATCTCACTATGTTCTTGCATTATTGGCCATTTAAAAACAACAGATTGTATTATCATCAAACCTGTTCAAAGACTAGTGCATTTTGGCAGAAAATTTGAGGACAGAAATGAAAAAAAAAATTATTACAAATTTATAAAAGTTACATACTATAATAGGTTCAAAATTAGTATTCACACAAATAACTAATTAATGTAAGAGAGAAAATATTGACAAACGTGTATTTGCGCAAGCCTTTGTGAAACTTTAAACACCTCTCCCTCAATGATTCTGCACTTCACTGAAGTGACTAATTTGTTTGTCATTGGAAAGCAGGCCAATTACAATTCAACATCAAAATAACAAAATGTTAAATTAGAGCTGTCACTTGCTTATCTATAACTTCTCTCTAGATTTGGACATCTTCAACTTAATAACAAAGCTCCTCTAGTAATGAACCAAGAGAAATGATTGGAATAAGCAATGAAAATTCACAAGCAAATACTATAAGGAAGATGGTGAAATACAAAATTTCTCAGGTGGACAACCAATAACAAGTGAGTATGCAGAAGTATAGAATTCTTCAACTGATGAAATATTTAAAATTAATCAGTCATGAGAGTATTGTGCTGATTTTAGTGAAGAATAAGAATTAAAGTTCTGAACTTCATTACAAATATAGTATGCAACCTATGCCCAAAAAGCCATAGAAATCTACGAGAGCCACACCACTAGAAAGAAAAAAAAAACTAATCTTGGTTCTTGCAGCATACCGAAGAGAAAATAAAAAATGGGGCTAGGTAAAGAGAGAGCTTGGAGAAGGTTGATACCTTGAACTTTCAAAAAGTAGGCATCTTGTTCGGAAATCCTAACTTGAGGACACGAATAGCTATGAATCAAACTACCAAGAAAACCCAAGAGTGAGAACAAATGAATAGCTTAAAGCAAATAAAAAAATTGTTAAGGAATTTTAAAAATAAAAGTACCTTAAATGTAAGAATGATGAATTCGGAGGGATTGGCTGCTTCTACAGAAACCAAGGATCACAGGGACCAATCAATGGAGCTTTGATCTTGTCAATTATGAGACTGGGATTCCTGAACTGGTCAGCTGTTGAAGGTTATCCCGTTGGTAAACTGGACGGATGGGAAGGATGGGTGGTATGTGGTACTGGATCATATTACTTGGGTACTACCTTATGATAACGATCAAGTTCTTACACTAATTGATATGCCTCTTAGATAGTAGAGACCTCCCTAAGGTAAAGTTCATGCTGAGGTCTTCTCTCAATCCTGTCCTAAAATGGAAAAGGACCACACTTTTGTTCTCCATTAGATCATAATGAGCCAAAACTTCATCAAACTTTGAGATATAGTCATCGATTGGCTTGGATCCCAGGGAGAGCCATTGCCAATGATCCAACAACCATTGCCTATAAGAGGTGGGGACATACTTCTCCTTAGTATTTCTTTTATTTCATTACAGGTAACAATGGGTACTCTACATCCTCTATTCATAAGACTTTCATGGTTTGACCAATATAATTTGGCTTGACCTAATAATTTCATTTTGGCAAACATAATTCTTTTCTCAGCATTAATGTCATGTCAGTCAAAGTAGTGATCCACTTTTGAGAGCTAATCAAGCGAGTTGGGTCAAGTTGCCTATTAGAGGAAGAGGCTTCGACCTTGATACTCTTTAGGATCTGCTCATCTTGGTCAAATTCTCTACGTTGGCCAAAATCCCTAAGTAAAAGATGGGGATGGTATTGCCCTCTATGATCTTGGACATCTTTATCTTCAAGGGGAACCTTACATTCATGAATAGATTCACGAATAGATGTAGGTTCCGGATGTTCAAAATGGTTGAGATGCATGTTAGTCTCAGTCCTTAAATTTTTAATCTCTTTTCTCATCTCATCAAGTTTAGTGTGCATGTCTCACACAAAATCACTAAGCAATGGTTCCAAAAGGGAAGGTCAAGAGGATTATCACAACTGTTAGGTTTACTTGAAGCGTTGTAATTCACTCCACTGGCTATTGTCATAGTGGGTCGACCTGGGTAGGTCAGCTAACTTAGTGACACCGGGCAGGGTAGTGATTAACCTGCGGGCGGTGGTAACCAAGGGGGATTGACAAAAGAACAAGAAAGGGGAAGACAAACAGAGAAGAAAGTCTCTGAAACTTCAAACGAAAAATATTATTCAATAATCAATGACTAAAATTCAAACCACAAACCGGGTTTAAATAGCTTGGGAAAAAAACTAACCTAGATAACCTAGAAAACTTGTCTTCTTATCCAAATTTGCCCAAATAGGCAAATTTTGGTTCAAAAGAAAAAATTATCTAATTCTAAAATAACTAAACAAATCAGATAAATCCTAAAAATCCGAGTTCAAATTGGATTCATATCCTATCCTAAATTGGCATACGAAGTATTACTAAAAATGGGAAAAAAAACACTGAAAAAAGAAGAAACGACAGGGAAAATAGTGGAAGGAAAGGTCCATCGAGCAAATCTGGATAAACCCCATGTGCGCGTCGAGACGAGTTTTCCAAATTGGGGTTGAGCACGCGAATCTGATGCCTGTAGCCAAAGTTATGGCCAAAATACCGAAATATGTCCAAAGTGCTCCCCAATTCCGGACTTAGCTCGATCACCTTCCGCCTTTACGTATGTCAGCCAAATCGTGGTATGCCAAAGCTCTCATGGTACAATCAGACAGTTTAGTATCGTCTGACTCGGTCTCTCCTTCATCAGCCTCCCCGGGTTAGAAAGAACTCGCCCTCGAGTTCGTAATAGGATCATTCAACTCCACAAAGCAAGGGCTCAGATGCTTCACATTGAAGATGTCAGAGGTCTTCAAATGACTGGGGAGGCGCAACTGGTATGCATTGTCATTGATCTTCTGCCGCACTTCACAGAGTACTATCTTCCATTCCTTGAGCTTATTATACTCACCCACAGGGAAACGATCTTGAGTGAGGACAACCCACACTAAGTCGCCCTGATCAAACAACACCTGACATCGCCGTTTGTCGGCATTCACCTTGTACTTGGTATTACTCTCCAGAATAACCCGAAGATGCTCCGCCATCTCGTCAGCTTGGGGGTTCTACCCATAGACAACCTCGAATGGGCTTAAGTCGGTAGTTTGATTCTTCGATCTATTGTAGGCAAATTTGGCTTGAGGTAGTGCCAGATCCCATTACTACGGCTTAGTTCCAGCCAAACACCTCAGTAGGTTGCCCAAACTCTGGTTCACCACTTCAGTCTGGTCATCTGTTTGGGGGTGGTATGCACTGATAAAGTTTAAATGCGTCCCCAACTTCGCCCACAAGCTTTTCTAGAATAGGTTGACGAACTTGGTGTCACGATCAGATGTGATAGAGTGAGGGACACCATACAAGCAGACAACCTCCCGAAAGTAGAGATGTGCTATGCATACCGCATCCATAGCTTTCCAACAGGCTACAAAATGACCATCTTGGAAAATCTGTCAACCACCATTATGATAGAATCTGAGACCCGCTGGGTACGAGGAAGGCCCAGAACAAAATCCATACTGACGTCAAGCCAAGGGGCTTCATGGACTGGCAAGGGAGTGTACAGGCCAGCATTGGTGAGAACTCCTTTGGCCCGTTGGCATACAAAGCAGCGCTCCACAAAGTGAGCCACGTCGCTAGACAGCTTCGGCCAATAAAAGTCTGTAGCTATGAGGGCGTAGTTCTTATCACGACCAAAGTGCCCCTCATTATGGAATTTGCTCATGATCTGCTCTCGCAATGAATAGTCAGGGATGCATAGTTACAGGCCACGAAACAGGTAACCGTTATACAAAATAAAATCATGACGATGCCCGTCGCTTACCTCCTGAAGTATCCGCCCAAAGGAAGGATCATCCGCATACATATCGGTGAAGGCTTCAAACCTTGCAATTTTGGCGCTCATTATGGTAAGAAGAGAACTGCGGCAGCTCAAAGTATTTGCTACACGGTTGAGGCTTCCTGCTTAATGCTTCAAGGTAAAGGTGAACTCCTGCAAGTACACCACCCACTTAGCATGCCGCCTGCTTGATTTGTGTTAGCCATTGATGTACTTCAGGGCCTCGTGATCGGTAAACAGGATGAACTCCTTCTATATGAGGTAGTGGCGCCGATGTTTCAGCGACTGAACTATGGCATAAAACTCCAGGTCATAAGTGGAGTAGTTCTTCTTCAACCCTAACAGCTTGTTGCTGAAGAAAGCTACCAGTTGTCCTGACTGGCTCAGAACACCTCCAACGCCAATTCTAGATGCATCGCAATTGATCTCGAATACTTAGTCGAAGTCGGGAAGTGCTAGAACTGGTGCTTGGTCATCTTCTGTGTGACCAGGTGGAAGCTAGTTTTGGCCTCATTCGTCCACTTGAAATTACGCCCTTTGAGACACTTTGTGATGGGGGCAATCAGCGTGCTAAAGTTCCAGATGAATCTTTTGTAAAACGAGGAAAGCCCATGGAAGCTTTGAACAAGGTCCTCGGTCTGGGCCACTCCAAGATCGCATCTACCTTTGATTAATCTGCATGAACACCATTAGTAGAAACAACAAAGCCAAGGAAGGTCATAGAAGTGGTGAAGAAGGAACACTTCTTTCGGCTGACGAACAAGCGCTCCGTACTCAGCAACTCAAAGACAGTAAGAAGATGGTCAAAGTGTGAGGACCAACTCGGACTATAGATAAGGATGTCATCAAATTAGACCACCACAAACTTGCCCATAAACGGTCGCAAAACCTAATGTATGAATCGCATGAACATGCTGGGGGCGTTGGACAACCCAAAAGGCATTACCATCCACTCGTATAGTCTATGTTGTGTCTTGAATGCCGTCTTCCACTCATCTCCAGGCCGTATTCTGATCTAGTGGTATCCGCTCTTCAGGTAAATTTTTGAGATGACCTTTGAGCCTGATAGTTGGTCCAACATTTCCTCCAAGCGGGGAATGGGGTAGAGGTATTTGATAGTGATTTTTTTTATTGCTCGGTTGTCTACACTCATGCGCCACGAGCCATCCTTCTTTGGCACCAAAAGGGCCGAAACTGCGCAAGGACTCATGCTCTCTCGGATGTAGCCGGTTCTAAATAACTCCTCCATTTGCTACTACAATTCCTCAGCCTCCTTGGGACTGAGGCGGTAATGCCGGTCTGTTCGGCAAGCTCGATCTTGGGACAAAATCTATCTGGTGTTGGATGTCCCTCATAGGTGGGAGTCCCGGGGGAAGTTCCTCTGGCATCAAGTCCGCGAACTCAAGGAGCAACTGCTGCACCTCTATTGGTAGATCTGGATCCATGTTCGTAGCATTATGCATGCAAGGTAGCAGTGCATAGACTATATCTCCCTGCTCGATCCCGCTGAAAAATCTAGACATATAAAGTAGGTTAGTATTGGTTACCGGGGTAGGAGGCTTTTCTTCCCGGCGGGGTTCCAACACAATCCTCTTTCCCTTGATGCTGAGGGAATAAGTATTCTTCCTTTCATCGTGAACTACGCTCTAATCATACTGCCATAGTTGCCCCAGTAGTAGGTAACAAGCATCCATTGACACGAGGTCGCACCATACATTTTCAAAGTATCTCTGCCCAATGGAGACATCGCCGATCTAATTTTACCTCTGTGCCTTTACTCAACCATGATAGATTATAGGGCTTCAGATGTCACTCCGTCTTCAACTGCAACTTCTGAGTAGCGTCTTCAAACACCACGTTCTCACAACTACCGCTGTCGATGATCACCTTGCAAACCTTGTCGACCACTGTACAGGTGGTGTGGAGATGTTGTTTCTCAACCAGTCATCCCTTGATTCATCCTTAGGAGCCAACAGACTCTTGGGAACAATGAGAGTCTCATGGCCATCCCCAATCAGCATGTCACTAGCCCCATCATCATCATCTCCATAATCATCATAAACTGGTTCCTTAGCCTCCTTAGCCTCGCATACCTCGATCTCTTCAATCATCAGGTTCTTGCCCTTTTGACTAGCAGGTTTCGGACACTCAGGTGTTTTATGCCCCTACTCACCACATCGATAACAACGAATGACAAACTTAGAACTACCTCACGGTGGTTGTTGGACCAGGTGGAGTGCTTGAGGGTGAGCTGTCCGACTACACTGATCACTCCTGATTGGCGGTCTTCTATTCTACTGGTTTTTAACAGTGAGGGTACACTGGTATGCCTCCAAAACAATCCACAGTGTGTGTAGACTGAGAACAACCTGCAGTGGTTGGCGTAGACCTCCCAGACATAGAGATACCAGTTTCTACTCCGTCAAGGATAAATCGTTCCGCGCGATTAATTGGTAGAAGTCCTCTATGTACTCATCCACCGATCTTGCGCCCTATCTCAACGTATGAAGCCGTTGAAACAAGGTTTGGGTGTAGCCGAAGGGGAGGAAATGCCCCTTCATCTTCTTCTTCATCTTGTCCCAATCTGCGATCTTTGGTTTGCCTTGCTGATCTCGTGAATACCGCAGCTGCTCCCACCACACAGATGCTCAACCCTTCAACTTGATAGCAACTAGCCTCACCTTCAGACGATCAGGGACTTCCTTGTACTCAAATATCCTCTCTACCTCATTCAGCCAGTCGATGAAGACTTCAACATGTAGGGTTCCACTAAATTCGGGCAACTCCACCAGAAAGCTGAGATCTTCCTGAGGCTCCTCTCATGCACGGTGCTCTCTGGACCACCCATGCCGGGAATAAGGGTTAACGAAGGTGGTCTCAGATTCGTGGTCGGAAACCTTACGATCCCCCAAATCTCGCGCCACCAACCGTTGGGTCAACTCCGCTACTTGTCTCTGTAGATCATTGTTTATCGCTTCCAAGGCAATTGGGTCTCGAGACAGACCTTCCTCTGCCGCAACATGTCCACCATGATGACCACTAGGGTCACCATGACCTCCAACCATTGATACCGATGCCACAGGGAAGAATACAAGCTCTGATACAAACTGATGTCGGGCAGGGTAGTGATTAACATGCGGGCGGTGGTAACCAGGGGGGATTGACAAAAGAAAAAGAAAGGGGAAGACAAACAGAGAAGAAAGTCACTGAAACTTCAAAGGAAAAATATTATTCAATAATCAATGACTAAAATCCAACCCACAAACCGAGTTTAAATAGCTTGAAAAAAACTAACCTAGATAACCTAGAAAACCTATCTTCTTATCCAAATTTGCCCAAATGGACAAATTTGTGTTCATAAGAAAAACTTGGTAAGAGATCCGTACTTGGAGGACTCTGAAGGATTGCAGATTAGATGGCGGGGTGGCTGAGTGTCACAGATGCACGTGTGGATGTCGTCGCGGACGGGCACACAGCTGGGCATAGGCGAGCGCGACAGTTCGCTGCGGCTTTATGCCGATGTAGCAAATTCAAGCGTGATTTTGCCCTAGATCCAACCCGATCTTTTAAAACACAAACCACGAAAGTTGGAGAACTGTGTCTTGGCATTCGAAAACACCTTTAATCACCTCAATCAAAGCTAAGACCAGAATGTTATGCCCTAATTACGGAGAGGTATCAAAACTGTCAAGATTTAAAAGAGGTGCGCTTGGATCTTTACAGACGTGAAGAAAGCTTCAAGGATAGGAAGAAAGCTTCAAGGACAACAAAAAGGAAGGAAGAGGAGAGAAACATGGTTGGCGATTAGGATAAGCAAGCACAAGAATAAAGAGAGAAACCCTCTTCTCTCACCATTATCAAAACAACGGCTTCACAAGCACCTCTTTTCATTCATTAATCACCAAAATACTAACCCTAACGAGTGTTGGTATATATAGAAACTTTGGATGGTTAGGATTTAATCCACCTTGACATAGTTATTAATCTAACATAAAAGCATGGCTAGATAAACTTGAACCATGCAGGGTTCGACTTAAACTAAAAGACTTGAGTCACGCAGAACTCGACTCATGAGCAAAAGACACTAATGGTCCCTGTACTTTATCACTTTGTTCAATTCCATCCTTGTGCTTTAAAAATGTTCAATAAGATCCTTGTACTTCGCATATTTTATTCAATACAGTCTGTGGTGCTGACATGGCAGCACATATGGCATACGAGTGAAATATAACTTATTTTTCTAATTTCTCTATTTCTTGCTGACCGTATTGTGCTGACATGGCTTTACACGTGGGCGTATACGATGATGTGGACTACCATGTGGCTTGCCACGTTAGCAAAAAATATTTAAAAATCAAGTGGGTAATATATGGTGACGTGGTAGTATGCCACATCAGTATTTTTTAAAAAAAACAAGTGGGTACTGTATGCTGACATAGCACTACGCCATGTCAGCAATTTAAAAAAAAAATAATCAATTAGGTAATGTATGCTGACGTGGAAGTATGCCACATCAACTAATTTAAAAAAAAAACACATATGGTCGTAATATATGCTGATATAGCAGCTGACGTCAGAAATTTTTTTAAAAAAATGGTCTAGCCCAGCAAATTTTTTAAAAAAAAATTTTTTTTTTTGACATGGCATACTGCCACATCAACATACAATACCTACTTAATTTTTTTAAAAAAAAAGTGTTGATACGGCAATCCACCAAGCAGTCCATGCCATCATTTACACCCACGTGTAAAGCCATTTCAACAAAATACGGTGAGCTAGAAATAGAAAAATAAGCTGTATTTCACTCGTACTCCAATTGTGCTGCCACGTCAGCACTAGGTGACTGTATTGAACAAAATACGCAAAGAACTGGGATCTATTAAACATTTTTAAAGTACATGGATGGAATTGAACAAATTGATAAAGTATTGGGACCATAATTGGCTTTTGTCCATAAATAAAAATCAAAACAAAGACATAAATGTCCATAGGTAGCAAAATGATATAAATGCCCATAGGTAAAAAAATGAGATAAATGCACATAGGAAGTAAAATGACATAAATGTCCCTAAGTAGAAAAAAGATGTAAATGCCCCTAAGTAGAAAAATGCATGTCTGGAGCTCTTGATCTGATCATCATGGAATAGAATATTGCCTGGAAGGTGCTCAGCATCTCTGAGCCTGCTTGTATATCTGCTGTCGTGTTTTCATGACCTCATCACCAACCTTTTTACTAGGGCAAAAAAATATATAAATGCGGAAGAAATCTAAGCTGCAAGAAAAGAAGCACCCAAATATGAGAGGTTTGAAAGGGAGAGGAAACATATATATGAGCTGCAACAACCACCTAAGAAGTAAAGAAATCATACTAGGGAAATTGTTCGGAAGGTCGAGAAGATCCGATTTCGCAGCTATGCTCCTCCCAATGAGAACAGGATGCAGATCTTAATGAACATCGAAGACCCGAAGGTGCTAAAGTGGCAGGCTAAAATTAAAAGCTCCACAAAATTAAGGGAAAATAAGTATTGTCATTTTCATTGGGATCATGGATATCACATAGAAGATTGCGTTCACTTAAAATATGAAATCGAGAAATTTATCCGTTGACGGCACCTTTCAAACCACTTAAAGCAAGGTTAGCAGAATGAAAGCCCATCTTCCCTCCTGTAGGAGTAATTCATATTATTACTAGAGGACCAACCATTGGAGGAGAGAGCAGCTCCACTCCAATAAATTATGCCCGAATGGGTTACCAAGCTAGAAAATCATGGAAGCGGCCTCTTGTTGAACGACCCATTTCTTTTTTCCAATGATGACCTTGGTGGAGTCCATCAGCTTCACAATGATTCCTTAGTAGTCACTCTCTATATTGTAACTATGATGTTTGAAGAGTCCTTGTTGATAGTGGAAGTTCCATAGCTGCAATCTTTTGGGATACGTTCAAGAAGCTAGGTCTTGGACCAGAGTTGTTATTAGGTTTTTAATTGAATAGTTGTTAAAGAATAAGGGAGGGTCTCCCAAGAATTATTATTTAAATTTTTTATTTGGAATAAAGCCTTCTAGTTATTTCTTTTATTTGAATATGAATAGTATCCCAAATCTTAAAATTAAAAGTATTTAAAATTATAGTTATCTCTGGTAGTTAAGGATGAAGTTAAGATTTAAAATCAAACTTTGTATTTTTTTTTTATCTAGAGAATATCTCTTAATATATTTATTTGATGAGACAAGGATAGGGGTGTGATTAAATAAGATGAGACTTTCTAACATATATAGTTTTATACACGAGATAATAATTGGATAAGGAGAGAAATTATGAACTTAAAAGAAGGATTTAAAATAATTAAATCCGTAGTTTAGATTAAATGGGTTGCTAAGGACTAAACGGTAATTTAGAAAAGATCGAGGACTGGGAGATAAATTTACTTCGCTCTGGATAAAGGACCTAGTGGTGATTTCAGAAAAATTTGGGGACTAGGAGGGAATAACGTCTTTCTCTCAGAGCTGGGGATTTGCATGTAATATAAAAAAAGAAGGGACTTAGTTGCAAAACTGTTAGAGAATCATCCAGAGTAACCACAGGGTAACACGTAGGCGTCAGGATTCGTGAAGACAGGCGATGGAGGCGATCCGGCCGTTCGATTTGATCAGCAAAGTAAGCGTGCGTGTGACCTCACCGTGCGGGCAAATCCGGACCAGTCATCAACGATCAACCATTGAGTTCGAGGCACGATGTTGAAATCAAACTGCTCATCACCCTCTGATCTTGACCGTTCATCCATAGAGACATGGATCCGAGGCACCGTGGTGGCGCCATGGTCGCTGGATCGCTGTGTGCGATCAACCACCGTCCGCTCAAGAGACCCAATCACGAGGCAACGCCAGCCCCTCTCTCAAGTCGCGACGCCATCGAGTATGCCGCCCTGAAGCTAATTCTCGCCGACGAGCTTCTAGAAACAGAGTTTAAATTACAAGATAAAGGGTTATCCGAATTCAAATAAGATCATTGAGATTGATCCGAACTCTGTTGAGAGTTCTATAAATAGGGAGAGACCCGAAACCTCACCTCTTCTCATCAGACGAGAGCCAGCACCGCCGCTACCGCCGTGCAGGATAGAGAGACAGAGAGGAGAAGGAGAGAGCACTGAGGCGCGTTCACTGATCAAATCCTCCTCCAGAGCAGGGCAAAGAAGACAGAGGGGTCACGACATGAGGAAACCGGCGAACGGCCATCTGCGGTGAGCTCCTCCACCTCTGTTATACTTTCGTAGTTGTTTAGTGATCTTGTTATTACATGCATGGCGCTAAGCGAGAAAGAAAGAGAGAAAGAGAGATAACGACGGAGAGCTGTTCTCCATCGAGGAGCAGAGCTCCGGCGAGGGGAGGGTGCGAGGCCTCTAGTCCTTGCTCGGAGAGTACTCACGGCACGCGTACCCCCAGACAGCGAGTTACCAAAGGAGATGACAGTCCGGTCGCATCCGTCCGCCACCGGAGATTGCTGCGTCTCCTTCCCCGCCGATGAGCATTGTCCGAAGATTGAAGATGAGTCCAAAACGGACTCAAGTCTAATCAGGTCCGGGCTAGATGATTGAGTCAATTGTATTTAGGGTTGGGCTCAACCGGATTGAGAGAGAGAATTTGAGTTGGACCAATAGGATTGGGCTAGTGTAGTCGGACCCAATTCTAACCCAACCAGACCTGATCAAGACATATTAGATTAAGATCTGGGTTGAGTCAAGTTTGTTGGGCTTGGGTCTAATTGATTTAAGTTGGCTGATTGGGGTTGATTTTAAAGTTAGTTGAATTGATTAAAAAGATTTGGTCCAAAACGGTTCATAGTTAGATTAATCAATTAATTGATTTGGGTCTGATGAGTTGATCTGGATTTAAGTAGTTGGTTGAGTCAAATCTAGTTAATTGGGTCTAGCATATTAGGTGTTAATCAGGTTGGGTTCAATCGACTTAAAGGGGCTAGACTTAGTCAAGATGACTAGCTAGTTGGGATTGGCCAAAGTTTTAAAAGCAAATAAAAATCTATAAAAGGGGTAGAGAAGGGGGTTTGAACTAGGGACCCATTACTTGGGCTTAGTGGTCCTTAACAACTAAGCTAGTTGCTCCTTTTGGGATTGAAAAGAGAAAAGTCTATTAATAGAAAAGGACAAAAACTTGGAAAGCCCATAAACCGGGATTGGATCGAATTAGGGCATCATGCATATTTTACTTTGAATGTTACTATTATTAATTAGATCTTACTACCAGATACCGACATAGAGACTTATCGGGAGTAAGGATCAGAGAAGGTTTTCAGATATCGCAAAGGTAAGTTACCTCTGCCTAGTTTCCACCCATCATTGGGTTCCTTGATTTTCTTGTTGCTATTTCTTTTAGCATGTCTATTGTCTACCTATTTTTGGAATGCGTGCACATAGTTTGTCTTCTTCTTGGTATGTGCATGGTCGATGTGCTGGAAATTTATTTCATTATCTGTGTTTGATTTGTTCGTTGGGCACACCGCTATGTGACCAAAATTTGATCATAGGCCATGGTCTTATGTGATGGCCAGGCAAGTATGCGTCAGGTGAGTTCTTATTCTGCCGGTTCAGTGGAGCAAATGCTCAAGTGGAGCGCCCAGGGCTGAGGACACCCTGATGTTCTGACAGTTCCATGCCAGGAGGTGGATACCTTGGTAGTCTAACCTGTCAGTGGGACGATACACTGACCGTGTCGACATGTACAAGAGACCGAGGTCGATTCTAGATGAAGCTAGGTGTTGACCGGAGAAGTGTGTTGAGCCGGAGGGCTATTTCCTAATCTAGGAGTCCCTTGTGTTTTCTAGTCTCCTAGATTCTTGTTTGTGCGAGGCATGGCCCCGGTTGTTTGACTTGTTGAATGTTGAGTTTTGATATCCCTTTATCGGTTTAAAGTTTTCATTTCGTTGTGATCCCTGCGGGGAACTTACTGAGCTTTCCTTTCGAAAGCTCACTCCACTTTCTTTTCCTCTCTTTCAGGGTTGAGGGATTCGCTGAGTTGGTTTCAGGAGCGTCAGGACAAAACTTGCCGAGGTTGGAAGACCTCAACTAGCTGGAACTTGTAGGACCCCCGTAGGGTGTATAAGTTCTATTTTGTTTTCGTTGTAACTCTGATAAATAAACTTTGATTTATTTATGATATTTTGTTATATGTTTCTGAATTACTTAGGCCTTGTATCTGAGCGGGGCTCGTCTCTACTTGGATACGGCCGATCTGTGCACGTGCCTGAGGTCCCAGGATTTGGGTCGGGGCATGACAATATTGTAACTATGATGTTTGAAGAGTCTTTGTTGATAGTGAAAGTTCCATAGCTACAATCTTTTGGGATACGTTCAAGAAGCTAGGTCTTGGACCAGAGTTGTTTTAACTTGTGAACTCCCCACATGTTGTATTTATTAGAGGCACTATTCGGCTGGATGGTATGATAAGCCTTCGGCTCACTGCAGTTACTTATCCTCGCAGTCGACGCTAACCGCAAACTTTCTTGTGGCGAAGTGTCCGTCGAGCTATAATGTCATATTGGGCAGGCCAACCCTGAATGCCCTACGAGTTACGATCTCTACCTCCCATCTAATGATGAAATTTTCCACCGAGTTCAGATGTGGAGAACATAGAGGACACCAGTAAATAGCTTGGCAGTATTATGTGGCCTTTCTGAAGGCAAAACTCAGGAATTCTTGGTAATAGAAACACAAAGGGAATCAAACAACATGTCAAAGTAACGAGTAGTACCTATTGAAGAATTGACCCCAGTTCCTCTATCAAAAGATCGGCCATATAGAATAGTACAAATTAGGGTTGATTTGAAAGGAGATTAAAGGGAAAGCATCTTGAACTTCTTAAGGAACAATGCAGATTTCTTCCGTGGGGTCTCAAAACATATCGGTGGTGTACAGAGGTGTCATTGAGCATCATATGAACATTGACCCACATGAAAGTCAATAATCTAGAAGCCGAGGCATTTTGCTCTCAAAAGACAAGTTGCCATAGAGGAAGAGGTCGAAAAACTATTGAAAGTGGGTTTCATCTAAGAAGTATATTACCTCGAATGACTAGCTAATTTGTCTTAGTGAAGAAGGCCAATGGGAAACCGAGAATGTGCATTGATTTTAATGACCTTAGTAAGGCATGTCCAAAGGATAGTTGCTCTCCCAATGATCGATAAATTGGTAGACTCTATTGCAAGTCATGAGCTATTGAGCTTTCTCGATGATTTCTCTTGATATAACCAGATCAAAATGGTGAGGCTAAATGATGAAAAAACCTTATTTATTACGTAAAAAGGGACTTATTTCTACCGTGTTATACCTTTCGCCGTAAAATCGCATTTGTTTAATCTTCCAAAGGTCGGTAACTAAGGTTTTCAAAAACAACTTGGGAGAAATGTCGAAGTATATGTTGACGATATGCTTGTGAAAAGTGAAAGGGCAGATAGACATATCGCTAACTTAAAAGAAATCGTCAGAACTCTTTGAGGGTATGGGATGCATCTCAATCCCAGCAAATGCACCTTTGGAGGGGCTTCATGGTCACCCAAAGAGGAATCGAGGCTATCCCTGAGGAGGTCAAAGCTATCATTGAAATGTGCTCGCCAAAGACCATTCGGAAAATTCAAAGGTTGAATGGGAGACTGATAGCACTAGGTCGGTTTATCTCAAAATCTGGAAAAAAAAGGCTCCCATTTTTCTGAGCTCTTCGTAAGGCACCAAAAGTTGAAAGAATATTTAAGTTCTCCACCACGGCGAACTAAGCCTAGAAATAGGGGTGAGCTCTTCATGTATTTAGTTGCAGTAATTTAAGCCATCAGCTCAGTCCTTATTAAAGAAGAAGACGAAATTCAAAGGCTGGTCTGTTATACCAGTAGGATCCTAAATGTCCTTGAATCCTGATATTCACATATAGAGAAACTGGCTTATGCCTTAATGATATCAGCTTGGAGGTTCCGACCTTACTTTCAAGCCCACAGGGTTATAGTCCTCACTGACCAGCCCTTAAGAGAAATCTTACAATGACTAGAGGTCTCTGGGAGAATGTTAAATTGGGTTGTCGAGCTGAGCGAGTTCGACATTGGCTACAAACCAAAAATGGTGATCAAGGCGCAATCTATTGCCTACTTTATTATCGAGATGGTCTCTATAGAGGAAGAGCTATCACTGTCTAAGCAAGAGATACAAGGTCAACCTGAGTCTGCCTACCCACGGATATTATATATGGACGGTTCAACCATAGGCAATGGGTTGGGAGCTGCCCTAGTATTGAGGTCCCTAGAAGGTCGGAAACCTCTATTGCATTAAGATTTAACTTCAAAGGCACCAAAATTGAGGTAGAGTATGCAGCGTTGATTGCTCATATGAAACTGACCCTTGAGGTTAGAGCTCGATACTTGCACACACATACTGACTCGCAGCTCATTGCGAGACACATGAACGAGGGTTTGAAGACAAAGAAGGGAACATTGCTAAATAGAGATTTAGTGATAAATCTTGCTTGAAAATTTAGCCTATTTTAGATCATAAAATCCCTCAGGCTGACAATGATGAGGCTTATGCATTGTTTAAGCTCACCTCATCCCGGGTGTCCATCTGAACTGGCCTGTTAAAATCCAATAACTTTCTTAGTACAGTATTGAGGAATAACTTATGAAAGACATATGCACAATTTGTAAGGAGCCATGCTGGTCGGACCACATTAGCCACTTTTGAAGGGTGGAGTACTCCAGACTGACCCACAAAAAGCTCGGAAGATTGCAAGCATGTTAGTAGTACTATTTGTTATTATAGATGGCCAATTATACAAAAGGACCTATACCATGCCCTACTTGAGATGCTTGAAGATGCATCGGGGAGCTGAGGAAAGCTTCAAGATCCTTCAAGAAATAATTTGCAACAACCGTGGGTTGAATCTATCGTCACTTTAATCCCTTGAAGCTCTCCTATACCTTCCACCTTCCAACCCAGCGAGGGGCAGGAAAATAACTCTGATTCTCTAGGAGAACGTTTCTGTTGAGGCAAGGACACTCGTCTCATGTGTCTTAGATGATACCATTGCAGTTCTAATAGAAGAAGCTTTAGATAGGCTGCCATCAAGAAAGGTGAAGGCTTGGGAAACTACCCTTGATTAGTCTGTCAATGAACTCCCCCTCGAACATCTTCTTTATGAACTTCCTATATTGTTTGCCCTCCAATTTTGCACTCATATTATTCTATATGTAATGAGATTGCTTGCAATACATAGCCTTGCATTTTTCTTTTTCTTTTCTCACTTAGGTTGTTTGAATCATGGAATGGAGGAAAGATGGGTTATGGGCGGGCTTCTATTGAAATCAGTGATCAAGCACTTTTTTGTTTGTTTTGTATCCAAGCCATTATCCCAAAATGGCATTGTGCGCCAACTGCCTCTGAGAAGTACCCTATTTTTTTCTTGGATGTCTGACGTGGCCCTTTCCAAGATGTCCTCATGGCTACAAAGCATTGCAACGTCTTAGGAACATCTCACATGTTGTCCCATCTTTCACCTTGCTTTCTAGGGCATGTCTCTAGCCGTCGGATCTTCTTGGCAAAGGTCTATAAATGGCCTAGAATAGGTTGGGACTCCCTATCCTCCGCCACCAAGTCTTACATATGGTTCTCTACTTTCTTTCTCCCTTTGTCATTGGGGTAATTATACCCTCACCTTTCAGGAAGCCATGTTATATCCTTGGGTTTATGGTTTTTGTTCATACTTTCTTCCTTCATAAAGTTATTTTTTTTTATACTTATTTGGTGCATAGTTGCTCTTGCAGACTCCTTTCGGGCGGTGTGAGTAAGTGGTGGACATCATCTTTCTGAGAGGTACTCTTGGCTCAGACTCCACATCGACCTAAAGCTAGTAGAGGCTAGCAGTGGCTTGCCGCCATAGGGATGAAGCTCAGACTCCAAGGGCCTCATACCCCCCCGAGCCCTGGCCTCCATATAGAACCTCCATTCTATCTCACCGGGTTATCTTCTAAGAGTTTCTCCCGATCTGATTAGAGGCCTGCGCGAGACCCAGAGATAGCAAGTAGGCTCTTCTAATACTCACCCGGGTCATCCCTCCCCCGCCTCGATAAGCCTTCTCTATTCTGCCTGAGATAGGGTTTCCCTGCCCACTCATGCCCCCTCCCCCCCCCCCCCCCCTGCTCATGTTCTCCATTTTTGAGAAACGGTATGTTCTCCATTTCTGAGAAACGGGTAGTAAACTCTTTTAATTTCTAACATTTAACCATCTGTAATGTCAAATCCGTGCTTAACAATCTTTTATACATTGTTTTTATAAACTAGCATGAAGTTTTTATCTCCCTAAGGGATGAATTTTGGAACATTGAAATAATAAATCCGGTTTACTGAAGTTGTGAACACTCTAATGTCTAAAACATTACAGAATTTCCGAGTTAAATGTCCCGTTGGTTTTAATTATTGTCATTTCTATTCTCATTAATAGTGATGATCCGACATAAGGGACTTGACCTTCATGTGGGCTTTTCTGACCATTATTTCTACTCATGTCAAGAGCGACGGTCGGGTAGTAGTTGGTTAACCTTTTCCCTGCATGCTTCTTTGACCATAGTTTCTACTCTTATCAAGAGCGAAGGTTCGACCACACTAGGTTAATCTCATGCCCCTTATGTGTTTTTTATCATCATTTCTACTCCTATTGAGAGTAACAATCCGAACATGCAAGGTTGGCCCGTCCCCTGAAAAGATGACAGGGTCTGCACTATCCTGCCATATTTCTCACCATAATATGACCTTCTTGTGAGTTTTTCTGGATAGACTTTAACATGAATAGTGAATTCCCACATACTCGGCCCCTGTGGGGACTTTCCATTAGAGATTTATAATATGTTTAGGGCCTAGATACATGGTTTTGAGTGGATATTATGTGATTCTTGTCCTCAAATGCATTAATTAGTCAACTTAGCTACCACGCTTGATTTATGCGTGTTTTCTATTTGTTTTATGTTTATTATAGAGGCTAAATCCAGTTAATTGTGTATGTATCAAAGCATTAGTTAAGCAGCTAAGTATTGAAATAACGATTGTTATTCATATCATCGCGCTGTGTGCAGAAGACTCTAGCAAACTTACGGGAATTTTTTGATATCGTGATGTCTGTAGGTAGCATCATGATGTATGCATAGGCTTCAATCATACTTCGGAATTTCGTGACATCATGATGTCTACGATGTTGCATCACATGTCTAGACTTAGAAGCTTCTCAAGATTTTAGCAACATCGTGGATGTTCTGCAGACAGCATCGCGATGTCACTATCAAAGGAGAAACCAGGATCCCAAGTTGTTACTTACATCATGATACTTGATCTGACATCGCAATGTGGATATCTAGGGGTATAAATAGACCTAATTTTCTAGGTTTTTCGATCTTTACCTTGGACGAGGTTCTGCAAATGGAGGTGACTATCCGAAGGCATTCAACAATGTTTCAAGCTAGTTTTCCTAGACCCAAGAAGGGGAACTTATCTCTATTAGTTTCTAGTGTTTTAATCCTTCTCTTGTATTTGGACATGGATGTTTACTCTCCTATTTGCATCATTATAAATCATTTGTTTGTAATGGTAGCTTAAACATCTATTCTAGTGTTGTATGAACTCATTGACTTGATATTTCAATTATCCTACGTTTGCATTGATTAAGTTGTTATGGATATGACTATGATTAATACTATCTCTAATTGGTTGCCGATAGGTGACGACAAATCTTGATCTATGCATAGACATATGTATGCAAGAATTGTATTAGTGTCGTACCGTGGAGGTGTGGAGTGACAACCATAGACCCTATTAGCATAGATATATGCATTGGTCTTCCATGGTGATGATTGAGTCTAGGTCTTATAACGCGTCTCCTTACCACATAGACATATAGGGAGGATTTGAAGCGTGTTCCTTAGACATAGGGAACCTGTAGGTTGCACCTGAAGTGCATCAAGTACCCAAACATATCATTGATTAACCCTTATCCATAGCAACAATATCATTGTAGAGCATAGGAGAACATCTTTACAAGTTATTAGAACCATACAACCCTAGAAGCCTATTATCATGAGATTCAACCCTAGAAACCTTCGTATTTCTTTTACATTCTTAGGACTTAGCAATCTTCCAATTATTGGATTGACTGACTCTTTGAGCGAATTAGTGCGCTATTGCTCAGTTAGACCTAGCTTCATCGTTCCCTGTGGATTTAACCAGATATTCACCCTATATTTTATTACCTATGACCATGTACGCTTGTGTGCGGTTGCTTGAGTGTTCACATTCATAGTCGCTGGTCAATAGTATGTGGTCATATCTTGACTTGAGCACATGAGTATGACTTGAACCATAGAGAGAGTTTGTGGTTGAGTATGTGGTTATATCTCGACTCCAAAGATGTGAGTGTGTCTCAAGCACATAGAAGGACTTTGGGGTCGGTGCACGCGGGTCATATATCGACCGAGTACGTGAGCGTGACTTGGCCTAAAGAGGGACTTTGAGGTATGGTAGATGGTCGTATCTCTACTCTAGCACGTGAGCTTGACTTGGTCCATAGAGGGACTTTGAGACGAGTATGAGTTACGCTATGCTACTCGGCCCATGAGCCGGACTTTGAGTCGAGTGCGAGCAAGGCCATGCTATTCGACTCATGAGCAGGACCTTGTGACGGGTGTGATCTAAGCTCAGCTACTTGGCCCTTAAGAGGGACATTACAATGAGTACGAGGTGAGTTGCCCTACTTGGCTCGTGAGAAGGACTTTGAGATGAGTACGAACGAAGCTATGCTACTTGGCCCTTAAGAGGGACATTGCGATGAGTGTGAGCTAAGCTGCACTAGTCTGCCCTAAAAGGGACTTTGTAATGAGTATGAGCTGAGTTTTGCTACTCGGCCCGTGAGGGGGGCTTTGAGACGCTGTGATGAGCCGGAGGCCGCTTACCTACGGCCCTTAAGAGGGAATTTGCAATGAGTATGAGCTGAGCTACGCTACTCAGCCCTTAAGAGGGACTTTGCAATGAGTAAGAGTTGAGTTGTGCTACTACTCGCGACCTGGACTTTGAGATCTAGTAATGAGCGAGGCCGCTGCTTACTCACCCTTTAGAGGGACTTTTGCATGAGCCAAATGGGATGTTAATAAGTATAATGTGTATTCACATGACTCCCTAGGGGAAACATAAAGTCTTCGGACAAGTTGCCTATGGTGAAATGGTCTTTTAAAGTTGGAAGATAGATGAAGGGCCATATGGCCCATTGGGACAAGATCTTCCTCCTGTTAAGGCATGACTGCCTCACTTGCCTCCCCCGGCACCTTGGCTTCCGGTGTCTCCACCCCGATCTCCTAGAGAAGTAACACCTAACATTGCCGAGTGATTGACTAGTTTCCCAAAAGTTCATCTCATCTATGCTTGGTGGAGAACTTCATGACCAGGTAGTAGGTTGACATAACCGCTCATAGACCATTCAATGCCGGCCTCACCAATATAATGTTATAGCTGGAAGGGGACCTGACTACTATAAAGTTTGTGGCGATCATAGATTGTCAAGGAGTGGTCCCTATAGTGAGTTGGAGCTTACAAACCCCTTCGACAAGACTGATCCTCTTGTAAAACCGACTAGCAGGGACCTCGTTGGGCACAACAACTTGGGTCCGAGCTCCATCTTCTCATAAGAACTCCAAAAAATAACATCTGCCAAGCTCTTGCTATCCAGAAGGACTCTCCTGACCTCGTATCTAGTGATGTTCATGGTGACCGCCAACGCATCATTATGGTGGTACCACACTCCCTTCACGTCGTAGTCAGAGAAGGTGGCAGGCGGCTCAGCAAGGCGTCTCTTCATTGACGGGCTAGCTTGGGATGATATCCTGATATACCTCTTCTGTAATGAACTGTTTTCACCTCCACTGGTAGGTCCTCCAATGATCACATGTATCACACCACGGGATCTTAGTCTCCTCGTGTGGAGGATGGGCCCTCTTCCTCCTAACCTCTTTTTAGGTATAGGGTCAGGTCCCCTTTATGGCTTAATTTCTCAATCTCTTCTTTGAGTTGGATGCACTCGTCGGTATCATACACTCGCACTCAGTAGAAGCAAAAATATTTCTTGCTATCTTTCTGCTTACCAGAGTACTTCATCCTTTTAAGCCACTTGAGTATCTTTGAGTACTCTATGTTCAGAAGGATCTCTGTCCCGCTAGTGTTCAAGGGTGTGTAATTAAGGAACAACATTTTGGATTTATTAGACTCATCCCTAGTCAAAAATTTATGCTTATTGAATTATATACACAGTACTTGAGCTAAACCTCTCTTTCTCCTTCACTTATCCAGTCAGACATTTCCCACTTGGTAGCCTAGAACTCTTCGGAGTTAATATACTTATCTGCCCTTGCATGGAGATCTACCAGATCTTTCGACTTCTTCTTAAGCAGGGAAAACTAGAAAAAGGACTTGCGCATCCCTTCTGCGAATGCTATAATCACGAAGGTTTGATCCACGAGTATCTCCATTAGTTCCATGTTGAACCAATGGACGTAGCAACAAAGACTCTCTTCTTCCTACTGCTTAACTCTCATCAGCATGGCATAAGTCTTCCTTTGTTTCCTGCTGCTAATGAAATAGCTTACGAAAATTTTGCGCAAAATTCTGTATGGAAACTAGAAAAGCAGGTCTGTGTTAGGCCCATCAGCGTAGATGGGAAGGCTCATCACATGATTTCGCTCTAGAATCCATGAGGGAGTATCATAGCTTTGAAGGCCTCCAAATGATTCACCAGGTCTAACGAACCATTGTATGTCTCCATAGGGGGCATTACGAACTCGGGTGGAAGGGGTACCTAGAGAATACTCGGAATGAATGGGGAAACGGTATAAGAAACATACCTTCAGCCTTTACGCATCATAGGAGAGATCTTGACTTGTAGTTGGGAGGGCTCCTCGGATTAAGCTAGGGACTGTTTTGACCCGATGCTAGTATTTGAGAGGGCTCTCCTTCTTCTTTCAAACATGGACTTGTCAACCCGTAGTACGTATGGAAGTCATCTCATAGTCTCGGGCGACTCTATTTCATAACAACTTTGCTGTCACAGAGTCCGAGGAATTCGTTGTTCTTGTGCTTGGAGGGCTATTGTGAGCATCACCAACTACTTCTGGAGCATATGGATCCGGAGATCCCATGGATCTTCCTCAACGACATTCGCTTGTTATGGGGGAGTAGTTCTCGCATCAAGGATCCACCCCACTCAATAGTTCCTTCATCGGTTGAAGGGGGACTCAAATTCATTTTGTCCCTTGCCCTAGCTAATATCGACACAGATTTTTTTATCATTTCTCACAAACGACACCAACTGTTGATGCACGAGGTTGACTCCTCCTTGGGATCAAAGCTGACTCGGATCAACTAGTGAAGTTTGGTGGGGTGTAGCTTCTCCAGCTAGAGATTGGGAAACGATCAACCATGAACGTTAGTATTGAACGAACGTACTCCTTCGGGGAAGCCGCGATCCGAAGAAATTGACAACCTGCAATGGAGAAGTTTGGAGGTTATCCCCGAACTCTCCTATGATCAAGTTAGTTGATAAGATCTGATAATGAGATAAAGGAAGAAAGAGATAGGAGATTTCTCCTGCAGGGATTTGAAGAAAATAATAGATTTTGGAATGAGAGGAGTCAGAGAGAGATTGTAGAGTGAGAGCTTGAGAGGGGTTCGAGGTAACTGGTTGAAGTCACCCTATTCTCTCTCCTCTACCCCTTTTATACCTTCTCTCATACCGTTAGGCCGTTGGAGATTACTTGGGCGCTAAGTAAGAGTCAACTTTGTACTAACTCGCATGTAACCTTCCCCGCCGGAGGAATTCTCCAAGGACGTTCCTGACGCCTACCATAAGCGTTGCTCGTTGTTATTCAGTTAGAGGACGCTTGCAAGCGCTTTCCCCTTATGTTGTCACGGTCACGCCATGTGTCCCGTGGGATTGAGCTGCTGAAATCACACCATGTATTCCGCGTGGGATCTTCTCCATGACAACTTTTATTTATAATCATAAAATTTAATGTTTAAATAAGATATATTTAAAAAAATACTCACTCATTTGTCTAGTATGGCTGGAGGAATAAGCAAACCTTCAAATTTTTAGAGGGATACAAGAAAATGGCCCTCGCATTGCTCAGGACTATGTATATGTGTAGATCTTCTATAAAATACATTTAAGTAATACAACTATAAAAACTCAATTCTTTATATATATAAACTTGATGTCTGAGCAAAATCCACGGGATCAGGTTTAACTTGATGTGTTGTACATATAAGGGTTTCATATATTTATCATTAGGATTATTTGTATTTATCCTTTTATGTTTTTATTTCCTGCTTTACCCTTGTAGTGGTATTATATATACCCCAACTTATTATCAATAACATATAGCCTTTTCCTATCAGTACAGTCTTCATGATTTACGAATGGCTTCTTTGTTGTTCTTGCTTCCAAAACCTGTGAGGATGTCTATTACTTCCAACAACCTTTTTCTTTGAAGGACTAACATTGGTATTTGAATACTCCGAACCATAGCCATATCTGGGGACATAACCTTAATTTCTAGCAAATGTACCAACCCCATCTCAAGTGCTGCCAATTTCTTAAGCTGATCTCTGCTAAGTTCAAACACATAACCTCAGTAACCACAACCTCCCATATTCTAAGGAAATTCAGTTTTTGAACTCCCAAATCAACACCCAAATTGGGTATCCTAAAAATCACTCCTAGTAGTTTACCACCTTGGTGAGAATGTACGGTTCGATGAAATAATAAATTAAATACTTTAAGTTTTAAAAATTAATTAATATATTTTCAAATGAGTAAAGAAGGTAATATAAGATTTTATTTATAACCAAAATTTCAAAACTGATTAATGATTTAAAAAAATAAATATTTAAATATTTAATGTATTATAAAAATAAAAGAAAATTCCAAAACCCCCACCCAAAAATCCTATTTAATTATATATTAACTTTTATCAACCCGTCCTTCCAAATGAATGGCAACTGCATATAAACCGAAGGATAAACACAATATTTCAAAAATCTATTTGAACACCTCTAATTAATTTCTGAATTGATATCATGGACAATAATAAATATAAATAAAAAAATCTTATCATATGAAACATGAAGTTAAAAATTAAAGGTATAATTAAAAAATTCAAAAAACTGTTTTTCTGTTTAGTAATATAGATAGAAATGTGGTCCTAGCAAATGGTTAAAATTATAAATTTAAAAATTAAAATTCCGAGAAAATTCAAATGCAACGTGAAAGATATCTCCAAATTTTTAAAATTAAAAATTAAAATTCTTAGAAATTTCAAATGCCCTATTCTAATTTTCTTATTTTTATTTTTAAAAAAAATAAAAATTCGTTAAATCTTCACATATTTAATAAATTGAATATTATAAAATTATTATATATTTAAAATTAAATTTTGGAAGAAAATCATATATGATATGATTTTTAACAAATTCTGGACAATGGATTATTTTCACATATTTATTAATTTGAATACTTAAAAAATGCATATAAAAAAATTTTGAAATAAATTTACCGTTTGATGATGTGTTCGATTCCAAAAAAAGTTGCCTTTCTTTTTCTTCCTTCCACATAATCTGCATCTAGTTAAAAAGAATTCTCTTAGAATAATAAAATTTTAAGTGATAAAGGTTTTAGAAAAATCAAAGAAAATTAAAGAAATAAAACATTAAAATTTAAATTTTATTATTTGCATCTTTTAATATTTTTTAAGAGATTAGTAAAAAAGTAGATGAAGAGAATGGTTGGCAATGGATTATTTTCACATATTTATCATTTTGAATATTATAAAAATGAATGTAGAAAATTTTTTGAAATAAAATTACCTTGTGAGGATTGTTCCCTTTCTAAAAAAAGTTCTCTTTCTTCTCCCTCCCAGTAAAAAGAATTCTTTGTTAGAATAATTAGTTGGTGATAAAAGTTTTAGGGAAATCAAAGAAAAATAAATAAATAAAACATTATAACATGATACATAAAGATAAAATTGAATAAAGTCCATCTTAACAATGAAATCTGGGTAGAGGTGATATAACCACCCGAATGTACAGGAAACAATGTGATAGTGAATTAAAATTTAAAAATCTGAGAAATTTCCAAATGCCACAAACTAACTTTTTTGTTTTTTTTTAAATTTGTTAAAAATTAAAAAAAAACTTTTCTTTCAGTTGAGTAATATAGATAGAAAATGTGATCCTTGCAAATGGTCAAAATTTTAAAAATTAAAAAATTAAAATTCAGAGAAATTTCAAATGCAACGTGATAGATATCTCAAAATTTAAAATTTTTAAAATTAAATTTCTGAGAAATTTCAAATGCCCATTCTAATTTTCTCTATTTTAAAAAATGTAAAACTCTTCACATATTTAATAAATTGAATATAATAAAAGGATTATATATTTAAAATTAAATTATGGAAGAAAATCATATAAGATATGATTTTTAACAAATTATGTACAATAGATTATTTTCATATATTTATTAATTTGAATACTATAAAAATGCATATAGAAAAATTTTGAAATAAAACTACCTTTTGATAATTTGTCCGGTTCTAAAAAAGTCCTCTTTCTTTTTCTTCCTTCCAAATAATCTGCATCTAGTTAAAAAGAATTCTATGTGAGAATAACGAGTTGGTGATCAAGGTTTAAGAGAAATTAAAGAAAATTAAAAAAAAATAAAACATTGGAATTTAAATTTTTCTTATTTGCATCTTTTAATAGTTATTTTAAGGGATTAATAAAAAAATAAATGATGACAATGGATTATTTTCACACATTTATCATTTTGAATATTATAAAAATGAATGTAACAAAATTTTTGAAATAAAATTACCTTGATGATTTTTCAAGTTTCTAAAAAAGTTCTCTTTCTTCTACCTTCAAGATAAAGACTGCATCTAGTTAAAAATAATTTCTTTGTTAGAATAATGAGTTGGTGATAAGGGATCTAGAGAAATTAAAGAAAAATAAATATAACCACCCGAATGTATAGAAAACAACGGATTGTGTATTAGGATTTTTAAATTTAAAAAAATAAAAATAAAAATGTGAGAAAATTGGATAACCCCAATCTAATTTTCTCATTTTTTTTGAATTTTTTAAAAATTAAAAAAACCTATGCAACCGTTCACTTCTATTTAGTAATATAGATAGAAGTCCCAACCCGATTATCATTATTTGTTTACCAAAAGATCAAATCAAACTGGAAGCTCATGTGCGACCGACTCACCACAATCGAGCATGCCCCATATGTACGTTGGTGATTAAAGTGACTGGTCACCTCCCCACTCACGAACATCAGCGTAAAATGTTGTGTGGCCCACAGTCACGAATCACCATCTTTTGTTTGTTCAATTCAAACACTGTAGTGTCCACCATATAACATAAGACGCCACAAAGTTTTGGGGACCAGATGGGGCCCAGCCAGGCCCGATCTACTCCTGTCATTTACTAAATGTGGAAATGTTATCGAATCCGATTCTTTGGTGTTTTTCCGGGAATGGAGAGATTCCAAAGTGGGGTTTTGTCAACGTGACTTGACTGATGATTGATGGAATACATTATGAAATCTGTGGCTCAGAGTGTCACTTTGTCTGTTTTTTTTTTTTTTTTTATCGGTGCAGTGTGACCTGTTTGATGATGGATTCATTGGCACATGCTTGATGGACTGATTGATAAGGACCACAAATTCAATTGGGTCATATCATATTCGCTGTGCGCTGTCGAATTGTTATTGGAGAGGTAATTAGCCAATAAAAAATGTGGAACCAGAAGTACGAGGAATGAAATCATACACGGCAAACGGACAAGCCTTTGATAAAAAAATTTTAATTTTTTAATCCAAATATATTGGAGGAAACTTTAAAACATAATAATATTTTAATAGTTATATTTGTAAAAAGTTACCGTATACTTTTATCAAATAAAAAATATATATATACATTTAATTAATATTTAAGAAACTCACTACATTTAAATGCTCTCCTTTTCCGGATTTACTTTAAACAAATGTTGGATGAATTCTATGATACCGCCTCAAGATCAGCCACATGGTATCATACCACGCTAGTGCTCTAAAATAAGATTTTTTCTAATATAGTGCTTTTGGGTTCTTGGTGGTATTCCTGTTGTAATAGTACCATCACTTTGATATAGTAACTCAGACCTAAAAAACAAAAGCTTAGAACCCAAACAAAGAACGCTTTGAACCCAGTGGTCTCATATTGTGAGAAAAATTCCACGATACTGTAGCACGCACCACAAATGCTGGTATTCTTCAAATTTGAATTGTTTTAACTATAGACCCATTTAAAAATTTAAAATTATACTTGTAATTTACTAAATCATTAACTCAATTTATTAAAGGAAAAACATTATCATTTGTAAAGTGTTGATGCTCCGAATCTGGGAGTCCTGGGGATCGAGGATTGATCCGGATCACCTAACTTATTTTGGGAAGAGAGATGAGGTGTATCTAATGGATGGATTTGGAAAACGAGCTGGGGTCATTGGCCGGTTGGTCGATCGCTTTCTTGGGAGGCCTTGAATCCTTATATCACGATCATGCTCATGCAAAGGATGTTCGGGGACTCTTTCCTAGACCCTTTGACAATCAAGTCATCAAGGATGATTTGAGGAAAAGAAGAAAAAGAAGAGATTCTTCAAAAGATCAAGAGAGAGAGAGAGAGAGAGAGAGAGAGAGAGAGAGATTCTCAAAGGCGAAGCTTGTGGAAAGGAAAGGGGATGCCCTTCTTCCCTTCTCCTTTTCCCCATTTATACCTTGTGGAGGTCTTTAGGCTTTTACTAGAGCCTTGGGACGAAAGCAACCACTAGCTTGCCAGGCTAGTACCAGCTTGCTGCCAGCTCACCATGATGCTTTTGACACCTTCTATAAGCTCTCGATCGCAATCGGGCATTGGTTAGACATGTTCGCCTCTTAAGTTATAAGATCACGCCACATGTATGGTCAGATTTTCCCACAAAGCACTTGTCCCTCAACTTAATAGGTTGACAAGATTATCTTGAGTCTACCTAGTGAGTCAGGTTGTCGACATTGTCCATTCTTAAGGTGCTCTTTTTCTTCTCAAGGGTGACCTATTTTCCCGAGCTAGTCCGAATCAAGCATCGCTGGATTAGATCATATGATACCGACTTGGTTTGTCAAATAATCTCAGTTCATGTTTTGACAACCTTTTTAGTTAGGGAGCTTGTCCTTTATCAGTAGCATGCTTTTCGACTGCCCTTCCTTTCCTCCTTTTCTTCGATATGGCCTATTATTTATGTGATGAGCTCCTAGTACAATCCTTGAGCCACCACCTAGCCTTTATTTGGTCATCTAGTATGACGTCCCTGAAACTATTTTGAACTTTGGGCCTCTTTTTGCATCCCTTTAGACGCGATCGACAAGTGCACTTTGGACACACTAGGCCACATCTCCCAAGAACATCCCTCTCCTGGGGAATTCATCAGGCATTATGATGTGAGGGAGGGGGAAGGTAGTTACTCCTGTTGCAACTTTTTCAAATAGTCATTGGGGTCATGGCCCATGTGTCTATCATCGATGGAATGTCTTCTCATAGGACAAGTCCTGCCGGGCTTGGATCATTAGTGCTATTCGTAGGGGGCACGTCTTCTGTCCCTTCCTTTAAATAGCTCGATCCAGGTATTATCGCATTCACGCTTTCTTCTTCTTGGCTAGTACCTCTAGAATCTCTATCTTGCTTTCTGAAGATGGACCGCGATCATCTTAGGCGAACTTTGAGAGGATTCCTAGATAGTCTTATCCCCTTATAGAAGAGGATGTGTTTCTAGGGAGGTTGCCTTGAGTCAAGTGGAGGGACTCATATTCGTCCTAGCTCTCCGAACCTTTAGGACACCACTTGCACCAATGGAGGGGACATATAGGAGGACCTAACCCTTGGTCGAGGGGCGGAATTCGATCGGTCTTGTGAGAAGGCTCCCATCCTTATTCTTCTGATGGGACTGGAGACTCTAGACTCTCAAGTTTTTACTCCTCAGCCAGGTCCTTTTGTAGCTCTAACCTCTAGTAACCCCAACCAGAGGCAATTACTAACGAGAGAGGCCGGGAAGTCTCCTCTTTCCAACCTCGCCTTAGTTACCGAGGTGTTACAAGCCATCTCTCTGGGCCCCGACCTCAAGAAGTTAGAAAGGCTCAATAGGGAGGAGCTGCCCTCATAGCTGAATCTGGCCAAAGGAAGAGTAAGTTCTACTTTTCTTTTTTGCGTCTTTCCTTTATCTTTCCCTTGAACTGTTTTTTCGCTTTGGGTGCAGTCTATCATCCTAATGGGGCTCACGAAGACCCTTTTGCATGAGATGATGGGACATGGAGACCTCAGAAGGTCCCTAGAGATGGCCAAAGCTCAGTTGAAGAAAGTCAAGGCCGACCTTTAAGAATGCTAGATCGAACTTCCTCACAGGCCATACACCCACTCACCGAGGAATCACACTTTCTAAGCTCGAGGCAGCCAAAAAGGACAAGGAAAGATTGTTGGCTCACCACTATGGCCCAAGTTGCCGCAAAAGAAGTTTCTAGAGGACATGGAGAGAATAATCGCGGAGACCAATCGATTATCTTAAGGAGGCCGGCAAGAAGGCCGTGGATAGAGTATAAGGAGTTTGTGCAAAGATCGTGCTCACATTCATGAGATAATTGCTCTATTTGTATGCACCTTCGTGATCCTTTATTAAGTTTCAAGACGCACTTTTCTCATAGGCTAAAGGGAATTTGAAGAGGGCATCTGGATATTCTAAGAGATTGCCCGCGCCCACCTAGAGCTGGACCTCTCCTCTTTAGATTTTTGTGAGGTCCTTCACTACCTTCTTCCTCCAACTCCTTCCCCATAAACTTTATTTGTCTCTCCTTCTCATATCATTCATGTTACTGTTGTTATCTGAACACCTTAATTAACTTTACCACCATAATGGACTACCTTTTTGTGATTCATTTATTTTTGATCGGATGTTTAAATAGCTTCTCTTCGGACAACCTGACTAGTTCGAAGATTCGGCCTCCTTTCGCATATTGTACTTGTATTGAGGTCTCACTCTTGTCGTTGCGTTAGATGATCATATATATAGTTCCTCGGCCTCAATTAACAAACTTGCTCCATTTTAGTCTTGTTTTGGCATGAGCTTTTTCAAATCTTGTGAACATGTTCATATTTTTGCAGTTGTAAGCTCTCAAAAAACAAATAAGGAAATAGGTTCCCTAGATTTCCCTCTCATGTCGAAAGCATTGCTCCTTCTCTTCCTAGCTACCGGCCTTTGTTCAAGAGCTTGTGTGACATGCGCTTGGTCCTTTTCTTTGCTTATCTTTTTATGGGAGAGGACTTTATTCAAGAGCTTGTTTGATAAGCCGCTGGACCTTTTCTTTGCCGATCTCCTTCCCGTGATGAGGTCTTTTTCCAAACCTTGTGCATGACATTCTTTTCCCTTGGGTTGTTCAAAAGAAATCAGTAGTTGGACAACTTTTCATTTGTCATCTCCTTTATTATTACTCGTAAGGGGTATACCGTCATGAATGAAGCCTTTCCGCACTTGGCGCCACTTTGGGAACCCCTGTTGTAACCGCCATGTGCTCTCGTGACTCGTGGGAAGACCTTATTACTTTCGGATTTGGCATACACTTCATTCACTTTTCCTAAGGACCCTTTGAGCCACACGATTTCTTTCTCAAGGGCCTATAAAATGGATAGAGGACAGTCGAGGCTTTTCATCCATTTTCTTGGACTTATGTTGGATTTTTCTTGATTTGTAGGCCTCTTTCATTTGTCTCCTATATGGAGGTCTCAAGTTAGCACTCTCAACCAACCATATTTTAGGAGGTCATATGCTCATTGTTTAGGGCAGAACATGTGTATTTATAGTAAAAATGTGTATGTTTAGTCCTAGTTTTCATAAAGTGACCAACATGTGTTAGCTCACTCAAATTATATGAGTTTTGTATATTTTTGATGGGTTTAGGCATTAATTCAAGTAAATTGCGTGTAGGAAAGGCAAACTCTTGGACTCCAATACGAGCTACACAAGTGGGAGAAATTCTAGGAGCAAAGCAAACCGAGCCGCAACCAAGTAGGGCTATATTAGGGAATATAATAGAGAATCCATGCATCGACTCGCAAGAGCGACGTGTCCTAATTTTCTTCAAGTAAACCAAATGCGTGAGTTAGCAACCCATCACTTCTTTGGAGAAGATGATTTTGTTTCTTTATTGATCAAATTGATTATTGTGTTTCTGATTTTGTTCAGGGCGAGCTACTAACGGACCAACTAAAGGATCTTTTTATGGAAGAACCACCACCTTAGGATGAGAATAAAAAGGAGGAAGACCCCCGGTGTGAAGTTGGCTTCCCTAAAAAGAAAAAGAAAAACGCGGGTGGACCTAAGTGGAAGTCAAGAAAAAGGAGTTACTCACTGGCCACCGCGAACATCCTCATCAGCCTCACCCAAGCACCAATTCCATGAGTATGAATTTATTTTCTTTCGAAAGTATGCATGTGGTGGGTGGTATTCCTCCTAGAAGGGAAACCGAGAGGTTCTACTTATTCAACCTTCCTAAGCATTACATGTGCACGTCAAGCTAGTGACATAAAACAAGCTACTTCGGGAGGCAACCCAAGTTTAGTAGTCTTAGTTTCTAATTAGTTTTCTTGTTAGATTTCATGATTAGATTCATCTTAGGTATACATTAGTGGTGATTTTATTCTCTCTGATGATATTTGGTGTTCAAATCATTTCCACGGTACTTAACTACTAATTTTTCATTTTTGGAGTGAATAACACTTTGGTGCAAGAGAAAACAGGGCGACAAACAAGACTCAAGAGTTTAGAGAGACATTCACATCTGCAGACACGGGGGCGTGACGAACCGTGTAATTCTCGGGAGAAGCAGAAAATGAGACGAACGCAAGACAGAGAGTTGCATGTCCGCAGACACAACCATGTTACGTTGAGTTGAAGAAAAGAAAATACATAGTATTACACGCCCGCAGACACAGCTATGTGGGGGGGCATGTCAGCATAGATACTATTCAAATGTTCCTTACACGGGCATGTCATCTCTGCCCCCGATTTCGTAAAAGGACTGAGAGGGACACGGGCTCCACATGCTTAACCACACGCTCGTGATCCATCCACACCACCGTAGACACCGCCATGTGAGGCCCTGTAGCGCCTAAAAATTTTAAATCTAGGGTTTTAAAACCCAAAATTCGGCCGCCAACTTCTAATCTTTAACTACTTTCTTTCAAATCCTCCTCTTGTGATCTTGTCCGAGCATTCCCTTACAGATTCTAGTGAGATCCTGACGCTTCTCCTTCAATGCCGAGCAAGAATCCAACATCATCACCGACGGTCACAAATATGCCCCTTCTCCCCACACCAGATTCATCATCGCACTCATCCCCGCGTGATCATGAACAAGAACAAGAAGGTCGCAATGGGCCATCCAAGAGAATAAGAGGCGATGGGAGTTCACAACCACCGCCAAAGACTGATCTTTGGAACACCCATCCAAAACGCATCGGTATGTCTAAAGAGGTTCGGGCGCAGGCCAGGACCATTGACTGGGATGTTTTGGAGGATGTGGGCCTCTTCGAGGAGGTTCAACGTCTATTATCAATTCCATATGCCCAATTTCATAAAGTAGTCAATAGCAACTATTAAAAAAAAATTAGCTACCTGTTTGCTATGGGTATGTGCCAAGAATATCAATACCACATATTGTAAACTGCCTTGGACTCGCAATGGAGGTAAGCTAAGTGATCGATTATTGGTGAACTCAAGAATGCAACTAACAAGCTTCACACTTTGAAGCAAGGGCCAGGGCTTCTCAGGTCAAGATTGGCCAATAGTATCATTGCCTTAAGATGTTGTGAGCAAGGGATCTTCATCTGAGGTGATTGTCGTAGATTCCTTTGTGTACTTCCAAGAGGCCGTAATCAGCCTCTCATGGTTGTAGGCATCTCATGTAAGTTATAATATATGAACTTTTATACAATTTGTCATCCATAATGACGAACCGCGGCCGACTCGCTTAAGCTATCTTGTGAGTTTCTTTTTAGGTCAGCTATGCAGTACTCCCCTTCAAATAGTTACCGATGGGTCCATGCAACACAACTCCTCATGAATATCACATACATATTTCACAAGTTGCTCTTCGATACTCTAAAGAGTTGTTGAATTTTAATACGCCGCTTTAGGCTCGACCCTTGGGATTAGGCAAGCTTGGATAAAGCATCAAGATCGTTATTGTGAACCCGAGGGATTTTTATGATCCTGAACAAGCTAAACTTTTGGCGGCGAAGTCTTCTCATCAAGTCTCTTTATTTATCTATATTCCCTTCTTCATCCTCAAACCCTTCATTCATGTGTATTGTGATGTGATGTGAGTCAATATCCACATGCAGTGTCGCTCCCACATCAAGGGCAAAGTTTATGCTTGCAATCATCACCTTACAATTCTGGCCACTGCTTGTAGCCTTGAAGTCAAATTTCAGTATGGTAGAGGTCTTTCAACCTTCCTTTAACCTCAACAACATGCCGCTCCGTGACACACTCCCTATGGTGGAACCATCTATGTACAACATCCAAATGTCAACGGATTCACATTAACCTTGTGGCTTTGCTCAAATGGCATCTCCAAGTTTTCCTCTACAGAGCAGACCATTTCAATGATAAATTCAGCATGAGCTTATGCCTTGATCAAGGCTCTAGGTTTATAGTCATTGTCAAACTCACTATGCTCAATGACCCATTTCAACATTCTCCTAAAAACTTGTTGTCGCTGTAAGATCTGCCTTAAAAGCTGGTCAGTAAGGACTATGACCTTGTGGGCTTAAAAGTAAGGTCACAACCTCGGAGTGGATATCAAAAAAGTGTAAACCAGTTTTTATATGGGCGAGTATCTGGATTATGGGTCGTTCAGGACCCTATTGCTGTAATAGACTAGTCTTTGGATTGTGTCTTCTTCATTGATAAGGACCGAGTTGATGACTTGAGGTAATCAAGCTACTAGATACATAAAGAGCCCGCCTTCCACTTTTTAGGCCTAGTTACCAAGGGCTGAGAGCTTAAATATTCTTTCAATAGTAGTAAGTCTCTCTCGCATTCCTATGTCCACTAGACTTTTGGTGCCATGGAGAGCTCGTAAAAATTGGAGACTCATTTCTCATGATTTTGAGATAAATTGCCTCAAACGTGGTGAGTCTTCTCATTGAACTTATGAATATCCCTAATGGTCATTAGGGAGATCATTTCAATGATAGCCTAGATCTTCTCCTCGAGGTAGCCTCAATTCCTATTTTAGTTACCATAAAGAAACTTTCCCTAACATCACCCCTTAAGGCACATTTGCCGGGATTAAGGCCCATCCCATAATTTTGGAGAGTTCTCAAGATTTATTCTAAGCCGCTAGCGGTGGTCATCTTCCTTTTCACTTTTACCAAAGATGTAGTCGACATATGATTCTATATTTCTCCCGAGTTATTATGGAAAATCCTTTGTCACCTATCTCTGAAAGGTCGCACCAGCGTTTTTTAGGCCAAAAGGCATAACGCGATAATAATAGGTTCCCTTGTCTGTCACGAGTAACATTTTCTCTTCAACGGACCTTGCCATTTTGATCTATTTATACCTCAAAAATGCATCGAGAAAGCTCAAAAGTTCGTGGCCCGTAGTAGAGTCCACCAATTTGTCGATCATAGGACGAAGGAAACTGTCTTTAGGACATGATTAATTGAGTATAGTGAAATCGATGCACATCCTTAATTTCCCATTGGCTTTCTTCATAAAGACCATATTAGCTAGCTATTCGAGATAATATACTTCTCAGATAAACTCCGATTTTAACAATTTTCTGACCTCTTCATCGGTGGCTACTTTTCTTTCAGGATCAAAATGCCTCATCTTTTGGATAACTAGCTTACAAGATGGATCGACATTCAAACGGTGCTCAATGACTCCTCGGGTCCACCCCGATATGTCTTCAGAACCCCATGTGAAGACATTTGCATTATTCCTTTAAGAAGTATTAGATTCTTTCCCATTACTCTCCTTGCAAATTGGCTCCATTTGCACCATTCTATCTCGCCAACCTTCTCAAGAGTAACTAGGATTAATTCCTTAACACGTAATGCTCAAGCAGCCGCCTTTGTTATTGTTAGCTCTCTACAAAGAAGCTATTCTTGTAGGGCAAATGCTTCATATTTAGAGTTAATTGTGTATTAATAGACAAGATTTGTGCATGTTTAGCTCTAATTCTTACACTGCGTAACTTGTGTTAGCTCACTTGGATTATGCATGTTTTATAGGATTGTTATAATTATAGGTATTAATCCCAGCTTTTATGATTGTCTCGTAAAGGCCGATTTTCACCCACCATTAGGGAGCTACACAAGAAGAAGAATACATAGGAGCAAAGCAAAACGAGCCACAATCGAGCAAGACTTGATAGGGTTGATCCATCTCGTTTCCTTCTTGTGCGATCTTGGTAGAGACCCTCTCCCTAATCTATTCCACAGCTTCTCACAGTGTTTATTCTCCCTTCTCTACACCTTTGTGAGTATCACGACCTTTAATTTTGATTTTTCTCATATATAACTTCATGAATAGGCTTGATTGTGGGCTAGTAAGTACTTGTGAATCGCTGAATAAGTTAGAGAGGGTTGTGCATCAAAAAGTTTATGGATGGCATGCTTGTACTAAAAATTTTTATCATCCATTTTACAACGGGAAACTCTACCAAATTTTCAACTTCCCCTAACCCTAAGTATCCTTGCTTGTGATTTATCATTGTCCATTTTCCATGCAACCTTGTATATTAGCTATTGTGGTCCTTACTAGCATACGAAAGTATTTCACTCTACCTAGTCCCGTATATCCTAGCTTTCAATTCTATCTCACCGCCTCCTCGACTCACTAGTATACTTCTTCCCTTATAACCTGCCTCACTCTTGGATCGTGATCGCAGATCTCAATGGTGTGTAGTCTATGTCCTCCCGCCTCCCCCACCCCCCCCACCCCCTCTCCCCAAGAATGTCGCGGATGTGTGCTCTCTTCAAGTCGCATGCCCCATTAGCGGGCAAGTGAGTTCACGCAGAGAATGCGCCAAGCATGGCCCCATCCATACCACCTCGAGGTTAGTCCCCACGCTTGATTATTGAGGATATATATATATATATATATATATATATATATATATATATATATATATATCGTTATATATATATAACAAGATACGCAAATTCTACCGATCCTAACAAAATTCTTATCTATGTAATATATATATTAGATTTTATATATACTATATAGATATATATGTATTTATGTATATTCTTTTTACATATATCTACTTTTTAAATTATCTTGTCCTTAAATTCAGTTATATATCTACATATATCTATAATAATTAGATATATGTAAAAAAAACAAAAATATACATAAATACATATATATATATATATATATATATATATATATATATATATATATATATATATATATATATACACACATAGTATATATAAAATCTAATATATATATTCTAATATATATATAACATATGGGAGCTGATAGGATCAGCCGGCTGCACTTGCGGCCGGCCTGATCCTATCAGCTATATATATATATATATATATATATATATATAGTTCAGTGCATATTTTTGGGCTTATTGAAAATTTTTCATAAGTTTTACAGTAACAAGATGAACCCTTTCACATAATGTGGTTGCTCTCCTAGTGTAAATACTTGTGACAAATGTTGACTTAGGAGGAACTTGATTTTTCATGCTTAGGAAGGTTGTGTATAGTATAATGCTTCTTTTGTATTTCTAACTTTTACTTATGACCTACTTTTACTTGAATTTCTTTTGCCTTATAGAGAATTTTATGCCTCTTAGAATAGAAATAGGGTATGAACCTCTTAGAAGTCGAAAGTAGTACTTGAAAACTTAGGGGAGAACATAAATGTGGGTTACAAGTGAGTTTTTTATACAAAGAAAGTGATCCTCTTGTGCTAAAAATAAATAATTAAAAAAGGGGATTTAAAGCAAAGAAATCATTAAAAAAGTGGAAGCAATACCTTGCCTTGGCAAAGCAGTGTCTCCTACTAGTAGAGAGTAAATCTAAAAACTATACTTTGTAGATTGCTTCTAATTTTATTCTACAATCGTATGCACTAATCTATATGGCATATAATATATATATATATATATATATATATATATATATATATATATATATATATATATATATATATATATATATTGTAGAGGTGACACAAGTTTTGAAGTTCTAGTGCAAGAGTGTAGAATATCTTTAATTTTGATTGGTCAACCAATTCTTATGAACACAACCATCGTATGTATGTGCATAATGTTTTTATTGTTTGAGGGCAAGAAATGGTTCGAGTTTGGGGGTGTGTTAGCTCTCTAAAGAGAGCTATTCTTATAGGGAATATGCTTCATGTTTAGAGTTAATTATGTGTATTAATAGATAAGATATGTGCATGTTTAGCTCTAATTCCTATTAATTGCAGAACTTATGTTAGCTCACTTGGATTATACACGTTTTATGGATTGTGACCATTATAGGTATTAATCCAAGTTTTTTATGATTGTCTCGTGAAAGGCCAATTTTCGTCCACATTAGGGAGCTACACAAGGAGGAGAATGCCCAAGAGCAAAGCTGAATGGGTCGCGAATGTGAGTAAGTCTTCATCAAGCTGTAATCCATAGTGTGTGATAAGTCTCTCATTAGGAGAGATGCATCGCAAATCGTGGTTGTATAAGAAAACTGTGAGCTCCTAAGGTTGATCCATCTTAGTTTCCTTAATCTTGTGGCAATAATCATGATTTGGTGATGAGTTGGGCGCAAGGAAAGCTTCATCCAAGGCCATTACCCAAGATCTGAGCTCTCTTTTGCAGAGGGTAGGAATTTTAGTTTTCTGTCATCACCTCATAAAGAGGTCTACCTTTTAGTTATTCTGACTTGTTAAACTTCCCATACAAAGTCAGCCAGAGATTGCCTACTAGGGCATGTAAAGGGGCCCTGAAAACATCTCTCCTTTAGAGGCCCCACTCATCTCAAGGGTAGACGCCATGTCAAGATAAACCTCAACCTAGAAAAAGTCCAAATCTAAACCGTGAGGATCGACCTATTTCTACGGCCGCTGCTCCAAGAAGCTCAACAACACTGCTTAGCTCCTATTCAATGGTCGAAAGAGCTCCAACCGGATCCCTGACCTTATTAATTTTAAGTAGGGCTGAGGAATCTTGACCTATTCTAGAAGAGGTCGATAAGGAACAACTCGCCATAGCACCCTCCCCCAAGATCCTCGAGGTTCCAAGTTCGTAATTGCAAAATTCTAACATCCCTTTTAAAATATTGATTTCTGACATCCCAACTCTCGAAGTTGTTGAGTTTTGATCTCTTAGATCCTTTAAAGTCCGTGTCAAAAGGTCATTCTTTGAAAGACGTAGCATCGAAAGGTCGCGGAAGTCTTTTACTTTCTAACGCTGCGTAGTGTACCGTAGAAGCCATCTAGTTTTGTTTTCTTAGAGGATGACCTTGTTGCCTCTAAGGAGCTCAGTAAAGAAGGATTGTTTACCTAGCTTACCTTGGAAGTAATAAGATATCTTTGACCTCATATTTCAACTTACCCACCTCTTCTATCGGCTAATTATAACTTATTGATGTATAAAAGTGCGCCTATTCTTTTAAAGTCTTTCATGCCCACTAAACTCCTCGTGGAAGATGTTACCATATAGGCCTCTTAATGGAAAAATTGAAGAAGGTTGATGCTAACTTGGCCCAACATGTTGACAGTAATAAATGTGTTTGAACAATGTTTCAATGTCACCAATCAATAGATCTCCAAGCTCTCAATTAATGTGAGAGACTATAAAGAGTCCTGTAAGAGTTTATAGAAGAGAGGTTTGGCGTGATCCGAGAGGGAAGTATGTAGCCGAAGCTCTCGAACACTTGAAGTAGGAGCATCGCATAAAAGTCGATGATTTAAGGAAAGAACATACGAAACTCAACCGCTTAAACCGGGAACATGAATACGAGATCGAAAGACTTGATGCCAAACATAAGTAGAGCTCTTCAAATAGCCGAGAAGAATGCTATTAATGAGTATCAATGTTCTCTCGACTTCTTTGATCATATGAAATAACTCTCCACAAAGGCTACCAAGGAGTTTAAGAATTCACCCCAATACCGGAAGATACCTCGAGCAAAAAAGGCCAACGCATGGGGAGAAAGATGTGTTTCACTTTAAAAATTCAAAGGAGTTCCAATCGATAATAAACAATGAGGCCAGCAAATTGGAGAAGCTTTAAAGGTTTTATAATTTGCCAAGAACATGCCCTCGTGATAATCTAGAGTTGTATATTAAAACCTTGGATTATCAAGAAGCTCAAATATCATCGCTCACCAAGAGCCCCTTGAAGAGAACAATGGTAAGGAGGTCAATACCGCCAATAACCCAAACGAAGCTCAGACTACTTTCTCCAAGGAGCTCGAAAGTAACCTTGAAATACTCACTAACGAGCCCAAAGTGGCTCCTAGCATGGTTGAAGTTCTTGTTGTGACCCCCATCAATGAGCCCAAGGCACCTGCTCTTAAGTCTTTATCATAGAGCCCTCAATTCCACCTTCTTTGCTTTTTCTTCATTATGTGGTCAAGTATTTGCGCCTTTTGACCAAGTTTTTGTAATGAACTCGATAAGTGCATGATTATACATAAATTTCTCTTATTTTTACATGCACTTATGCCGCTTTTATAGCATCAATTCTCTATTTTTGTGCTTCTTTGGGTATTTCTTTGTGATTGGACAGAAAATAGGTACCCGGGAGTAAAAGGAAATGTGAATCTGGACATTCCCGAGCAAAAAGGGCTTAAATATTGCACATGCAGAGAAAAGCACCTAGCAGTTGCTCTTACTTAACACCTGCCGTGGCTAATAAAGCACGCGCATGTTCAACCCTCGCTTAACTCTCTCGTTGATTGAAAACGCTGGACCGCGACGCCGTAATGAGAGCACGCATGTTCAAAGTCAACACGAAAGCATCTTCGAGATCAACACGATCGCGTTTCCGTGATCAACACGCCGTAAGCTTCGCAAGTATTTGGAAAACTATAAAAGGCCGGCCCACGTGAACCCTAATGAGCAACTTTATGAAAGTAGCCTTCGTGGCTTATTCTCGTAGCCTATGGCTAGGGTTTCACAAGAGGAATCAAGGTGGAGGAGGCTGCTATCGTGGGAAGATTTCTATGTCTAATTGTATAACCCCTCTTGTATCTTAGTTATGGTAGATCATAGCATGAGAGGCTAAACCTTCTATGGTGCCTTGGACACCGAACCCTCTAGGGATGAACTTGTTATTGATTTCCTATTATATTCGGGCTTTTGCTTACTAATAATTCAAGTGTTGTATCTTGATTGTTCTGCTCTTGCAATTCTTGTGGTCAGTCCCGTGCATGAGACTAATCATCCGCCTCCTCGTGGGATAGCATCAAAGACGCTAGTGTTCATGCCGGATGGTTGTAGGGTTGTTATCAGATTAGCCCGTGAAGTTGTTATCCTGCCTAGATATCTTTATGTGGTTTTCCTCATGTGCGAGCCTCGAAGTCATCTACCTCAAGAGGGTTAGAGCACCCAAAGACCACGAAAGTGTTTGTGCAAATATTCTGAACGGCTAGAATATCCCAAAGAGTCTTGGGATTCTTCTAGATAAGTTCCAAATGACATGGGTGTTAGGTGTGCATGCAGCATCACAAGAGATCGGTGTTGCGCTTAAGTAGCACATTGCTAGCATCCTCCAAGAGTTATCAAGAATTAACCAAGCATAGGGAATCAATCATTAGCACATTAGTTTTTAGTTTGGACATTCAACTAGTTTGATCACATAATTCATCTTATAGTTAGGGCTAGGTAATAGAGGACAACTAGTACTCAGTGGCCACCCTTGTGGATTCGACTCTCACGCTTAACTTTGGGTACTTTTACTACTTGATCAATCTCTATATACTTGCGTGTGAGAAGTGTCGTGTATACTTTTATGCGCATTATGAATCAGCCTCTTCCTTTATATGTTGGACTTGTGTGCATTATTCAATGATGTCTCTTTGTATGACTTGCTTATAGTCGTGGTCGACTTTAAAGAGGTTGGGAAGTTAGATAACATTTTTCCTCTTCGATCTTGGATTGTTGCTTGGAACTTTGACTTTACTAACTCTCTTTATTACATTATATGATTTTGGTGTCTTTGATATGTCATCCCTTTAGACGTTCTCATCTAATCACCAACTCTGATTAGTACATAAGCATGCTTTTCTTTACTTTGTTTTCATGTAAACTATCTCAATTTATAGATGTTCTCGAAGCTCCATCTATAATCAAGAGATAGTTTTCTTTTTAAGTAACTAAAGAAAAACTCCTCGAGAATCTGCTGAGAAAAGCATGTTGCATGCTCCAACTTATATTGGCATGATCACATCGCTATGAATCTTAAATCATCCAATCGTGAATGCCTATTTTAAGAGTTTTGTCAATAAATGGGGTTGAATGGAGCCAAAACCTTCATCCCTAATGTGTTCCAAATATTTCTTCGTCAGCCATTCTCGATGGGGATCTCCAATTCAACAAGTCCTTGTTTTCTTTTAAAAATCTAAGGGAGAAAACATATCAGCCTCGCTAAAATTGATCCTAAAGATACCTTTGTTTGCCTTTTGATTTTTCTCTAAATCATCCTGACCTAGAAGGGTCGAGAGAGGGTTATTTGCCCTGTCAGCCGCTCTCTAAGCTATTAACAATCTAGTGTGAGGTTTGAAGTGAGGGAAAGCCGTTGGAACATCCCAAATTTTTCTAGTGCATTAGTACCTTATGCGCGGGGATGTTCTTGAGTCCTTCTCGTGGGTACCGCGGGAGGTTACTAGCCGACGCCTGCTCAAAGACAAAGTGTAGACTCTCAAGTGAAGGGAAATGCTCTCTCAAAATATCATGGAGATTCTATAACATCCATTCAAAGAGCCCAAACAGATAACAAGTGTATGAGCCTTAGATACTAAGTCTAATGAAGACTTATCGTATCAGCTTTAACTAAGGTCAAAATAAGTGTTCCAATGGAAATAAGTTCTCCAAATAATTCCTCTTCTGTATGCTCTTTGTAATGGTAAATTTTCACAACTTATTCATAAAGAAATGAATTATTTTACTTAATTGTTGCTACGAGCATATCTTCTTTGTCCCCTAAGTTATTCATTTTCGTGAGGGATTGAGAAAACCTTTATAATCGACAACTTCAATTTTTGCATTGATCGATAATATATTTAGTGGCTTTTAACAATTTATGATCATAAATTCAATCAGGATCGCTACTATCTAAAAGACATGATTTCTAGAGTTCGAAAATGAAAGCAAATTGATTCAACAACCATGTGAGGAGCATTCTTTAAAGAGAACCAAATAATTATATCCTTTAAAAGAAAAAATAAGTCCGTCCCTAAAAAAGGCAACGAGATCATCCCCGAAAAGGTGATTACATGCTGATTTTATCCCCAAAATAAGATGAAGCTTCTACTTATCCCAGAGAGTGGAGATGAGATCATCCCTAAAAAGGTGATTATCGATGAAGTCATCGGTGATGATACCGGCATTCTCTCTAAAAAAACTGATGAAGTCATCTCTAAAAAGGCTATATAAAGCTCGCACTTATCCTTGAAAAGGGATGAGCTCATACTCATCCCCAAAAAGGCCAATGGTCATCTCTCGAAAAGATCGATAACATCATGAGTACATCTCCAAAAAGGCTATGAAGCTCGTGACTTATCCCAAAGAAGGCAAATGAGGTTAGCCCCGTAAAAAGTGATTTCATCAAGAAGTTATCTCTAAAAACGATGATACTTGTACTCCTCTCCTGAAAAAATAATGAGGTCATTCCCCAAAAGGTGATGATTTTATGAGAGTTCATCCTAAAAATGTGATTATCTGGCGAAGCCATCACCAAAAATGTGATAATACTATGAGTTGGATGGGTGACATGTGAGCCTCGAGAGCCACACCTATCTTTTTAGACGGGATATCTCGATACTGGATGACGTGTTCGCCAAAATTTGCAGTACCAACAATCAAAATGGAGAGAAAGCACCAACCCTCGCTGCCCTCGACAGCTTGCTCATGAAGGTTATTCTTGACCATGACCCTTTGAGTTGGTCCAACAAATAACCAAGGTCTCGAACTTTGAGGCCAACCTAAGTCAAGGCTAGTCTATCTCGGCTAGTCTATCTCAAGAGTTTGTGGGCAAGTGATACGTGGCAAAATCTCCAACTCATACATGGCACCATCTCGGATGTCCAAGTAGATCATGGGTGATCACTGTAGATCATGGATTCCTTGCATGTTAAGGATCAAGGGTTACCATTTAGTGTCAGTTTTGAGTATCACAGTAATGACTTAGGTCCTCACCCACCATCTTGCAATAATGGGCACAATCAATGCCAACCTCCCCAGGGACTATAGAAGGAATGAAGGAATACTATGCAGGGGGATCGATTCCTCTTGGCCTAGTAGTATCCACTCAAAACTCCTTTCTAACTTCTACTTGGTCACACTCCTTCACTGACTTGAGTATTAAAGCTATCCCCTCGCACAATGTCTAGCACCCCGCTTACTGATCCCTACATGTGTCCTGCCCCGACGAGGAGCAACCTCCTCAAAAATCCATCTCCAAGAAAGGACCGCCACTTGAGAAGAAGGCATTCGCAACCTAGGGAGGAACTTTTCTTAGTCAACAGCTCAACCGGGTTCAGACATCTAATTCATCGATCGTGACCACCCAAGTCTCCACAAAGGACATATCACAACATCAATATATGGTACCACTACCTTGAGTCGACCTGGATGGTTTTGGGTTCGAGCCTCTATCCGCGACAAGGTAGCTGACAAGTTCCCTACTCGAGGTGTTTAGCACGCTGAGCTTCGCTTCGCAGAGTCCCTCCCCTCTGTAAGGGCGAGGCATAGTGCGCCAGATTGAGCTTGCTCTCAAGGCAGCAAAGACGCTGAGCTTGCTCCTGCGGTAGTCAGTGGTAATGTCCTTTGGATCCCTTAGGGGTCGCCATTTGCGGCTACCCCCAAATAGTTAAAAAAAAACAAAGATCAATATATATTAATGAATGAGTTTATAAAAGGAAATAGGGAAATTTCATTAAATTACCGCGGTGATTTGCCTCTTTCTCAATTCGGGGCATGTGATTTGACTTTAAGCACTTTAATACCATGTAATCTAATCCATGAGCAAAAAGATACCAAAACGCCTAACCCCGTTAATATTTACTTACGTGGCATAAAAAATTTAAAAAAAAATTAAAAAATAGGAAAAAAAAAGAAAACTTCTGAAAGACTTCTCAAAAAACAGAAAATTTCATATATTAAAAACATCATAAATAAATTCAGGAAATTACCAAGAAAACTAAAATCTTTAAAAATAAAATGAAAATCTTATAAAACCCCAAATCGCTTAAATTCCAAAAAAATAAATAAAATCTTTAAAATCCCCTTAAAAGAAAAAACCTAAAATCTGTAATCCATAAAATTCGAAAAAAACTTAGAATTTTCTCAAAAAACCCCTACAAAACTCTTTTAAAAACATAAAAATCTGAAAAAATTTGTAAAAAGTGCAAAAAATACCAAAAGAATCCACAAAATCCCCTACAAAACTAAAGTTTTAGAAAATTTTGTAAAATGTTGAGAATATTCATACAAAATTCAAAAAATTCATATTTTGCCAAAATTCCAAAAAATTCATAATTTTAGTAAATCCTAAAATATCAATAATAAATAAATTAGATAAAACTAAAAAATCTAAGTTTATATACGTATTTTGGGTTCTAATTTATTTATTTGTTTGTTTATTTGATATTTTGGGATTTTTTGGAATTTTTGGGAAATTTATGAAATTTTATGGATTTTTGCCAAAAATTTGAGATTTTTTTGAATTTTTTGTGAAATTTCTGATATTTTAAGCAAATTTTTTTTAGTTTTTAGGTGCTTTTTGATTTTTTTTGATTTTTAGGATTTTCTTGTACTTTTTACAAATATTTCATATTTTCAGTTTTTAAAAGAGTTTTGTGGGTTTTTTTGTTTTTCTGGGAAATTTCTAAGTTTTTTTTCAAATTTCATGGATTAGGGATTTTTTATAGAAGTTTTTCTAATTTTTGGGGGTTTTAAAGTTTTTATTTTATTTTATTTATTTATTTTGGAATTTAACTAATTTTTTTTGTTTTTTTATAAGTTTTCTCTTTTTTTAATTTTATCTTAATTTTTATGTCACGCCAACGGATAATAAATTGTGGTTAAGCGCTTCTGTGATCTTTTTACTCAAGGATTAGATTACAGTGTACTAAAGTGTGCTCTAAAAGTCAAACCACAAGCCCCGAAAGAGTCAAATCATAGAGTGAAATTTCCCAAGAAAATAAATTTTGAGTTTTGTACTCATCCGGCAAATCGATTTCACTTTCCTCAACTGGTTCGATAGTGCCCACATCACCCAACAAACCCACCTCTAGCCCATGGTCGAACTCATCAAACACAGTCTCATCCTTACACGAGATGACCAAAGGCGAAGCCTCCCCGGAGACGACTTCGAGGATGTTCTGCCAAACAGGACCGAACAAATAGAGACTCAAACAATCAATATGTAAAGCACAATCTATTTGGAGTCATATGTAAGTTTGTTTTATTTTCTTACTAATAAAAAGAATGTATTTATCCACTTTATCAAAAAAAAAAAAACTTTTGTAAAATATAAATCTAACAAATACAACAAGACAAAGACAATAAAGTGATTGGTAATTTTTTTTTTTATAAAGTGGATAAACCACATTCTTTTATTTAAGTGATTAGTAAATCTTCAAACGGGAAAATTTCGTAAATTTAGAATGATCAATTTTTAAATATTTAATTTTTGGATTTTTTTTAAAGTTTTAAAATTACATAAAGTATAGATAGAGAGATATTTAGTTTTTTATATATTAAATTATAAAATATTGCTAAAATATATTTATAATTTTAATCGTGAAAGATTATAAATTAAAAAATATTCGTGGAAAATGATTTATCTTGAGAGGCTTTTTTCCATAAAAAAAATCTCTTTTTATTCTTACATATGATTAAAAAAGTACAGAAATCAAGTATGATTTTAAAATTTTGGAGTATATACATCAAATAAAGAAATAACACTTTTTGCTGCTTTGGGGGTAAATTAATGCTTTTACTTAATTTCACGAGAATGGTAATATAAAAAATAATACATAATTAAAAAAATAATAAAGGGGTTTAATACCGTACCTCAGTACCTTCAAATTCAAAAAGAGAATAGAAAAATCGACAGCAAGGCTTCTCTTCTCACACTGCTTTTCTAGTTGAAATGATAAGTATAACTCTCTCTCTCTCATTTCTTCTCTCTTCAAACCAGGCCAAACCGACAGCAAGGCTTCTCCTCTCTGCTCACACTCGCTTAATTTTCTTTTGTTCTTCTCTCTTCAAACCAAAAACTACATACAATCTTGGTGGATCTCTACATTTGGCTCATTTTTGAACTCCATATTTAATTTCTCTTTCTTCACCCGAGAGAGAGAGAGAGAGAGAGAGAGAGAGAGAGAGAGAGAGGTCTCCTTCCTAGTCGCCATCAATCCTCTCTCTCACGTCCATTGTTGCAGGCTAACTTCTCCTCCGTCGTGGCTGAAGCTGTGATTTCATTTTAATAAGTCTATCTAGTATTA